>CM031239.1:64411284-65611284 GCA_018340775.1 Taxus wallichiana var. yunnanensis | reverse complement strand
GTGCTTAACCAAGAGCAATTTTGTTATCCTTATCACCCATCCTCTCAACTATCACCTAATTATTTTGTAAGTCCCATGCCCCCAATTTTCACATGCTATGTTTGTTGTATCACTCATAGAATGAGTGTCTTTAAACTGGATAACTCCTTCTATAGGATGAATTACCTCAGGGTCTCTAATAGAGCGCACATAGATTATGTCAAGGAATTATTCTCCCAAGGGCTCAGTATAGGGCACTTTGATTTCCCATATGTCAAGGGGATGATGACCCATTCCTCCTTGTTCTCAAAACTGATATACCCCTTGTTAAACCATAGGTTAACATTGTTTTTGTAACACTAAGGGTGCCCAAGCAATGTTGGAAAGTTATCCACCTCAACTAACACCAAGACTTTGAAGTCTCCAATGAACTTGGCCCCTTGAATAGTGATAACTCGCATCCTTCAAGACACCAATGGGCATTTCCTTTGTCTTTTTTTCCATATAAAACACATTCAAAGATGGTTGTAATGTGGGCATTCCCATTTGATGTCATGCATCCAAGGTGAGAACATTGACTTCCGCACCCGTATCGATTAGATTATTGCTTAGAAGCCAACCATATATAATAGAATTTAAAGTGATTTCTTTGTCATAATCAAGGCTATGGGGAGGGAAGTTAGCATGCAGAACTTACCTCTCACACTCTCCTCTAGCGCATGGTAACTTCTCCCGTAACCTTTCTCCGAGCAAGGTATTTATATTATCTTGCCTTAACATCTTACATACTTCCATAACATCATCCAAATTCTTCTACGGAGCCTCAACATTATTTTTTTGCTCTTACTACCTTGACTTCTCCTTTAGACATTGTATCACTCGTTGTAGACTCTGAATCACATCCAAAGTCTCTTGATACACCTATTTTTGATGAGTAGGGTCTAGATACTTCCTATGTACCACTTATTCTCTTATAAATAGGGTTATTTGTCTTGGTATCTCCTAGCACGTGTAACCTCCTCTCACATCGTCACTAGTATAGGTTCTATTCCTAACTCATGTGCCACTCTTGGCATCCACTTTGTGATTCAACCTTCTTTATGCTTACCATCCCAACACTTTTGTCTTTCTAGTGCTGCTAGCTCATGTTCTCAAACAACTCAGGGAACTCTTCATACTTATGTTTCTTTCCACACCAGAGAATTGGAACAGATCAGGACACTCATGCTTATAATGCTCTGTAGACCCACAATTATAAGCAGGTTCCTTACGGGAACTCACTTCTTCCTCCATGATTGTCATAACCATAAAATCCTCCATAGAAACCTATTCCACACTCTCCTCCATCTGTACGCCCTTTATAGTGGCAATCATCATCCTTAGAATTACTTGCAAGGCTGGTCTAGTGCACACCAAGATCAATGACATCATGTATCTAGTCAATTAGCCTACAATATTTGGTGTCATGGGTCGTAGAGGTACAAATATTGTAATAGAAAGATACATTATTACGGATTGGGTGCTACAGTAGAGTGGACACCTACTTGCATCATGATCCCCGTGGAAAATTTCACAATCTACTATCATGGCATGTACCAACCTCTAAGGACAACTATCCTTTACATGCCCCTCTACCTCACAATCTATACACCATAGGCCACGTTGAGCTTTGTGCACTAATTTTATAGATATCTTTTCTAACTACTTGGTTATTATAGTAATTTGATCCTAAAGAATAGGGCTAACACTAGTATCTATACTTCTAACAACCTCACTATGCAGGCGACCTCTAAGGCCTTGCGTGGTCTCGAGAATTTCTTGTGCAAAAATGGTCTTCAAAATGGTGTTGTTAATCCTCCAAAAAACCATTGAGCATGTTGAGAAGGATGAATATCATAAGATAGCTTTGACAAGAGATTTTTGAACCATGTGTCATATTCCCACACACTCTCGCCATTCCTTGTTGGATCTCTTTCAAGGTGCTAATTCTCTTCTTCTCAAACTTAGGGATATGGAATTTGGCTAAGAAGGCATTCTATAGTGTGGTGTAATCTACCACCATCTGATGGGGGTCATACTTCCAGTACCAACTATGTGTGCACCCCTACAACATCATTGCAAACTGACTTTCCTTTCACTCTGGGGTAGTGATCCCCTTTATGTGCCATAGAAATTCACACTTGTGTACATGCTCTGCAGAATCCTCAACACCCTTGTAATCTAGTAGATGTAAAGACATCTTAAAAAATACTTGCGGAGGTGGCTGAGGCCCTTATCCACCTAATCCAAAACCTTGATTTCACTTGGTGTTTCCTCAACCACTAGATCTAATAGATCCACAAGGTCCTATGCCTTCGGATCCACCAAACCCACCTCCTAATCCACTAGACCCACCAAGTCCTCCTCCTGTAGCTAGTAACAGGCCTGAAGTGGCTGCACCTAGCGTTCCCAATGTTCCAATGAACTATGCACCAATGGTTTGTGACATTTCTTCACTATCAGATGTGTATCCCGCACCACTCCTAGATGTGATACCCAAAATTTGTGTACTTTTACTTTTCCAAAAATCCCTCCAAACACAGGAATTGTTTGTGTGGCCATAGATGTCCCAAATGAGAAGTTATACCTCCTAGGTGTAGATCGGTCACTTCCACCGATACCAACTGGGTTAGAAATACTTGTTTCTTGATTTAGAAAACTAAGCACTAGGGGTTAGTCACTAGGTGGGTTTAGATACACGCCAAAGAATCTCATTTCTCCACTCAAAGAACTCTCATTAGAAGTCTGAAGGGGTTTCTCTCCCACGCTTTCCAAGATGGGGTAGCATAGATTGCTTAGGTTCCACATCCTCTGCGTGAACCTCAATTCCTTCCCGCAATGTCTACCTCCATAGATCCATCACTCCCGCAACCTCATGTTTTCTAGCTAACTCCCTTTCATATGCTTCACTATACTTGAGTCATCTCTCTTCCCTCTCCTTTTCCACCATAAGGTCTTCCATCTTCCTCCACCCTAGTTTCCTCACCCAACACTCGAGAAGCTTATCCACCATAGGTAATTCCTCCAAACTTAGCATAATGATAAAGATACTCATATCCAATGGGATAGCTCACAAAAATGATCCTTTAGGTTCTTTTAAGAACTCAAACTTAACAACCTCTGGATATGAATACATAGAAATGGCGTATTCCAAGGTATAACTAGTTAGCACTCTTTTCCACCAGTGATCAACATCACATGTCTAAGTCGATCTCGCATCCAACAAAGATTTGGTAATCATCTTGGGTCCACACATGTAATACATAATAGCAGATTGATCTAGATTCATATGCTAAAATCCATTCATATAATTCTACTAGAAAACAACAAAAGAAGGTATCATACAAGTCATGATATAGGTGTTCTTCTATCCATCTGTGTGCATCAAACTCAGTTCATTACTAAATATTTGAGAAAACTCATCCTCCGTGCTCTTAAACCATGCTTTGACACTTTCCAAGGTCAAGCACCTGTCATCACACATCATCCTAACAAAAATTTGAAAATAGGTCCTAGCAACGAAACCAAGATGTAGTCATTTTTATGCCCTTAGAATAACCTTCTAATCCCTTGCATGCTGGCCTATCACCTAAAGGGCGCCGATAACTCACTTGAGGTGCACACAGCCTCGATCCCCTCATTTATGTGAGAATTTTGAGAATATGTTGTCATTGATGATAGATTAAGTGCAAAAAGTAAATGATTATGCATACATTCTGAAGCATATGATGAGTCATTACACCAACATACCCATTCAGATAAAACAAACATCATACAGATAGTAGATCTGAACCATAACATAAATAAAAAGGCACTAGGGTTTACACCCATGAACAATATATTTAGAACATAACCATATATTCATGTTGATCATATTCCAATAACCACATTACATTCAAAAATCCATAACATACCAATATAAAGATTTAACTCAGGCATCAATAGCTCTATATATTCTCCTTATTACAAAAATATAGGAGACCCATCCCCCTAGATATGTTAACATTCCTACAGTCCTATAATGAGAACTCCAATCCCTAGAAACTCCTATTATTTCTACATAGATTCACCTTTCATCCTCTCTATGATGATCCTAAACCTTCCCCTTATCGACCCATATGGTGATGCTCTCTCCAAAATGGTCCTCTCTCCTTTCTTTCTTCTACTCAAGAATCTTTATAAATAGGTTTAGCACCCACCACCATGCCTTCCTTCAGGAGAAGATCAGTTTCCAAGTGTCAAGGTGGTCCTCCAATGGAGCATACTTCTTCTTATTTGAGCTCTCCACTTTTTGCAATGATATCTTTGGGGAATGTTCCATGCGTGGAATATTATTTCCTTGACCACCAAGTCATCAAGATGACACCTTATCTATTCAGCACACCTAGTCGAGTCACGCTTTTCCTCAAGTGCCTCTTGGAAAGCTGAATATGACTAAGTCCTAAAATCCTTTGCTCTTCATTGCACGCGGGCCATGGTTTCTACTAAACCCTTCTAAAACCCTGTCCTAAACGCTTTTCCTTTCATGCCCATCATCTTCATTGGTCATGCATGCTCACACTCCGTTTGGGACTCGGTCAATATTATGAGGCCCAATATATGTCTCCCTACATCAATAGGAAACTTATTAAGCATTTTTATAATACTGTGGGTATAAAAACTTGTGACAAAACCCCATAAACATATGGGTCAAAATACCACCCATATAAGAAGAACACGTTTCTCGGTGAGAAAACTATGGAGAGTGTCCATTAATTTTAGTGTACAGTCTTCAACACTTCCAAATATGAAAACAAGCTCCACAACATAACACCCATTTCTATATATCATATAGAACTTTATACACCTAGTCCCATCAATAAAAATTGTACTATTTCTGATCAATAGGACTCTCTAAACATCAAAGAAATAAACACCCAAATTAAAGACATTTAAAAATTATTCCTTGATGAGTGGGGAAATGAAACTCATGGTTTTGATCGATACAAGAAGCTGGAGAAGATGGAGTAGGCATTTATTATCTACAAGAATAAATCCTACCTACTTCTAACATTGTGAAACTAGAACATGGGTAGGATCATTGTATATGGAAAATGTTCTTTGATGGTTCAAGAAGTAGAAGGAGGTTGGATGTTTGTATCTCCACGAGGTATGAAATATTTCTCTTCTTTTAGGTTCCAATTTATTTTTCATAACAACTCATTATAGTATGAATCCCTCATACATGGTTTACAATGAGAAAGTATGAATCAAGTAAAAATTTGCAAACATTTAGAGATAGTGAGTTAATTGTGAATCATATTAGAGGAATGAATACGATTAAGAATCAATATCTCATAGCATAAAATATCAAGGCATGGAATATCATTGAGGATTTCAAAGCCTTCAACATTTGCGCTATTGCTAGAGAAGAAAATAAGCATGCATATAGTTTAGATGTGATTGAGATAGATTTGATGTTGCCACGAAAGTCAAAAGGGCAATGTGCAATCACATATCAAAGTTGTGGTTAGACCTGTAATACCTGATAATGACGCCAACTAGAAAGTATTAAAGAATGATCAACAAATCATCAATTTCATCCAAGAAGAAGCTAAGTTTTCTTCACAAAAAATAATAATAATTAAAGCAACAATATGGAGACCAAATTGTTTAGCTTAGGTCAAATAAAATACAAAGAGGAGTAGTCACTTTGGAATAAATTTTAGTCCTAGATGAATGAATGAGAAAATAAAATATAAATTTGATAGTTAAAAATGAATACCATGATCTCATTTCAAAGTGGATAAAGACAAACTACTCAAGATTGGCAAGGTATGCATTACTAAGGAAAAACATGATTTCGTAAAATTTTGTTAAGAGTTTGTTGATGTTTTTACATGAAATTATGAAGACCTTTAGGGTTTTGATCTAAATTTATCATAACATACTATTGAATTAAATCCCACAAAAATCCTATCATATATAAACAAAGGCATGTTAAATTGTGAATCGAGCCACTCATGAAAAATGAACTAAACAATTTGATTGAAGCAAAAATCATCTTCCCAATAAAATTTTCAACATGAGTGGAAAATTTGGTCCTAGTATGAAAAATAAATGGAGAAATTAGACTTTTGTCGATTTCAGAGACCTAAACAATGCATTATTGAAATATAATTATCCACTTCCTTCTATGTAGTATATTCTTCGAGACGATATTAGGATCGAAAAGGTTTTCCTTATTGGATGGATATTTAGGATTCAATTAGATTATGGTGAGGGAAGAAGTCCAATTCAAGACCACTTTCACCATAAAATGGGGAATATATGCCCACAAAATTTTCCTTTTGATCTAAATAATGTGGGAGACACATTTCCAAGAGCCATGGATATAGTGTTTGAAGATGGTGCACCCATTCCCATGACTCAATCTAATTCATAAGCTTAGTAGGATTCTTGTACATACTTCTCAATAACTCTACATTTGAGGTTTCTAAATAACCTCACAAAGGTGGTTTAAACTATAAGGTTTTACCAAAATTCTTTATAGGTGCCATAATAATTTTGTACCTTGCTCCTAAGCTATCACTAATGGTGATAAATCATCCATTATGTTCTCATTTCATTAAAGGAATAACAACTATCACTTTATCCCAATTGGCATTCATCTTATTTTCACCTTTACAAAGTATCATTCTAGTCTTTATCCCTCCATCATAACCTCCACTCTCTTGGACCATGTAGTCATAGTTTATACCCTTATACCAATAGTCTAATCCCATGTGTGTCGGCCTATCACCCAATGGGTGATGATGGTCGCTCACCCAAGGCACGCACGGGTGCCAAGTATCTCCTTTATGTGAATCTTATGGGAATGCACCATCTTATGACAGATAATCAAAGGAAGAATAATAGAAAAGAACTATGCAACATTCTAAGAGCCTAGAACGAGTTATTATCTCATTACATCCAGAAAAGAGAAATAACAAGTAACATATTGAGATGGTTCATACAAAAAGGAAATGCATAAGTATTATACTCCTAAACACATAGATGATTTATAACAGAGCATTGTATTCATATTAACAGATTCAATAACCCACATTACATCCCTTGAGGTCATAAAAGATCCTCATATAACTATGCAGAGCCAAGTCATGCATCAAAACTATAGTATGCTCATCATATTACAAAGAAGAATGAAACCCATCCCCTAAATGCATCATTGCTTACAGAGCCCTCCTAATCCCTAACCCTTAAAATCCTCCATCTATTTCTATAGGGATTCACCTCTCTATACTCTACTTGCTTTCCACACTCTGTATATTTATTTTATCGGCATTTGCATTTATAACCTTAACACTCACCGCCATGCCTTCTAGAAGTTGCGATCGTTCACCAAGTGTCGGAGTGGTCATCCATGGGAGCATGTATTCATAGATATGAGATCTCCAATCTATATGATTATTCTTTTCTAGAACCTTCCATTACATGCCTGGAATATTCCCTTTTTGATCCCATAGTCATCGGATGGCACCTTATCCGCAAGGGTCATTCTTTTCTCGTGTGCTACCTGGGGTTTTGAATACACTAAGTACAAAACCTATTTTTCCTTACACGCACACACACTTTGTATTCTATAAAACCTACTAGAACACTTCCTATGTGCCTTTAACCCATGCACCTTTCTTCAACTATATCCCATGCACCCACGCAGCTTCTTATACTTAGTTGATATTTTGGGGCCCAACATCACCCCACACTATGCCTGTTTTCTGTCCTTAGAAACACTCTTCAAAGAATAAAGAATAGTAGATCCTTACAAATGGTTAGAATGGAAGAATAAATGAATGAATAAATGGGGAAAATAATGAAATAATGGGTAACTTGTTTACTTTTGGTGGAGGAGAGGGAAATCATTCCTTAAATATACTTCTAACTTTCCCCAAGTGTCGACCTTGCTCTGAGCTTACTGATAGAGGTCACCCACCAGGGAGCTCACTTCTCCAAAACTTATCCACTCTCTCTTAGAGCTCATTTTCTCTATGATCTCCTCTAGTTTTTTTCCCAAATCCTCAAGCGCATCCATCCTTTGAGTGATTTGCGGGTATAATTCCTTTAGTCGATTCTTGATTGAGCCCCATAAGGTCTCAATGGCCTCTGATTTATTTTCCACTTTGGCTAAGATTTTGTCTTGCTTAACCTTTTTCCACTTTTTATTTTCTTACAACTCCTTGAGTTCCACATAATGGGTGGAAACTAAGATACTTTCCACTTTATCCCTGTCCACGCAGCTTATCGTAGGCAACCTTAACAACTTATGTGGTAGTTTTTACATCGGCAAGGATCTTATTGTATTGAGAAAAAATTTCCACAACATTTATCTTATTATGTTTCTCTTTTGCACGCAAACACCTCTTCTATGGATTTTAAGTTAAGTGGATGCCTCTCCATAGTGAGTATGCGGTTCAAGTCCTCTAGGCATTGCGAGGATGATCCATAATTTTACGTGGAAGTGTTAAGTATGGATGATTTAAGATAATGAAATCCATGATCATCTCTATCTTCTTGTATGCCTCTCATACTCTTTCCTTCTCGTCCTTTAACTCATGCCATTATTGAGAACTGATTAGTTCCTCTTGATTTATGTCCTTTCTTTTCTTAAGAATCTCTTCCTCCTTTTTCTTCAGCTCTGGCTCTAGGAACTTCACCTTGTCATTTCTTCTGAAGAGCCTGGCTTCAACCTCAACTGAGAATTTTTTGAGCGCGTTGCATATTTTCTCATATGATAATTTTTGGGAATTTACCAAGGGGTTTACTCCCTTTGTTTGTGTAAATTTCATCAATGCCCATTGGCTTATTTCAAATTCGGCTCATCAATGTGGGACTCAAATGCCCATGATAGCATTTTCCTCATTCGAGGGTATGCACCTTCCTCATCAAATGAAGCCATGGCCAAGAGTTGTTCCATTGGCACAATGCTCTAGAAGTATACACAAAACACTTTTTCAAATCATTAATGTAGCTCATTCCTTGGCCTTGTGTTGCTTCTATGCTCTTCCTCCCTATGCGTGTAACCCTTGGAAAGATTACAACAAAATTGGGATCTCCTCCCATGTTGCCATATTATTTTCCTATGATTTCCTCCTCAACTTCCTTCAACACCTCATCTCGTACCACGTTTAACCTCTTGTTCCACCAGGTCCTTGATGATTTTTTCCACTTCTCTCTCTGCGGCCTCATCTACCTATTCCTTCATGAGGCTTGGGGTCCTCTGATCCTTTGTATTTTCTTCTCTCGCTACCCCTTTCCTTGAGTCTCAACTTCTTCTTCATTAAACTTCTCATCTCCTTCTTCCTCAAAATCATGCATCTCATAGATAGGATGGTATTCTCCTCCAAGTTCATCATCATCATCCCTCTTACTAATGTAGGAATCTAAATTTTCTCTCTCTTCTGAGTCTGCCTCATCTGTCACCTTCTACTTCTTCCTTACTAGGGATTCTAGTATAGGAGATTCTTATTTTTATTTCTCCTTGACAAGTGATCTCTTTATTGGATATTCCTCATGAATGAGGAGATATTCATGCTTTAGCACCTCTTCCTTTGGGGTCTTAACCTTGATGGGATACTTATTTCTCCACATGTAGGTACTAGGCTTAGCACTTGCCTTTGCACACTCACTATCTCGTGTGGTTTGAACACTTAGTGCCTTCTACACCTCTTCTCTTTCTCTCTTGCTAAGTGTGACTTTCTTCCTTCCTGGAGGGTCTTCAGGGATGGAGACATCATTCTCCAAGTAAGCACCTTTTTCAAATTTTGGCCTTTTATGTAAATACACCCTTGTTGCAGTCCTTCTTCTTGCATTGGCGGTGTTAAAGGATTCATCATTTTTATCTCATGGGATACATATATCTCCATGTAAACGTGATTCTTACAGGGTAAGAAAGCTTCCAACCTAGCTCGCAGTGGTCTATATCTACCTCGCTAAGGTTGAACCTTAGTCTCTTAGCCCCTTTGAACTGATTAAATCTGGCTTAGAAGTATTACGCGATGAAGGAGAAGGGTATTTTGCACCATGGACTCATATTCCCATCTCACAATATAAATCTTTGAATGTAGAAGTGCTTTGGTACACTATTAATTCTACCTCTCCATTCACGAGTGCAGGTAACTACTCTGGGATCCTCCACTTAGCCTTGAATGCGTCACACATTTGCTTATACCACTTCTCTAGGTGCGCCTTGTGAGTGGTTGGCATGATTTCACAAGTATATTGCAAAAATATTTTTACGGGAGAGGGATCCTCTTCTAGATATTCCCAAACAAAATTTTCTGGCCCATCGGGCACTCTAATCTTTGAAAATACAATGGTGAGGAGGATGTTACCGAAGATTATCTTTTCTCCCTCTTATACGCTGCTTATAATCTCATCCGCGATGAAAGTGGACAAGTTATAGATGGTTCTTTTCGATATCTTTCGACACACATTTAGCCATGCCTTGTTTACTTGTGCCCATCATTCCTGATCATTGAGCTTAGTGACCAAGATCACAAACATCCTAATAACTAGGTCTGGAATCACAACGATGTCAAAGTATCACGACCCTTCTTGTAGTCATACGTGATATACGGTCTCCTTGATAGCCTCCTTATTGCTCGATCATCATCTATGCTATATCCTTCATAAATGAGGCCTGTGAACTTGGATATCAGTTGAGGTGTGATGTGCATCTTGCACCCCTCAAAATAAAAGTGATCATTATGCATGCATGACATCAACCATTGGTAAAAGCACTCAGCTTGGCAAAGTATGGAAAATCATATAGTTGTAATAATCCCACCTTCTCCAATTTGAATTTTGCCTCATCGCTTAGGGAAAATTTTAGTGGTGAATTTTCGTAAACTCGTAAAAAATCAAGGATTATGGAAATTTGAAATGGTGAATATTTTTTTGTTTAGAGTTGACTTATTCACTAAAAATTTGGCCGACATGTCCCTTATACTATTCCTTTTGCCTAGATTTTACACATATATAAGAGGTTATGAATGTAATTCACCACCATTTTGAATCATATCATGTGCATATTCACCAAAGTAAACATATCAACCGCCAACACTGAAGTCTGAAATCTGAGCCATCCAACCATAAGGCATCCAACTCTAAGTTGTCTAGCCTTGATCTAACATACTCTACAATCTGAAATGTCCAACTCTATTTCGTCCAACTTGAGCCATCCAACCCCTAGCCATCCAACCCCTAGCCGTCTAACCCCTATCCATCCAACCCTTATCCGTCTAACCCCTATTTGTCCAACCCCTATCCATCCAACCCCTAGCCATCTAACCTATAGCCATCCAACCCTTAGTTGTCCAACCCTTTATCGTCCATTCTCAGAGCCTTGGAACATAAAAGCTGCTCGTAAGGCCCTAAGTAGTAAGTAGTCATGGATACTAGAAATCAGGGCAAAAAGATTACAAATTCAGTAAGTTCAAAAAAGGGTGCCAATACTTTGCTTGGCTATTTTGGAAAATCACAAAAGACGAAGTCAGTTTCTGCTTCGGCTGAAAATATTGATATGTGGCAAGTGTTATTTACTGGTTATTTTATCTAACATAATTTAATAATTATGTTTATGATACTATTCTCGAACTCTTTGACATTTGTAATTTGTAAAAATTTAACTATAGATAAGATTAATACTATATAAGTAACAATTTTATAATATTATTTGCAAAATTTTCAAAAATCCTTATAGAATAATCAATTTATAGATATTGATGATCCAATATATGTTGAGGAAAACATTTTGTGCCTTGATGAAATATAAGGACATGAAAATTCATCAAACTCCTATGATACACCAAAGCAGAGGAAGCTTCTACTCCAAGGTTTATTTCCAGAAAGAGGAGACATGAGATTCAAAATATTTCTACTAACATCCCAGATGCAAAAGTTGAATCCCAAGAAAAAAAAGAAAAAATGTTAGAAGAAAGATGGCAACTGGACAATTGGAATGAAATTCCAGTTATCCTTTTATTGAACTTATGCACACTAAAAATTGTAATGATGTTTCAACACAATTTCGATGCAAAATATGTGGTTGGAAATAGGGAAAGGATCACACGAAGCAGCTCAAACTAGACACAATTGAAAAATGTTGTGGGAAAATATACATTTCCCAAAATCTCAAGGATGGAAGCATAGTCGGAACACATAAATGGAAAGATGTAAAAGATTGTCTACATGTCAAATACACAAAAGAGAATGAAAAGTAACAAAAATTATCAAATATGTAAATGAAAAAGGTGGGACCATAGTAGAAAAATTGAGCAAAGCTATGGAGGTATAAATTCAAGCAAAGGGTATTCAATTTACAACCGTATTTCATATAATGAAAAGGGAAGACCAATGTCATATTTTGGAGAAAATAGAATGTTGTATCAAGTTATTTGTTTAAAGAATGTTTCATAATCTCATTAGTTAGATACTAGTGGTTGGGAGATTACAAAATGTCTATCTCTGGTAGAGAAGGTGGATTTGAAATTGTGTGTTCAAAAGGCAAAGTATATTTCCCTTTCTTTAGATGAGGTTACCGCAGTTGATAATACTTCATGGATATGTATTCATGTTTACACATTTACTAATGAAATGAGGACTCCACACCTCTTAGAAATTCATAAAATGATAGAGAATTGTAATTATGAGAATATTTATAAATTGGTGGTATCAAATCTGAAGGATATCACCGGAATGGATGACTTTTCCATTGCAACAAAATTAGTTTGTGTCGAAACCGATGGTGTAGATGTAATGCAGGGAGCTAGAAATGGTCTGTGTGTTAGACTTCAGACAACTATTGCTTTGTATATGGTTTTTGTCCACTGCATGGCTCACATAATGAATCTCACCTACAAAATTGTGAGCACATTTGAAAATGTAGCTAAAGTGAAGGAATTGATATGTGATCTCCATGCATATTATTCTTGTAGTCCTAAGAGATTTTTAGAATTTCAAAATTTTCTAGTGGACTAATAGAGGGAAAAAAACTTCTCAAATATGTAGATACCAGATGGATATTTATGTACGAACCTACCTGTAGAATATATGATGAATATCCTTCACTGATAGGATTTATGTTTAAATATCGCAGGATGTAGATAAAGCTAAAGATCTATTGTGCCATCTAACTAACATAGAAATTTTACTCACACTTTGCAGTATTTTTCGCATGTTGAGGGAGCTTAATATTTTAATGAAGCATTCTCAAGATCAGTCTTTCTACATTAAAAATTTTATAAGACTCAGAAGACGTGTTTTTATAGTCTAGAAAGTTTCTATATTTCTAATGGGAGTTTTCAGGGTGCTGCTTTTGAAAACTGGAATGTATTGACAAACTTGAAAAATTCTAGGTGCTTCTTAAAGTATAATATATGATCATATATGTATAACAACACATGGAAAAGAGATTCCACTTCATATGTACCAAAAATAATTGATATGGCTAACTCAGAAATAGAAGAAGTAAAAGTGAAATGAAATTTATATGATGCAGTATTAATTGAAACTAGGAATAAGTTGAGAAAGATCTCTGAATCATTAGCTAAAGATATTTGGGAAAGATTCAAAAATGATAAAATAATTGAAGCAATGGGAGTTGTAAATTCAAAGTTCTGGAATTTGTCTAGTGGCAAACCTTATACATCTATCAGTATTTTATTTTTCAAAAACATAGGTGATCTTACTGATCATTTTTGTAAGATCTGTAGAGATAAATGGAGTTTCAGTAGAAGGAATTTTGGAAATAAAACTACTTAGTTCACAGCCAATGAATTTTTCTAATACAATGATATGAAAATTCTAGCTTCTACAAAACCCACAGGGTTACAGTGCCATGAAAAGGATTTGGAAGGATATTTGTTCTAGTAGTATTCTAAGTGAATATTTGAGCGAGTATATTAAGTTATATGAGCTCTTTCAAACAATGATTTTGGGTTCTATGGAAGATGAGAGGGTTTTTAGTGCACTATCCTTTTTAAAGTTAAAAGTTTGAAACAAATTGGAGAGGAATCTAGAAATTTATCTCAGATTATATGTATCGAGTTACTCAGTTGAGTCTTTTCCTTATGATAGAGCAATAACATTATGGAATTCACTAGTAGACAGAAGAGGAGTAAGTAATATTATGCCTGAACCAGGGGATCAAGACACATCCACAAATCATGTTGCAGTTGATTTCCAAGACACAAATGAAAGTGTTGCTCCAGGAATGTTTGAATTCACATAGATTTCATTTCTTCTATACATTATTGAGACTACTTATGTACTTCATTAAGTGATTATAACTTTCAATAAATGCAATATTATATTTGGCATTATTTTATCCTTCGTCATTACAACAATGTCATTATTTGTTTCAATTATGCCATTTGTTGTTTTATGTTTGGTTTTCAAATTGATGAAATAAGAACACATTTGTCTGTTATATATTTTAATTTATTTATTTTACATCTGCAAGAATTCAGAAATGTAATGAAACAAAATAGTGTAAATTTAAGCAACATTTACATAAACAATAAAAAAGAAACATAGTTTGTATTAATATATAGTAACATTATACAATTCTAAGTTCCAAAGTTCATATGAAATTGATTTCTCATGCGGTGGATTACTTTATAAAAATTACAATTCATAAAGCATTTTCAGCCAATACAATTCAAAAAAGGGGTTGTTATAACATATCAAAGCTTCCAGACAAGTTCTATCATATAAGGACACATTACGAGGTCATCCTCTTTTCTACCTATGATTCAAAATCATGTTTTTCCTTACATCTACCACACGGAATAAAAACTAAAAAAGGGCTGGCCACTATCTTTAAATTCCTACGCCAGTGTTGAAATTGTGACAACACACCTGTCACATGGTGAACTTGACTAAATTATCAAATTTTATGATGCATGTGAAGGTTTTTCTTTTTCCTACGTAAGAGATGGAGGAATAACTCCCGATGCCTAAAGATATCCTACTACAAAGTGTTGATATTTTCCAAAGTATATTTAGCTCCTCCCTCACTACATCTCATGTAGAAAAAGTGTTGCATCTGCATATGTCTTTTCCTTTAGCGAGAATTTTGGATCCATATTATGCTCCTTTATTATCCTTCTCAATGTATTATTTTGTTATTTATTAACAATGAGTTTTTACTTCAATCGTATAAAATAATTCAGGCTTTTGTGGGCATTCTTTAAATGTGCTTTAAAAATAAGCGCTTCATTATTTAAATTTTCATATTTTTCCGTAAAATATAAATATTAAATTTTTAGTCTATCAAATAATATGAAAAAAATATATTGCGTGGTTATAATATCAGATAATTTTAGTTTTTCATGTAAAATTAAATGCCCACTCACAACAAATTTCTCTTTTTCTACATTTGCTATTAAAACATTAGTCTTGTCTTTAGACCATTTGTTGTAGTAATCCTGTGCTTCAACATTGATATTTTCCAACCTGTTTAGCATTATGTCTAGAATTTCATCATTATAATCGTTACTATATGAAATTGTCCCTGATTGAGTTTTGTTTAGAAAAACATCTTGCCATGTTGGTTGGATCTCTACGGAAGTGAACAATGAATGCCTTTGAGCATGATTATGGTATCTAATATTTATTTCTTTTATCAAAATTTTTACTCTCCTTTCCCAAGACTGCACCAAATCCACATTAGACATTACAACCTCTTGAATTTTTCCCCCATGCTATTTGATATCAGATTTTCTAATATAAAGTGTGTTTTCCATCATATGTTTGTGGAGCAGCCCTTGGGGGAGGAGAAGATTCATTGCCCTGTATTCCATGCACATTTTGTTGTTGAGGTGGAGTAGATTGAATCATGTTGTGGGTGTCAAAATAGTTACTCTTGGCTGCATCCCCACTATCAAAGCCTAAATAATCCTCATCAAGGGTGATTTTTTTGAAAAGATGTGTGGTTGTTACACTTAAAACCCCACCTAGTGAAAACCCGGAAATTTGGTTGTAACAGGATGAACTGTTCTTGTTGACTCTACAGAAACCTAATATTCTTTCTTGAATTCCTCCTTTGTGTTTATACTTGATGTGTTGGAGGTATTGGTGGCCTCCTTGCAAGAAAAATGACATGATGCCATATTACTCGCATGAAGCAAATAACAAATTGTTAGAATATAATGGTTGGGCTTTGTAAATGCTAAAAATTGTAAGGAAAAAAACACATACAAATCAAACTACTATATAATATACCTCGCATAGAAGGAGACACAATCATGATATTTTGATCTCCATACCCAGAATGAGTTTGATCTTCATCATCCATCTCAATAGTTTCTGAATACAATACATGTAGAAAAGATCAGTAGAAATATTAGAATACATAATTTATAGTAATTGTTTGAATTTGTAATTTATATATAAAGATAACTTCAGTATTCATACATGTAGTTAAATGTGATGGTAAACGTGTTGTGAATATCGACCCCATAGGTCACTTTTGATGAGGTCTTATTGGTGTTGATTCTACTGAATCCATATCAGAATCAATAGAGACCTCTAGAGGGGCTTTACCTCTAGCAATTGCCTCCTTATGAGATGTTGCAGCTATAATTTTTCTTTGCAAAATAAAATCATATAATTATTATTTTATTTTAAATATTCAAATTGAAATTGTTATAACAAGTAAACAGTAAAAGTAACTATTACCTGTTGTTCTTCGAGAATAAGACCAATCATCTTATCATTGATTGTAGTAGGAATCCTATGCTACATCAATTCGTAGTATGCTTCATTATAGAAAGCAAGAATAAAATTACATCAAGAAAATACAATCCTTGATTTATCAGTTTGATTGCCTTTGCGGGCATGGGAGATATCTGATTTTATTCTATTGGACAAATAATTGCACCAATTGAATTTTTGACTTTCTAGTGTCCATAATAAATACTAAACTACCCAATAGGGAATGTCTACAAATATTCCCTATAATACAATCCTGGCTTGAAAAAGTGAAGCAGCTACAATAAAAAATTTGTTTGTAATACCTTGTAGAAGAAGGCCTCTTGATGATAGCTTAAGAGGAGCTGCAATTACAGAAAGGAAATGTTAGATCCTTTGTGTGATTGAGTAATGTTTAAAAAAAAAACATTTGAAAATAATAAACTTACCATCAACATGTACATTGTAATGAGACTCCCAAAACTTTTTGTCTTCTTCTCTAAGGACTACCTTTGCAGGTAACATATGGCTTATTTTGAAAGGTAAACCTCTTAGCTGATGCACATCCTTGGGTTCAATAGAAAAATAAATTTTATGACATTTCG
This sequence comes from Taxus wallichiana var. yunnanensis, assembly GCA_018340775.1. Lineage (NCBI taxonomy): Eukaryota > Viridiplantae > Streptophyta > Pinopsida > Cupressales > Taxaceae > Taxus > Taxus wallichiana. The sequence goes on along the minus strand of CM031239.1, from coordinate 65,593,930 downwards.
GATGCACAACAAGAAAAAAAAAGTTTCCATCTTTGTCATTGTAAGAGGCGAGTAGGTAATCAAGGAATAATGTATCAGTGTCGAATTGGGGCATGTTCACAAGCCCCGAAAATTCTGATTTTTCTAGCCAATCCTTTGGAGCGTCTTTTAGTTTTAGTAGAGCTAAAATCTGTGGGCACATGAGGTTTTTGTATTGAAATTTGGGTGTAGGAATAGATGTGGTCTGGCCATTTCTGAAATTAGGGAGAAGTGAAATTTGGGTGTAAAATTAGAGAGCTTAGAGCACTAGAAAATTATGGATAAAAGTGAAAAAATGAACCTAGAAATGGTATTTATAGAGCCGGGGTTATCATTAATGAACATTAAATACATTGGTAACAATGCCCAACCTGCTCCATCCAAACCCTTGTTCGCCTAACCCACCCATCCAACCCACCCATCCAAACCTTAGCTGACCAACCCTCACTCATCCAACCCACCCAACCAACCATTTCCTATCTATCCCTTCCCTGTCCAACCCCAACCCTGTCCCAACTCATATATGTCCAATCCACCCATCCAACCACCGCCCACCTAACCCCTTCCCACAACCCCTTCCCATCCAACCCTCACGCATCTAACTCACCTGTCTAAGCCCCAATCATCCAACACACCCCGTCAAACCCCTTCCCATCCAACCCCCACTCACCCAACCCACCCAACTAACCCCCGTCCAACCCCCACATGTCCAACCCACCCGTGCAACCCACCTATCCAACCCACCCATCCAAACTACCTATCCAACCTACTCACCAAAAATGTGAAAAAACGAGGGAACAATGCTCGTGAAATTGCCTTCTCCATACAACATTTTTTCAAAACTTGCCAATGATTCGAAAGTCATTTTATGAGATTTGTCGATGATTCGAAAGTAATTTTTCAGAGAGGTCCTCTTAAAATGAACCACGTCATCACCGTAAATGGGAATTCCATCTAGTTTCATATTGTTAGTTGGTCGAGACCAACTCTAACACTATTTCTTTCTCAGTTGTGCTCGTACGATGATTATAATCGCTCATGGACATCTTTCACAAGTGTGACTCCCACTCTTTTCCTAGCAATACCCCATCTGGGTAATACATTTCTGCATACCATTCTTCATTAGTGCTCGCGATGGAAGTGATTCGATTTCCCTTTCCCTTTCCCTTTGTTTTCTTTGATGAAATGGTTGGTTTCTTGGTGCCATATTTTCTAGTTGGATTGAACTTAAATACTCCTTCCTCTTTCTCTTCTCTGCTACTCTACTCAATCCCAAAGCTCACTCCAAAGTTTCAACTCCTAGAATGAATCCTTCTTTCTCTATGCCCTAGCTGCCAAACCCTAACCATGAAAACCCTTCATGAGACAATGCTATTCACACAATCTTCCTCACGCCCGTGTGCTCCTTCCTTCTAGTTCCCAAATTTACTCTAGATACACACTCAAATTTCTAGGATTCTCCTTTCTTCACACAAATTTCTCTCTGAATTCTCTAGTGTGTAACATATTCTTTCACATTGTAATCGCAAGGTAAAAAATGACTTACCCACCTTGTATTTATAGTTTTTGCTTCTTTCCAGCATTAAATGCTATACCACCTACCAACATAATTTAACATTAAATGTAGATTTTTCCACTAAGATGACTTTAAGAACCCTTACCCATGTGCCACATCCTGCGTGAAAAACCCTTTACAACCTTATGGCATGCAAAAATCCAACCCAACCAAAGACTCTTACGCGCACGTCCACAGCGCCGAAGGAACTTCTTTTGTCCTTTACCCAATTTTTTCCTTTTCCTACCTCATGTTGTTCTTGTGCTCTTCATCCTTTCTGTACGTGGTTTCTACAAAGCCTTCTTGACACCAACCATTCTCGTCTAATTATTTTATACATGCTTTTAACCTTACTTTATTTTTATCCTTCAACCACTCCATTCACCAAAACTTCTACTGCCATCTCAAACTTGTATTACAGGCTTATACTTTGTACAGTCCTCCCCATACTAAATAGATGTGTGGTCCTCTATGCATACACAAGCTTGGGAAAAAATAATGTGGTTACTGTTGCACAAGGTGCAAAACAAAGAAAAAAGAAAGGAACAAGAAACGAGAAGGGAAAGCACAAGAAGGGAAAAGCATAAAGGAAATATCTAAGCTAACTGACAACACTGACTTATTACAAACACCAAGAAGACTTATTTATAGTAGGGCTTCATCCTACTCCCATTAAAATGACCTGGTAATCTTGTCCCATCTAACGCTTGTAATCTGGAAAGCACTGAATCAAGAATGTATGAGATGATGTAAGGTCCCAACCAATGGAATTTCAACTTCCTAGGATGGCGCAGATACTTGGAATCATACAACAATACCATCTTCCCAACCTCAAACTTCTTGTTTTTGATATGAAAATCATGTCATGCCTTTTGTCTTACCTTTTTTGTCTTCTGACTCCATCTAGCAAGTGACCGTATTTCATCTAACTGCATCAACTTATCAATTATTTCTTCCAATGCTTTCTTGTCAGCTAATCCTCTTGCACATGTTATACACAATGATGGTAACATGAATTCAACTGGTAAAACAACCTCCATGCCAATAAAATTGAAATGGTTTGGCATTGTTCAACCTCTTGTAGGTTTTCCCGTATGCCCATTAAATGACTGATACTTTGTCATCCCAATCCTGTCTTCCAACGTCACATATCTTAGTTAATGCGTGGCTTAGTATATTTTTAAATACCTCATTAGTCCCATTTTATTGAGGGTGATAAGGGGTAGTCTTGTGATGGGCCACCATAAATTCTCGCTAATGAGAATCTTGACCGTTTCATTGAGAAAGTGTGTAACTATATCACTTGTTAAACTTAAAGGAAAACCATACCTGTTGATTATGTTCTCCCATAAAATTGTAGTAGTAGTTGTTGTGGTACAATCCTTTGTAGGTGCTTTGCCTCGCCCACTATGTCAAGTAATCGGTGCAAGTGATGATATATGTGAACCATTCCTTCACATGGCTAGCAAAATTGGCCCTACAAAATCAATTACCAATTTTTCAAACGGTTCAGTCTTTGAGTTTTGGTCACAAAGTCAATTCATATCTTTTTCCGGGTTTCCAAAATTTGGTCACACTCCCTTCGCCCTTGCTCAAATAACCAACTTAAACATGTTCCTCTAACCATGGCCCTTTCACCCCACATTAATATTAATTCAATTACTTCAATTAAATTAATACCTATTCTCACAATATTTATTATTTAATTATCCTAATTAAACTAATTTCCACCTCACCTAGACACCTCACCATAGACCTATTCATAGCATGTTTCCATAACTAACTAAGACTTAGTCCCACTTACCTTAATGAGATAAGATTTAGTTTAACCCTAAAATCACATGCCTATTATTCCTCTAACCACATTCCCACTCATTAGAAGGGAAACTTCCATTTTGATCTGTGAGAATAAAACAAACTTGGCCCAAGTGATTGCCAAGATCTGCCATTTTTAGTAAACCTAGGGAATCTCACTTAACCGATGCCACTCATCCCAAAACCTACGCCAATCAATTAGGAACCATTGTTAGTTACCATTTATTCACTTTAGGAACCTTGTGGGAGAGGGATTGTCACATTCCAAAATTGAGGAAAAGAGAAGAGAGATGTATACAAGTAGACCAGAGCCTTTTCATACCTCCAGGACATCCATAGCCAACACCAGGATAGATCTAAAGGTATTGCACTCACGGTAACATTCCGGGAAGCACTGCCATGGTACCAAACATCATTCCTTTGATCAACCATCATCACCATCCAGCCATTTGAACCTGCACCATAGTAAGTATAATTTTAACTAGCATCATCTATTTCTACTTCAGTCTATTAAGTTCTTCTACCATTGTTATTAGTTTCCACTTGCACTCTCATTCCCCTACCATTTACCTACCTGTAAACTCAACCATTCCTCCACCCACACCATTAAATCACCTATATCCGATTATTACACATCTCTGAGTATACCTAAGATTCCCACAGACCTCTCCACCCCCTTTTGTCTTTGTTTAACCTCAGATCAACCTCTACAACCAGATCTCATTAAGTTTCTTTCACCCCGAACCTATCGACACCGGTTACCCATGACCATCGTTGGTCCCTTTTAAACCATCATCGGTTATACCAGACCGATGTCGGTCTTTGTGTTTAATACCTTTTCTAATAATAGAACCTAAGAACCTTCATCCAAGTGACCTAAACAACCTAGAACCTAACCCTGACTAGTCCTAATACCTTGATGATTACCCTTCCATTTAGATCTGATTATAGCCTATCCTGTTATGATTAGATTTGTTTATTGTATTTGAATGAGATACCTAAATCATATCAACTATAGTAGGACTTTGTTTATTTCTCACATTAAGTTGTTTTAAATAGTGGGTTAACAACCATCTAGAGTATCACACTTCCTGGATCTAGCACATGCTAGGCAATCCATTGCCATATATTGTTTAACTCTTCTTTTGTGGTCTCATTTTCTATTTTAGGTAGTTTCTCCTAGCCAAAAAGAATCTCTCAAGACTCACAGTCAACATCAGATCAAGAAGTCAAAACACACGCATCAACCTCCAACCACCAACACAATAGGTATTCCTCCTCATACCATAACTCTATCTATTTTCATCAAAAAACATTAAAGAAAATGGTGAAACATTTTGGCATACTCGGTGGGACCCATCAGGGGTTCTGTTGCATTTATTCATTCCTAGGTGAAAGTTGTGTTTTTTGTTTCCCTTCAAAAAGCTTACACATTAATTTTTCTTCTCTGGAATCATTCTTCCTCTCTTTATTCTCTAAAAGAAATCGTGTTTTTGGTGCTTTAAAAAGAACACATTCTTCTTTATTTTCGCATTGCATTAGTGAAAGAGCATTCCTCTTCCTATTCATCACTTGCTACATCAAAAATAATATTTCGATTTGGGTTTTAAAAACTTGCATTGCATTTTGATTTGCTACATTTTTAGTTCACATTAAAATGAGGGAAACCTATATGCTTGGAAGTCATGCCCAGCTGATGGTTAACACAATTGAACCATAGAAAGCACTCTCTTTCTTCTTCTACCAAAATGCACAAATCTGAATATACACATTTTCTTAAATGACATCTTACCTGGGAATGTCACTGTCAACGATCACATGATCAGAGGATTGGTAGGTACTCCCCATCTGGTTATCTCTATCCAGTCACCTATCAAAGAGCACCCCCACCATAACATAACCTGAAACCTCACCTTTTAGATATCCTTCTTCATAGGATGCCTTCCCAACCAAAAATTCTATTATGAATTCACATGGTCAGTTCTAAATAGCATAAGCTAAACAAACATAAGAAAATCACTTTTAGGATCGTGTTTTTCTTAGCGTTCCTCTTGACTTGTGTTTTGAGGTGTGAGACTATGAATCTACATTGTTCTTCTTCCTTACACACTCCACCATCGTAGTTAGAGTATTTTGACTTTTTCTGAGTGCGTCAGGGCCCCATCTTCTCATTCTCATATTTCTAAGTTTGATTCTTCACCAAATTTAATTCACAAAGCCTAGTTTCTTCATTTCTCTCTCATTTCACAGTAACTGGTGTTGGTCCAGTGACCATCATCGGTTCACATCTGACCATCATTGGTTAAACCTAACCAGTGTCGACTTCTAGATTTCTAGTTATTTTTCCTGGAATAGCCTTCATCACTCCTTATATTATGTTTTTGGCCCTCATGGAACCATCCTATTCCCCTCTATTGATATTTCTATCATACATAGTTTCCCATTACACATTCATCAGTCCTGTTTCACTTTTTGAAACTGGTGTTTTTCCACAGTTTCTGGCATCAGTTGCTATGATGGACATCGGTTCCCCATTAACTGTCACCTGTCAGCCTGACCATCTTCATTGTCTTGTGTTTGGTTTTCAAAATCCAAACCTTGACCGAATTCACCCTCCCAGACCTCATTTTTCTCTGTTCTCATTATTTTCTATGTCATTTATAGAATACAGTCTTACTAGGTCAACACTTATTCACATGGTGTTGACTCACACCAAAATAACACTCTTATATTCCACACTAGTCATCAACCACTCCCACCTAGTCCCTCACCACCTTCTATCCTGTCACCCATGGATCCGACCCCTTTACCACCATTACTATAGGTGACGAGGAGTTCACATGACTCCTCGATCAGAATCCAACAACCTTATAATTCTATCTTTCCCACTCATCCACTCAGGATTTCTCAGGTCAGTTGATATATGGCATGCCCATATCCATCTCTCCTGCCCTTTTCCCCACTCTTACATCAGCCCCTACTAGTTTGGTGTTACCTTCACCTACTTTACCCCCAGTGGTTTCACAGCTAGGCCCCACACCCACTATGACCACTACATTTGCAACATCAGTCACACATGTAGTATCGGTTGTTCCTTCATCAACCACCCAGAGCATAACCCCATCCACACCCATTATCTCACATATACCAATTATAACACAACCACCCATGGTGTTCGGTGACCCCTACCCCATTCCAGAATCTTTTCCTCTCCATCCTGTAGTCTCTGTACCCCATCACTACTAGAGTCACTTTGACTACCCCACCTACATATACATATTATCAACAACCCCCTATCTCATCCATCATTCATTCTGGGTATATGCCCTCCATGTCGGTCCCCTATTCTCAACCTTCCTATTTGGCATCACCATACACTGGAATGCCACCCACATCACATGTTCAACACTAGCCCTCTTACACCATAGGAGGCACCCTTCTATCACAACCTACTAATGACCTCATCAAATTAATGATGGAAAGGATGCAGACACTAGAAGCATTAGTTTCTAGCTCACACAATTCTCTCACCTATGATGAAATCTGTAATGATCCCATTCATCCATCCATTCCTATTCACCCATACCTGTACATTAGGAAATGCCAAAATTCAACCGATTTAATAGTAAATAAGACCCACAACAACATTTTGGTCTTTCAAACATGGGTGTTACTTGATTTCCCATGATGACACTTTACTCCTATGGACCTTCCCGATGTCCCTGATAGGACCTACATTAGACTGGTACAGTGGGCTACCCATACATTCCATCTACTCATTTAATCAAGTAGCCCAAGCCTTCTTAGACCACTTCTCAATCAACATTGTCAATAAATTCACCATGATTGATCTCTATTCCACTCAACAGTATGATGACGAGTCTATCATGAAATTTTTCACTCATTGGCAACCTAATTAACCAGCTCACATTTTAATTACCTCAAACTAAGCTCATAGAGCTGTTTACTCGGGCTTGCACTAGACACATTTCACCAACCCTACAAGTGTAAACCTTCCGCACCTTTGACGAGGCATTCACCATGGCACAAAAATTGGAGATTCATGCTATCAAAGAGAAGAAAATTCAGCTACGTAACAAAAACACCGCATTCAAATCGAATGATGCTTCTTCATCTTTGAAACCCTAGAACAACTATTCAAAATCCAAAGGATTTTCCAATGTCGTGGTTCTCAAGGCTGGACCCTCTCACCCATCAAACCAAGCCAAACCTTCTTCTAATCTCTCTCCCATCCAAACTTTCTAGTTCATATGAGAACAATGAAAGTACACCCCAATAGGGGAACCATATTCTTCTATTTTGGAAAATCTTATTAAGGTTGGTGCCATTACCCTTCCACCTATAAAACCACACACTGGTTTTGACCCTGATCACCCCACACCCACGTGGTATAAAGAACATGAATTTTACAACTATCATCATGTCAAAGGTCATAGCAATGGTAATTACATCACCTTCAAGAATATCATCCAAGAAATTTTAGACAATGAAATCTAGTCTTGGATAACCCAAATGCACCAACCAACCAAAACCTACATATCTTCAAAAACCATTCCCTAATCATGCCCCATCTTCCAACCAAACTGGTGATGCTTCAACCAATGATAGCAATGTCCGTGAGGTCCACACTGTTTTCGATGACATACACCGGTTGCTCCATAATCGCTCCCTGTCTCTTCCATAGGTGAAATCATAGCTAAAATTCCCTACCTACTTAGGAACCTATTTCATCTACTCCTCCACCCATAGAGGAACCCCCTTCTTTTCTCCTTCACCCATGAAAGAGCCCATAATTATCACTCCACCTCTTGCCTCTCAAATTACTGAGCATTCATCAGTAGAACCTCTCCTACCCATAGGGGACACATGTCCAATCCTTACACCATTGTAAGGAGAATATACCTCATCTTTCCCATCATCTCTTTACCCATAGAGGATCTTGTAGAAACACCATTACCTTTAGGTGACCATTCTCCATCAGCCTTCCAAGATCCTGCTGACCTACTTTTGACTCTCTTACCCACAGAGTCTGAAGCTAACCATTTCCCTATTTCTCAAACATATTTTATGGGGATTTCTACTCGATCCACATTAGCCCCGCTTACAACAATACCATTTTCACACTTGGCTAATCACCTAGATTATGTTGATAGAGCCTTGCTTTGGGGATGTATTCTACTTCTTGCTTCAACCCAAATGTAGTTTTCACTCACCAAACCTCCACAATCTATCCAAAAGTGTTTCAAGTGACCAAACCAAACACAACCATGACTATTGAACACCTTCCATGTCATTTCCCACAACCCAACACACACCTATACCCAAACACCTACCCATGCCTATATCATCTCCCTTACCTAAACCCATCACTACCTTAGGGGTCATGCCGACATCAAACCTTACTCATCCACCCATCAAATTAGATTTAGCCACATCTTCCAAAACCAACACTAAACTCATTCCTACACCTAAAAGAAGACCTAACCTACTAGGCCTCATACACCAACCTTGCCTACCACATCATTTTCACCTTCACCCCTTTTGTCCATCCTAGGACCTCACCCCTCAAACCCTAGCCAAGAAACCTTCTTCCCTTGGTAAACCAAGAACACAACAACCCACCTCCTAATCACAACCCTCTAATATACCCAAGTGATCCACACAACCCCCGTCATCACTCATGACCTTCTTACCACCCATACCACCACTACCTTCCATAACTTCTTCACTACCCATGACACTCTCCTCTCTTCCACTCACACCTTCCACATGATCTCTGCTACCAATGACCACTACTACACCATGATTATCCCCATGGGTAACTCACCCCTTCCACCATCTGCTTTTCCTTCTATATCCCACACCCCCAGTTTCACCTTTACCTAAGAAGGTGCAACCCAAAGCTAAGAATATCTACTACCCTCTAATAAGGTAGTCAAACCAACCAAACCTTCCATCGCCAACTCTTCTACCACACCTTTACCCAAATAGATGCCCACAAGACCTAAGACCACTCCACATACCAAACTAGTGGACCAACCCATTCCCCTCTTGTAAAGCCTCTTCCTTCATAATAAGTCACATTTGTACCCAAACCCACACTCACCTCCCATTGTGATCCATTAGAAGGGTCCTATGTAAATATTTTAACCAATATCCTCGAAACCTCTATCATCACATTACCACCTCTTAGACCTTACGACCCACTTAAACCTAAATGAAAAGGGTTAGACAAAACTAAAATTTACACCTACCATCGTGTGTCGGGACACGATGTAGAGAATCAGTAAGGCTTTAAAACCACTCTTGTCTAATTATGTCCTCCTGAGAAAATTTTGACTATGAAAATCTTCTTGATGAGGACCCCATTCTGCTTTCTCCATCTCCCCAAATCTTCTTCCATTACCTACTCAAAGAAATATCTCTACCCTCACAACCCTTTTATCCACCCCCAAAATTTGAGATCAACATGGTCCATATAAGAGAGTTAGCCAAACCACCACCCAAATTTCAATGTAACCTACTCAATTCACAAGGATCTTATCCACCGCTAGGATTTTTCCCTTTATGCCATTATACCTTCCATTGCACACCCTCTCCATCTACCTCCCCTCTGATTAACATGGTTCATGTTGCCACCCACGCTTAGAAAGACAAAGGAAAGGAAAAGGAAACTAACCCATCAACCAACCATGTACCCAACATACCATCTACACTCACCCCAAAGTCACCATTTGAGGTCCCATGTATCTTATTTCCGATGGGGTCACACATCACACAATGCTAAAAATTGCACCAATCCTCCCTCAAAATATATTTATATGACCTCATTCAAATCTTTGAGTCACATTGTCAAGCCTTCATGGAGGTCGTTCAATCTATTGAGTTTTTACCAAATGACCTCATGCCCATAGCTTCCATGATTACCCCTCATCATATAGCCTCTCTCACTAATTTTTCCCTTCTTCTACACCTCCGTACTCAGCCAAGTAACAACCTTCAACTTTTCGGATGAAGAGATCACTCCCTTCTAGTCTGATGATCCCGATCTCACTCTTTTCATCTCCATCTATATCCATAATATATGTTATGATCATTATGATCAATGGTCCTAGTATTAACATAATCTCCTCCCATGGGTACAACCAAATGCACATACCTACTAATTTCATGCATGGTAACCTGGTTATGTTGCACTCTCTTCAATGATGCACCATGACCTCTACCCCGGTACCATCATTCTCCATGTCCACGTAGGTCCTTGAACTATCCTAGAACTATTCTCTGTCCTAGAATGGGAGTTCCAATACAATTTTTTTCTTGGAAAAACTTGGATCCGATGCCATGGGTTATGTCCCTTTGAATTTTCACTGCTACCTCAAATTTGAACACAAAGGACATAATTACACTATCTCACCACCCATCACCTTTTAAGACCTGTAACATGTTATATCAGCCCAATGATGTACTTTTACCAATCAAGGCATCTATAACTACCCCCACTTCACCTTCACCCACAAGCCCATCCACTAATCCTTCCATCGCCTCTCCCACATCTAACCATGCTATTCCTACTACCACCGCAACCTCTACAACTGACTCACCTACTTCCCAATCATCTAGTGAGTCATCTATCCTCACTACCCACATATCGACTATTGATCCCTTAGAAGGTGTTTTTCAATGCCTCACTCTGGGGAGTACCACCTATACAATATCGACATGTTCCTTACTCCGCAAGAGTATGGGAACTTGCGTCAACACCCTAGTTATGACTACCACATAGGTGAGGTTTTTCCTTATGGTCCTCCCCACCTTCGCACTAATATAACATATGGGGGACTTGATATTGACACTTATGAACCCAAACATCCATCCCAAACATGACCATTTTCATCTGACTTACACTCCCTTACTAACCGACATTTCACTCACTATTTCCTTCATCGTTGCGCATGGAAAGGCTTTGACTTCAGTTTTTATGAACAGGGCTTCCATACTGTCATTTCTTGTACCACCTATAAATTCAATGACCACAAAGTGGCATTGGATTTTCTACACCACCTACCAAGAAGGCCTATGTCTACCTCATTGAGGAAGACAAACCATCTCCACCCCATGCACCAACGTCACCATCTTCACCCATGGAGTCTTTAGATCCCGAATCTATTCCTCCTAACATTTTTTTTTGTAAACACAATTTCTCTAGGACCTCGACCTATAACATGATAGCGAGGATCCTTCTTCTCTCCCATTCATGTATCCTGACATGATTGATGATGATACACCATCTATTAATGTTGTTCAATGTTAGGACGATGATTCCATCCTCACCTACCTAGGTGTGGAAGATTCTTAAATTCACCAGTTGTTACCTTCTGAGATGTAAACCATATTGAACGAATCAATCGTTGAAATCAACATTAACACTCAGGATAACCCACACATACTAAAGATAGGCCAATCTTTAGATGCTACTAAGTAGGAAGATTTCACCTCTTTCCTTTGGGACCATAGCAATTCTTTTTCCTTGTCCTATGCCGATATGATTGACATTGACCCAAAAATCATGGTCCACAATATCGTAACCATTCCCGATGCCAAACCCATTAACCAAAAGTTGTGGAAAATGCATCCTTACATTTCTCTTCTTATCAAAAAGAACTTCATTGCCTTGTCTCAGTTTCCTTCATCTTACCCATTGACTATCCCCAATTGATTTCTAACATCGTTCCTGTCACAAATGTGATAGGGGGACTCCACATTTGCATGGACTTCTGTGATCTCAACCTAGCTTGTCCTAGAGATGATTTTCCCCTACTAGGCATTAACCAACTAGTTTATCTCACCGCCACCATGAAATGCTATCACTCATGGATGGTTTCTCGGGTTATAATCAAATATTATTTTCTAAAAGACTAACACAAGACTTCCTTCCTCACCCCTTGGGGGACCTTTCACTATTGACTCATGCCTTTTGGCCTTAAAATGCCAGCCAATGCTACTAACCAACTGAGCCATGAATTTCATCAACCATCACATCATTTGTCATGTTAGTGTTCCTCACCACCTCATCACGCGATAATGAAAAGAAATTAAAAAAAAAACCATACAAAATATTTGTGAAGCTTTTGGCATTCAACTCATCTTCTCGTCACCTTATTACCCACAAGTAAATGGCCAAGTAGAATTAACCAATAAAACATTGAACAAAATTATTATGAAAGTAGTTAACGATATACCGAGAAGGATTGGAATACACACATTCCTTTTTCCTTTTAGCTTACCGCACTAGTATTCACACTTTGATTGCAGCCACACCTTTATCTCTCGGTCTATAGTAATTGGGTCGGTGTTTCCTCTAGAAGTCTAGATTCCATCTCTTTGCATCTCACTACAAGACATGTTCAACAATGATGACTTTTTCACGAAGATCATTTAGAGCAACTTGAGTTATTAGATGAACATCATCTCAATGCTCTTGAACATCTCCAAATATACCAAAAATGTATCAAATGTGCCTACGAAAAATGTTTCCACGAATGAACCTTTCAGGTTAGTGACCTCGTTTTGAAATAAAATAAACATGTAACTAAAGAAGGAAAAAGTAAATGGGAAAATTTTTCTCCTAATTGGCTTGGACCATATATCATGACTCATGCCTACAAATCAGGTGTTTATCATTTATCTTCACTCATAGGTAAACCTAAACCTAAGCCCCTCAATTCCTTACTTCTTTGACCATTCTATAGTTGACATCAAGTCCTATATCACTTTCTACCCATTTCATGCTTTTCACTTGAACATTGTTTGCACCTCTTATTTTCCATTTTCCCTAACGACTAAAAAAGAATCATGTGATTACTTGTCACCTTTCATCCTTGTCTTAAATATGAGTATCATGGCTCTACTCATGACATGATTCTCATGGATACTTTTTATCTTTTCCAAAGAAGGAATCCCATGGTTGTTCATCACCGATACTCCTCCATCATCACTACCCTTTGAATGCTCAAGTTTCACCTCCTACACTAATAACTTAAATTTTCTCTATAGTCTTGTCCATGATTTAAAAGTCCAAAAATAAACTTCCAAATGGGATTCAACTCCTTGAGTAAAACTTCCAGTAAAAAAAAGATGACTCCCTCAAAAAGGACATTTATCTCTCTCTGATTCACCGCTATAAATAGAATGCTCCCTCAAAGGAAAGCTATACAAATATCACCATACTACATATATTCTAAGAAAATACTATTCATGTAAAAATAAAATAAAATATTCTCAATCTTCCCGCATCGATCATCTTCATGAATACCTCAATGAGCTAATATACTCATACTATATAGACTTCCTGCATTGATCAATCTATCAAAATCACAAAGAAAAACAGAAAAATATCAACCTTTTTTTCATGGACTTGTCTATATTGAATCTTGGGTCTCTTTGCCACGTGGGCAATATATTTTGTACCATGTTACACTACACTAACCATTTTTACCTTATTACCCTTTTCACTCTCATTTCCTACCATCTCAAGGGACTTACAACAAATGCGACATTTTGTGATTAAGTGAATTCCATCACCCTTCAAATAATTGATCATGCAATACCATTAGGGTCTTACATTCATAAGCCTTTATGTGGTATAGTCCACCCTTTATGATCCTTATCAATTTGGTGGCTCCCCTACCTCCTCTTATATTTCAAATTCTTCATTACTTATTGATTTTCCTATACAAGACCAGACCATCAACACCTACACTTTCTAAATTTTTATTTCACTAACATCCCTATGCCTACTTGACCTCGACTCAACCATGCCTAATTTACCTAGACTCAACCATGCCTAATTTACCTAGAGACTCGATCATGCTTACAACCTACCAACCTATCTCTCCACCTCATCCTATTCTTCCCTAGTCTAAGGGAGAACTACATTGCTTGAGGTCCCTTTTTCATTGGGACTATGTAGGTATCACTTCGAGGCCATGGGGCCCTTGGAGGTTAGCTTGGCCAGTATTTACCCTAACCAATTTCCTTCCATTTTCTATTTCACATTCTACCTTGGTTTCCCATTTATACCAACAACTAGAAATAAAACCAAACACACGTCAATTAACAAACATAAATACCAACCATTTTTCCACACATCATCATAATATTCACCAATTTATCATTTCATATTTCCACACATACCAAATATTGAAATTTAATCCATAACATGCATATACATCACCATTTGTCTCCTTTGTTACCAATAACTAGGAACTTAAATCAACACAAAAATTAACTCCACCATGCCTATGACCTAACTCCATCCATTCCTAAACCCATGACTCCACCATTCCTTAAACAATTTGAATCCACCATACCTAAACCAACCAACTCCATCCATGCCTAAAGTACCTAGTTTCCATCACTTGTACAAATCATAACAAGAAATCATATACATCATTCTAACATCATACCATAAATATCATCATCTATATATATAGATCATCAAAATCTGTGTGTCCATACAATGTATACTCAAATGCAATCCATACAAATATCTCTCTAATACAATGTCTCAATATCTTGTGTGTCCATACAATGTATACTCGGTATCATATACAAAAGATCAAAAAATCTCATGTACAGCCTCACCATCATCAGCATGTAGGTTGGTATATATCAAAAATGTCATCAAAACAATGATATCAATCGTCTACCCATTAGATGTTTGAACTGTCTCCCTAACTACTCCTCTCACTCCCATGTGGTGCCCAACAACCACCTCACCACCTATTGTAGGCCTCATTCTAACCTCTGATGGCCCCTCACCTAGAGTTTTCCTCCACACACTAGTGGCATCACCCTACTCCTATCTTTGGGATCGCCAAAAACCCCAGTACTATCCACACTATGATTGTGGGACATGGCCCTCTCACTTGAGCCCCTGTTGTGCTCTATACTTAGCATAAGATGGGACTTCTATCCCTACGACCATCAAGTGGTCATGATAGTATCATGTCTCACCAAGGGCATCCCTGAACCTATCCATTGGTATGGTCTATAGAGGTGCCATCGGTCTCGGCCCCTATACTTGTCTCTTGGGACCCTGTCCCGCTGCTACTTGTAATAAGGAACCCTTTCCCGTGCTTATACTAGTTCCTCTTCTAGTGCTTGTGTAGTGATTTGGGCTTGTAAGACCATAATATATGCACATGTAGTGGCCAATTGGCCCTCCAATCTTATGACCTACACCTATAGGGTGGCTACCTACCCCCCCATCTCCATCTCCACCCACCTCGTGTGGTGCTTGCCCTCAGAACACTGGATCTGGACCTAAAGGACAACCACTTGTGCCTAATAATGTGGTCACCTCTTCCTGTGACCCCATCAAGTGCCCCCTATAAACTAGTAATTTGGTCCTCTAATGTGACCACTTGTCCTTGTAATGTGTCTCTTTGGACTATGAGGGTAGCCACGTCGACTTCCCGTCTCGGTGGTGCTACTCATAGATGGGATACCCACCACTGTCTTTATACATATGTGTAGGTGACATAATATATCGGTCGGTCCACCGCTACTCCTCCTACCCTATCGGCATTTGTAGGTCGAGTGGAGACATAGGTCTCTCCACATCATCCATCTTATCTATGGAAATGGTTGTGACACATCCTGGGGCAGCATAAACTACCATCGGACTCTATCTACTTATATCATCTCGTGAGCTCCCAAAACGACACCCCACCATCCACCTAAGCAATTGTAGCTCATCCAATTTATCGGTCATGTGCCTGTATGATGGATATACCACATACGACCTCTAGATAATGTCTACTCTAGAAAACCCCTCCAACATCTGCCTGTAGTGAGGTACATCATGCATATAGCCTTATCCCACCGAAACACTCCACCAAATAGCACCCAATGCCTATAACCAACCCAAACCATACCTAGCTCAAATGCATCCATCCGAGGAAAACTAATCGGCGCACTCACACATAATGTGCTTGTAGGCCCAATAGTGAAGAAGGAAGGTGCAACACAAGATGAACCTCTGTAACCTCCCGTAGGCCCATAGCTCCCTGTATAACTACACCAAGTAGGCTAGTTCCAAAGAAAATAAAGTCTGATCCTCCATCATATCATGGAGAACTCCCATCAGTTCCCATGGGAATCTCCCACCCTTTGTATTTGGTAGTGCAAAACAACACACCGCCTCTATAATAAAAACAACTAACCACATCTCTTTGGGATGAGCCTCGTACATCTCTCCATAGCTCAGGGATCACACCATGGAACCTTTTCTTGGCAATCCCCTCTCCAAACAATGTCAACATCAGCTACTCATACGCCTCTAATGAAATGGAGGACACCTGCACTCCCACTATCGGTAATCTTAGGATCTTGTACATGTTCTCTAAGGTGACTGTGATCTCACATGTCAAAAGATGGAACGTGTTGGTCATGGAATCCCATCTATCGATGAGAGTGACCATCAAACTAGGATCACATACTATATGCCTATAGCGTCAAATACCAATCAAACCCACGTTGGTCACATTATTCCACTCCTCATTGGTCACGTATCCCTACACCACTAGTAATAGAGGTTGAATTATATCCCACATCCGTAGCTACTCTCTCACCTACATCCAAACAATCACACTATTTTTAAACCCATAACCATTTCTAAAACACCCCCTTACTCTGCCAACCCATTCTTGTAATTCCTCCTATTTTCCTTCTCTAAAACCTTTGTAACCTACCCTACCTACCCTCAACCCATTTACACTTACACCTCACAATTTCTAACCACCTAAAACCCTTGTCGACCTCTTTTTCCTTAAAATCTTGACCAACCTTAGTCACTATTATTTGGTATTGGTCATCTATTATTTGACCGATGCTGACTATATCTTACCGATGTCGGCCAATTCTTGATTGACGTCGGTCACTTCTCCGCTGACTAAACCCACAAACCCCCATTTTTTTCTCTCCATAAATTCTTGAAATTCACATAATAAATTCTCCTACCCTACCCAAACCTAACCTAAATCCCTCCCCACCCCTATTTACCCTAAATATGACCTCTCCATCCCTCATTACATCAATTTTAACCAAAATTTTAATAATCACCCCTACCCGACCATTCCTACCCATATCTCCTTTTTCCCACAACATCTATGAAGAAAGGATGATATCTTACCTCATCTTGGTATTTTCAGCATGGTGCCACAACTAGATGCTACACTAGTGTCCCACCCGACCCCTCTCCCACTTCGTCCATCACAAAATAGTCACATCACCTCCACCCACTCAAATTCTCCACACCAATCTTGTGGACCCGTCTACCTAGCTCCTCTCACCAACCGGATCTCTCCACCTCAGCCAGGTACAGTCCCTCATACTTTCCTCTCGAAAAGGTACAAAAATTTTGGTGCTCTGTCGTTTTCACAAAAGCCAAGCAATACAAATGAATCCATATTATATGGATTTTTCTTTTTAAATACCCAAATCAACATGAGAGACATTGGTTAAGTCATGCCCTACCCAACCGACGTCGGTCACTCCATAACCGGCATCAGTTCTCTCTCATTCCCCTTGTCCCCTCTTTTACCCATTTTGATCCCAACATTACCCTTTCCCACCACCTTGTGACCTTACCCACATTTATTTCCACCTACCTACCAGCCCACATTACCTATACTTGTCCTTAATTACATTTAGGGACCTGTTATTTTACCTGTACCTCAGCCCTACCCATGTCGTGACCTATATTCTTGGACCCAACACAATATTAGAGACCTTTGCACCCATGTTCTTGATATACCTTACGGCACTGCTACTTGTGTTTTCTTGCCTAGTGACCTTACCTTTCCTATTGTCATGTTGTTTATCCCGACCCAACCTTTGGTGTATTGGAACATACTTAAACATTCCTACACCTAACCTATGTGGTGTTTCCACACCATATCCTATACCTTGGATACCATAATCCTTTAACCTTGTTGGGATAAACCTATCAACCTTAGATGACATAAATTTTGCAAGCTCTTCCACTTGGTACTGTGCCGCAGTTTATAATTATGCATGTGTTTGACTACCACTACCTTTTACCCTAGCCCATTTACCTATTTACCTGCTTTGATCCTTACCCCCATGTACCCAATATACTCAAAGCTACACTCAAGGCCCACTTACCTTCATTTTTCACATCCACATTTTTATCAAACCACTCACCGATTCTTGTCTTACACCTCATCAGTTCCTAGTTTGAGGGGGATCACCTTCACCCACACACATGAGACACCCAAATCTTATTTTTTCAACATCGCTTACCAATACAAGCTACGCAATAAAAAAGGAAAATGTAGACACAAAAATTTGGTCATGCTCCCTTGGCCCCTAGTCAAATAACCAACTTAAACACGTTCCTCTAACCATGCCCCCTTTCACCCCACATTAATATTAATTCTATTACTTCAATTCAATTAATACCTATTCTCATAATATTTATTATTTAACTATCCTAATTAAACTAATTTCCACCTCACCTAGACACCTCACCGTAGACCTATTCATATGATGTTTCCATAACTAACTAAGACTTAGTCCCACTTACCTTAATGAGATAAGATTTAGTTTAACCCTAAAAGCACATGCCTATTATTCCTCTAGCCACATTCCCGCTCATTAGAAGGGAAAATTCCATTTGATCCATGAGAATAAAACAAACTTAGCCCAAGTGATTGCCAAGATCTTCCATTTTAAGTAAACCTAGGGAATCCCACCTAAACCGACACTTTGGTCATCCCGAAACCAACACCACCAATCAGAACCGTCATCGATTCATCGATTATTCACTTTAGGAACCTTGTGGGAGAGGTTGTGTAACACCTTTGACAAACAGTTATATTTCTCTTTTGCATTGCAAGCATTGGCATGTGATTTTATTGAATGAGGTGTGTTTCCTTGATTGTTTAAAATCATGCTTGTTATGGATAAGTCATTTCTTCTCTTGGATTCATTAGACTGAAATGATATGGCTTACAAGAATCCATTTTCACTTCTTGTAGGTGAGTTACAATCTGGTTTTGAGACTGAAAACTTATCTCTTTTAACTAACTCATCCTTGGATCAATTCCAGTGATCCAAAGAATGTTTTAAATCTCCTTACTAGACTAAATGGTAAATTTACATTCATAAGATTGAGAGATGTAGCGGACTGAACTTTGTATGTTACAAATTATTTTTCTTGTATGAACATTCCTTCATTCAATTGTATGTTTGTGCTTGGATCTTTGGGATTTATCTCTTTAGGACATGTAACATGTAAGAAAAACGAATCCTGCTTCATGACTATGAGGGGAATCTAAATCCTAAACCTAAAGGATTATCCTAACGGTATTCTAAAGCTAGGTAAATGCACCTACTTCCTAGCTATGTCTACTTATTCAGGTTACAATCTAACCTAAGATTAATATTCTATTTTGTTGGGATGATGCCCTAACCTAAGTTGATGTGCTAAATGGAATAAGGGAGAAATTACTAAGGTAATGCTAGGCTATTTTAACCTATTACCTAATTCTATTTGGTTGTGAATTTGATCTAACCTAAGGTGGAAATTACCTATGGAAATGTTTTTAAAACCTAAGGTAATTATTTTTAGATTAACCTAAGTTTTGGGAAATCTATCTTAAACTATTGAAAGGGAACCTATGGTTGCATGGCATTATGGCAACAATTCCAAAGGCATTTATTTGATTTGATCAGGTTGAATGAATGGGAGGTATAACCAGTTTTGGAAAAGGCAAGTAAACTTTAGTGGAAGCATATGTGGAGGCTTCACTAAAGTTGGAAATGCATGCTAAAGTGGAAATAACATTCACCAGTTTTAGGAGGTGGTGGCAAGGAGAGATAGGTGGGAGATTGAGGAGTAATTACATTAATGAACCTTGGTTTTTACGTGTAAACCATCTTGGAAACAAGGAAGGTGGATTTTTTGGAGGTTGTTTGGTCTTGCATGCCTTGTGATTTTTTCTCTGCATGGAGCTATCTGGTTCTTCGAACCAACAGTTTGACTTTTACTTTGTGGCTATTTTTGGTTTCTCTAGTCTATTTTTGATCCAAGGAAAGTATATGAGGCATTGGAAGAAAATATGTTTGGTTGTTGATCTTTCATGGAGGAGAAAAAGAGTTGGTAGCTTGGCTGGAAGTCTCCTTCAAATTAGCAGAAGCACTATCAGGCATGATAGGCTCTACCCATTAAGATTTATTACTTTCTTATAAATGTTTCATTACAAAAATTCTACTCTCATGAGATGAATGGTTGCATGTTTAGTTTGGTTATTTACTTTCTTGGCTGTATGAATCTCTATGATTTTTGGATATAAATCCATTGCATGATAATGTGAACCTTTGCAAACTCTCTCCCTCTCTCTACGCAAGTTTGATGGTGATAAGCCTTGTGTTTGTTCTGAATTTGTGTTCGAAGCTTTGTGTTTTGCACTGAACTCGTATTTGAAGTATTGTGTTCAGTTTTGAACTCATATTTTAAGCTTTGTGTTTCATTCTGAGATCATATTCAAAGCTTGTGTGTTCGTAACTCAGTAATTGAGAGTTATGTCTGCTTTGAACTCCTCTTCCGCTTTATGTTTGGTTCTAAATTTGTGCTCAAAGCTTTATGTGGGTTAAATTCATATTGGGACTGTCTGTTCGAAAGGATCTTGATTTAATTGATTGGATCTAAGTCTCTTTTGGAAAATTCTCTTGGACACATCTTGAGTTTGGAATGGTTGTGGTACTTTTGTCCCAAACTCATCGTTTACCTTGAGTATGTGATGTAGTGTAAATGTTGAGGATCTTCTAATCTCCTCTGCTTTGGGTAACCCACATTTTGTTTGAAGTCTTGACTGTTTTGATACCTGGACCTTTTATGGAAATGTATCTGGTTCAAAACTGTATTGTTATTTACTCTTTGGTTTGAAATAGAGCTCGTTTGAAATAGTCGATAATGGTTTTTGAAGTTTATGGAAATGCAGTATGCATACTTCTTCTTGTGTTAGTTGATTGGAACAAATACCTTCTTTGTCGCAATCTTTATAGATGGAGTTGTGCAAGTCTTTTTGTTGTGATTTCTATTTCAATCAAGTTTGAGGTAACATTGAGACCTTGCTTGACTTAAACATGTATTGGGTTTTCTTACTCTCTTTTAGATCCTTTTAATTGATTTCTGGGTTTTAAAAGAAAGAAGATTTGAATACTCTCTTATACTATTGAATCTTGTTAGTAGGATTTAATACCTCTTTTGTATGGAGCTATATAATTTGTTCTTCATTATGGCCGCGAACTATATGTCTCTTTTTTATGGAGTGTGTAAGACCTTGTAGTTGAGATTTCAGTTTCTATTGATTTTGTGAGTATTATAGAAACTTTTTTAGCTTATATTGATTTGGGTTTTGTATTATTTGTTAGATTCATTAAATGAATCTATGGGTCTTTAAAAGGAGAAAGGAATATATTTCTCTTGTGACGAGTGATTCTGCTTTTTTGGGACTGTATCTACATACTCCTTTCTATGAAAATAATTTCAAATTGTGTTTAAATAAATTGGAATAGATGAACCAGGTTGTATTGATTTTGTAAGGGAAACTAGAAGTGTTGCTTTCTATAAACTTTGTGTGTTTGGTTTTGTGTTCTCTTTTGGGAACTAGTAAAATAACTTTTGAGTTTGAAATAGAAATGGGAGTTCATTTGATAGTATAAAAGAAATGAATTCTTGATTGGATCTTTTCTATTTGAGATCCTTTAAATTTTGTAAAGATAAGTTCATTTGATCGAACTTCTCTAAAGCACGACTCTCTTCTTGGTTGTAGAGTGATTGTTCTCTTAGGCCTTCTCAAATTTTTGGGTTTGGATTTTTGTCCTTTCTATCTTGTAGGAAATAGTGGAAACTCACTCTTCTAAGACAAAACTTCCTTGTGGATTGTTTAGTCTATTTTGTACTAAGTCATTTGTTGTAATGATGTGGAAAGAGAATAGTTGAGTCGATTCTGTAGAAGAGAAAATGTAATCATGTTTAGACCAACTGCTTTGTTTGACTAAGTCATACTCCTTTTGGATTTTTCAATGGAAGGATTTCTCTTTTTCACTCTAGCTTATTATGAATCCTCCTTGGATGGACACGAGAAGAGATTAACCTCGTGTGAGTCTTGCTTTGATTTGTGGAATGTCTGGTTTCAGATATTTGAATGATATCTTCTAATATGTAGAAGTTAGTTAAGACTTGCAGGTAGATTATTTGATTCTCTCTCCATTTTTAGATTGATTAGGATTCTTGTATTTGATGATGTCTCTTAAATGATGAATCCTTTGTTGGTTTCCATTGATTTATGCAACTATGTAGGTAATCAATTTTGTACTTTCCAAACATGTCTCTGTCTTTCGATGATCGTGAATGGTGGATAGTATGTATTGATTCTTCTTCTTTTTGTTTAAGTTTTGGCATGAATCATTCTAAATATGTACTTTATCTTGAAGGTAACTCTTTTTGTTACATAGTAAAAATACATTTTGTATTTCAATTTAGAATGAGTTATGAAATAATTAGACGATAAGATCTGTTGTTGTTTAAAAGGTAATTGATTGGATCAATTAAACTATATGTTATAATGCAGTTGTTGCTTTGATTATATTATGCTCTTTTCTTAAAAGTGAATTCTAACTCATTATTTGCACTTCTTTTCTAGTTGTTATCATTTATGCTTATTTGTATGATACTTATTAATTGTTTCATTAAAGAAGAGTTGTTTTAATGGAACAATTAGTGGAATGCACTTCATTTTAATGCTTAGTGCTTATCATGCTTAGTTCAATGAACTGCCCATGCTAGAAATTTTTGTAGATGGACATTGTAAGTGATAAAAGAAGGAATTTTTTTATGATGCATTGGCTTATTTAATTATAGATCTTATGTAAATAATTTTGATTCATTCTTGAGTTGTATTGGAAAATAAAAGTGATGTTCTTTTATGATCTTAATGTTGATTGACATGCAATATGCCTGAAATGCATAGTCTTGTAAATGTATATTTTATCATGATGAATTGAAAGGTTTGGAGACTGACTCCAATTTTTGGTGTAAATTCTCTTGTACTTTATATGAAGGAAATAGTAGTGATATCTTGTCAATATTATTTATATCTATTTGTATACTATTGTTGTTATCAATTAATAAGTTGGATTAAGGGGATAGTACAATCTCCCTTACTATAATGAAACTTGTTAAATTGCAAAAGATGTCGTTCTCTAACTAAAAAACTATAGTTTAATAATGAAATATGTATTGGACATACAATTAAACTATATGAGTAATGAATGATAAAAATTTATGTTAACCCTAACATCTAACCATGTAGAGGAAGACTCTTCCTCTCTCATAAGAATGAAAAATAAAAGGAATGGTGGTTATGATCTTTAATCCTTGTGCTTCATATATAAAAAGTAAACACTAGCTAAATCTAGGTGAATGATACACCTTCTTTGGACAGCTAGGTTGCATTAAAAATTAACTGTTGATGTTTTCTACCCTGTTTTTGGAATAACTACTTGTTAGGCCACGTTAATGAACATCAATGCAAGCATGAGTTAATGAAGTTCTTAATATCAAATCAGATTAATTATGGATAAAGAACTTAATGAATGTTGGAATTAGGGTTAGGCATGGTTGCTGTAATCTAAATCTTAATCCAATTTAATTATGAATTTAATGACCACCAAGGGGTATGTACATCATGATGAATCAGTTCTAATGGATGTTGGCACATGCCAACTACAGGACTATACCTTTGAGAAGTCTAAGGGCTTCTCAAGGATATAGTGTTGTAGTTGACATGTGGCAACACCCTTTCATATTTTTCATCTAGATCTACACACATCTGGACTTGAACTTAGTTTCTCTCTAGGTCAAGTTAGTAGCATGTTTAGAATAGGGAGTAGCTTTCTATGAATCAGGGTACCTTGGCACATTCGGTCAACTTAGGTCGATCGAGTATGCCCATATACCCTAAGTCATTGTGAGTGTCTTCCTATAACAAATTATGTTGCTAACCTAAGCTAGGGTCAAACCTTAGGCAAGTGGATTGACGGTAGTCAATAAAGACCATTCTAGATAATAGAAGAGTGAGGTGAAGGACGTATTCCAAAATGACGAGTATGCCATCTAGGAATAGTAACATGAACAATATGTTGAAAATCTTTGGCCAAAGTATCACAAGCTGCTGGTTGCATTTTCCTATGTCACCTAGTTTAAAGAAACGTGATGTCGATGAATATTGGTAAAAATATTTAGATAGGTTCTTTAAACAGATCACTCAATACTGGAATAGGGTAGGAAAACCAAGTATATGTAGTATACATAAATTATTCTATACTTTAAGACAAACATGAGAGATTGGTTGGTAACCGAGTCATGGAATGAGAGATCAGTAATTTACCGAGTCATTACAGCTGCATATGGTTATCTGATTATGAGATTGATTGGCATGGAATGTGTGTTTTAAATGATGTTTTATTTAGAACAAAGAACATTGTGTAATTTTTTTCTTGTTTCTAAAGTATTAATGGGAATGTTACAGTTGGCACATTTTGGAATCAAGGAGAAGATAAAAGAGCTACATGCAAGAAAAAGTAGATCCTTTTCATACCTCCGTAAATCCATAACCAAGCACCAGGATAGATACAAAGGTATTGCACTCACGATAACATCCTGGGAAGCACTTCCATAGTACCAAACATCATTCCTCTAATCAATTGTCATCATCATCCAGCCATTTGAACCTACACCATAGTAAGTATACTTTTAACTAGCATCATCTATTTCTACTTGATCTATTAAGTTCTTCTACCATTGTTATTAGTTTCCACTTGCGCTCTCATTCCCCTACCATTTACCTATCTGTAAACTCAACCATTCCTCCACCCACACCATTAAATAACCTATATCTGAATGTTACACATCTTTGAGTATACCTAAGATTCCCACAGGAGACCTCTCCACCCCCTTTTGTCTTTTTTAATCTCATATCAACCTCTACAACCAAATCTCATTAATTTTCTTTCACCCTAACCGCATCGACGCTCGGTTACCCATGACCTTTGTCAATCCCTTTTAAACCATCATTGGTTATATCGGACCGATTTCAGATCTCTATGTTTAATACATTTTCTAATAATATAACCTAAGAACCTTCATTTAAATGACCTAAGCAAACTAGAACTGACCACTGACCGGTCCCAAGACTTTGACAACTACCCCTCCATTCATATCTGATTATATCCTAGCTTGTTAAGAGTATATTTTCTTATTATATTTGAATTTGATGCCTAAATCATATAAAATACGATAGGAATTTTTTTATTTCTCACATTAAGTTATTTTAAACAATTGGTTGATAGCCATCTAGGGAGTATCACACTTCCTGGATCTAGCACATACTAGGTAGTCCACCGCCATATATTGTTTAACTCTTCTTTTTTGGTCTTATTTTCTATTTTAGGTAGTTCCTCCTAGCCAAAAGGAACCTCTCATAGTCAACATCGGATCGAGAAGTTAGACCACATGTATCAACCTCTAACCGACCAACACAATAGGTATTCCTCCTTAGCCCATAAATCAGCAACACCTTTGACAAATTGTTATATTCCTCTTTTGCATTGCAAGTGTTGACATGTGATTTTCTTGATGAGGTGTGTTCCTTTGATTGTTGAAGATCATGCTTGCCATGGTTAAGTCATTTCTACTCTTGGATTCATTAGACTGAAATGTTGTTGTTTGCAAAGAATCCATTTTCACATCTGGTAATGATGGTTGCAAACTTATCTCTATTAACTGACTCATCCTTGGATCAATTCCATTGATCTAAGGTATGTTTTAAATATCCTTACCTGGTCTGAATGGTAAACTGACATTTAGAGGTTGTGAGACATAACAGACTGAACTCTTGTATGTTTACAACTTCTTTATTATCTTGTAAGATTGTGCCTGCATTCTGTTGTATGTTTTGTGCTCGGGTCTTCTTGATTGATCTCTGCAGGATGCATAAGGGTGTTAAGTGAAAAGAGGCCTACATCAGGACTATTGTCAAAAAAAAAAAAACTAAGTCCTAGACCTATGAGATCTATCCTAGCAGGATTCTAAACTAAGGTAATTATACCTATCTGCTACCTATGTCTATTTTGTTGGGATGGCATCCTAACCTAAGTTGTTTGTACTAAGTTGGAATAAGGGGAAATAACCTAAGGTGATGCTAGGTTATTTCTAACCTAATACCTAATACTATTTGGTTATGAATTATGATCTAACCTAAGATGGTGATTTACCTATTGCCATGTTTATAACTTAAGGTTAATACTTTAAAACTAGCCTAAGGTCTTATCCTAAGCTAATGGTATCTATCCTAAACTATTGAAATATGGAAAGGGGACCTAAGGGTCGTAAGGCAAGTGGGAAGCTAGGTGATGGTTCCTAAGCTATTAATGTGATTTGATTTTTGAAATTAATGGGGCAGTGTACTGCCAGATTAGGCAAGGGCATGGAATTTGGAGGAAGTTGATGTGGATTCATCACTAAGGTTTAGTGATGCATGCAAAAGTTCAAATAGGCTTCACCAATTTTGGATGGCAGTGGCAAGGAGAGATAGGTGGGAATTTGAGAGTAAATGGCATTAATGAGTCTCATTTTTGTGAGAAAACCATCTTGGAAACCATGCAGGTAGATTCATTGGGGTTGTTTGGTCTTGCATGCTTTGCGATTTTTTCTCTGCATGGAGCTATTTGGTTCTTCGAACTAGTAGTTTGATCTTCACTTTATGGCTATTTTTGGTTTCCCTGGTCTATTTTTGATTCAAGGGAAGTATATGAGGCATTGGGGAAAGATATTTTTAGTTGTTGATCTTTCTTGGAGAAGAAGAAGTGTTGAAATCTTGGTTGGAAGTCTTCTTCAAATCAACGAAAGAACTATCAGGCATGATAGGCTCTACCCATTAAGATTTATTTCTTTTCTCTAAATGTTTCATTAAAATAACTCTGTCTCTAGGAGATAAAAGGGTTTCTGTTTTTGTTTGGTTACTTGCTTCATATGGAAAGAATCTCTGTTCTTTTGGTTATGGAAACCTTTGCATGATAATGTTGGTTTTGGATGTTTTCTCTCTGAGTAATTTTAATGGTGAAATGCATATAGAACTTTTGAGACTTTAGTGTTTTGATTAAAACATGCATTCTAGACTGTCTGCTCAAAAAGAGCTTGAGTAAATGGTTTTTGGTTTGAGTTTCAAACTGGAAGTCTCTTTAGAAATTGGAAAATAAAAGGGATACTTCTCTTTGATGCATCTTTGAGTTTGAAAAGTTGTATTATTTCTCTTTCGGTCTGTATGGATATATATTTAATGTATTCCAAGAACTCGAACTTGCGTGAAAATGTGTTAAGGATATCTTGTTTCCCTCTATTCTGGGTAACCTTGCATTATTTAAACTGAATGTCTTTGATTGTTTTGAAAGATAGGTGAATATCCTTTTAAAAATTGTATCTTGTTTTGTGAAGATATAGTACTTCTATTTTGGGACTGTATTGTATACTTTGTTCTTCAATATGAACTCGAACTCATTTGAAAGCAATCGTTAATGGGTATTTGGAAGTGTTGTGTTCCGTACTTCAACTTGTGTTAAATATGGAAGGAATAATTACCCTTTCTCTGCACTGAACTTCTCTGCCTTGAACTTTATGTTTTTGATGGAGTTGTGTAAGTTATTGTAGTTGGAATCACTGCTACAGTTTGAATTCGTGAGGAATATAGAAACAATGTTTGACTTTAAACTTCATGTTGGGTTTTTGTATTCTCTATCAAAAATTTTGAATGGACTTCTAGGTTTTAAAAAGGGATTTGGAATTCAATTGTTAAAATAGTGGTGAATAAGTTCTCAATTTGGATCCTTTCTATTGAAGTTTCCTTTAAATTTTGGGAAGTTAAGTTTTGTTCAATGGTTGAAGTTCTGTTTTCTCAAACTACTCTGTAGATCGACTCTCTCTCTCCAATTTGTTAGGGTGTTTACCTTCCTAGGCTTGTTCGAATTCTTGAGTTCAGATCTCTTCCTTTTGATCTTGGATGAGGTAATGAGAACTCACTCTCCAGAACTAGAAACTTCTTTGTGGTTGTTTAAACTTAACTTGTTGCTAGTTGACTATGGAGAGTTCATGGGAATAGTTGAATGTTTAAGAAAATTTTGGGAATGTCATTTTTGGTACAGGGGAAAAACCAAACCATTCCCATTTGATCTTTCTTGATCTTGGCTATTTTGTATGGAATCAATTGTCTTGTTGATTCAGGGCAATGTACAACTGAGCCTGTCCTGTAGAAAGGAAAACATAATCATTTCTTGTCTGACTTGTTTTTGAATGGTTGAGTCATGCATCATTAGGAAATTTTTTTCTGATGGACTCCTCTCTGTGCACTCAATAGTAAATATGATCCTTCCTGGATGGATACGAGTAAGAAATAATCCTTTTGTAAGTCTTACTTTGTTTTATGGAACGTATGGTTTCAGATCACTGACTGATATCTCCAATAATGTTGAATAATTCATAAGGGTTGCAAGTGAGTTGATGACTATTTTGTTTCTCTCCCTTCTTGGATTGGATTGAGATTCTTGTTAATGGTTGTTGTCTCTTAAATGATGAATATTTTTATTGGTTTCCTTGACTGATACAGTTATGTAGGTAATCGGTTATGTACTTTTTGAACCTGATTTCTATCTCTTAGAAGAATGGTGAGTTGTGGATAGTCTGTATTGATTCTTCTTCTTATTTATTTAAGTTGTAGGATGTTGACTCTTCTTTTCTGAAGATGCATATGAGAATTCGGTTTAACCAAATGACAAAAGAAATTGTAAACTATGTACCATTCAGTTCGTTCTCCTTCCTTTATATAAAAACTGTTATAGGTTTAGATGAATCAGTTGCATAACTTTTATTATGTAATTGATTAGTAATGATTACTATTTACTTCTCTACTTAAATTATGATTAAGGAGATTTGTACATTGTTTCAGTTATTTGAAATGAAACATTGATGTTGGTAAATACTTTTCCAGTATTGATAAGAAGCCTAATCTAAGAACCTAGGTTATATTATTTAACCTAGAATTAGGCTGCCACATCTGAATTATGATTCTCTTATTTATTTAAGTTGTTGGATGATTCATCCTAAATATGTACTATGCTGAAATGAACTTGTCTGTACATGATTTCTGAAACTTGGTAAAAATGACAAGAAGGTCTTTGATTCTGAAAGTAACTCTTTTTGTTTATGTAGTAAAGTTAATTATGTATTTCAAATTAAGAAAGAATTATGAAATAATTAAATGTCAAGAGCTGTTGTTTGATATAAATAAGTAATTGTTTGGGACAATACTTATATGATATAATGTAGTAGTTGTTGATTATATTATGATCTTTTCTTAAAAGTGAATTCTGATTTATTATTTGTACTTATTTTAGGGTTGTTATTACTTATGCTTATTTGTATGATTACAATAATTGTTTCATTAAAGTAGAGTTGTTTTAATGGAACAATTAGTTTAATGCACTTTGTTTTAATGCTTAGTGCTTATCATGCTCAGTTCAATGAACTGACCCGTGCTAATTTTTGTAGATGGACTTTATAAGTGATAAAAGAAGGAAATAACTTTTATGATGTGTTGGCTGATTTAAATTCTGGCTCTTATGTAGTGAATTTAGATTCATTCTTGAGTTGTATTGAAAAAGGAAAAGTTGTATTCTGTTATGATCTTAATGCTGATTGGCATGAAGTATGTCTAAAATGCATAGATTTGTAAACTGTGTATTTTTATCATGATGAATTGAAAAGTTTGGAGATCTACTTCAAATGGTTGTGTATTTCTCTTGTACTTTTATTGAGGAAATTGGAATACTATCTTGTTGATATTCTTCATATTTGTTTGTATACCTATCTTTGTTATCATTTATTAAGTTGGAAGGAGGGAAATAGTTCAATCTCCCTTACTAAGATACAACTTGCTAAGTTGCATTAGATGTCGTTAACTATCGAAACAATTATAGTATAATTATGGAATGTGTAATGGACATACAATTAAACTATAGAAATTGTGAAAGATAAAAAGGGCATGACAAACCCTATCACTTAATCATGTAGAGGAAGACTCTTCCTCTCTCAAAAGAATGTAAAATGAAAGAAGGGTGTTTTTGATCGTTAATCATTTAGACTTCATTTTCTATGAAGTCTACTTTGGTTGAACCTATGTGGTTGCTACACCTTCTTTGAATAGATAAGTTACTTTAAATTAACCTTATGATGGTTGTTGTCCTATTTTTGGATAACTGCATGTTATGCCAAAGTTAATGAATATAAAAATAACAATCAGGAGTTAATGAAGTTATTTTATATTAATTCAATCAAATATGGATGAAGAACTTAAGGAGTGATGGAATTAGGGTTTTGCAAGGTTGTTGTAATATGAATCTTAATCCTAAATTAATTAGTGTTAATGATATCCTAGGGGTATGTACTTTATGATGAAGCAGTTCTGACGGATGTTGGCACATGCCAACTGTAGAACTGTACCTTTGAGAAGACTAAGGTCTTCTCGAGGATACAATGTTGTAGTTGACATGTGGTAACACCCTTCCGCATTTGTTCATCTAGATCTACACACATCTAGACTTGAACTTAGATTCTCTCTAGGTCAAGTTAGTAGCATGCTTTGAAATAGGAAGTAGCTTCCTATGACTCAGGGTATCTAGGCACATTCAATCAACTTAGGTCGGTTGAGTATGCCCATATACCCTAGGTCATCGTGAGCATCTCCCTATAAAAAATTATGTCACTAACCTGGGTTAGGGTCAAACCTTGGGCAAGTGGACTGAAAAAAGTCAGTAAAGACCATTCTAGATAATAGAAGAGTGAGGTGAAGGACGTATTCTGATTTGACGAGTATGTCATCTAGGAATAGTAACATGAATAGTATGTTGGAAATATTTGGCCAAAGTATTGCAAACTACTGGTTGCATTATCCTATGACACCTAGTTTAAAGAAACGTGATGTCAAATGAATATTGGTAACAAATATTCAGATAGGTTCTTTAAACAGATCACTCAGTACCCGAATAGGGTAAGTAAACCAAGTATACATAGTATACATAAATTATTCCATACTTAAAGACAAACATGAGAGATTGGTTAGAAATTGAGTCATGAAATGAGAGATCGGTAGTTTACCGAGTCATTTATAGCTACATATGGTTATCTGATTATGAGATTGATTGGCATGGAATGTGTGTTCTAAATAATGTTTTATTTAGAACAGATAACATTGTCTAAGAAAAAAATTCACTTGTTTCTAAAGTCTTAAAATGGGAATGTGACAATAACTCTATTTGTTCGTCAAAATGTAAATAAAAGGGTGAAATAGTATCCACAATGCTTTGCATGTCCTCCCTAAGTTGATCCTTGATAATTGGTCAGGTCCTGAATTTCTCTTGCCTAGTTTTATGACCACTATGAACTCAAACTATTGAAATAACATGACCTAACGACATATATGCCCTTATAGAACGGGCTTGTTGACTAAGTATTTCAATGACATGTGGTCTATGTATAATATGAATAGTTTTTCCAACAGATAATGCATGAACTTTTGGAGTGCATAGATCATAGACAATGCCTCGCACTCGGTTGTTATGTAATTCTTCTTTGCTGGTGTAAAATTTCTACTTGCAAAGCATAAGGGATGATCAATAATTCCCTCACCATGTTGTGCTAGTACTACTCCCATAGTTATCCCTCAGGCATCAACATGCACATGGAAAGGCTTATCCCAAGAAGGGAAACGTAGTATGGGTGCTGTGACAAGATTATTTTTCAAAGTGTTAGATGCCTTCTATTGCGCCTCTCCCCAATGGAAGGCACTTTTGTGTTTTAAAAATTCCTCCAAGGGTGTGGTGATTTTGGCATACCCCTCCATGAACTTCCTATAATACCCCATATGCCCAAGGAATCCACACACTGTGCTTTGACCAGTAGGCTCCTTTAATCCCACAATAACTGCAACTTTGGCAGGATCCACTAGTAAGCCTTCTTTTTCATATAATGTGTCCTAAAAGGGTTCCAAATGGAGTAGAAAAGAAACATTTATTAATGTTGAGGGACATCCTCAATTGCTGACATCTCTCAAACATTAACCTTAAATTATCAAAATGGTCCTTCACTAACACATACATAGTCCAAATCATCCAAGTAAACTTAAAGAAACTTATGGATGAATTCTGGATTTCTTGTACCATAATGCGCAAGAACACAACAGCCACATTCTTTAATCTAAAAGGAATAACTGTGTAGGTAAAACTTCCCCATTCATTGGTGAATGTTGTCTTTCTTGGTTCTTCCTTTACAATCTGATTTGGTGGTACCACGAGAACCCATCTCAGTGAAAGAGTAGACTTCGCGCCCGGCTACTCCCTCCAAAATTTCTTCAGTAAAGGGGGTTGGAAAGGATTGATGACACATACTACATTCAGATCCTTGTAGTCAACAAAGATTATTATACTACCATCCTTCTTGATACGATAACCAGTGGGATTATCCATTATGATTCTTCCACTACCTCAATGATACTAGATGCTATCATTTTTTCTATTTCTTCCTTAACCCATACACACAAATTTGATTTCATTTGATAAGGTCTCTTCTGAATCGGGTGTGAACCTTCCTTCAACTTGATATTCATCTCCCCCAAGGAATGGTGGATGCCTTTGAGTTCATGGTACCCACAAGGGATCAAATCTTGGAACTCGTGCAACAGATCAATGATCTTTGAAACTTCTTTTTTTGACCAATATTCCCCGATGATAGCTTCCTTAGGTTTTGTCTCCATCCCAATGTTAACCTTTTTTATTTTCAAGGGCTCATGGTATCCACATGCTCTCTCATCAGTGCTATCTATAACTTCATACATACCTTCCAAATGGTTAACATCCAAAGTTTCCATTTCTTCTCCATCTATTACATAGACCATTTTTCCTTTTTCTTTTTCCATGCACACGTGCTTAAACTGTACTTCCTCTAATTCCTCTTCATTGAGGTGTGTCTCTAAGTAAGGCATACCTAGTAATTCCAATAACCTATCATGTGCCATAGAACTATCTCCCATTGTAAGGTGCCCGTTTACTTGTAATTCCTTATCTATTGATGGTTTGATACTCCTATACTAGAAATATTGAATGAGATCAGCCACAAACTCCTTCCAATTACCTGTTTGACGATGCATCTCTAAATGAATGTACCAAGCACGCACACATAGCCTTATAAGGTGGTATACAAATTATGTACCCATAAAAAGGAGTTAACATACTTCGTGCTCCCCATATAGGCCTTCTCACATGCTTGGATATGAAATGAGGTGGTCTCTTTTCCATGGTAGTCTTATATGACTGTGGGTGCATTGCTCCTAGAGAACCTTATAGAAAATGTGATCCTCACCTCGTGCCACTTTAGGATTTTCTTCCAATATATATCCCATCAATGTGATGCATTTACGAGTAGGTTATAACTGAGTATTCCCCTCCTCTCATCCTCATTTTTCCACTGAGCTTCCATTTCTTGCAAGAAAATTTTAGGATATACTCCTCTAGAGTAACTTGGAAAATTCTTTCCTCCTAGGCACTTGACTGAGCATGCATTTGTTACCCTTGTTACAAATCCTCTAAAATATAACCCAATTAACTCACAAGTCCCATGTGCCCAATCTTCACATGCCACACCAATGGTATCACTCAAGGATTAAGCATCCTCAAACTAGATAAAACCCTCCATGGGTTGAATTATCTCGAGAATATTTGATGGAGCACACATAGATTCTATCAAGGAATTGTTCTCCTAAGGGCTCAGTATAGGGCATTGAATTCCCATCTCAAAAAGAAATGATCAACCTTTATTCCTTGTTTTCAAAGCTTATATACCCTTTGTTAAACCACAGTCGGCATTGTTCTTGTAAAATCATGGGCGCCCAAGTAATGCTGGAAAGTTATCTACTCGGTGAGTGCCAAGACTTCAAAGTCTCTAGTGATATTGGCCCCTTGAATGGTGATAATTGCATCCTTCGGGACTCCAATGGGAATTTCCTTAGTCTTGTTTGTCATATAAAACACATTCAAAGATGGCTACAACGTGGGCCTTACCATTTGATGTCAGGCATCGAAGGTAAGAACATTTAACTATGATCCTATGTCGATGAGAAGATTTCTCAAAAGCCATCCATCAACAACCACATTCAAATTAATTTCCTTATTATAGTCAAGGTTGTGAGGAGGAAGGTTTTCATGCAAAACCTACCTTTCATGCTCTACTTCGACGCATGGTACCTTCTCTCTCAGCCATTATACTAGAGAGGGAATAATATTCTCTTGCCTTAACATCCTACACACTTCCTTGACATCATCCAGTCATCTTTCAAACCTTGAAATTCTTCCTTTGCTCCAATTTCCTTGATTTCTCCTTCGACATTGGATCTCCCTTGTAAACATCAAATCACATCCATAGTCTCTTGATACACCACTTGCTATCTTGAAACTAGTTTCCTTTGTCTTGGCATCTCCTAATGCATGGCCTCTACTCGCGTCATCACTAGAACAAGTTCTAACCCGACACACATGTCACTCTTGGAATCCATTGTGAATCGACCTTCTTGATGCTCACCATTCCAGTACCCTTATCTTTTTGGTGTTACTGGTTCATATGCTCATAAAGTTCTATACACTCTTCATACTTGTGTTTCTTTCTGTACCATGAGCTTTATAACATATCAAGACAATCACGTTTGTAATGCTCTGTAGATCTACAATTATAACAGTTCCTTGCGGGGAACTCAATTTATTGTCTGCTTGCAATTTTCGTGACCATGAAATCCCCTACAAAAACCTTTTCCATGCACTCCTCCATCTATGCTCCCTTCATAATGATGATGATCATCCTTTGAACTACTTGTAAGGATATTCTGGTGCACACCCAGATCAATAACATCATAGATTTGATCAATTAGTCTGCAATCCTTGGTATCATGGGCTGTATAGGTACAGATCCTACAATAGCAAGAAATATTCTTATGGATTGCACATTAGAGTAGAGGGAATATACTTACACCATGATCCCTAATGCAAATATCACAGTCTACGACATATTTTGTACCAAATTCGAGGGGAATTATCCTTTGCATGCCTCTCTACTTGATGCAGTCCTATGCACCAAAGCCCACTATGAACCTCATGTGTTGAGTTTGTAGACAAATTCTCTAACTACTTGGCCATTACAATAATTTGAGCCTCTAGAAAAGGAATAACACTAGTATCATTTATCCTAATAGCCTCGGTGTGTAGGTAAGTATCCAATACCTTGTGCGGGTTTGTGAAAGTCTTGTGTGACAGAGCCCTCCTAAATGGTGTTATCAATCCTCAAAAAAACCATTGAGCCTATTGATAAGGGTGGATTTCATAGGATATTTTTGATAAGAGAGTCTTGAAATGCATGTCATACTCCCACACACTCTTTTTCATTCCTTGTTGGATCTCCTTTAGAGCGTTGATGCTCTTTTTCTCAAACTCAAGGATATGGAACTCTATTAGGAAGACGTTCTTCAATGCAATGTAGTCTACCATTGTTTGATGGGGGTCATACTTCCTATACCAACTATGTATGTACCCTTGTAATGTTGTTGTAAACTCGACTTACCTTTCACTGGGGTAGTGATCCCTTTGCACACCATAGTAAATCATGCTTGTGCACATACTATGTAGCATCTTCAATACCCCTATAGCCTGGTAAGTGTAAAGAAATCTTGAAAAAAACTTGGGAGGTGGCCGAGGTCCTTATCCCCTTGATCCAGAGCCTTGGTTTCCTCTGGTGTTTCCTCCTCCACGAGATCCACTAGATCCACCAGGTTCTATTTCTCTTGACCCACTAGATCTACCTCCTGCAGTCGACAAGGGGCCTAAAGTGGTCGTGCCTAGTGTTACTAATGTTTGACTGAACTCCATGTTGATGGTTTGTGATATTGTCCCACTTCTAGTTATATGTCCCGTGCCACTCCCATATGCGATACCCAAACCTTGCATACTTGCACCTTGTCCAAAGATTCCTCCAAATACAGGAATGGATTATGCAGCCATGGATGTTCCAAATGAGAAATTATATCTCTTGGGTGTAGATTGGTTACTCCCACCGATACTAACTAGGTTAACAATACTTCTCCCTTGATCTAGAAAACCAAGCGCTAGGGTTTAGTCATTAGGTGGGTTCAGATGTGTGCCAACAACACTTCTATCTCCATGTGACAAAATCTCATCGAGAATTTGAAGGGAATTTTCTCCCGTGCTTTCCAAGATGGGGTAACACAGACTGCTTAGGCTCCATGTCTTCTATGTGAGCCTCAACTCCTTCTCACAACATCTCGCCTCCATACATCCATCATACTTAAAACCTTGCATTGTCTAGTCATATCCCTCTCACAAGATTCACTATACTTGAGTCATATTTCCTCCCTTTCCTTCTCATTTGTAATGTTTGTCATCTTCCTCCACCCTAGATTCCTCTCTCTCAAGACTCGGAGAAGCTTAGAAAGCCATTGGAAATGCTTTTAAAATCAAAGTAATGACAAATATCTTCATATTGAAAGGAATAACATGCAAAAATTATCCTTTAGGCTCCCTTAGAAACTTGAACTCAATAACTTCTGGGCAAGAATACATTGAAATGGTGTATTCTAAAGTATAACCGGTCAACAACATGCGATCAATAACATGTGTCTAAGTTAGATCTCGCATCATGTAGCCTCGATAGTCATATTGGGTCCATACACATGATCTATAATACTAACTAGATCTAAATGCATATGTTGAAATCCATTCATATAGTTCTACTAGGAAGCAGTAAAAGAATGTCTCATACAACTCATGGTATAGGTTCTCTTCTACCCATCTACATGCATCGAACTTAGGTCTAGTGTTGAATCTTTGAGAAAACTCATCCTCCATGATCTTGAACCATGTTTCAACACTTTCTAAGGTCAAATGCTTTGTCATCATGCATTACAAGGACAAAGATGCATTCCATTTCTCACAACAACTTTGAAAAGAGTTCTAGCAATGGAACCAAGATGTAGTCATATTTTATACCCTTAGACCAATAGTCTAATCCCATGTGTACTACCCTATCATGCAAGAGGAATTAGGCACTCACTCGAGGCATGCGTGGGCACTTTGAGTCTCTCCTTTATGTGAGTCTTGTGGGAATGCACCATCTTATGACAGATAATCAAAGGTAGAAGAATAGAAAAGAACCATGCAACATTATAAGATCCTAGAATGAGTTGTTATCTCATTGCATCCAAAAAAGAGAAATAAAAAACAACATATTGAGATGGTTTGTATAGAAAGGAAACAAATAATTATTATACTCCTGAACACATAAATAATTTATAACAGAGCATTGTATTCCTTAATAGATTCAATAACCCATATTACATCCCTTGAGGTCATAACAAATCTTCATATAACTATGCAGAGTCAAGTCATGCATCATAACTATAGTATGCTCGTCATGTTATAAAGAAAAATGAAACCCATCCCCTAAATGTGCCATCACTTATAGAGCCATCCTAATCCCAAATCCTTAAAATCATCAATCTATTTGTGTAAGGCTTTGCCTCTCTATACTCTTCTTGCTTTCCACACTCTCCATATTTATTTTATCATATGCTTGTATTTATAACCTTAGCACCCACCGCCATGCCTTCCATAACCTTAGCACCCACGCATTGGTTGCCAAGTGTTGAAGTGGTCCTCCATGGGAGCATGCCTTCACAGATCCAATCTCTCCACTCTGTATGATGATGCTCTTCTAGGAACCTTCCATTGCATGCCTAGAATATTCCCTTTTTGATCCCATAGTCACAAGGTGGCACCTTATCCACAAGGATCATGCTTTTCTCGTGTGCTTCCTGGGATGCCAAATATGGCTGAGTACAAAATATAATTTTCCTTATGCATGCACGTCGTGTGTTCAGTAAAACACTTCCATAACCATTCCTTGCATGCCTTCAACCCATACACCTTTCTTCAACTATATCCAATGCAACAATGCACCTTCTTGTACTTAGCTGATATTTTGGGGCCCAACAGACCCTATTGTACATTTCAAATCATGTTAGAAATGACAATAGTTTGTCTCTAACTAATTTAAACATCAATATCTTCCTCATTAGGTTCAAAACTGCCTTTTTCCTTGTACATAATCCCTAGTTCTCTTAAGCAAGAATTTCTTCTTAAATTCTAAATGACTCCTACAATTTTATGCCCATATTATTCATGGAAATTAGTTTATATCATTCAAAATATGCATTCAAGGTGATTGAAATGTTCTCATCTCATCTCTTTTACCAAAGTTTTTATATATCCCCCTTTAAGTCTATAGTCCTTTCTCTGAATATACTTTCATGATTCCATGGTTAACCAAAGTTATAAATAATATCATTAGATCATATTTACTTAAGCCAAATTTCCCTTAAAATTTCAATCTTCAATTCCTTATGCAACTCTTGTTCTTCTTATTTTTGTGATTTTGACCCAAACCCTCTCTAGAATAGTCCGAGCACACTTTGTCAAGATTATATTTACTATTATGAATTTTCAAGGAATAATAAATAGGGTTTTAGATACCCATTAGGGGATCATAGGTATTTAGGAAATTTTATGGTCTGAAGCCATGAGAAACTCTAACCTCCTTTGTAAAAACTCTCATCAAAATAAGTCTTTACCACCGTAATACAATCTCCTTCCAAACCTGGTAAGAAAATTTATTGTTTCCGCTAGCTATCTCAAAATTTAGTTTTTAATTATCTTAAGAACTCCCCATGATATATTCTACAAATTTTTATGGCAAATATCCACCTCTAGATACTTTTAGGTCATGTTTTCCTCTTAAAACCATATACAATCCACATGAATCCCGAGAAGTCTTTAAAACCTTATAAGTTTTTGAGGGAGTGATTTCAAGACTCAAAATTTAAGATGAAGGTCTCTATTTCTTCCATTTACAAGTCCAATTTATCAGTTAGGATTTTTTCCATAAGGATAATTCTATTCTCACAAAAAGTAAGTCATGTGAGCATGCTCAAGGTAGGGTATGAAACCCTCCTTCATTTAAAAATCCACTAGAATATTTACTAACCTGAGATCATTATTTTAAGATTCGACATGTACCTTCACGCTTCCTTAAATATTATGCTCACTCAAACCAAATCACATTAATGTTGATAAATCTAAATGCAAGAATAATCACTATCATGTTTCTCATAAAGTTTCTCGGTATGAACAAGGAGTAACACCGATCATTCCTTGGTCACAATATAGGTATTACTATATGTCTTTCATGTATGTGTTTACCATCCAAGAGTTAACTTTACACTTTTTAGTTAGGGGATTCTTACCCATGCACAAATTATATGTCCAAATAGGCCTTTCACAGCTTTGGATTCCTTATTATCTTCCATGAAACCTGAAATACTTTTTCATTTGCTCCAAAAATGTTAATATTTCAAAAATATATCTTTCCAATAAGGAGTACA
Source organism: Taxus wallichiana var. yunnanensis (assembly GCA_018340775.1). Lineage (NCBI taxonomy): Eukaryota > Viridiplantae > Streptophyta > Pinopsida > Cupressales > Taxaceae > Taxus > Taxus wallichiana. The sequence continues at coordinate 65,553,826 of CM031239.1, read as the reverse complement.
TAGCTCAAATGGAATTCTCAATCCAAACCAACCACATTCTGACCTTAACTTAGATAATCACATATCAATAACACAAAGCATGAGCTCATTATAAAAAAACTAAGATTAAGTACATGAAAGGTAATACCTACATTTTTTTATCCATTGAACCATCCATAAAAGGTGAATAGAAGTCATTGATTCTTGATATAAATCAGAAATACAAAGTACACACAAACACCATATATATATATATATATATATATATATATATATATCATCTTCTACTATATTGACAGATTGAGAGTCATCCTTCTCACAAAACAAAGTATCTCTACATTTTCTTTTGTATATCCACTAAAACCTCCTTTTACCTCAAGTTATATATTTCTACTTACCTCTCCTTGATGTATATAATTATTAAATTCCCATTTATTTCCTTTTAACTCATCCACTTTATGTTTTGCAACCATAACTAACTTGACTAAGGCCTTTACACGTGAACTTTACACACACAAAGAGGGTATTTTCATTATTTGTCATTATATATACTTAAAATCATCCCAAGGAAATGTATTTACTCTCATAACATAGTTTTCTAGCTATTAGGACCACTAAAAAATCCATCATAGGCCAAAAATGGCTCAAACTCTTCTAGACTTCAAGATGACATTTTTGGAGGGAAATTCACCATTTTGAATTTTTAAAATTTTTCCTTCACTCCAACATCACATCATGACTCTAATAACACTTACATGACATTTAGACCTCCTAGAACACCTTCACATACCAATATTAGACCAACACATCAAAATGAGCACCTAATGAGAGATGTTCCTGCACCCGCATAAAATTTGTTTGGATAATCATGTCTTCAACTGAGTCTCCATTTACTTTGCATTGTTTTTCCTTTCTCTTTCCATTATCACTGTCCTTGTGTATTTTATAGTCACTTGGGTTCCATAGCTTGTATTTTATTCTTACATTTTCTTTGACATTACTTTTTCACCTCTATAATTTCATCTTTTCCCTCATCATTCTCAATCTTGCATCCAATGTACCTGCACATACAAAGATAATAATAAAAAAACATGTTATTTTACTCCTTTTTACACCTTCTTCATCTTTTCATCATTTTTCTTGCCAAAAGTTACATTTTATTTCCCAATTATTGGTTTGGTTTCACTTATCATTATGTTAAGTTGTTTCATGGTTGTATTTGCTTCTTCTTTCCTCCTATTTTTATCCAAACTTGACCAAGAAATCATCTCTAGAACAGTCATAGGTTCATTATTTTCTTCCTTGTTCATTACATCAATCATACTTTGTAATAACTCTAGTTCAACTATGCAAAGTTGACCATCATGTCTCTCACCTTCATTATATTCAGTCATCCATCTACATTTTCTTGTATTTTTATCTTCAAATGCATTAGTATGTTCATTTGGTACAATTTCAAGGAATTCACCTACAAAATGAACATCATTAAGCACCTCATCAACAAAAGTACTCACCTTTATTTCACCTTTTTCTTGTAGACTCTTTGGAGAGTTAAAGAATTCCTCAATTATGCTCATTTTCACTCTCAACATGAAAGTATCTTCTTCATCCAAGGTGTCATAAAACTTAGGGATGTCATATTCATCTTCCATAGAAAAATATTCACCTTTCTTCCATATTTGTTCTTCATTCTTGTAAGAGCATTCTCCAACTTCATATATAACTTCTTTGATCACCTCTTTGAATGTTATGCATTCCTCTTTCCTTACTATATTTAATGAATTCAAATCACCATAGTTATATACATCATCAAATATTTGATAAATCACTTATTTACCTTGAAAATCACTTGGATTTTCTTGGTGGGTTTGTTCACTTGCTTGTAAAACTCTTGGCTTCCATGCTTGAACTAGTTTTCCCATCTTGTCTTATTCTCTTGAAATAGTGTTCACCTAATTTTTCATGCATTCTTATAGTGAATTCACTTGGTTTTCCCTGGATATCCATTTCTTACTTTCCATATGCTTGGGCTGAGTTCTAGTGTTCATATCAGCTATTTGCTTGGATTTGTAGCTCAAACTTTGTTCCATATCAGATCTATTTTCTCCTTTGGATTGTAGATTTGACTTGAAATTTTGTTAAAACTTCTCCTTTCTTGCATTATCATTAGGATTAATTGTTTTTACATTTATTTTAAGACATATAAGCATAATTAAGTCATGATGTATAATCTCCATTGAATGAAGCACTTGGTTGTTTTTTTAGTGTACTCCTTCCTCTTGCCTTCACTAGAAGTGTCTTTCATACCTCTTTCATCTTCTTTCTTAACCTACAAAGCATGATATGTCTTCCATATTTCATTATTAACATTCATTTCTTGCTCATTATCACTTTCTTTTTCTTTCAAGTAGCTCACCCATGCCTCATAGTACGGCATTTGGTCTTAATTGTAGACAGAAAAATTGGGTCCCACTCCCCTTGGTCCCCTTTCAAAACCAACTTAAACACATTCACCTAACCGTAACCCTTATACTTCCACATTAATATTAATTTAATTATTTACAATTAAATTAATACCCATCCTCACCCCATTATTAATTTAATTACTTTAATTAAATGGATGCCAACCTCACCTAGACACCTCACCATAGACCTATTCATAACATGTTTCCATAAATGAATAAGACTTAGTTCAACCCTAAAAATCAAAGCCTATTATTCCTCTAACTACCTTCCCACTCATAAAAACATAACGTCCATTCTGATCTGTGAATAAATGAATGAACCTGACCCAAATGATGTGAGATATGCCATTTTTATTAAACCTAGGGAATCCTACCTTAACCGATGTTGGTCATCCCGAAACTAATGTCGACCAACCAGAACCATCATTGGTTACCATTTATTCACCTTGAAACCTTGTTTTGGGTTGCCACATTATGAGATCAAAAAAGGATAAGAGAGATGTATGCAAGCGGAACCGAGACTTTTCATACCTACATACATCCATAGCCAACACTAGGATAGATCCAGAGGTATTGCACTCATGGTAACATTCCGGAAGCACCACTACGGCACCAAGTTCCATCCCACCAACCAATCATCACCACCACATAGCCATTGGACCTGCACAATAGTAAGTACACTTTTTACCTGCATCATCTATTTCTATTTCAGTCTCCATCAAGTTATTTTATTGTTGTTCTTAGTTTCCTACTTGAATTCACTTTTCCCCTACCATTTACTTTCCCGTAAACCCAACCATTCCTCCACCCATACCTGACCTCTACACATTTTTGAGTGTTCCCAAGATCCCCATACACCTCATTTTTTCCTTTGTCATCTCTGCTTTGACCTCGCTCAAACCCCATTAAAAAATATTATTGAATCTTATCAGCATGCCTCTACCGACGCCCGGTACCCATAACCGTCATTGGTTATGCCTAACCAATATTGGTCATACCTAATGGATGCCAATCTCTCGTGTCTACCAACACTTTGTGTAAACCAACAACCACCAAGCTACCAAAACAACCCAAACATCTTGCCCAACCCTACTAAGAGCCTATATATGACTGCAGACAACCTTGTAACTTGAACCAAAGATCTTGACCCACATATTTTTAGTATTTAATTGGATCAACATTGATAGTGATCTGAGGTACCCAAATCATAATACTAGAACTAGATTCATTTATATACGCATTTCAATTATTTCATATTTGTTTTATAAAAATAGTGGATTGATAACCTTCTAGGGAGTATCACACTTCCTAGATCTAGCACATGCTAGGTAGTCCATTGTCATATATTGTTTAACTCTTCTTTGGTGGTCTTGTTTTCTATTTTAGGTAGTTCCTCCCAACCAAAAGGAATCTCTCACAGTCAGCATCAGATCAAGAAGTCAGAACACATGCATCAACCTCCAAACCAACACAACAGGTATTCCTCCTCACCCATAACCTTATCTATTTTGTCACATTCAAAATGCAAAGAAAATGGTGAAACATTTTGGCACGCCTGGTGGGACCCATCCAGGGTTCCTTGCATTTTTCTTCATTCCTAGGTAAATATGGTATGTTTGTTTATTTTCTAAACATATTCACACTAAATCTCTTTCCTGGGTAATACTCTCTTCTTATAATTATCTAAAACAACATATATTTTCCGGTGCTTAAAATGAACCATTTCTTCTGTCTTGCACTCGCATAAGTAGTGAAAGAGAACGTTCCTACCTGTTCATAATTTGCTTCATCAAATGTAATATGTTGATTTGGGTTTAAAATCAGTTGCATTTCATCCTTGTATGTTGCATTTAGCTCACATTTAAATGAGGGTAACCTATATGCTAGAAGTCATGCCCAACTGATGGTTGACACAAATAATTTTAGAAAATCACATTCTCTCTCTCTCTCTGTCTAGCCAAACAACACAAAATTGAAAAATACACATCTTCTTAAACAAAATCTCACCCGAAGAAGTTTTCAACGATCACACAATCAGTGGATTGAGAGTGAGAACCCAACTGGTTACTTTTGTCTAGTCATTACCTCAGAGGATGGACCACCCTTGCCATAACATAACCTCAAACCTCTTCTTCTAGATCTCCTTTGTAGGAACCATTCCTCACCAAATAGTCTACTCTAAATTCATGAGTCACTATTTTAAATAACATAAGCTCGACACATTAAAATCACTTGTTGGATAATGTATTTTTAGCGTTTGATTGACATGAATTTTGAGGTGTGAGGATACATTTCTCCATTTTCCTTTCACACTCCATAATCACACGGTTGGAGTATTCGACTTCTTTTGAGTATACCAAGACCTCATTATATAATTTCCAGACTTACGGGTTGATCGTTCATCTTATCTCAGTTCACAACAATCTATTTTCCTACATTCCTCAAATTTTCACAGTAATCGCATCGGTTTATCCATCGGTGTCGGTTTACCTCTCACCATCATCAGTTCTACCTAACCACCATTGGTTCTATCCTTTCAGTTATATTTCCCAAAGGACACCTATTTCATCTTCTTTACTATTTAGAGTTTCTCTGAGTCTCTGTACTCTCTGTATTCTGATAAACAGTCATCATACAACTTACCTATCTAACATTCATCGTTTTTTCCTCATTTGGTAAAATTGTTCTTTTCTCATAGTAACTGAACCTCGGTTACCCCTAAACTATCATCAGTCATCCTTAACCGGTGTTAGTTACCCTATGTTGATTCTCAATTGATACATTACCCAAATCCACCTATAAATACCTATTTTTTTCATTCCTACTACTTTCTGTGTCATCTGTAGGATACAACATCACCTGATATACATTCATTCACATGGTGTTGACTCACAACCAAGCTAACACTCTTATATTCCATGCCAAATCATCAACCACTTCAACCTAGTCCTTCACCATCATTGGTTCTATCTAACCACCGTTGGTTCTGTCCTTTTTGGTTAACTTTCCTAAGGACACCTATTTCATCTTCTTTACTTTTTAGAGTTTCTCTAAGTCTCTGTACTCTCTATATTCTAATAAACAAATCATCATACAACTTACCTATCTAACTTTAATTTTTTTCCTCGTTTGGTAAAATCATTTTTTCTCAAAGTAATCGACCTTGGTTACCCCTAAACTATCATCGGTCATCCTTAACTAGCGTCTAATTACCCCGTGTTGATTCTCAACCGATACATTGCCCAAATCCACCTATAAATACCTATTTTTCTCATTCATATTGCTTTCTATGTCATCTGTAGGATACAACATCACCTAATATACATTCATTCACATGGTGTTGATGCATAACCAAGCTAACACTCTTATATTCCATGCCAGGTCATCAACCACTTCAACCTAGTCCTTCACCATAGTCTATCATGTAACCCATGGATCCAACCCTACCTACCACCATTGTTATAGACGATGAGTATTTCACATGACTCCTCGATCAAAATCCCACATCCTTACAATTCTACCTTTCCCATTCTTCTAACCGGGATTCCTTAGGAAAATTTATATATGGAATTCTCGTATCCATCTCTCCTACCCTTATCCCCACTTCGCATCACCCCTACAAATGTGGCATTACCTTCACTTGATTAAACCCAAGTGGTTTTACAACTAATCTCCACACCTATTATGACCGCCGCATCTGCGACATTAGTTGCACTGTAGTATCTATTGTTCCTTCATTGACCACCTAGACCATAACCCCATATACACCCATTATCTCACATATTCCGGTTGCAACACAACCAACCAAGGTGTCGATTACCCCTACCCTATTCCAGAATATTTTCCTCTCCATATCATAGTCTTTTCCCCGATCACTCTAGAGTTATTGTGACTACCCCACCTATATATACATATTATCAACAACCCCCTATCTCATCCGAAATTCATTCTAGATATATGCCCTCTATGTCGGTCACCTATTCTCAACCTTCCTATTCGACATCACCATATACTGGAATGCCACCCATATCACAGGTTCAATACCAGCCCTCTTACACCATAGGAGGTGCCCTTCCATCATAACCTACAAATGATCTCATCAAATTAAGGATGGAAAGGATGCAGACACTAGAAGCATTGGTTTCCGGCTCACACAATTCTCTCACCTATGATGAAATCTGTAATGAGCCCATTCATCCATCCATTCCTATTTTCCCATACCATGTACATTGGGAAATGCCAAAATTCAACCACTTCAATAGTAAAGAAGAACTGCAACAACATTTGCGGTATTTCAAACATGGGTGTTACCTAATCGCCATGATGACACTTTACTCCTACGGACCTTCTTGATGTCCCCGACAGACCTTTGTATTAGGCATCGGTGGGCTACCCATACATTCCATCTACTCATTTAATCAAGTATCCCAAGCCTTCTTAAACCACTTCTCAATTAACATTGTAAAGAAAGTCACCATAACTCGATCTATACTCCACTTGAAAGTATGAGGACAAGTCTATCACCGACTTTTTCACTCGTTGGCACAACCTAATTAATCAACTCACATTTCGGTTACCTTAAACTGAGATCATAGATCTATTTATTTAGGCTTATGTTAGACACATCTCACCAACCCCGTAGGTATAGACCTTCCGCACTATTGATGAGGCATTCACCATGGCATGAAAATTGGAGATTCATGCTATCGAAGTAAGGAATATTTAGCTATGTAACAAGAACACCTTGTTTAAATCAAGTGATGCTTCATCATCTTCAAAACCCTATAACAACTATTTGAAAGCCAAAGGATCTTCCGATGCCATAGTTCTCAAGGATGGACCCTCTCATCCATCAAACCAAGCCAAACCTTCTTCTAATCTCTCTCCCATCCAAGCTTTCCAGTTCAGACAAAGAACAACAAAAGTATACCCTAATAGGGAGATTTATTCTTTTGTTTTCAAAAATCTTATTAAGACTGGTGCCATTACCCTTCCACCTATAAAACCACACACTAGTTTTGACCCCGATCGTCACATGCTCGTGTGGTATAAAGAACACAAATTTTGTAACTATCATCATGTCAAAGGTCATAGCGATGGTAACTGCATCACCTTCAAGAATATCATCTAAGAAATGTTAGAAAATGGAGATCTAGTCTTAGGTAACCCAAATGCACCCACTAACCAACCCTACATATCTTCAAGAAACCATTCCCTGATCATGCCCCATCTTCTAAAAAAATTGGTGATACTTTAACCCATGATAGAAATGTATGGGAGGTCCATGCTATTTTCGATGACATACCGCTTACTTCCCAATTTCCCCTATTCCTTCCAATAGACAAAATATTATCCCGATCTCCCCTACCCGCATAAGAAAATACTTCATTTACTCCTCCACCCATAGAGAAACCGCATTCATTTTCTCCTTCACCCATGGAAGAGCCCATAATTAGCACTCTACCTCTGGCCCCTCAAATTACCAAGAAGTCATCAGTAGCACCTCTCCTACTCATAGGGACACATATCCACTCCCTACACCATCATAAGGAGATTCCACCTCATCTGGCCCATCATCTCCTCTACCCATAGAGGATCCTGTAGAAACACTATTACTGTTAGATGACCATTCTCCATCGGACCTCTAAGATATTATTGATCTACTTTCGGCTATCTTATCCATAGATTCTGAAGCTAGCCATTTCCCTATTTCTCAAACACATTTTACGGGGATTGCTACTCAATCCACATCAGCCCCGCCTACAGCAGTACCATTTTCACGCTTGGTTGATCGCTTGGAATATGTTGATAAAGCCTTACTTTGAGGACATTTTCTACTCCTTGCTTTGACCCAAATGTAATTATCACTCATCAACACCTCCAAAATCTATCCAAATTTTTTTCTAGTGACCAAACCAAACAAAACCATGGCTATTGGAACACCTTTAATGCCATCACCTATAGCCCAACACACACCTCTTCCAATAACCCAACACACGCCTATACCCAAACATCTACCCATGCCTATATAATCTCCCTTACCTAAACCCATCACTACCTTAGGGTCGTGCTTGACATTGAACCTTACTCACCCAACCATCAAATTATATTCATCCACATCTTCCCAAACCAACACTAAACTTATTCAAAAATTAAAAAGAAGACCCAACCTCCTAGGCCTCATACACCAACCTCTCCTACCACACTATTGTCACCTTCACCTCTTCCATCCATCCTAGGACCTCACCCCTCAACCCTAGCCAAAAAACCTTCTTCCACCAAGAAACCAAGAATGCAGAGTTTGCCTCCTCATCATGACCCTATAATATACCCAAGTGATCCACACAACCCCCATCGTCACCCATGGCCTTCTTACCACCCATACCACCACTACCTTTCATAACTTCTTCACCACCCATGACACTCTCTTCTCTTCCACTCACACCTTCTACCCAAGCTCTACCAACACCCTCTACCACAACTTGGTTTCCCCAATGGGATAAACTGTCCTCTTCCACCATCTACTTTTCCCTCTACATCCCATACTCCCGTGTCACCTTTTCCCAAGAAGGTGTAACCCAAAGCTAAGAATCCACTACCCTCTAATAAGGTAGTCAAACAAACCAAACCTTCCATCACTAGCTCTTATTCCCCACCTATACCCAAACAGATGCCTGCAATACCTAAGACTACTCCACATACCAAACTAGTGGACCAACCCATTCCACCTCCTATAAATCCTCTTCCTCAACAATCAGCCACACCTATACCCAAACCCACACTCACCTCCCATTGCAATCCGTTAGCAGGGTCCTACGCTAATATTTTGACCAATCTCTTAGAGACTTATGTCATCAGATTACCACCACTTCAACCTTTTGATTCTCTCAAACCTAAACCAAAAGGGTTTGATGAGACCAAGATTTGTGCCTATCATCGTGTCTTAGGGACATGATTTTGAAAATTATAAGTCCTTAACTGTTCTTATCCAAATTTGTCCTCTAGAGCACAATTTTGACGACAACGATCTTACGGATGAATACCCCATTCCACCTTCATCAATATCCCCAAATATTCTTCCATTACTATAATGAAATTACTTGTATAATTTAGATTAAGAGAAACAATAAAACACCAAATAACACAATATTTCAGAATAATGATCTCAATATGCAATTATAATAGCTTCCCCACTTCGAGGGGGCAACCTCCAAACCATATAATAAGACTCAAATGATCAAATGATAATGAAATACTACCTATAATCCCCTATATATACTATTCATATGCTATGGCCATCACCAAGGCTGACCTATTAAGCATGAGAAAGTATAAATGATATAATAAAATGATATGGTAAGCCACAAGTCAGCTACTCATATCCTAATACAAGCAATAGGTTAAGGGCGTAACATGCCCTTCCCCTTTAAACCAACATTGTCCTCAACATTGAATAATCCTGGATGTCGCTACAGAAAACCTTCATCCTCCCAGGTGGCATCTTCTATGCTTAGATTCTTCCACTTGATCAGACATTCCTTAATGTCTGTAGTTCTCACCTCTTAGTATGTGTTTGTAAAATATTCTCTGGCTCCAAAATGATTCTTCCTTCCTCGTCAAGTTTTGGTAACTTTGTCTGGGATTCAAATTTCTATGCAATAACCTTCTTCAGGCATGAAACATGGAATACTGGGTGTATGTGTGAAGATGGAGGCAACTCTAGTTTATAAGCAACACTACCAATTTTCTGTAGAACCTGATAAGGGCCATAATATTTAGGAGCAAGTTTGTTTTCCTTTTTCTGTTGCTTTAGGGACATCTGTTTGTAAGGTTGGAGATGTACAAAAACCCAATCACCAATTTCAAAATGTCTTTCACTATGGTGTTGATCTGATTGTTGTTTCATCCTGTTTTGTGCTAGTGCTAAATTCTCCTTCAAACTAGCCAAAACTTGTTGTTGATGTTGAATGTGTTTCTCAACATCTCTGACCTTAGTTTGCACCCTCAAGGAGGAAGTGATAGAAGGTGGATGGTAACCATATAATGCTAAAAATGGGGTCATTTGAGAAGAGGTATGAAAAGATGTGTTATACCACCATTCTGCCAATGGTAGCCATTTAATCCACCTTTCCTGCTTATCTAATACAAAACAACGTAAATACCCCTCTAAGCATTTGTTGACCACTTTTGTTTGCCCATCATTTTGAGGATGATAAGATGAACTGTGAACTAGCTAAGTACCCAAACATGAAAATAATTCCGTCCAAAAATTACTTGTGAAAATAGGATCACGATCACTTACAATTATCTTTGGGGTTCCATGTAGCCTTTGAACTGTCTCCAAAAAATAGTTGCGGCTGTACTGGCTGCAAATGGATGTGATAGGGAACAATAATGGGAATATTTTGTGAGCCTATCCACAATCATGAAAATAACATTCTTACCCTCTGAACAAGGCAATCCGGTGATGAAATCCATGGAGACCTCCTCCCATATCTGGCTAGGAATTGGTAAGGGTTGTAACAGACTTGATGTCTTAATTGTTTCCCCTTTGTTTTGTTGGCACACTAAACACTCGATACAAACTTTTTACATCCCCTTAAGTCCTTCCTAAAATAATTCTCTTTTTATTCTATGATATGTCTTCAAAACCCAGTGTCCTCCAACAAGTGAGGCATGTAGCTCTATAAGAATCTTATGCTTCAACTCAGAATCTTTACTCAAGTATAACCTATCCTTGTACCATAGGGCATTACCTCTCCACTCAAATTTTTTAGATGTCATAGATCCTTGCTTGATATTTTGTATTAGAGATTTTGTATCCTTATCTTGATTCCATTCCAATCTTGCTTCATTCACCCAATCGGCCATCAATATGGACATTCCACATAGTAAGGCATCTGTGGATGTATCCCTTCTGACAACGCATCAACTACTACATTTTATTTACCCTTTTTGTATATGATTTCAAAATCATAACCCAACATTTTTGTTACCCACTTTTGTTGTTCCTTAGATGATAACCTTTGCTCCAAAAAGTATTTGAGACTATCATGATCAGTTTTTACCTTGAAGTGTCTACCCATGAGATAGGGCCTCCATTTCTTGACCGCATGAAGAATAGCCATCATTTATTTCTCATAGACAGGTTTGAGCAGATCTTTTCCTTTGAATTGGTGACTCTCAAATGCAATTGGTCTTCCTTCTTGCATTAGAACTGCTCCCAATCCTGATCCTGAAGCGTCACATTCAACAATGAAGGTTTTTGAGAAGTTGGGAGTAGCCAAAACTAGGGTGCTACACATGGCTTCCTTCAGCTGCTCAAAGGATTTAGTGGCTATGTCTATCCAATGGAAGGCATCCTTCTTTAGCAATGTAGTGAGTGGGGTTTCTATTCTACCATATCCCCACACAAATCTTCTGTAGTACCCTGTTAGTCCTAGGAACCCACAAATATTTTTGAGATTTTTGGGCCTTGGCCATTCCACCATAGCTTTGATCTTCTGAGGATCAACTTTGACGCCTTCATGGGATACAATATGACCCAAGTAATCTCTCTTGTACACCAAAAGAACATTTGGATGGATTTTCATACAGAGTATGTTTCTCCAAAACTTCCAACATGCTATTTACATGTTGTAAGTGTTCTTCCCATGTCTTACTGTAAATCAATATGTCATCAAAGAAAACTAATACAAATTTCCTTTAAAATGGCCTAAAAATAGTGTTCATCAAGTTTTGAAAGGTTGAGGGTGCATTTGTAAGACAAAAGGCATTACCAAAAACTCATAATGGCCGTCATGAGTTCTCAAAATCCATTTTATGAACATCTTCCTCTTTTATCCTAATTTGATGATACCCAGAATGAAGATCTAATTTTGTGAAATAAACAACACCATGCAATTCATCAAGTAAATAATTAATTACTGGAATAAGAAACTTATCTTTTATGGTGTACTTGTTGAGTTCTCGGTAATCTGGACACATCCTCCATGTTTCATCCTTCTTACGTACCATGACCACTGGTGAAGAATATGCACTTTGGTTATGCCTGATGATACCCGCCTTCAACATTTCCTGCACCATTTTCTCAATCTCACTTTTCTAGGAATATGGGTATCTGTATGGTCTGATGTTAGGTGTTTGGATCCCTGGAATCAACTGAATGGCATGATCATGATCCCTAACCGTGTGGTAGTTCCTTTGGAATTGCATCAAAAATAGATGAGTGAGCATCCACAATCTTACAAGATCGGGTGGAATTGAAGACTCGTATTTTGTACTTCTATGGAAAATAGCTTTGCTATAAAGCCATCCACTCCTTTTATTATAATCTTCTACATCTGATGAGAGCTAATAATCTATGGAGACTTAGCTACCATCCCATTCAATTGTATTTTCCTTCCATCTCGAATGAAATTGAGTGAAAAATTCTTGGAAATTTATCTCTATAGTACCTAAGGTTGTGAGCCATTGACCCCAAAACAATATCTACCCCTCCCATAGAAATAACAAACATAGGTGAGTCTAACATGTAGTCTCCCATGGAAATCTTGATACTATGGCACTTGCACTTGACGTCCCACCATCCACAATCATAACTTGCATTTCTCGGAGTGGGTAAATAAAACAATTGAGGCGGGCAAATAACTTACTATTAATGAAGTTATGAGTACTCCCCGAGTCAATCAACACCGTCACCTTCTATTTTTGAGATAACCAATAACCTTGAGTGTTTGAGGAGTAATAATACCCGACAATGCATGGTAAGAAATTGTAGGTTGGTGATCCTCTACTTCATCTTCTATTGGTTCCTTAGCCTCTCCTATAATTTCAGCTTCCTCGTCATCCTCATTACCTCCATCAATATAGAACAACTTCTTCTCGGCACATTTATGTCCTAGTCCATATTTTTTATCACGCTTAAAACATAATCCTTTTTCTCTCTTTTCTTCCATTTGTTGAGGAGTCGACCTAATTGGCCTAGTAAATGAAGTGTAACACTCTAAACTATTGTTACTTCCTCCTGAGCATTCAAGTGTTGATATATGATTTCTTCTGTATAAGGATGTGTTCCTTTGATTGTGAAGTCATGCTTGATATGGATTGTATCTTCTTTGCTCTTGAAGATCTTTGACTGAGTCAGGATATGCTTGGACTCTTTTATTTCTTTCATTTTTAGCACCTGAGTTCAATTTGATTTCGGGATGAATTGTGGATTTACCCATCTTTATGACTCAGCCTTGGATCAGTGGCATTGATCCAAGAGATGTTTTAAGTTTATTCTGGATGAACAAAAATTATAGACCTTACGAAGGTTGCAAGGTCTGAATGTGTTGAATGAGCAATTCAGGAGTTAACTCAGGCTGATCTTGTTAAATGAAAATCGGTTCCAAATACCGTAACATCGGGAAGGCCTAGACCTTAAGCCAGGTAAGATGTTCCTAGGTATTCAGTAAGCTTATTTAGCAATACCTGATAGGATCCTGTACAGGGATGTTTTACCCTGTTTGGTTCTAATACTGATCGAACCTACTTGTGGGACCTAGACTAGATTTATTAAGGTTAATAACCTAAACCTAAACTATAACCTATTGGTTAAATTATTAGTAATCTAACCTAGCCCTAAACTATAAGCTAAATGTTCCTAAGGTTAGCCACCTAGCACTATGGAAGTAAGACTAAAGTATTACCTTATGATCTAACCTATGTTTCTAACCTAACTAATGATCATGGATGAAGGGGGACCTATGAAGGGGTGCGAGCCATGGGTGGTAGTTTCTATGGAATTTATGAGGTGGATAAGGATGAAGGACTTGGGATTTGGCGGAGGTTGTAAATATCTATTGAGACCGACGTGGCAGAGTCACCAAATTTGGGAATGGTTGTTTGTTTGCATTTGTCAATCGCCAACTTTGGCGGTCGGTGGCAATGGAGATTGGGCGGGAATCTTGGAGTTAATGTCATTGATGAACTTCGGTTCCCGAGCACGGATTGCTCGGGAAGGCATGCAAATGGAAAACTAGTTGGTTGTTTGGTTTTCCATACGCTCCAGTTTTCTCTCTGTTTGATCACTGGTTCTTCGAACCAGTCTACTTTGTGTTGCATGGAAACTATGAGAATATCTAGCTCTTTTCTCTGTCGGGAAAGTTTATAAGACATGAGGGTAACAAATTATTGTTGTTGAATCTATCGTGGAAGAAGAGGAGAAGGCTCGAGCACATTCAGAGGTCTTCTTCAGATTTTTAAGCGACATTACTAGGCATGATAGGCCCTGACTTTTAAAAATCTTGCTTTACTCTAAATGCTTTCATTAAAACAACTCTGTTCAGGTGATTTCAGTTCAGTTGGTTTGAAGCAATGTATTGGTTCTTCTTTTCCTGTGGAATTAGGAATCTCGGGGTTTTAGAAGACCTTGTTGGAATGGTTACTGTATTTATTCTTCCTTTTGGTTTCATTTCGATTACAGACCGGCTGTGCTTTTATTGTTGATTTAATCCTGTTGAATCTTGCTGTGAATTCTTGAAGTTTCTTCTGTTTGGAATCTTGCTGTGATTATACTACTTGAATGCGACTATTGTCGAGGTCCTTACTGAGTTTGTGATTTTGGGTTAGAATCTGTTGAAAGTAGCAAGGATTAAATACGAAAATGACTCAGTGAGAGTCTTTGTAATGTTTCGTATGTTTCAACTTCTGTTGAAGTTTTGTAGTGGATACTTTTAGCATGATATGGTTGGAATTCTTGAAATTGATAGTATGTTTTGACTTCTGTTGAAGTTTTTCAGTGAATACTTTTTAGCATGATATTGTTGGAATTTTTGAAATGGATAGTATGTTACGACTTCTGTAGAAGTTTAGTTGAGAATACTATATGGTTTCGACTCCTTTTGAATCCTTGAAACGTAACTTATGTTTTTAACTTCTGTAGTAGTTTCTTTGTGCATACTGTTGGAATCCTTGAAATGGATAGTATGTTATTGACTTCTCATGGAAGCTTGTTGTGGATACTCATTGGTTTTGAGTCTGTTGGAGTCCTTGAATTGTTGTCGTATGAATTCGACTTCAATCAAAGCCCTGGTTGTGAGTACTAGTTGTATTTGACACTGTTGGAGTCCTTGATATGTTGCGAGTTGGCTCGATTCTCGAATTAAGTTCTCACTGTGCATGCATATCGTACAGACTCTTTCTTATCATTGTTGTGTGATATTCAGTTCACTTCTGTGGAATTAAAGGATGGGTTTTCTTTACCAACTTGACTCTGTTTGAGACCCTGTTGAATTTCGTAGTAGCTTGACTTCGGATGAAACTTTGAGGAAATTATTGATATGGAATTCGGCTTCTGTGAAGTCCTTGTTGTGATTATTCTTCTTGAAATCGGCTTCTAATATAAGTCCTTGCTGTAAAATCGTAGGGATTTGATTTAGTTGAATGAAGCTGTGCATGTTTGTGTTTAGACTTAGTGTGAATATCGTTGTATTTGCATATGGAACATCATTTGTTTTAGTGTTATCTAGTCTCGTGGCTGACTGTGATAAAAGCTCCTAGTTGCTGTGCCCTGTTAAACGATGGCGATGGGTATATTCATGTTGATGAATGATATGAAAAAGATTTGTTGAGTCTGTTATGGTTGGATTACTTACTATTGCTTGTCGCGAGAGCTCTTGTATTGCTTAATAGCTACAGGTGATTTTTATAATTGGATTTAGATGGAACTGTAGTTCTTCTTGTAATCTCGACTGTTTAGTCGCATGCGTAAATGTATTTGCATTATTCTAAAGGAGTCGGTACAGTCCAGAACATTATTGATTTAGGAATCGATTGACTCTGTTTCTTTCTTCTAGACTGTAATTTATATGTTGATGTATAATAAGTTGAATAGGAAAATTCTCTCTCTCCTAGTCAGGAAACCTTGTGTGCTTTCTTCTTGCATCCTTTTGCGATCTCTACGGTAAGGGCATAACAAGAATAAACTGTGGTATTGTATGGAGAGACTGGTATAAAATGTGTGTTGCTGTATAAATAGGTATACTTGTCAATACCATTGAAATGTGTTATGATGATAAAAGAATTAAGACAGTGAGCTTGTTGAATGTTTTAACTGCCTTTGAGAAATTGTTAGAAACATTCTTGTAGGAGTATTGCTGTCTTAGAAAGGTTGTATTCATATGTTCTTAGTCTCTAACATATAGGATGAATAGCCTGATTTAAGTTTGGAATTTGAAGAAATGATTTCATATAAACAGGTTGTTTAATGAGAACAATTGGTGGATTGCAATTGTTTTAAGAATTAGTGCTTATCATGCTCAGTTCACCGAACTGACCCATGTTGACAATTTTTGCAGATGGTTTCGTAAGTGGTAAAGGCACACAGATCTGATATGATGTTCAGATTGTTTAATTTGGTTTTATGATGAATTCCAATTTGATTCTCTAAATGTACTACTTGAAGAAAGATGTTCTTTTGCTGTTGAGTATTGTATCAAATATGCTGAATGCATAAAATGTATTTGATTAGCTTAGAAATGAATGAAATGAGGTATTTGTTACTTATGTGTTTGCATTCGTATCTTGATGGATTGAACTTCTTCGGTTCGAATGATTTTAAGAGCATTGTTATTATTGTATACCTTGGAGACATTTGGGATTCTCTAAGTATGCTTTGCAAAGATTATATGACTGAATACTTGTGAATGTTTAGTAGTTCTGTTATGTTCTATCTAAAGCTAAATTGAAATTTAGATCACTGTCTTTCGAGAAGCTAAGGTTAAAATAAACCTCAACAGGAAGCTGAATGGGCTGAATAAATTATTGCTCCCTAATCATGATCTAAGTCAAGACAACGTTTAATTTGATTTTGAAACACTATATCTTAATACTAATAAGTAAGATATATTTCAGTTTTAAGAATTGATATAAACCTAAAAGGGTTAAGTTAGCAACCTTATAAGAAGATTTGGGGCTACTGCCCAATCTCGTTGATTAAGATTATTGTGTATCAAAGAACTCCTTAATGAAACCCCAAATCTTATTAACTTCTCTTGTGAAATGGGTCTTAATAAGAAAGGCAATTCTAAGGTGAGGAACCCAGGGGTTGGGAAAAGACTACCCTAAAAGGTGCGTCTTAAAGTATAACTTTAACTCAACGTAAGTAACACCTTAAAGTTAAGTAGATCTTTTCAAGGTGGATTTGAAGGTTGATGGCATAAGACAATGCAGGTTATACCTTCGAGAAGATTAGGATCTTCTCGAAGATAAAACAATGCGGTGACTTATGACAACACCCTTTGTATTGATTATTACGATTTACACCTTAAACTCGAACAAGTTTTTACTCCAGATCTGTTAGGAATGTGGTCATGATATGAGGCTGCCCTGAGACTCGGGGTACATTGACACATGGGGTTAACAAGGGTTGACCCAGTATGTCAGCGTATCCCTAGCCATTGAGAACATCCTTATATCATTCTCATATTATTAATCCGCTCTGAGTGAATAACTTAGGCCGGAGAGATTGATGAAGTCGGTATAAGACATTCTACATAACATAGGAATGGGGTAAAGGACGTATTCCGAGTTGACGAGTATGACGTCAAGGAATACGAGACATAAGCAGTATGTTTCAAATCTTTGGCTAAAGTATCGGAAGTTGCTGATTGCGTTGTCCTATGTCACCTAGTCTAAGGGACGAGATGCCGATGAATAATGGTAACAATTATTCAGATAGGTTCCTTGACAAGAGCATTCTGAATCCCAGATTAGGGAAGAGAACCGCAAGAGGGATGTGTTAAAATAAAAATGCCAACTCTTTGATACTCATGAATAGATCGGTAGATTACCGAGTCATGGAATGAATAGATCGGAGGTACTCCGAGTCATCACAGCTGCATATGGTTATCTGTTATAAGAATGATTGTTATGATCTGAGAGTTCTAAATTATGTATTTAGAACTAGGATGCATCTATCAAAAAAAAAAATTCTTGTTCTAATGTACTAAATTGAGGATGTTACATGAAGGGAAGAGATACTACGGTCTCTCGGTGTTAATGAAAAGTGGCCTCCTACTACAAAGAACTTTTTCCTCTGCACGATGTGCCATGATAATAGAATCAGAAAGCTTGATTGGATTAAACATATGTACCTCATGCTTGATGTGGTCCTTAAGACCCCCAAGAAACAGGTCATTCAGATTCTCTTCTGGAATATTCTCCACCCTTAAGGATAGGTTTTGGAATTGATGCACATAATCTTTGACTGATCTTGTTTTCCATAACTTTGCTAATTGACTAAATTAGTTCTCTAAAACACTAGAACTATAGTGCAATTGTAACTCCTCGGTAAAAACTGTCCAAGTGACACCTAGACCATTCTTCTGCCTCTGAGCACATAACCAATGATACCAAACAAATTGGTCGGGTTCAAGATATAGGGATGCCAATGTCACCTTTTGTCTTGATGGTGTTTGATGTAACTCAAATAAGTTCTCCATTTGATTTATCCAATTCATGGGATCCTTACCATCAAATTTGCGCATATCCACTTTTGGCATCATGTTCTGTGGTTGTGAATAAGTTTGATTCGATGGGACCGGAAAAGTGATCCAATATGGTTATTTTGTCCATTATTTTGAACTAAAGGTCATCCTTGGTTGATATGGGCTAGATTTGGGCCATACTGGTTACCCTTTACATGTTGCATGATATCATCCAACCGATGATTAATTTGGGTTGTCTCCTTTAGAGGCCATCTCAGATTGTACATTTCGCAAATCATACTCAAGTTGGCTCACCTTATGATCAACTGAGGTAAACCCTAGTGCTAAGGAATCTATATTTACACCTTCTGATTCCATCTCTTCAATCACTACCCCATCTTTATCTGGGGTTTTACCCGGAGTAACCAGATTCTTTTTTGCTCTTGTGGAAGGCCCCGTCATGATGTCAAACCTTAAGGTTTAGGGTTTTGATACAATTTTTGTTGAATAGGAAAAAACACAAAGAAAATACTAATACTATTTTTTAGAGAGATTTCCAAAAATGTAAAGAACTTGAAAATTTTCCACAATTTGCACCCTACGGAGTGATTTTATGAAAAACCCTAAATTTGTAATAAATTTTGAAAAATAAATCAAAAATTCTAAAATTTTCAAGTAACCTTACTTGAAATTCTTTACAACTCTGGTAAAAATATCTCCTACCAATTCACTCTGGTTTGCAATATGTGGTGGAAACAAAAATTAGGGTTTTTGCCCTAATTTTGGCCCAGATCGTAGCTCTGATACCACTTGTAATGAAATTACTTGTATAATTCATATTAAGAGAAACAATAGAACACAAAATAACACAATATTTTAGAATAATGATCTCAATATGCAATTATAATAGCTTCGCCACTTCGAGGGGGCAACCTCCAAACCATATAATAAGACTCAAATGCTCAAATGATAATGAAATACTACCTATAATCCCCTATATATACTATTCATATGCTATGGCCATCACCAACACTGACCTATTAAGCATGATAAAGTATAAATGATATAATAAAATGATATGGTAAGCCAAAATTTAGCTACTCATATCCTAATAGAAGTAATAGGTTAAGGGTGTAGCAATTACCTACTCAATGACTAGTATCTCCACCCCCACAAATATTTTATCCACCCCCAAAATTTGAAATTAACATGGTCCATATTACCACTCATGCTCAAAAAGACAAGGGAAAAGAAAAGGTAGCTAGCCCATCCACCAACCCTATACCCAACATACCATCTGCACCCACACCTAAAGTCACCATTCGAGGTCCCGCATATCCTATTTCTGATGGGGTCACACATCGCCCAATGCTAAAATAATTACACCAATCCTCCCTCAAAATGTATCTATATGACCTCATCCAAAATTATAAGCCACATCATCAAGCCCTTATAGAGGTCCTTCAATCTATTGAGGTTTTACCAAATGACCCCATGCTTGTAGCCTACATCATTACCCCTCATCACATAGCTTCTCTCACTAATTCATCTCCTTCCTCTACACCTCCACCTACTCACCAAGTAGCCAGCCTCAGCTTTTCAGACAACAAGATTACCCCCTTTCATTCTGATGACCCCAATCTTGGTATTTTCATCTTCATCTTTATCGATAATATATGCATATGACGCATTATGATTGATGGTGGTGCTAGTATTAACATCATCTCCTCCCATGTGTACAACCAAATGTGCATACCTTCCAATTACATGCATGATAACCAAGTTATGTTGCACTCCTTTAATGATGTCATGACCTCTACCCTAGGTACCCCCATTATCCATGTCTACATAGGTCCCCATGCTATCCCAGAACTATTCTACATCCTAGAAGGAGAGTTCTAGTATAATTTGTTTCTTGGCCGACCTTGGATTGGTGCCATGAGTTATGTCCTTTCGAATTTACACCGTTGCCTTAAATTTGAACACGAAGGACATAATTACACCATCTTGGCCAACCCATCACCTTTTAAGACTTGTAACATGTTGTACCAGCCCAACAATGTACTTTTCCCAGTCAAGGCATCTGTCATTACCCCCACTTCACCTTCATCCACAAGCCCATCCACCAAGATTTCCACCACCTCTCCCACATCTAACGCTTCTATCCCTCATCGCCACTTGCAGCCTCTAACGCTGACTCACCTACTTCCCCAACATCAAGTGAGTCATCTATCCCTGCTACCCACATATCAACTACTCACCCCTTAGAGGTTTTTTTTCAATGCCTCATTTTGGGGGAGTACCACCTATATAATATCGACATGTTCCTCACTCCATAAGAGTATGGAAACATGCGTCAGCACCTTGGTTATGACTACCGTGTAGGCTTTTTTTTCCTTATGGCCCTCCCCACCTTTGCACTAATCTAACATATGTGGGACTTAATATTGCCACTTATTCACCCAAATCTCCATCTCAAACACAATCATTTTCATCCGACCTATACTTCCTCACTAACTATCGCTTCACTCACACTTTCCTCCACCAAAGTGCATGTGGAAAGAATTTGGCTTTGGTTTTTTTGAGAAAGGTCACCATACTTGTCATTTCTCGTACCACTCATAAACACAATGACTGTAGTGGCATTGGCTTTGATGCACCATCTCCCAAGAAGGCTCGCATTGACCTCATTCAAGGAGAAAACCTTCCCCACCTCATTCACCCATGTCACCATCTTGGCCTATGGAGTCCATAGATCCCGAATCTATTCCTCCTAAAAAAATTTCTGTGTAAACACAATTTCTCTAGGACATCTAACCTATCAATGTAATTGTGAGGTTCCCTCTTCTCTCCCATTCCTATATCCTGACATGATTGATGACGATACACCTTCTATTAATGTCATTCAATCTCAGGATGATGAGTCCATCCTCACTTACCTAGGTACGGGATATTCTTATATTCATCGATTGTTACCTTCTGAGACACAAACCATGTTGAATAAATCAGACATTGAAATCAACATTAACACTTAGGACAACCCACACATTCTAAAGATAGGCCAATCTTTAGATGCTACTTAACAGGAATCTCTTACCTCTTTCCTTTGGGACCATAGCAATGCTTTTTCCTGGTCCTATGATGATATGCCCAGTATTGACCCAAAAATTATGGTACACAATATTGTAACCATTTCCTGATGCCAAGCCCATAAAAAAAATTTACAAAAAATGCATCCTCATATTGCTCTTTTGGTCAAAGAAGATCTTCAACTCCTTCTATGAATTTCCTTCATCTTACCCATTGACTATCCCTAATGGATTTCTAACATCCTTCCTATCACAAAGGAGAAATGAGGACTCTGCATTTACACAAACTTCCATGACCTCAACCTCACTTATCCCAAAGATGACTTTCCCCTACTAGGTATTGACCAACTAGTTCATCTCACCGCTGGCCATGAAATGATATCAGTTATGGATGGTTTCTCAGGTTACAATAAAATATTACTCGGCTCTAGAAGATCAACACAAGAATGCCTTCATCACCCCTTGGGGACCTTCTAATATCAAGTCATTCCTTTTGGCCTTAAAATGCTGGTGCCACATACTAATGAGCCATAACTTACATCTTCCATGACATCATGCATCACATATTGAAATATTACTTAGATGATCTTCTTATAAAATCCAAACATCAAACCGATCACCCGACCATCCTCCAGGTCATATTTTACCACCTCATCAAGTATTGTGTTCATCTTCAATCAAGAAGTGCATCTTAGTGGTACTTTCAAGAAAACTCTTTGGTTTCATGGTTTTTTTGTGTGGCGTATAATTTGATCTGCTAAATTCAAGGCTATTTTGGAAATGCCTATGCCCACTACTATCCATCAAATTTGAAGCCTACAAGGTAAGTTGCAATCCATTATTCATTTTATCTCACAACTTTATGACCACTTGTGAACCATTTCATCATCTTCTCAAGAAATACATTTCATTCAAATGGGATTATGAATTCCATAAAACCTTCGAGGCATTAAAATAATACTTTCTTCAACCAGCAAAGTGTTCATTTTACCTAAAGATGACCAACCCTTTTACCTATATATTTCCACCATCGACCATTCTTTAGGTGCTATGCTTGCTCATCACGACAACCAACACCAAGAGACAACATTTTATTACATAATACGTACCCTTATGGAATACAAAACTAGATATACCCATGCCAACAAACTCTTCCTAGCCTTAGTTTTTGTTGCCACAAAACTCCGCAATTACCTACTCAACCACAAAACCTTCGTTAGTACTAATGCTGACCCCTTACACTACATGTACACCAAACCCTATCAACATCAATGTGTCACATGTTGGCTTATACTTCTTGTTGACCTCGACCTTGAATTCATTTATCAAAATTCCATGAAGGGCAAAGATATCGCTGACCACCTAGCCGACGTGCCTCTTTCCAGAAATCAACTCTAACTTCAATTTCCTAGATGAATTCATAGCTACCCTCTCCTTCAATAAACCTACTTACCAAATGTCGGTGTGGAGGTGGGGATGGTGTCATCCTCATTCCTCTTAATGGTGAATCTATGCCTTTTTCTTTCAAACTTGATTTTGATTGTAAAAAAAAATTGCCAAATATGAAGAACTCATATTAGACCTCTAGGATGTTTATGCCTTGGATGTTAAGTCCATCAATATCTTTGGTGATTGCCAACTGGTTGTAAACTAAGTCAATGGTATATACCAGTGTCGTAATGAAATACTTCAAAAGTATAAACATCACTTAGATATACTTTTGACCACCTTTGATCTATTCTGAACTTCAAACCACCCCACATTTTACCAATAAATTTATGGATACCATGGCCTGATTGGCTTCTAAGATACCCGATTTACCCTGACTCTAAAATTTTTGTCAAAATACAAAGGTTAGAATCACCCCATTATTTACCTCATGAGGTCTACTTCGTTGGAACTATTGCACTTTTTGACCCACATGACCTTTGGTATAAGAAATTTGTAGAATATCTTTCCCTTTCCATACTACCCACTAATCTCACTCATAATGGACAACGAGACTTTCTTAAAAATGTCTCTCATTATGTCATAGTGGGTGGTCTTCTTTATAAGAATGGTTTTTAAGGTATTCTCTTATGATGCCTTACAAGTTCTAAAATTCCCTACACCATTAAGGAAGTCCATGATGGAATTTTTGGAGGTCACTTTAGTGGTTTAGCTATAAAAAAATGCATTCTTCACCTTGGCTATTATTGGCCAACCTTAAACCATGATTGTTGTGACTATGTCAAGCGTTGTGTGAAATTCCAACAACATGCTAATATTCATCACACACCTAGTCATGCCTTGCAGGTCACACGAGACCTTTGGCCTTTCTCTCAATGGGGTTTGGATCTTGTCGGTGAGATCAATCCCCATTCTTCACAATGCCACCAATGGATTATAACTGCTATTGAATATTACACTAAATGGGTAGAGTCCATTCCCCTCATTTCTACAAAATCTAAGAAAATATGTGAATTCATCAACCATCACATCATTTGTCACTTTGGTGTTCCTCACCACCTCATCACTGATAATGGAAAGCAATTCAAAAACAAAACCCTATGTAAGCTATGCGATGCTTTTGACATCCAACTCAATTTCTCATCACCTTATTACCCGTAAACCAATGGCCAAGCTGAATTGACCAATAAAACCTTGAACAAAATTCTTATGAAAGTAGTCAACGATACTAGGAAGGATTTGCATACGCACATTCCTTTCACCTTGTGGTCTTATCGCACTAGTATTTGCACTTCTACTGCTGCTACACCTTTTCCTCTAGTCTATGGTACTGAGGTTGTGTTACCTCTTGAATTCTAGATTCCATCTCTTCGCATCTCACTACAAGACATGCTCAACGACGATGACTTTCACCAAGATCATTTGGCACAACTTGAGTTATTAGATGAATGTCATCTCAATGCTCTTGACCATCTCCAAATCTACCAAAAATGTATCAAATGTTCCTATAAAAATGTGTTCACGAATGAATATTTCAAGTCGGTGACCTCATCCTGAAGGAAAATCAACATGTAACCAAAGAAGAGAAAAGTAAGTGGGGAAAATTTGCTCCTAATTGTCTTGGACCCTATATCATTACCCATGCCTATGGATCAGGTGCTTATCATTTATCTTCACTTAAAGGTAAACCTAAACCTGAGCCTCTCAACACCTTGCATCTCCGGCCATTTTATTGTTGACATTAAGTCCTGTATCACTTTCTTTTAGTTGATCACTCATCCCTTAAGAACTATTCACCTTCCATATTACCCATTTTTAAGGATCCATGACTAAACAAGAATCATGTGATTACCCGTCACCTTTCAACCTTATCTTCAATATGAGTATCACGGGTCTACTCATAGCATGATTCTCATGAATACTTTTCATCTTCTTAAAGATGGAATCACATGGTTGTTCATCACTCGGAACCACCTCTTTCATAATTAACCTCTATGTGCAATGGTCTTGTCTTCTAAACAAGGACCTAATATTCCTATATAGTCTTGTCCATGACTTAAACATCCAAAAACAAAAATGGATGTAACTCCTTAAGTCAAAATTCTAGCAATAGATGATTCCCTCAAGAAGGGACATCTATTCACTCCATTTCCATAGCTAACAATAGACTACTCCCTTAAAGGACAACTATATAAAGTCATTGCAAAAATACAATAAAAATATCTAGAAGCTTCCTGCATCTATCGATTCACGAAGACCTAAATGAGATACTATATTCATCCCATATAGACTTCCTATTGTTGTAGGATCACAAACCTCTGGATGTAGGATCACAAAGGCACCTCTAGATGTAGATCGGGCTTCTAGGTTGATCACTCTAGCATCCAGTGTGATTGCACAACATGGAAACCTCTCTCCAAGTGTGGGACTTGCGAGAAATGAGAAAGGAATCTCCGAGAGAAGGCTGGTTCCTACTCCTAAACTACTCCGCCACAAGCTATTCCAGTGTAGGCAAGCTAATATAATCCTAATCTAACCATGCCAAGATGACAGAGAGAGAGAAAAAGGGAAAAATAGAAAAAGCCTACACTAAAATGGTGATACACCGAGAGAGGAGAATGTTGAACATCTATCGAACTACCATGGAACAAGGAGAGGTGAGCAATGGGAAGGATGGACGATGCATCACAAGCCCAAGGATAGATTTCACACAAAAATGTCCCCAAAATCCATGAACATAGCTCCAGGACCTGCAACGAACATTCAAACATGCACACATACATGTAATGGAGAGAGGAAAGAAGAGAACAAGCAAAAGCGAGCAAGGATGGGCGGATGCATCACAAAACACATTTTGTTGCTCCGTGTTTACACAGAACATCGTTTCAATAGTAAAAGGTAGAAAACACCATTACAGAGTGAGGGAGGAGGTTCGAACTCCATTTTCAACCCTTGGAGAAGAAAAGAAGGGAGGGCAAAGCTGAAAAGATGAACAACATTCTCCTTCTCTCGGTGTATCACCGTTTTAGTGTAGGCTTTTGTTGTTTTTCCCTTTTCTCTCTCTCTCTCTCTCTGTCCCCTTCGCATGGTTAGATTAGGATTAGATTATCTTTCTGCACTATAATAGCTTGTGGCAGGTAGTTTAGGAGCAGGAACTAGCCTTCTTTGGAGACTCCTTTCTCATTTCTGCAACTCCCACACTTGGAGAGAGGTTTCCATGTTGTGCAATCACATTGGATGCTAGAGTGATCAACCTAGAAGCCTGATCTACATCCAGGGGTGCCGTGATCCCGCAACAATAGTTTTGGCACACCCGGTGGGACCTTAGAGGTCTTTCAAAATAGTTTTGGCACGCCGGGTGGGATCTTAGAGGTCTTTCACTTCATCTTTTGTAGGTTAGTGTGTTCCTGTGAAGATTTCAGCCTTTGGAGGCACTTACAAACACATCTGGCGACTCCATCTGATCAGCAACCCATTTATGAAGTTGCAGACCTATTTTCATCCATTCCCATTCATCTTTCTTTCCATCCCTTTCATTCTTTTCTATTCCATGAAGTTGTGCAATCATGACTTCATTTCCATCATGGAACTCACATTTACAACAGCAGACATAAGATATTCCACCTCCAACATGTTTTACAACTCCTCCAAATCAGCATTTTAAACAAATTCAAGATCAGTATGCATACCCATATGAGCAGCAAGTGCAAAGTCAGTTTAGATATTGTCAAGCACAAGGGTATGCTGGTTATGAGGGCAGTCAAGAAGAAAATGCAGATCTGCTGGAAAAATCCAAAAGATGGAGGTAAAGATGGTACAGTTCAGAGCAACAACACAAATGAGAGCTTTTAAAATTGGTTGCAGGACTCCTTGTCCATGGAGAGGCCCTTTTCCAAGACACTTCAGCCCTCAGGAGAAGATGGACTTCATGATGAAGACGCTGCCCCAACTTGCACAATGGACAACAGAAATAGAGGCCTATACACTTGTTGTTGGACAACCTTGTCAATGGGTAAGTTCTACACCATCATCTGGTTTTTCTCTTCCCATTACTCAAACAAAGATCATATCATTTGGAATTGCAAATTTTAAATTCTCCATCTGCTGTCCCAAATGTTGATCCCATGTCTCCACCTCTCGGTCTTCCACCACACCTCAATTCTTCTTTCCTTTTTCCTTCCAAGCAGTCATCCCCTCCACAAGAGCTAACAGAAATACCCCCTTCCCCAAAGAAACAAGAGGTTTCACCTCCTCTACCACCACAAGAGATTGCTAAGCCATTTGAGTTACAATCCACTTCTCCTCTTGCATTCCCAAATCCATGTTGGGAGGATGAAAATCAGAATGCCACCAAGGAAAACAACGACAAAAAGAGAAGCCAAACAAAGATGAAGAAATTCAAAGTCCGAAGGTTTGGGCTGCCAAATTTGGGATGACAAAGATCCCCTTAATGGTTAAACCTATAGAAGAGGTTGGATTTGGAGAATGAATGGTGGTCGAACTGATTTTGTTGCAGAGAAGAAGAAGTTCTTGCAGTCCCAACTTGTCCTCTAGAGCGGTAGATTGAAGAGTTTGACTTGACAAACTTCATGTCTGGGGAAGAGTTCAATCAAGGGCAAGATTGTTTTCAAACATCGAGAGGAAGGAGAAGCTGCTCCAAATCCAAAAGAAGAGGAGCACATTCTAGTTGTGAAGGAGAAAAGTGCAGATCTAGGGGCTTTGAGCACAAAGCAGGCTACAGGAGAACCTTCAGTTCTTCTTTCTACTTCATATCTCTCAAGTTCTAGTACTGAAGAGGATTTTGATCTCTCAAACTCAATGTTAGAGGGTGAAGGAAACCATGGTGGTCAAGTTGCAGATCAAGAGAACACCATGGGAGAGATTGAAAATTTGTAGCAGGACAACAATGAGGCGCTTTATCTCACGATTTGGAGGACTGTTTTGATGGAGAAGAGCCGGTTGAGTTTTCACCTTTCTCTCTTTCATCATCTACATTCCAAACACTCGAGTTTGTTGTCATGAAGGAGAGCATTCATTTGCAGCAGCCTACATCTTATAGCAGCCCTTTGGAACCAAGATTGGAAGATTTTAATCTTTCATGTTCTTCATTGGGGGAAGAGAAAGGATAGAGGAATTTCACCATTTCTTCCACACCATCCATTCAAGGTCTACAAGAAGACTCCATTTTTGGATTTGAAAATCAGAGCTATGGGCATATCAAATGGATCAAACCTTTCCCAATCAGGTATTTGGCTTCATTGGAGCCAAAGGAGAAGTCACAACCAGTCATGCTTGCTTCGAGCATGAGGATGAGCTACAAAGTACCGAGGATCGGTTGTCATACCTCTTCAATCCAAATGAAAAGCAACTAAAAGAAGTATTAAATTTTCCTTCAGAGATACCTTGATGATTTGGGTAGAAGACCACTTCTTGTTGATTTTCCACTCATCCTAACAGCCATGATCAGCTTCAAATCAATGCATGGCTGCCACTTTTGAGAAAGGGAAGCTATTTCTCACAACCAATTGCAGGGTTTGTTTAGCTTGCCTTTGCTTCCAGTTAAAGTAGAGTAGGTGGGTTTGCTTTCAGCAGAAGAAGTGCTTGTGCACACTCTACATGTTTCATTTGGATCATGTATGATTTTCAGTTCTATACATATTTTTTGTGTTGCTGGTTTTGCTCTTGCATAGTTCATTCCAGTGGCATTTTGGTGAGAACAACTCCATGTCTGGTGGGTTTTCAAGTGGCTCAGGGGGAGGTTTTCAAAGTTCAGATCAGTTTTCAGGCTACTACTCATGACTCCATGCCCAATGGATGCTTCAGGCAACTTGTAACTTCATCTAGTAAGCAGATGACCCCACTGAGTCACCAAATTGTTATCCAAAATTCACCCCCTAGGGTAATTTTGATAACATGCATCAAAATACTCAAGTCCTAGGCAAATAGATTGATTCAAGGCAAAAATCATGTTTCTAGGGTCCCCTCGTATTTTTCCTAACTCCCCTGTCCAAGAAGAAAAGAGCAAGTTCTAAAAAGGGGTGAAAAAGTTGCAAAAAATAGGCTTGGGCCAGAAAAAATCATGAAAATTGGCTAAGTCCTAGCCTAGGCAACACTTGGGACAGTTGGGACATCGGGACGCTAGGGACGTGAAAAGCCAATTTGGACGAAGGAGGTGAGAAAATTGACTAACCGCTTTCTCTGCAAGAACAGGTTGGGACATCTGGGCCGAATGGATGCGAAGGACACAAAAAGGTGAAGCGGCCGCAAAGAGGGACAAGGAAGCCCATTTCGGGTGGTTCAGAAGAATTTTTCCCAGCATCCCCAGGACAGTTGGGACAAATGGACCCGTGGGACGCGGAAAGGCGAAGGATCCGAGAGCTAATGGAAATGTGCCACGTGTCTTCACCTCAAAGAGGGACAGGGAAGCTTTGAATCGGGCGGTTCAGAAGTTTTTGTCCCAGAAGGTTTGGGACATCCAGGCCAAAAATACGCGGCGGATGTGGAAAATGGCAGCTGTGGGTGAATCAAGTTGTGACACGTGTCACAAAGGGAAGCGTAATGAATTTTCTAAGTGTTGGCCGAAAATTTCAAAGGCCAAGGTTTAAAAGGGTAGCTCGAGCTAAAAATAGGACACGTGTCTAATGGAGCAGGGAAGTGTGGAGCTCAGGGAGGATATAAAGAATTTGGCAAGAGTTTTGGCAAAAAACTAAAAAGTAAAGGATGACCCTGCGCCCCTGTCCTCCAACCAGATCATGCCACGTGTCCCAAGTGGCGGGGGCGCGGGGAAAAAATGGGAAATTTTCCAAAAAAATTACAAAAAGTCAAATCTTTCGAGGAAAACCCATGGGTAAGGGAAGCAGAGAGAATTGCTCATCCAATCGGTGCACGACACGTGTCGTCCAGTGGCGGAGCACGGGAAAAAATTTCAAAACCCATTTTTACCTGTTTTGTGCCCTAAATCTTCGAGATCGCCATATCTTCGATCCAGAGCTTAGATTTGCACGTTCTTTAAATAATTGGAAATCTTATAAAATTCTCTACATGATTTCCGGATCAATCTTGAATTTTGGTTTAGGATGGAGAGTGAAAGTTAAGAAATGGCTCTAACTCGTGTTCATGGCCGGAAGTGACATTTCAAATACTAAATTTAATGCGAGAATGGGTCGCACTCTCCTCTAATTTGGTCAAAATGATAGGGTATGGGTTTGTAAGGTCCCCATGCTGATTTAATGTATTTGCAGATCAATGAGGAATGGGCTCCCACATTTTTGTGCGTTTTCTCTCTCATGGACTCGACCCATGCAAATGTAAAAGCGATTTGGCTCAAAGGATTAAAAAGTGGTTCATCTTTTTAGCTCTACCCTCCCTTCTTTTCTTCTCCAAGGGTTGAAAATGGAGTTTGAACCTCCTCCCTCACTTTGTAATGGTGTTTTCTACCTTTTACTATTGAAATGATGTTCTGTGTAAACTTCTGGAGTAACAAAACATGTTTTGTGATGCATTTGCCCATCCTTGCTCGCTTTTTGCTTGTTCTCTTCTTGCCTCTCTCCATTACAGGTATTTGTGCATGTTTGAATGTTCGTTGTAGGTCCGGAGCTGTGTTCATGGAGTTTTGGGACATTTTCTATGTGAAATCTATCCTTGGGCTCGTGATGCATCATGTACATCCTTCCCATTGCTCACCTCTCCTTGTTCCATGGTAGTTCGATAGATGTTCAACATTCTCCTTCTCTCGGTGTATCACCGTTTTAGTGTAGGATTTTACTATTTTTCCCTTTTCTCTCTCTCTCTGTGTCCCCTTGGCATGGTTAGATTAGGATTAGATTAGCTTGCTCGCACCGGAATAGCTTGTCGCGGTAGTTTAGGAGAAAGAACCGACCTTCTCTGGAGACTCCTTTCTCATTTCTGCAAGTCCCACACTTGGAGAGAGGTTTCCATGTTTTGCAATCACACTTTGGATGCTAGAGTGATCAACCTAGAAGCCTGATCTACATCCGGGGTGCTTGTGATCCTACAACAACACTTCCCACATTGATTAGTTTATTAAAAATACAAAAAATGAAGAAAATGATGAAATTTTCATCATGGACTTGCCTATTTTTATCCTGGGTTTCTTCTTTGAAAAACATGTTTTCATAAACTAATTTACACTTTGAACCACCCACTCTCACCTCATTGCCTTTTCATCATAATTTCCTCTCTACTCAAGGGAGTTGCTACAATTGTGACATTTCGTGATTATGTGACTTTCTTCACCCTTAGATCGTCCATTATGCAATGCCTTTAGGGTCTTGCGCTTCATAATCCCATCTTGGGTATGATAGACTTATTAGGGTTCTTACCACTTAAGCAGCTCTATTGCTACTTCTTACGATTCTCCTTCCTCATTACTTATTGATTATCTTATACGAATTAGATCATCGACACCTATATTTAAAACAACTCAACCAAGCCTATGACCTAAACTCGAACCATGCATGTGACCTAAACTCAATCATGCCTATGACCTACATTCACCCATGCCTAACACCTACTAACCCATTCCTCTACTTCATCATATTCTTCCCTAGATTATGGGAGAACTACATCAACCTGAGGTCTCTTTTTTCCCGAGACTATATAGGCAACACTTCGAGGGCATGGGGCCCTTGGAGGTTAGCTCAACCACTCTTTACCCTAACCAATTCCCCTTTTCACTTTCCTATTTACCTTCTTCCTTAGTTAGTTACCATTTTATATCAATAACTGGAAATTGAATGACCTAAGAATCAATTAATACACATTTTTACCACATCATCAAATCACCAATTTATCATTTCATATTTCCACATATAGAAAATATTTGGGAATTTAAGCCATAACAGGCATATACATCACCATTTGTCTCCCATGCTACCAACAACTCGAACATTAAATCAGAATTAAAGCAACCTAACTCAATCATGCCTAAACCAACCTGACTCCACCATGCCTAAATCAACCTAACTCAATCATGCCTAAACCAACCTAACTCCACCATGCCTACATCAACTTAACTCAATCATGTCTAAACCAACTTGAATCCATCATGACTATTAGCCTTACTATGCCATGCCTACATGACCTTGACTCAATCATGCCTACTTCTCCTAGTTTCCATCACGTACACATATAATAATGGAAACTAAAACAAGTGCACCATCCATGCTATAAATATCATCATTTATAAATCATAAATTCTATATACAAATACATATGTACACAAATATACATAAATAAAAACATCTCAAATCACTCAGATACATCCTCACCATCTTCAAAGACACAGTGGTATATGATCCAAAATATCAAAACTCTCATATACATCCTCGTTCTCTTCCACATGTAGGCCGTATATACCAAAAATACATAGAAAAATGTAGGTATGCGTAACTATAAGGCATCCCCCATCGAGATATCCTCCATACTTGTCTCTCCTATCTCCTCCTCCTCCTCTGCTCATGTGTGGCATCTTGCTAGCATCTCAACTCCCACAATAAGCCGTGGCACGACCTCTGCTAGTACCTCACCTAGATTTGGCCTCCATGCACTATTAGTCTTGCCCTAACCCTATCTCGGGGCTCACCGGACCCTGTACTCTCCACACTATGAGTGATGTTGGGCCCTGAAATATTGGCTAAGTGCAAAAAGGCACGTAGGTGTGCAAGGCCTAGTTAAAGAACGGAGTGCAAGCAAAAGGCGCACGGGGAAGGGTTTAAGGAAACCCATGGCACACCGCGGATAAAGAAAAAGTTTCAAGACTTAGCCATATTGGGAATATTGAGTAGGATACGAGAAAAACGTGACCTGACTACGCATGTGGAGTGGATAAGGTGCCAGCCTAGCAATAGGTTGGCCCAGGAAGGAATATGCCATGTAGTAGAAGCTTCTAGAAGGACATCATGGAAAGGAGTGGTGAGCTCAGGCCTGGAGGAGCATGTGCTCATGGAGGACCACATTTAGAAACTTGGTGATAGATTTGAGGCCACCAAAGAAAGAGTTGGTAGTTCAAAAAGTCGATATATACAAGTGCTGCTCAGTAAAAAAAGAGAGATATAGATAGAGGTAGAGCTCTCAGAAATACTTTGCACTATTAGCTTGGGTAAATAAGGGTAGGAAAGGATGTATCAAGGGTTGGGAGTTATAAATTTTATTTTGAGGGCCTAGTTATATGAATCTAGTTATAATGCATGACTATGGTCTACCTTTTTGTGACATTCTGTAATGGGCCTAATGAATGTAATGAGGTTACCAGTTTATATGAATATGAGCATTAATGGTTCTGATGCATACATCCTTCTTTGTAGTTCTTTTTCATTTATGTTTATGAACTAATTATGAATGCTTGTATGACTTCCTTTCTATTTTGGTGTAAGTTCTATAGTCTGTTGAGCACTTTATGTCTGTAATGACTATAAGGATCTAGAAGTCGTTCTAAGCTCTATAGTGCTTGTATGTCTTATTTCCTTTCAAATCTCTTAAACTCATATCATAAATGATATTTCCCACTAACCTCACATAAAAGAGAGACTCGGTGGCCATGTGTGCCTCGGGTGAGTGCCTAGCGCCCACTAGGTGATAGGCCAATGCGCATGGGATTTCTTTCCTTTGTGATGGGGGTAAAAATGACTACATCTTGGTTCCGTTGTTGGGACCTCTTTTCAAAGTTGTAGTGGGAAATGGCATACATCATGATCTAGGTAATGAGTAATGACAAAATGTTTAACTTTGGAAAGTTTTGAATCATGGTTCAAGAGCACGGAGGATTAATTTATTCAAATAGTCAAAAAGACTAGACCTAAGTTTGATGCATGTAGGTGGGTAGAAGAGAACCTCTACCATGATTTATATGAAACATTTTTCTGTTGCTTCCCAGTAGAACTATATGAATGGCTCTCAACATATGCATCTAGATCAAGCTAGTATTATAGATCATGCACGTGGACCCAAGAAGAATACCGAGATTGCAGGATGCAGATCTGATGTGGACTTGTGTTGTGGATCATTGGTGGAAAGGTGTGTTGGCTAGCTACACTGGAGTATGACATTTCCACATATTATTGTCTGGAAGTTGCTAAGTTTGAATTTATGTGGGAGCCTATAGGATCATTTATGCATGTTATCCCTCTGATAATGAAGTTATTGATTGTTACTTTGAGTTTAGAGGCATTTCCAATGGCTAGCTAAATCGTTCTGAGTAGTGGGCAAGGAAGCTAGGGTGGAGGAAGATGGAAGATATTATGATGGAGAAAGAAAGGGAGGAGAGACGACTCAAGTATAGTGAAGCACATGAAAGGGAGATTGTTAGACAACGTGAGGTTACAAGTGTGATGGATCTATGGAGGCAGACATTGTGGGAAGGAGTTGAGGTTCACGCGGAGGATGTGGAACCTGAGAAGTCTTGGAAAGTGCATAAGAGAGACCCCTTCAACTTTTGATGAGATTTCATCGTGCGGAGAGAGAAGATTCATTGGCATGCATCTGAACCCACCTAGTGACCAAACCCTGGTGCTTGGTTTTCTAGATCAAGGAAGGAGTATCGTTGACCTAGTTGGTATCAGTGGAAGTGATAGATTTGCACCCAGAGATATAATTTTTTAGTTCCCACTTCTATGGCTACGCATATTCTAGTATTTAGAGGAATATTTGGACAAGGAGAAAGTACACAAGCCTTCGATCTCATGTTTAGGAGTGGTGCGGGGTACATTAGTGGTAGTGGGGCATTATCACAGACCATCGATGTGCAACTCAGTGGAGCCTTGGGGACACTTGGTATGACCATTATAGGACTTGGTGGTTTTGGTGGATCTAGTGGGTCAGGAGGAATAGGACCTAGTGGACCTAGTGGGTCAGGAGGAATAGGACTGTGGATCCGGTGGATCTAGTGGATCCAGGTGGTAGAGGAAACACCAAAGGGAACCAAGGCTCTGGCTCAGGAGGAAAAGGGCCCCAACCACCCCCTCAAGTTTTCTTTGAGATGTCTTTACATTTTCTAGATTATAGAGGTATTGAAGATGTTGTAAAACATGTTCACAAGTGTGAGCTGCTATGGCATGCAAAGGGGATCACAACCTCGAGTAGAAGGCTAGTCAGTTTACAATAACGTTGTAGGGGTGCGCACATAGCTGGTATAGGAAATATGACCCTCATCAAATGGTGGTGGATTATACTTCTTTAAAAATGCTTTCTTGGCAGAAATCCACATCCTTGAGTTTGAACAAAAGAGCATCATTTCCCTGAAGGATATTCAACAGGGAATGGTAGAGAGTGTGCGGGAGTATGATGTTCACTTTAAAACTCTCTTGTCTAAGTTATCATATGATATTTACCCTTCACAACATGCTTAGTGGTTTTTCATAGGGTTGATCACACCTTTTAGAAGGTCCTTATCTCATAGAACTTTCACAGACCTGCGTGAGGCATTAGAAGATGCTCTATGCACCGAGGCTGTTGGAAGTGTTGATACTGGTATTAGCCCATTTTTAGAGGTTTAGATTGTTGCTATCGCTAAGTAGCTGGAAAATTTGTCTGCGAACTCAGCCCTTGAGAATTGCAAAGTGGTTTATGGTGTACAGATTGTGAAGTAGAGGGGCATGAAAAGGATAGTTTCCCCGAGAGGAAACTACGCACCGTGATGAGACTATGAGATTTTTCATGGGGACCATGATGCAAGTATATTCCTCTTGTTATAGCATGCAATTCGTAAGAACATTTCTTACTACTGTAAGATCTCGCACCACTACAACCCATGATACTAAAGATTGTAGGCTTATTGACCGAGATCCATGAGGACATTGATCATGGGGTGCACTAGACCATCAATGCTAGTAGTTATAAAGGTGATGATTTCCATTATGAGGAGCATATAGATTGAGGAACATGTGGAAGGGGATTTTGTGGAGGATTCTGTGGTCATGGTAACCATTGAGGAAGAAGTGAGTTCCCATGTGGAACCTGTTTTAATTTTGGGTCTATAGAGCATTACAAACAAGAGTTCCCAGACCTATTGTAGTGCTCATGGTGTGGGAAGAAACACAAGTATGAGGAGTGCCCTAAGTTGTTTAAGCACATGAATTAGTAGCAATGGAAAGAAAAGGACACTACAATGGTAAGAATTAAGAAGATGAACATAAAATTGATGTCATGGGTAACACGTGATGCATGCTTAGAGCTTGTTTTAGAAACAATAAGAGTAGAGGCATGCGTGTAAAGGAAATACCAAGGCAAAGGACTCTAGTTTCAAGAGAAGGTGTGGTGCATGAAAATTACCCAGATCCTGCTCATCAGAAGGAGGTATATCAAGATACCATGGATGTCATTTAGAGTTTACAAGGAGAAATCCAGTGTCTAAAGGAGCAGTCCAAGAGGGAGGAGCAAAGGAGGAAGGTCGAGGCTCTAAGAGGTGACCTGGATGAGGTTAGGGAAGTATGTAAAATGTTAAGGAAAGAGAATGTTATTCCCTTAGTAGGAGCATGATTGAGGGAGAAGGTACCACGTGCGGAGAAGAGTGCAAGAGGCAAGTCCTACATGCAAACCTTCCCCCTCATAGCCTTGACTATGATAGGGAGATCACGTTAAATGCAATGGTGGATGGATGGCTGCTGAGTAATATCCTCATTGACACAGTGCAGAGGTCAATGTTCTCACATTGGATGCATGACATCAGATGGGAAGGCCTACATTACAACCATCTTCGAATGTGTTGTATATGGTAAAAAAACAAAGGCAATGCCCATTGGTTTCTTAAAGGATGCAGCTATCACCATTCAAGGAGCTAAGTTTACTGGGGACTTCAAAGTCTTGGCACTCACCAAGGAAAACAATTTCCCAACACTACTTGGGTTCCCATAGTGTTACAAGAATAATGCAGATCTTTAGTTCAATAAAGGGTACATCAAATTTGAAAATGAGGAGGAATGAGTCATCATACCCCTGGCTGATGAGAATTCAACACCCTATATTGAAGCCTTGGGAGAAGAGGTCCTGGATAGAATATATGTGCATTCAATAAGAGATCTAGAGATAATCTATCCTACCGATGAAGTTATCCAATTTGAATATGCTCAGTCAGTAAATGACACCACTAGTCTAGCATGTGATAATTGGGCACATGGGAACTACGAATTGATTAGACAAAATTTAAGAGGATCAGTGAAAAAGGTGATAAAGGTGCACATAGTCAAGCACTTAGGAGGAAAAGAGCTACCTAAGTACTCAGGAGGAGCCTCCCCTGAGATATTTTTACAGAAAATGGAAGCTCAGTGGAAGGAGGAAAATGAAAGAAGGGAGATGTTAAGATATGTCCTATTAGGAACTACTGCTCACTAGTGGGCAGCACATCAGGATAATCTCTTGGAATGGTGCAAAGTGTGGATTTCCTTATCTGTTTGGTTCTCTAGAAGAAATGCACCCACCGCTATCAAGGACTACCATGGTAAGGAGCCCACTCTTTCCACGTCCAATCCTATGAGAGAACTTGGAGGGAAGGCATGGAAGCTTTGCCACCATCCCTCTAGGTGCACAAACTATATTCTACACTGTTGGGTTACATGCGCATGGTACATACATTCTGATACATGCTGCCAAATAGGGAGTTGACAAGAACTAACGGCTGACCTAGTTCAAACATTCGAGTATCAAAGTACCAAGCCATTAGTTGATAAGGCATTATAGGTTGTCAAGTGCCTTACCATGGGGGATAGTGCCATGGCAGAAGATAGGTTGCTAGACTTGCTTGGTGAACTAGGTTTGGGGAAGCACTTTGAAGAAGAGGAAACAAAGGAGGATTAGTTTGAGCATGCGTGTGTGAAAAAGGAGAAAATAAATCTTGTATATGTGATTGATGAGGAAGCAGAAATCTTGGATGTTAACCATTCTATAGGGATGCGTGAGGTAGTGGAAAATGCTGATACTCACGTGCATGCCTACCATGAACCTTTAAAAACTAAAAAGGTTAACATCAACTTAGGAGAAGAACCTAAGGAAGCTATCATTGGAGATTATTGGTCGAAGAAGGAAGTCTCTAAGATCATTGATCTTTTGCGTGAGTTTGAGGATTTATTTCCACGTGGGTACCATGAGCTCAAAGGCATCCACCATTCCTTAGGGGAAATGAGGATAAAGTTGAAGGATAGTGCACACCCGATTAGGAAGAGACCCTACCGGATGAATCCCAATTTATGCATGAAGGTAAAGGAAGAGATAGAAAAAATGATAGCATCTAGGATCATTGAAGTTGTTGAAGAATTGGAATGGATAAGTCGATGGTAATCAGCATCAAGAAGGATGGGTGGATTAGGATTTGTGTCATTGATCCTTTTCCAAACCCCTTCACTGAAAAAATTTTGGAGGGAGTCAATGGGCGTGAAATCTATTTCCTTATGGGTGGAATTTTAGGGTACCACCATGTCCAGATTGCAAAAGAAGACAAGGAGACGACAAATTTCACCACTGAATGGGGAAGTTTTTCATACATGGTCATGCCCTTTGGGTTGAAGAATGTACTTGTTGTTTTCTCACACATAGTGGTATAGGCATTCCAAGACTTCATCCACAAATTTCTTCAGGTCTATCTGGATGATTAGATAGTGTATGTCTGGTAAAATACCATTTTGATAATTTGAGACTAATGTTTAAGAGGTATCGGCAGCTTGAGGATATCCCTCAACATTAATAATTATTTCTTTGCTACCCCTTTAGAATGTTATTGGGGCATATCACATGTAAGGAGGGCTTACTAGGAGATCCTGCGCAAAGGTTGCGGTGATTATGGGATCGGGGAGCCTACTAGCCAAAGTGCAGTGCGTGGGTTTCTTAGACATGTGGGCTACTATTAAAAGTTCATCAAGGGGTATGCCAAGATCACCGTGCCTTTAGAATAATTGCTCAGACATAAAAGTGCCTTCCATTGGGGAAAGGCGCAACAGAAGGCATTTGATACATTGAAGGATAGGCTTATCACCGCACCTATATTATGTTTTCCCTCTTGGGATAATCCCTTCCATGTCCATGTAGATGCCTCCAAAATGACCATTGGGGCAATGCTTGCACAACCTAGTGAGGGAATTATTGATCATCCCCTATGCTTTGCAAGCAAGAAGTTAACACCAGATAATAGAATTATACTAGGATCTAGTGCAAATCATTGTCAATGATCTACGCACTTCACAAGTTCAGACAATATCTACTAGTAACTTCCTTTGTATTTTACACTAACCAAATGGCATTAAAGTACTTGGTGAACAAGAATGTTCTACAAGGGTGCATATGTTGGTGGGTGCTATTATTTCAAGAGTTTGAGTTCACGGTAGTTGTGAATCTTGGAAAGAGTAATTGTGGACCTAATCATTTGTCAAGGATTGATTCAGGGGAGGACGTGCAGAGTATTAAAGAGACAATGCTAGACACACAACTATTTAGGTTACAGCACGTGCCCTTAGATTTGGAGGAAATTGTAGTATTTCTAAAGGAAGATCAAAAGCAAGAGGGATGAAGACATTAGAGAAAAAGCAACTAGCCATACATGTCACACCCTACATATTAATCAGTGGGGACTTATACAAATTAGGGTGTGATGAAGTTTTGCGTAGGTGTGTCCTAGAGCATGAGAACCTCTCCATCATAGAGGAAGCACATAGAGGAACTGCAAGTGGACATTATGTAGGTGACACCACTACACGTAAAATATTAATGGTATGATGGTGGTGGGAAACTCGTATAAGGATTACAAGGACTATTGTAAAGCGTATGACCACCGTCGGCACGTTGGTAAGCCGTGAAGGAGAGATGAAATGCCTTTATCCCTATCCCTAGTGTTGAACCTTTTGAGAAATGGGTAATAGAATTTGTAGACCCTATTGCACCAATAGCACGTAGGACTAGATCATGCTACGTAATCACTTACATGGACTATTTGGCAAGGTGGGTAAAGGT
Organism: Taxus wallichiana var. yunnanensis; assembly: GCA_018340775.1. Classification (NCBI taxonomy): domain Eukaryota; kingdom Viridiplantae; phylum Streptophyta; class Pinopsida; order Cupressales; family Taxaceae; genus Taxus; species Taxus wallichiana. The sequence goes on along the minus strand of CM031239.1, from coordinate 65,513,422 downwards.
AACCCCAACTAAAGACTACATAGTAGCTACAATAGCAATATTTTTGTGGGAAAACATTATCACAAGTTATGGATGCCCTTTAAGTTTAACCAATGATAAGGGTACACATTTCTAGAATGAGACCGTGAGGATCCTATTAGCGAGTTCATGGTGGCTCATCAAAGACTACACCTTATCACCCACAAACAAACGGAACCATGGAAGCATTTAACAAAATACTGATTCATACCCTGACAAAAATTTGTGATGTCAGAAGACAAGATTGGGATGACAAGGTATTAGCCATATTATGGGATTATATGACAACTTATAAAAGGCTGAAAAAAGCCACACTATTTCAATTGGTGTTTTATGCGGAAGCTATTATGTCATTTGAATTCATGATACCTTCTCTGTGAATAGCGCGCGTAGGAGGGCTAGCTGATGAGAATGTGCTGGAAGAGAGAATTGATTAATTGATGAAGGTGGATGAAAGATGATCACTTGATAGGTGGAGCCAAACAACGTAAAAGTAAAGCAAAAAGCTTGGCATGATTACCACATTAGGAACAAGAAATTTGATGTTGGGCAGATGGTCTTACTGTATGATTCTAATTTTCTACACCATCTTGGGAAGTTGAAAGTCCATTGGTTGGGTCCCTACACAATCTCATACATCCTTGATTCGGGTGCGTACCAGTTACAAGTGCTTGATGGAACAAAATTGCCTAGACACTTCAATGGGAGTAGGTTGAAGCCCTACTATAAATAAGGCTTCTTGGTGTTTGTAAATAAGGTAGTTTTGCTAGATAATTTAGAATTTCCTTTATGCATTTCCTTTCTTTTGTTTCCCTTTCACATTGATTTTTTGTTTTGCACCTTGGGCACCTGTAAATTTGTTAATATTTGAGGGTTTTGAATGCACAGAGGGCCACACATCGTTTAAGTGTGGGGTGGAGTGATGTGAAGGAAATCGTGGGTAAAGTGCCAAGGAGGATTCCATTGGAAGGCCAATTGAATGGCCCTGTTGAAAGAGATTCGTGAAATAAAAGGTGGAAAAGGATGGTTGGTTTCAAGATAAGGCTACTTTCAGATCCAACGTATAGAGAAGGAAGAAGTGCATAAACAACACGAGGTAGGTGAGAGAAAAAATCATGACAGAATAATTTCCTTTAGCATCAGTGATGCATGCACAAGATTCTCTTGTCAAGATGGATTGGTTACACACCAAAAGGTTGGAGATTATCCGCACAGGGTTAGTCACGTGAGTTAGGGCACATAAGTAAGGATTTTTTTGAAAACTCCACTTTAAACGTTAAAAGTAAGGTGGTAGGTGAAGTATCATTTAATGCTTAAAAATGGGAAAAACTATAAATAGAGGTTTGAGAATTTCATTATTCACTTTGCGTATAAGGAGAAAGAAGTGCTTTTTCATCTTTACAAACTAGGGCTTACTAAACTGATCCATCTGAAGAAAAATTTGAAGAGTTTTGAGCATGAGTAACTAGTTTGGATTTGTAAACCAAAGAAGGGATTTCATGGGCATAAGAGAAATTGTGAGAAGGCACCGTCTTGTGAAGGAACTATCCCAGTTAGGGTTTGAAGAACTAGGGCATGGGTTTAAGGGGTTTTCTTCACAAGTTTGAGATCTAAGGTTGGAGGGAGTGGAAGAATAGAGTAACAAGAAGTGATTGAAGTGATAAGAGGACCTAAACAATGGCACCCAAGAAACCAATTGGCACACCTAAGAAGGGAAAGGGCAAGGGCAAGCAACAAGAAACTGTCATGCATATAAATGAAGAGTGGTAGACGTAAATGCAGTACCCAAATGGAGTGTTGCTGGGGAAGGAGTGGGAGTCCCATTTAAGAAATATGTCAGTAAATGATTATAATCATTGCTTGAGCACAATCGAGAAGGAAATGGCACTGGAGTTAGTGTGCCCAATAAATAAAAGGACACCAGAGGGTTTTCCCATCTATAACGATGATGTAAAAGTCAAGTTGGAGAAGTCAAGATTATTGCAACTCTTTGAGTTTCCTACTTCAGGAAGCTTGAGTGCCTATATCAATGGTTGATGTCACACATGCATGAAGATTAATTTCACTTTGTAGGGCACAAGATGTGCATTACCCCTCAACTTATTTCACATTTCATAGGCCTCATCTGTGAAGGAGATAGTTTGGAGGATGACCTAAGTGACAAGGAGGCAATTAAGGAAATTGTCGCTACTTATGCATACAAAAAGGGGTCAAGGTACTTTGATATCACGGACATCAAGGACCTAGTGATGAAGATGGCCACACACCTTGTGACAAAGATAAATGGCCAGGAGAGATGGACCCAGGTAAACAAGGCTTGGTTGAATGTTTGTAGGAAAATTTTGGAGGGCACCATCTACAACTTGTTTGCATTCATTGTGGATGAGATTTTCAGCAATGTGAAGGAAGGTGATAAAATCCTTTTTGGTAATGTCCTACTAACCATTGTGTTTTCAGAGATTGGAGTGCCGATGTAGTAGAAAAATTTGTGTGGGAGTACCCTACTGAAGACCCTTCACCCATGAAGAGATTTGAGAAGTACACATGTGATAGTATGATGGCCATGCACAAGGCACACTTTGGAGAAGTGGTATATGTGCCTGAGGAACACATTTAGGGTGGAATGGAGGATCCTGAAAAACTACCAGTGACCACTAAGGGAGAAGCCAAGTTTGTTGTGTACCAACATTTCTACCTTGGCAGATTTAAACTAATAGATGAGACATGGATCCCATGGTGCAAGCTCCCTTTTGCCTTCACAACTCAACACTTCCAAGTGGGAGTGAATAGGTTCAAGAATCCAAGAATTTGAAGTTGGACCTTGGTAATTTGGACCGAGACCACAGAGAAATGCACAAAGGGTTGGTCTACCCCAACAAGTGCACGTATGTGGAGAGGTACATGTCACATGAGGTCTAAATGGTGAGACCCATGAATTTTCCCATTGTAAGAGGATCCATGACGCGAGTATACCTCCGTATAAGACCCAAATTTGAGAAGGGTGCATATCTGGAGAATGAGATGTCCATACCTGAGGACACAACTAGAAGGAAAATACCCACACCTAGACAGGGGGAGAAAGAACCAGAGAAGAAAGTACCAAGTTTAGTGGATACAAAGGCAATAGGTACCCCTGGGATAAGCACTAGAACAAGTATGTATTCATGTAAGAAAATTTCCATAATCAAAGAGAAGACTTTGGAGCTAAAGAATTCATTAGACAAGGAGTCATCGGAAGAAGAAGAGCCAGTAAAAGGATGATAACAATGAAGAAGATGACAATGAAGAAGATGATCCTGGAAGAGATCAAGAGCCACATGTCTTCAACATGCATGATTCAAAAGAAGAGGGCAGAGAAGAAGAACAGGGGTTCCTTTTCATGTGGCACAAGGGTAGTCAGGAGGGGGAAGGAACCCAGGACATGGGAATAAGTGAGGAGGTTGGCACGTAGAAGTAGAAGGCTCCAAGCCTTACACAAGAAACAGATAAACAAGGTAGAAAAAGAGAAGCAACGAAGATCATTGAGACCTTGGTGGAAGAGGGGTTGGAACACAACGACTGAGCTAGTGATGAATAAGGATAAGGAAGAGAGCATGGAAAAGGACCATGGCAGCACTGGAGGCCCCACTTTAACTGTAGTTATTCCTAAGGGCACGTGCACGGGAGGAAAGCATGTGGAGGAGGAGAGGCCAGGGATGGGTTATATTGATGACCCCAACAAAGTGTTACATGCACGGTTCCAAAGCACAATTCCAACAGAGGAGCTCGTGGCAATGTCATATTTTGATAAGGAGGTTACATACCCATAGACAAGGAAGATGCTCTCATGGGCATTTGAGTCCCATCTTGATGAGCTAAAATTCAAAGTTAGCCATGGGGCAATAATAACATTTCCAGAATCAAAAGGATATAATCCATTGGTGAATACTCATCGATCTCGATGAAAACGTGAGATGCACTCGGTAAGGTCTCCGTTGAGGTTGAAGATAGACTCTTTGGGTGGAATGATAGAATCAAAGATCTGGAGGATGAACTAAGAAGAAAGAGGAAGAGCTAGCTGCGAGGACAAAGGAGCTAAGTCAAGAAAATATGATCAGCACCCAGTGGCAACATGAGTTAAGGGACGAGAAGGCTAGAGTATGTGAAGTATACAAAAATGTGGAGTCCATTATAGATGCCATAGTGTTGAAGAATCTGAACATAGCACCTTCGTGTGGAAGTATGCATCTGCCCTAGAATGCCTAGAGGACTTAACAAGAACCCTCACCATGGAGAGGCAGCCGCTAGCTTTGGAGTCTACAAAAGAAGTGGCCACGTGCTTAGAAAAGGAGGATAAATTGAAAGTTGTGGTGCTCATAGAATAATACAAAAAGGTCCTTACTGATGTAAATATTTCCTCCCGGAATGTTGAGGCCACGTATGACAACTATGTGGACAGAGACAAAGTGGTGAGCATGTTGGTCGCCAATGATGAAGTAGAACTTAAAGAGTTTCAGGAGAAAACAAGGGGAACAAATCAAAGTGATAAAAGATCCTAGCCAAGGTTGAAAAGAAATGAGGCCATTGAAACCTTAAGGGGTTCAATAAAAACTGGTTTAAGGAACTATACCCATAGATTACATGAAGGATGGATGCGTTGGAGGATGTAGGAAAGGATTTAGAAAATATTGTTGACACCATGAGTGCACAAGGGGATGGGCTGGGTTTTGATCAAGTGAGCGCCTTAGTGGGTGATCTTTTCCAGAGAGCATAGAACAAATTCAATGCCTGGAACAAGTTGGAGGCTGACTTGCAAAAATATTTTCCTAGCTTATTACAGTAATGCCATCACTGTCCCATTCTTTCTTATTTCCCAAATTCTTCATCCCCTTATTATTTTTCCAAGGCATAAGTCTACTATGATTCCTTATCCATTTAAGAAGTGTTCCCACGATGGAGAACAGGCATAGTGTGGGGTGATGTTGGGCCCCTAAAATATTGGCTAAGTGTAAAAAGGCACTTAGGTGTGCAAGACCTAGTTGAAGAAAGGCGTGCAAGGAGAAGGTGATGAGGCCATAAATTGGCCATAAATTACCATTATTTTGTCCTTCCAAGTTACCTTTGAAAGTGAATTTAAATGTAATCTAGGAACTTATATTTTTCTTAAGATAGAATATAGGATATATATCTTTTTCATTCTTTAGAAATATTTTGTTATCTATTTTGTTGACTAATCCTATTGATTATTTGGGAAAAGATGCAAAGTCTTGTGTATGCAGACCATAAAGGAAAGATAATGCTAGTATTGGGAAAAGTGGAATTGATAAAAAATAGTAAATTTAAAATTAGATATGATTTCATATTCATATTCCTCTAAAAAAATTATACAAGTTAAAACATAGAATCATCTTAATCCGAGGTCGCATGCAAAAGTTATAGTTGTTTTAAGTTAGTAGCAGAACTCGCAGAGTTAGTTCCGAAACTTGCAAGTTTAGTTTAGAAACTCATAGATTTATTTCTAGAACTTGTATAAATTGAGTGATATTTAGTTCTAGAGCTTTCAATTTATGGACAAATCAGATTTAGTTCCGAACTTGTAGATTTAGTTCGGAACTTGCATCAACGGAATGATAAGTTTTGAGGGATTGTGAAAACTCGAAGGTTCCAATGGGAAATATGAGAGAGGTTTTTGTTCATAGAAATGTTTTTAACAAAAAAATCATTCATATTTGCTACAGGTTTTACCAATGAAGAGAGAACTAAATTTTAGTGAGCTGCAATCCGAGGAAAAGTGTATCAGACGAGCACTAAAAGTTCCATAAACAAAAATAGAAAAGTAAAATGGAAAATCTGAGAGAGGTTTTTGTTCATAGCAATGTGTTTAAAAAATTATTTAGATTTTCTATAGGTTTTACCAATCAAGAGAAATCTAAATTTTAGTAAGTTGTAGTCCGAGGAAAAGTGTATCAGATGAGCACTAAAAGTTCCATAAACAGAAATAGAAAAGTCAAATGGAAAATATGAGAGAGGTTTTTGTTCATAGCAATGTGTTTAAAAAATTATTCAGATTTTCTACAGGTTTTACCAATCAAGAGAAATATAAATTTTAGTGAACTACAAATCAAGAAAAAGCGTATTTGACAAGCGTCACAATAAAAACAACAAAGTCAAATGGAAAATCCGAGAAAGGTATTTGGTCAAAATCATATTTTGAGGAAAATCCTTCTTCCAATAATGTAGAGGAATAAAATCATTATGATTCTTATTACCAAAAAGCAAGAAGAATATTTGGGAGCAAATCTTCCTAAAATAAGCAAGATAAGATTTGACTTCAATAATATATCTCTCTCCATATTTTGTGGAGATGGAGATATTAGTTGTTAGGATTGGAATAAAGATAAGATCAGATTGTATTTCCTAAAATAAGGATTTGGTTAGATGCATAAATTATAAATGCAACCTTCCACACTTAGATATGTAATACTTTTCTCCCAAGAAATAAAGATCTATTCTTTCCTCTCAAATATTATGTAGTTTTAAGATCTTAGAAGTATGATTTAAATCCTCTTCCAAGGAATGAGCTGGCCACTCATTCCAAGGAATATGGATCTTTGTATTTATGTTTATGTTTATTCATTTGTCTTTAATTCATTCTGTTGTATTGTTTTTATCTTTGTATTGTGAAAATTCAGTCTGTTGTAAACCTGCAGGTGTTTCATTTAATTTTGCTTATTTCCCATTCAACAATTTCAATTTATGCAAGTGTGTTTTATTCCTGCAAGTGTGAAGTGTGATTTCCTTTATGCAAGTGTGTTTACATTTCTACAAGTGTGCATTTAAATTTTTGAATGTGTGCTTTTATTTTATGCAAGTTTGGTTTGTGTTTAAAGGAGTTGCTTTCCAAGATCTTCTTCTCTTAATGCATATAGCCATCGACACCAGCCTTGGATTGAAATTATTAATGTTGAGGATTGATGAACCTCATCATTTTGGTGTAATTGTTGATGAGCACAAATTAGTTATTAGGAGTTCTTCTAAAGAGAATATTCTAGTGATAGTAGAATACCTTTTAGCAATTCTGTGACAGGAAGAATTTGGTAAGTAGTTTCTTTAGACTTTTATTTCCTACAAGTAGATTAAAATTTCATTTATGCAATTAGGAATATTAGATTGTAAATATATCCCCACAAACTAACTCTGTGTATAAGAAAAATGAATGTGATGTTTGATCAAGAGGTATAATGGTATGAACAAATAATTCAGATCTGAAATGGTATAATATGATATTGAATTTGGAAGTAGATCCAGTTGATGAAATATCATATGCCATTTTTGATAACCACCACCATTTCCCCTTGTATCAACTAATAACTCAATGATCTTATTACACATAATCTTAGTAAAAAACTGGATTATCTAGTTTGTAATAATGAATTGGTATAATTTCTAATTATCTTCATTCATATTTAGGGATTTCATTAGAGCCAAAATAAAAACCCACTCATAAATCCACCCATCCAAATTAGTTTTCATCCCATAATAAAATTCAATCCTTGAACCATATACATTAGAAAAATTTGTTATCATGTCTTTCAATTTCTCCATTTTTGTATATTCTTGTATAATGTTAAGAAAAATTATGGTGAATATAAGGGAAAGAAATATTTGTGTACTAACATCCGAGGACTAGATCTATAAGAATTTCCAGTTTGTTCTTGATATTAGCATGCAGATTTTTGAGCACCAACAGTATCAACTAAGGAGCATGCAAATTTTGAAGAGACACACAGATACCTTCACTCTCTCTTTTAACAACTATCCATCTCCTAAGATCACTAGTCGGATTTGAAGATTACTATGGTGATTTTGATAATGCACAATTCAAGATGGGCTTTAAAGACCTAGAAATTGTCTACACAATTTTTAGAAATCTTCTTGAGTTACCAAGTATGCAAAAAGGTTTTTATGAGATCTCAGACATTGCTTCCTATTTTACACAAGTTGTACTTTGATGAATATAGTCTGATGATGGATCAAATTTTTCTCTAATCCTTCTCATGCTATCATTTTAGCAAAAAAAAAAAAAAAAATCAAAAAGCTTTGATTGGAAAACCAGCTTACTGGCCAATCAAAGGTAAAAAAAAAAATTTTGCGGCTTACTAGCCAATCAAAGGCAAAAAAATTGATTGGAAAACCAGCTTGTTGGCTAATCAAAGGCAAAAAAATTGATTGGAAAACTAGCTTGCTGGCCAATCAAAGGAAAAAGGAGGCAAATATTCTTCAAAGGAAATCAACTGTTATTGGTGGCTTTCTTCTCGGCACTATTTGATCATGTTAACAATAGGATGATAAAGAAAACTAGAGGTATGATCAAGTTATTTTGTTCTACTATTTTATTTTTAAGCTTTCTTGTAAGTTTTTTTACTACAACTAGATCCACTTTTAAAGATTTCCAAGGAAGGCAAGATAAAATTCATATCTCCCCTACTTATATGAAAAATATGTGCACCTCTTTGCAATCAAACTTTTTGAGTCTAATTTATGGGAAGCCATAAATAAATAACATGCATGAGGACATGCATGAGCTTAGGTGTGGGAGAGAAGGAGAAGCACGAGCTATGCATTTTGATTTTAAATATGAGACACAATAGAAGGAGATCCACACAAGAACCTATTGTAAAATAAAAGAGATCAAAAGCAACAAAAGGAGATCCACACAAGAACCTGACTGTAAAATAAAAGAGATCAAAAGTAGCAGAAGAATATCCACACAAGAACCTATTGTAAAAGAAAGAATATCAAAAGCAATAGAAGGAGATCCACATAAGAACCTATTGTAAAAGAAAGAAATCAAAAGCAACAGAAGGAGATCCACACAAGAACCTGTTGTGAAAGAAAGAATATCAAAAGCAATATAAGGAGATCCACACAAGAACATGTTGTAAAAGAAAGAAATCAAAAGCAACAGAAGGAGATCCACATAAGAACCTATTGTGAAAGAAATAATATCAAAAGCAATAGAAGTAGATTCACACAAGAACCTATTGTAAAAGAAATAAATCAAAATCAGCAAAAGGAGATCCACACAAGAATCTGTTGTAAAAGAAAAAATATCAAAAGCAACAAAAGAAATCCACACAAGAACTTGTTGTAAGAAAAAATATCAAAAGCAATGTAAGAGATCCACACAAGAACATGTTGTAAAAGAAAAAAATCAAAAATAGTAGAAGGAGATCCACAAGAATGTGTCCTTAATACGGAGAAAAATATAAGAAAAGAAGATAATTTAATGCATGAGGACATGCATAAGATTAAGTGTGGGGCAATGATGAGGCCATAAATTGGTCGTAGTAAATTACCATTATTTTGTCCTTCCAAGTTACCTTTGAAAGTGGATTTAAATGTAATCTAGGAACTTATAGTTTGCTTAAGATATAATATAGGATATATATCTTGTTTATTCTTTAGAAATATTTTGTTATCTATTTTTTTGACTAATCCTATTGATTATTTGGGAAAAGATGCAAAGTCTTGTGTATGCAAGTCCATAAAGGAAAGATAATGCTAGTATTGGGAAAAGTGGAATTGATCATGAAAATAAATTTAAAATCAGATCTGATTTCATATTCATATTCCTCTCAAAAAATTATGTAAGTTCAAAAAAGAATCATCTCAATCTGAGGTTGCATGCAAAAGTTATAGTTGTTTTAAGTTAGTCTGCAGAACTCGCATAGTTAGTTCTAGAACTCACAAAGTTAGTTCTAAACTTGCAGGTTTAGTTCCAAAACTCACAGATTTAGTTACAGAACTTGTATCAATTGAATAAAAGTTAGTTCTGGAACTTTCAATTTGTGGAAAAATCATATTTAGTTCCGAACTTACAAATTTGGTTCCTAACTCGCATCAACTAATGATAGGTTTTTAGGGATTGTGAAAAATAAGAGATTCCAATAGGAAATATGAGAGAGAATATTGTTCATAGAATTTTTTTAAAAAAACCTCATTCAAATTTGCTACAAGTTTTACCAATGAAGAGAGATCTAACTTTTAGTGAGCTACAGTCCGAGGAAAAGTGTATCAGATGAGCACTAAAAGTTCCATAAACATAAATAGAAAAGTAAAATGAAAAATATGAGAGAGGTTTTTTTCACAGTAATGTGTTTAACAAAAACCTCATTCATATTTTTTACGTGTTTTTCCAATAAAGAGAAATATAACTTTTAGTAAGTTGTATTCCAAGGAAAAGTGTATCAAACAAGCACTAAAAGTTCCATAAATAGAAATATAAAAAGTCAAATGGAAAATATGAGATAGGTTTTTGTTCATAGAAATGTGTTTAACAAAAACCTCATTCATATTTTCTATAGGTTTTACCAATCAAGAGAAATATAACTGTTAGTGAACTGCAGCCTGAGGAAAAAGTGTATTTGACAAGCATCCCAATAAAAAACAACAAAGTCAAATGGAAAATATGAGAAATATATTTATTAAAAATCATATTTTGAGGAAAATCGTTCTTCGAATAATGTAGAGGAATAAAATCATTATGATTCTTATTACCAAAAAGTAAAGTGAATATTTGGGAGAAAATCTTCCTAAAATAAGCAAGATAAGATTTGATTTCAATAATATACCTCCCTCCATATTTGATGGAGATGGAGATCTTAGTTGTTAGGATTGGAATAAAGATAAGATCATATTGTATTTATTAAAATAAGGAGTTGGTTGGATACATAAATTATAAATGTAATTTTCCACACTTATATATGTAATACTTTTCTCCCAAGAAATAAAGATTTGTTCTTTCCTCTCAAATATTCTATAGTTTTAAGATCTCAAAAGTATGATTTAAATCCTCTTCCAAGGAATGAGATGGCCACTCATTCCAAGGAAGATGTATATTTTTATTTATGTTTATGTTTATTCATTTTTCTTTAATTCATTCTGTTGTATTGTTTTTATCTTCGTATTGTGAAAATTCAGTTTGTTGTAAACCTGCAGGTGTTTCATTTAATTTTGCTTATTTCCCATTCAGCAATTTCAATTTATGTAAGTGTGAAGTGTGATTTCCTTTATGCAAGTGTGTTTACATTTCTACAAGTGTGATTTCCTTTATGCAAGTGTGTTTACATTTCTGCAAGTGTGCATTTAAATTTCCGCATGTGTGCTTTTATTTTATGCAAGTTTGGTTTGTGTTTAAAGGAGTTTCTTTCCAAGATCTTCTTCTCTTAATGCATACAACCATCGACACCAGCCCTAGATTGACATTATTAATGGTGAGGATTGCCAACCCTCATTAGAAGGCGCGCAGGGAAGGGTTTAAGGAAATCCGTGGCACGCACACCTTAAAGAGCCAAGGTTTCAGGACTTAGCCATATTAGGCATCTTGGGAAGGATACGAGAAAATCATGACCCAATTACACATGCAAGTGGATAAGGTGTCATCCTGGCAATAGGTTGGCCCAGGAAGGAATATGCCTTGTGGTAGAAGCTTCTAGAAGGACATCATAGCAAGGATTGGTGAGCTTAGGACTAGAGGAGCATGCACTCATGGAGGACCACATTCAGACACTTTGTGATAGATCTGAGGCTATAGAAGAATGAGTTGGCAGTTCAAGAAGGCTATATATACAAGTGCCTGCAGAAGTAAAAGAGAGATATAGATAGAGGGTGGAGCTCTACAGAAATACTGCAAGGACTCTGTTAGCTTGGGTAAATAAGGGTAGGAAAGGATGTATCAAGGGTTTGAGTTATAAATTTTCTTTTGAGGGCCTAGTTATATGAATCCAGTTATAATGCATGACTACGGTCTACCTTTCTGTGACATTCTGTAATGGGCCTAATGAATGTAATGAGGTTACTAGTTTATATGAATATGAGCATTAATGGTTTTGATGCATACATCCTTCTTCATAGTTATTTTTCATTTATGTTTATGAACTAAGTATGAATGCTTGTATGAATTCCTTTCTATTTTGGTGTAAGTTCTATAATCTGTTAAGCACTTTATGTTTGGAATGAATGCAAGGATCTAGAATCCATTCTTAGATCTATAATGCTTGTATGTCTTATTTCTTTTCAAATCTCTTAAACTTGGATCACAGATGATGTTTCCCGCTAAACTCACATAAAAGAGATACTTGGCGCCCGTGCGTGCCTCGAGTGAGCACCCAGAACCCGTTAGGTGATAGGCCGATGTGCATGGGATTTCCTTCCTTTGTGATGGGGGTAAAAATGACTACAAGTGTGGGACTTGGTCCTCTCACTCAAAGCCTACTGTGCTCTAACTCAACATAAGATTGGACATCTATCCTTGCAGCCGTAAAGTGGTCCTGATAATATCATGTCTCACCCAGGGTGTCCCCGAACTAGCCGTAGGTACTATCTACGCAGTTCCATCAGCCTCGACCACTGTACCTATACCAAGGGACCCTTTCCCGCCCCTTTCTATAAAATGAGACCCTGTCCTTGAGCCTATGTGGGTGCTTGTGCAAGTACTTGTCCTTGTGTTACCAAGGCTTGTAGGGTTGCAACTCCGTGTTTGCAATGTGGCAACATGTGCCTTTAACCCTGCCAGTTTTCCCTACACTATCCCCAAATGTGTGACTAGAGTTACCACCTACCCCTATAGGGTGTCTCTCTGAACTATGATGGTGGCCAAGTCCGGCTGCCCCAACCTCGGTGGTACTACTCACAACACACTACCCACCACTATCTATACCTATCTATAACTTTGACATCACCAATTCATCGGTCTACCACCTGCTCCTCCTACCATGTATGCATTGTTAGTTGTGGTAGAGGCATAGGCCTCTCCATGTCGTCCCTCCTGTACTTTGGAAATGGTGGAGGTACATCCCGTATAGCAATCCCAACTTTTGCTTAACCCCTCACAATGGGAATCATCTCGCTTCTTGCCAAAGATGACGCCACTTTATCCATCTCACCAGTAATCCATCCAACTCCACGGCCATCTTCCTATATGATGGGAAACCCACATATGGCCTCCAAATGATGTCCATGTTGGACAACCCCTCTAGTAAATTCCTGTAATAGGCTACATCATGTGTAGCCTGGCATCTCAATGCTCTCCAACCATAGGTACCCATCGGTTCTAGCCCATGTGAGAAAAACCTAGCTCGAATGTCTCAACTCAAGGCATGCCCACTGGATGCACACACACGATGTGCTCATACACCCAATAGTGTAGTAGGAAGGTGCAACATAGGCTGAACCACCATAATCACCCATAGGCCCATAACTCTCTATACAACTGCACCAAGAAGGATAGTGCCCATGAAAAATAGGTCCTATCCTCCATCATATCATGCATAACCCCCATCAATGATCATGGGAATCTCCCACCCTCTGCATTTGGCAGTGTCAAAATAACACACTACCTCCATCATCAGAACTACTAGCCTCATCTCCTCTGGATGGGCTTGGTACATATCTCCATAACTCATGCTAGCACTATGGAACCTCAACTCCGCCATCCCCTCACCAAACACTGTCACAACATCAAATCCTTAGATGCCTATAAAGAAATTGAATACACTTACATCCCTACTATCAACATCCATAGGATCCTATACACATCCTCTAAGGTGACGATCATCTCACTTATCAGCAAACGAAATGTGTTGGTCATCGAATCCCATCTATCGATGAGGGAGACCATTAAACTCGGCTCTTAGACTACGTGCTTTGGTAACACCTAACCCTAATCATGCCTACCTTTTCCACATGCTACCACTCCTCGACAGTTGCGATCCATCATATTGCTAATAGTAGGGGAGGTACCCTATCCTACATCTGCAATTGGTCCCTTTCCTACATCTAACAAACCATAACATTATTAAACCTTGATCATACCCATAATCATCCTTAACACCCCACCTATAACTATTACCTTGTCTATTTTCATTCAACAATACCTTCCTATCTCACCCAACCACCCTTACTCATCTCCTGGCCGATTTTTCTCTCCATGCCGACGACATCAATTCTTCTTAGCCGACGTTGGTCTCCCAAAATCGGCATCGATCACCCCATCCGTGACCGATGTTGGCTAACTCCCACTAATGTCGGCCGATCGATGATGGTCACTATCGCGGTGATAATCCATGAAACCCTACTCTATTTCCCTAAAATTTACCATTCTACCCTACCCACCCACCCATTCCTACCCCAATCTCACCTAAATTCATGCCCACCCCTCTTTAACCTACATACCACTGCCTACCCTTCCTCTTTCACCCATTTTCTTCCAAATTTAAATTAAATTCCCCCAAACCAACTTCTACCCAAACCCTCTCTCTCCTCTCGCCATGCCTAAATATACCTTGAATCTCTTGACCAACAAAGCATGAGATTAAATCTTACCTCGTAGTGATGCCATCTCTATGGGGTTACATCTTCTTCGCTGCACTGCAGTGGTCCACCCAAACCCTCTCTCTCCTCCGCCATGCCTAAATATACCTTGAATCTCTTAACCAATCAAATCACTCCCCTTGATTTCATGGATATGTCTACCTAGCTCCTCTCCCCAATCGGATCTCTCCACCTAAGCCGGTCATAGTCCCTCATACTATTCCTCTCAAAAACCACCACATGTCAAATGGCTCTATCATTTTCTCCAATGGTACAACACAAAAATTATTTCGTGAAATATGAAATTTTTGTTTTATAACCCCACCCCGACCTGATCGATGTCGGTCCTCTTTGTGCCTTAGCCAATCGACATTGCTCACCCTCTAACCAACATTAGTCCACCTTGTTAACTATTTGGTCTTGTTAAGCTTCCTTTTCCTGCCACCTTTTATGTCAATGCACCTTTTATCATCCCCGATACCCATTGAACCATACCTACAAACCCAACCTACCCTTACATTTCCTTTGTTGTGTCTTAAGAGTTGTTATTTTACCTTAACTTGGCCTTCCCGCACACAGTGCTACCTATATTCCTTGACTTGAACCACTTTTTGTGACCTTTGACTCTCCGTACTCACTATACCTTAAGACGTGGTTACATGTATTATTAGGCCTACCGACCTTACCTTGCCTATTGTTGTGTTGTTTATCTTGACTCTGACCTTTAGTATACCGAGAAAATACCTAAACGTTCCTACACCTAACCTATTTTGTGTTTCCGCACCATATAATATACCTTGGATTCTAGAATAACTTCAACCCTGTTTGGATAGACCTATCGACCTTAGACGACATAGAGTTTAAAATATTTTAAACTAGGTACTATGTCATAGTTTCCAATGTGTGTGTGCATTCAACTACCACTACCTTCAACCCTGGACCATTTACCTATTTACCTGATTTGACCTTTTATCTTTACCCAATATACCCAATGATCTTCATTTTCCCACCTCCTCATTTTATCAAACCACTCACCACTTCGTCTCTCACCTCATCGGTTCCTAGTTTGAGGGGGGTTACCTTCACCCATGCTTGGGGCAACACCACCCTCACTTACACTTGACACAACCATTTCCTATTTTTGTCAGCGATCGCTTACCAATACAAGCCATGTGACAAAAAGGGGCAAAATGTAGACACCAAAATTGGGTCACACTCCCCTTGGTCCCCTTTCAAATAACCAACTTAAACACATTCACCTAACCATGACCCTTATACCCCACATTAATATTAATTTAATTATTTATAATTAAATTAATACCCATCCTCACCCCATTATTAATTTAATTACTTTAATTAAATAGATGCACACCTCACCATAGACCTATTCATAACATGTTACCATAAATGAATAAGACTTAGTTCAACCCTAAAAATCAAAGCCTATTATTCCTCTAACTACCTTCCCACTCATAAAAACATAACATCCATTTTGATCTATGAATAAATGAACGAACCTGACCCAAATGATGTGAGATATGCCATTTTTAGTAAACCTAGGGAATCCCACCTTAACCGACGCCGGTCATCCCGAAACTAACTTTGGTTAACCAGGAACCATCATCGGTTACCATTTATTCACCTTGGAAACCTTGTTTTTGGGTTAGCACATTCTAAGATCAAAAAGGAGAAGAGAGCTACATACAAGTAGAACCAGAGCCTTTTCATACCTATAGAAATCCATAGCTAGCACCAGGACAGATCTAGAGGTATTGCACTCATGATAACATTTCGAGAAGCACCATTGTGGCACCAAGTTCCATCCCACCAATCAATCATCACCACCACCTAGCCATTGGAGCTACCCAATAGTAAGTATACTTTTACCTCGCATCATCTATTTATACTTTAGTATATTGGGTTCTTTTAGTACTGTTCTTAGTTTCCTACTTGCATTCCCTTTTCCCCTACCATTTACTTGCCTGTAAACCCAACCATTCCTCCACCCACACCATAAAACCACCTATACCTGACCTCTGCACATTTATGAGTGTTCCTAAGATCCCCATACACCTCGTTTTCCCTCTCTCATCTCTGTTTGACCTCAACTCAAACCCCATTAGCAAATCTTATTGAATCTTATCATCCCGCCTCTATCGACATCGGTTACCCATAACCGTCGCCGCTTTTCCTAACCAAGATCAATCATACCCGAATGATACCACTTCTATGTCTACCAACACTGTGTAAACCAGCAACCACCAACCTACCAAAACAACCCAAACACCTTACCCAACCCTACTAAGAGCCTTTCTGTGACCTATAGATCACTTGAACATCTCGCAACTTGACACAAAGATCTTGACCAACATATTTTTTAGTATTTAATTAGATCAATGTTGATAGTGATATGAGGTACCCAAATCAGAATACTAGCACTAGATTTTTTTATGTACGCATTTCAGTTATTTCATACTTATTTTATAAAAATAGTGGATTAACAACCTTCCAGGAGTATCACACTTCCTAGATCTAGCACATGCTAGGCATTCCAATGTCATATATTGTTTAATTCTTCTTTGGTTGTCTTTTTTTCTATCTCGTAGTTCCTCCCACCAAAATGAATCTCTCACAACAAGATCGGATCGAGAAGTAAGAACATGCGCATCAATCTCCAAACCAAGACAATAGGAATTCCTCCTCAATCCATAACCTTATCTATTTCGTCACATTTAAAATGTAAATAAAATGGTGAAACATTCATGTTCTTCATAATTAATTTTATCACTTTCCATTTTGTCTTATTTTCCCCGTATAAGCTATACTTGCATTATCTCACCTCATCTTCTTCTAAATATGCTTCAGATTAACCTTATTCTCATCCATTTTGAAGTATTCTTCTTAATCTTCATAATACTAGTCTTCATACTTGCAAATACCCATTCAAACACATTGTTAGATTAAAAATAGAGCCCATAAGGCCCACATGAGACCTTTATTCATCTTCACTTCCTTTCTTTCTCTTTTTCTCATTCTCCTTTTCACATATCTTCACATCTTCCTTCATTTTCCCATGAGTGTCTTTCACTATCTCTTTCTCTAAAGTCTTCATCTTTTATCTTTAACTCTTGTTCATGAGTAACCTATAGGACACTTCACCTTCTTCTTTAATATCCAATCAAACCTTTGGTATCCTATTCACATCATGATTTTTATCATTTCTTCTAGCCTCTCAAATCTCTCATTTTGTTCTTTCTATATGAATAACTCTTTCACTTTTATACTTCTATTTTATTTACCATAGCTTATTCCTTCTTTCAATCCCTTGGGTTGTTTTCCTATATCTTTTTCAACTTCTCCATATGACCTTCACCCAAATTTCTTTCACTTTGGTGTATTAGTCTCTTTAGGTCATCGCATAGGTCTTTTGTACCCTAGTATTTTAGACAACTTTCTCTCTTAGCTTTTTAATCTACCAATCATTCAATACTTCATGACTTATTAGATACAAACATGTCTCAAAATTCCATGAAAGTTGACTAATCAACAATATTTTGAAAGGATTCAATCAACAAAGCACTCAAAGTACCAAGAAAGTTTCAAACTTCAAAGTCCATCCTTCATAACTTAGAATTTTCAATGTAAGTTCTAGAAAATTTCACTCTTCAAGGCTCATAATAAGAAATATTCTTCTTGAAGGCCCAATCACTGCAAATACACACATTCTAAGACAATTTCAGTACCTAAAAGTATGTGCAATCACCTTCACCAACTTACTTTTTACCTTTCCTTCCATTATTTGTTTCCTTCACTCTTAGACTTGACCATCTCAATAATTAGTATAAAATATGAATTTATAAGATTGAAAACCTTCTCTCCAAACCAAAAATGGTGCACACATTCCACTAACTCAATCCAATTCTCAAGCTTAGTACGATTCTTGTATAGACTTCTCAATAATTATGCATTTGAGGTTTCTAAATAATCTCATAGTGGTTTAAACTACAAGGTTCTACCCAAATTATTTATAGGTGCCTTAATAATTTTGTACCATACTCCTAAGCTTTCACTAATGGCTATACATCATCCAATATGTTCTCATTTCATAAAAGAAATAAAAACTCTCACTTATCCTAATTGGATTTCATCTTCTTTTCACATTAGCAAAGTGTCATTTTGGTCTTTATCCCTCTATCACAGTCTCCACTACCTTGACCCTATTATACATTTCAAATCATGTTAGAAATGACAATAGTTTGTCTTTGACCAATTCAAACATCAATCTCTTCCTCACTAGGTTCAAAACTGCCCTTAGTCCTTATACATAGTCCCAAGTTATTCTAAGCAAGAATTTATTCTTTAGTTTTAAATTAATCCTACAATGCTATGGCCATATTCTTCATGAAGATTAGGTTAGATCAGTCACAATATGATTTAAAGCTTATTGAAATGTTCTCAGCTAATCTCTTTTACCAAAGTTGTATTATATCACCCTTTAAGTCTGTAGTCCTTGCTCCAACTATACTTTCATGCTTCCATGGTTAACTAAAATGTATGAATAATCTCATTAGATAATATTTACCTAATCCAAATTTCCATTAAAATATCAAGCTTCAATTCCTTATGGAACTCTTATTCTTCTTCTTTTTGTGATTTTGACCCAAACCCTCTTTAGAACAACTTGAGCACACTGTCAAGAATATATTTACTATTATGAAGTTTCAAGGAATAATAAAATTGTTTTAGATACCCATTAGAGGCTCACAGGTACTTAGGAAATTTCATGGTCTTAATCCATGAGAAACTATAACATCCTTTGCAAAAACCCTCATCAAAATAAGTCTTTACCACCGTAATATAGTCTCCTTCCAAACTCGGTAAGAAAATTTCTCGTTTTCACTAGAATATCAAAATTTCCTTTTGAATTATCTTAATAATTCCCCCATGATATATTCTAAAATGTTTATGGAAAACATCCACCTCGAAATATTTTGATCTCGTGTTTTCATCTTGAAACCCTAGATAGTGCGAGAGGAAGCCCGAGAAGTCTTTAATTCCTTATAATTTTTTGAGGGAATGGTTTTAAGACTCAAAATTTAAGATGAAGGTCTATATTTCTTCCCTTACAAGGACAATTTATCGTGATTATTTTTCCATAAGGATCATTGAATTCTCACAAATAGTAAGTCATGTGAGTATGCTCGGGACAAGGTATGAAACCCTCCTTGATTCAAAAATCTACTAGAATATTTACTAACCTGAGATAATTATTTCAAACTTTGACATGCACCTTCACAGTATTCCTTGAATATTATAATCATTTAAATCAAATCACATTAATGTCAAGAAGTCTAAATACAAGCATAGACACTATCGTGTTTCTCATAGAGGTTCTCAAGCATACATATGGAGTAACACCGATCATTCCCTTGGTCGTATTAATATATGTCTTTCATCTATGCATTTACCATCCAAGAGCTCACTTTACACATTTTAGTTAGGGGTTATTACCCATGCACAACTTATATATCCAAATAGGCCTTTCACAGTCTAGATTCCCTTCTTATCTTCCATGAAAATTGAAACAATTTTTCATTTTCTCCACAAAATGTTAATATTTCACAAGTATATATTTCCAAGAAGGAGTAAATAGCACAAATGGAATTCTCAATCCAGAACAACCACAGTCTAACCTTAACTTAGATAATCACGTATAGTTGACACAAAACATGAGCTCATTATAAAAAATAATGAGATAGGTACATAAAAGGTAACACCTACATTTTTTTAACCATTGAACCATCCATACAAGGTGAATAGGAGTCATTGATTCTTGTTATAAATCATAAATAAAAATTACACACAAACATCAAATATATATATATATTATTTAGTTACCTCCGGAGAGGTAAGGATAGAGATATACCTCGAGGGAAAAGGAGTTTACGGTGTATATATAAGAGAAAATGCATAAATACTTTGTTTTGTGAGAAGGATGACTCTCAATAATGTCAATATAGTGGAATATGCACACACACACACACACACACACACACACACACACACACACACACACACACACACACACACATACATTATATATACATTATTGAGAGTCATCCTTCCACTATATTGACATTATATTGTGTGCATATTCTTCCACTATATTGAGAGTCATCCTTCCACTATATCCTTCCACTATATAGAGTGTGCATATTCCACTATATTGACATTATTGAGAGTCATCCTTCTCACAAAACAAAGTATTTATGCATTTTCTCTTAGATATACACTTGTAAACTCCTTTTCCCTTGAGGTATATCTCTATCCTTACCTCTCCCTGAGGTAACTAAATATTACATTCCCATTTCTTTCTTTTTAACTCATCCACTTTATGTTTTCCAACCCTAACTAACTTTACTCAAGGTCTTTACACATGAACTTTACACACATAAAGAGGGTATTTTCATTATTTTTCATTACATAGACTTAAAATCATCCCAAGGAAACATATTTACCCTTTTGACATATTTTTCTAGATATTAGGACCACTAACAACTCCAACATAAGCCAAAAATGGCTCAAACTCTTCTAGATTTCAAGATGACATTTTTGGAGGGAAATACACCATTTTGAGTTTTTAAAAATTTGCCTTCACTCCAACATCACATCATGACTCTAATAACACTTACATGACATTTAGACCTCCTAGAACACCTTCACATACCAAGATTAGACCAAAAATAAAAATGAACACCTAGTGAGAGATGTTCTGCATCGAAAGCATTTATTAACAAGATTTGTGTATATGGATGCCACCACATTATTTTCCAAACATGCGTAAGATAACCTCCTTCACCTCGGAAAGTATTTGAAAAGTGAAGACAATTTGGAGTCTCCTTAATCCTCACAAATTTATCTTCTTGGCTCATGAAGTAAATCTTCTTGGCCATGTTGTTTCTAAAAATGGGCTTGTAATAGATCTAGAAATGGTGAGTGATATTTTAGCCTTGTCATTACATAGTCATAACAAAATTAAAAATTTCTAGGAAAAATTAACTTTGTTAGGAGGTTTATCCTGAATTTTACAAATCATGTAAATTTGCTTGACATCTATCTTTGCAAGAAGATTGAGACATTCAAATTCACTTTAGAAAGAAAAGGTATCTTTAAGTCCATCAAACCAGCAATAACTCAATATCCTAATCTCATCATGTAAGACCTATGGAAAACTCATTAACTTTTCCTCTTTTACATTGCAATCATTAACATGTGATTTGTCCTAAGAAGGTGTATTCTTTTGACTGTTAGAAATCATGCTTGCCATAGATAATTTATTTTTGTTCTTGGATTCATTTTTTTGAAATTTTTTTGCTCGCAAGGAATCCATTCTATTGAGATAAGAAAGGTTGTAAACTGGTAATGTTTTTTGCAAAATTATCTCTTTATAATAACGTAACCTTGATCAATTTCATTGATCTAAGGTAAGTTTTAATCCTTTTTACCTGATTTGCATGGTAAACTGACATTCAGAGGTTAAAGGAAATAAAGGATTGAACTCTTGTATTTTTACAAATTCTTTTATCTTATTGGAAGTTCTTGCTTTGCATTCTGTTGTAAGAAGTATGCTTGGATATTCTTGCTAATATCTACAGGACCCTAAATGGCATAAAGAGGATGGAGGTCTACTTTAGGACTATTCAGGGTAATAACCTAAGACCTAGATCTTTAAGATCTATCCTAACGGGATTTTAATCTAAGGTAAACTAGACCTACCTTATGTCTATGTTTACACTAATCTTGTTGCATCCTAACCTAAGTGGTATGTTTTATAAAGTTGGGGAATTGGAAATAACCTAAGATAAATATAGGTTTATTTCTAACCTATTACCTAATGCTAAATGGGTATGGGGTATGGTCTATCCTAAGATGGAAAATCTACCTAAGGTAAATACTTTCTAAACTAACCTAAGGTCAGATCCTAAGCTAATGATATCTATCCTAAACTAATGCAAGGATAGAAAGGGACCTAAGGGGAGTCGCATGGAAAATATGAGATGGTGGTGATAGTTTCTAAGTCATTTATTTGATTTGATTTTTGAATTTAAAACATTACGTACTGTCAGTTTGACAGAGGCATGGAAACTAGAGGGGATCCTAGTTGGCACCATCTCTAAATTTAAACAATGCATGTTCTCTTTGAATTTAGACTCACCAATTTTAGATGGTGGTGGCATGGAGATATAGGTGGGAGACTGGAAATTAATGACATTTATGGTCATCATTTTTGGCAAGAAAACCACCTTGGAAACCATGTGAGCGGATTTGTTGGGAGTTTTTTTGTCTTTCATGCATTCTGATTTTTGTCTCTGTATGGAGCTATCTGGTTCTTCGAACCAGCAATTCTATTTTCAGTTTGTTGCTATTTTTAACTCCCTTGGACTATTTTTGATCCAATGGAAGTATATGAGGCATTTGAGAAGGAAGTTTTTGGTTGTTGATTTCATTTGGAGAAGAAGGAGTTGTGAAGGCTTGGCTGGAAATATTCTTTGAATCGACAAGCACTATCAGGCATGATAGGATCTATCCATTAAGTTTCTCTACTTTTCTCTAAGTGTCTTCATTAAAACAACTTTTCTCTTGTGAGATAAATGGGTTTTTATTTCTGTGATGATCATTTGGTTTCCTTGCTTGAATATTTTTTCTGTATTCTCTGATTGAGGAATCTCTGCTTGGAAAGGTAGTCATTGAATTGTTTCCCTATTTATTTGATGTTGAATCCCACCTTAAATATTGTGGTGATATGAGTAATGAAGTGCATGCGTGAATCTTTCTTATCTGTTTGAAAATGGGTTTTATGGAAATGATATGTGGCTTCAAGTTTCAAACCAAGTTGTAGTTTGGGTTGTCAGAAGGTAAATGAATACCCTTCGTTGTCACTTCTTTGTTTTATGGAAGTTATGTTACTCCTATTGGAATTGTATGAATATGCATGCTTGGATTCTGAGTTGTGTGAGCTCGAATTTGTTTAGAGAAACAGTAAATGTGTGCCTTCTTCTTGAACTCACTATATACTCTATCAGTTCTTTGGATTCGGTATTCGATGGAAGCTTGGGTAGTTATTGGGTGTTTGGAATCTCTATTTTTGTGGGTTCTTCTTGTATGGAAACAAGAGTGAATGTTTTATTACTCCTTTAAACTTTTCAGTTTAAACTGAGTACTCGAATTAGGTTCTTTTAAGGAAACTATGGGTTAATTGTTTCTTGGACACTTTGATTTTGAGGCTATCTTGTTGGGGATACTTGTGTTTGAAGTCTTTCTTCTGATCTTATATTTATACTATGTTTTCTTAAGTTCTTGAGTACTTGAACTAAAGGTTACATAGGTGAGGTCCTATTGGTTGGGGACATTATGAGAGTTGGCTTTGTCGGAGTCGATACTTGGGTTATTCTTGTAGCTTTGTTTGAGATTTCTTTATTTTGTTCTTGCTTTCTTCTTCCCTATCAAAGTAGATGTTGTTGGTTTTGTATAACTGTCCCTGAACTGGGTTAATCTCTTGAGTATCTTGCTTGAGTAAACTTGTTAAACCCCTCCTGATTGGGATATCATGAACTTTAAGGATGCTATTTGGACTTATTGTTGTTATTTCTCAATTTTTGAACTAACTAAATCGATTATGAATAAGGGGTTTTTGACTCTTCCATTTCTTTGATCTCTGAGTAAGATTGGAGGGAATAATTTTGTTGATAGCTTGTATGCCCGTAGCTAAGCTATGTCGATCTTGGGTTGCACCTTCTTTGGAATCGAATCGTGATGGAACCTTCTCTATCCCTTCATAAGATGTATTTCTCTCACCTCTGTGAGGATTCGATTGAGAGTTTGTCTCACTATTTTTTTTACTTTCGTCTTGAAGGAATTGGTCAGTCTATGGATCTTTGACTGAAAATTTGATGTTCTTGAGTGACTGTTGGAGACTGTATTTACCCATATGGCATTTGATAACTTTTGTCATTGCATCTCCTTTTGATATGGGTATAATATCACTGTCGTTGGATTTCCATGATGGGAAACCTTTCTTAAATCTGTTTCAACCACAATAGTCACACATTCTATTTAATCTCTTCTTATATGTGTTTTCTTTTATAAAGGAGTTTAGGGATGTAGTGATTGGGTTTGCATTGTCCTTTGTAACCTTCTTCTGTGTGATAGAATGTAGGAATTCCCTTTTGATCATGACATTTGACTCCTTCTCTTTCAGTCTCTGAGGTGAAGTCTGATCACTACCCCTTTGGAAATTATAGGAGGTTATGTGTTGTGTTCTCTTTTCTGAAGTTGTGTATGGGGATTCGGGTTAACCAAATTATAAAGGAAGCTCTTATTGTTTCATCACAATTGTCCTTCTTCTTTTGGGTAAATCTTGTCATAAGATTTCATTGGTTTTGTTGCACTACTTTCTTTTATGCCTTGAGTAGTCATCATTATTACTTGCTTTCACTTGACTTGTGTTAAAGGTTTTTAATATTTGTGATAGAAGACTAATGTGAGATGTTGTGCATTGAGTAAATACTATCCTAATGTTGATGTATGGCCTAACTTGAGAAATTAGGCTATGTCTTGGATTTGGGATTAGGATGTCACATCTGATGTGTGAGACTCTTATTTACATTTGTATTTCAAATTTAGATGAATTGTGAAGGAAATAATTAGAAGGTACTTTTATTTGATATGGATAAGTGTATTGGATGGAACATTATTTATCTGATATCATGATGTAGATTGTTGATTACATCATGATATTTCCTTAAATGTTATTCAAATTGATTAATTATTCTTCTTTTATGGTTGTTATTACTTATGATTTATTTTTCTGCTTGACCTCACTGTTTCATTAAAGCAGGGTTGGTTTAATGAAACCATTAGTTGAAAGAATTTTGTTTTAATGCTTATTGCTTATCATACTCAGTTCAATGAACTGCCTTGTGCTAGCAATTTTACTGATTGAATTCGTAAGTGATAAAGGAAGGTAATAAATTTTATGATGTATTGGTTACTTGAAAGTCTAGACCATTTATAGAGAATTCTGATTTATTATTGAGATGTATTGAAGGAAGGAAAGTTGTATTCTTTAATGATCTTGATGTTGTTGACATGAAATATGTCAGTAATGCATAGTCTTGTAAGATGTGTATTTTATCTTGATGAATTGAAAAGACTGAAGTTACTTAAATTGATTAAGTCTATTCTCTTGTTCATAATAAGAAGGAAATTTGTAATCATATCTTTGATGTTGACATTTATACCTATTTGGATCCTTATTTCTATTGTTATTGAATAAGTTGGATAAATGGGAATTAGTACAATTTCCCTTACTTGAATGTAACTTACTAAGTTGTATGTATTGATGTTCTTTACCTAATCTTGTATGGTTGATTATGATGTTATGAACGCATAGTTATAATATCAGGATGTGTGAATTAAATATGGGTATAATAAATCCTAATACTTAACCATAATGAGGAAGGTTCTCCTCCTCTCAAAAGGATACAAAATAAATGAATGGTATATGAGTTTGATAACCATTTAGACTTCATATCTATGAAGTCTATCATAACAAAACCTATTTTGGTTCTTATACATTCCTTGAATGGTTGAGACACATTAATTAAATCTTATGATAGATGTTGTTTCTATTTTCGATTAATTACACATTAAGAAAAATTTAATGAACATAAAAGCAATCATAGGTAATGAGGTTTCTTATTACTTAATCAAATCTATTAAAGATGGAAAAACTTAAGGATTGTTGGGATTAGGGTTATGCAAGGTTGTTGTAATTTGAATCTTAATCCAATGGTAATTAAGTGGTTATGATCTCTTGAGGTGTGTAAGTCATGATGAAGTAGTTCTATCGGATGTTGGCACATACCAACTGCAGAACTGTACCTTCATGAAGACTTGGGTCTTTATGAGGATACAATATTACAGTTGACATGTTACAACACACCGCAAGGATTGGTTCATCAAGACCTACTCAAATCTGGACTTGCACTTAGTTTCTCTCTAGATCAGGCTAAGGATATGATTTTTCATAGGTAGTGACTCTCAATGACTTAGGGTAACTTGGCACATTCAGTTGACTTAGGTTGAATGAGTATGCCCATTTACCCTAGGTCATCGTGAGTGGTTCCCTATACCAAATTATATCAATAACCTGGGTTAGGGTCAAACCTTGGACAAGTGGATTGACAGTAGTTAGTAAAGACCATTCTAGATAACAGATGAGTGGGGTGAAGGACGCATTTTGATTAGATGAGTATGTCATCTAGGAATAGTAACATGAATAGTATGTTGAAAATCTTTGGCCAAAGTATTGCAAGCTACTGGTTACATTGTCCTATGTCACCTAGTTTGCGAAATATGATTTCAGATTAATATGATAACAAATATTTAGATAGATTTCTTAAACAGAACGCTCAATACCCATAACAAGGTAAGAGAACCAAGTATACATAGTATACCCATAGTATACAATACTTAAGTTAACATAAGAGATCGGTTGATAAACGAGTCATGAAATGAGAGATTGGTAGCTCACCGAGTCATTTACAGCTGCATATGGTTATCTGTTATGAGATTTATTGGCATGGAATGTGTGTTCTAAATTATGATTATTTAGAACAAAGAAAATTATGTATAAAAAAATTTTCCCTTGTTTCTAAAGTCTTAAAATGGGAATGTTACACATCAACCTAGAATTCTCAAATAATTTCACCTTATATACCCTCAAAGTGGCATAGATATAGTAACATTCATGCTTTGATAAAAACACATGAAGAAGGATTGAAACAACTAATTGCATTCTTTAATGAAATTTTCTAAGAATATGAGGTAAGATACTCATTTTTTGAAAAACATGTCTTGGTTTTTATAAGAAGTTTAAAGAATTTTAAACAATTTGTGTCTAATAGTAGAATTCATCTCATGGTATCCCATTCTGGGATAAAGGATTTCCTTTTGAATAAGGATTTGAGTGAGAAGAGGGCAGGATGGATCACTAATGTCATGGGATATGATGTTGATATTAAATTAACTAAGCTAGTTAAGGGAAGAGGATTATGTGAGTAGATAGATTCAATTATGCAAAAAGATGAATAAATTTTCCTATAAATCTAAAATGACCAAGATAAGTCATATAACACCTTATCTACACCTCTCTAGACCCGTGACCTTGTGTAATTTCTGCAAACCGGTCAATGTCCTCAAGGCCTAAGCAAAACCAAAATAAGGTACTTCATATTAAAATCCAATCCTTATGTTCTTATTGATGGAATATTTTTTGAAAGGGATGTAAATAATGTCCTCTTAAGATGAATTGAATCAAATCAAGTTGAAAAGGTTCTGCATGGGTTTCATGATGGAACTATAAGAAGTCATTTTCCTCCAAAAGTCACATCACTTAAAATCATGAAAGGTGGCTATTATTATCCAAGTATCTTCAAAGAATATCATACATGGATTAAAAGATGTAAAATATGTTCCCTTTTCATAGGTTAAGAAATACAAGTAGCCCTCCCATTTCACAATATTTCAATAGATCAACCATTCATGCGTGGGGATTGGATTTCATAGTTGTGATGAATCCACACTCAAGTTAAGGGCACACATAGATCATGATATCCACATATTACTTCACCAAGTGGACTAAATAAATTGCATTAAAGGAATAAAATTAGGCCAAGATTATGGATTTTTATGATATAACCAATTTTTACATCCCTTCGAAAATTATCTTAGATAATGCTTTGGGATTTCCTAGTGTAGTCATTTTTATACCACGAAAACAATAGCCTAATCCCATGCGTAATGGGCCTATCATCCAAATGTGGGCACTGGGAACTCACCCAAGGCATGCACAGGACATTGAGCCCCTCTTTTATGTGATTCTTGTGAGAATACATTATCTATGATAGATACTTAAGTGCAAAAGTATGGGAAGGAATCACGTGTCATTCTCTGGGAACCTAGGATGAGTTATCATATCAATGAATCCATAAAAGAGAAATAAAAAAATACAAATGATTCATAACATGAAGGAAATGCATTAGAATTAAGCTCATGAACACATATATACTTTAGAACAGAACCTTCCATTCATATTAATGAGTTTAGTAACCACATTACATTCCTTGAGGTCATAACAAACCCATATAACAATGTAGAGCAAGGTCATGCATCAGAAACTACACTATGTCCTTCATATTACAAGGATAAACATAGACCCATCCCTCTAAATATGTCATCACTCCTATATTTCCTCTAATCCCACCCCATAAAATCCTCCATGATATTTCTATAGAGCTTCACCTCTCTTCTACCATACAACCACACTAATCACATATATCTCTCCCTTCTACTACCCAATTAACCTCAATATATAGCTTTTTACCTTCACCGCCATGCCTTCTGAGGTAATAGATCAGTTGCTAAGTGTCTAAGTGGTCCTCTAATGGAACATTCCTCCTTTAATCTGATCTCTCTGCTCTTTGCAATGATGTCCTTTTGGATCCTTCCATTGTATGCATGGATATTCCATTCTTTATCCTACAACCGCCACATTAGCACCTTATCCATTCCAAATGCTATATGGGTCACAATTTTATCATGTGTTCTCTCGGAACTCGAATATGGCTAAGTCTCAAATCCTTTCTTGTATTACGCGCACACCATGTGTTTTACTAAACTCTACTGGAACCTTTCCTGTGCACTTTTAACTGTGCACCCTTCTTCCAATAGGTCCCACATACCCACGCACCTTCTTGTACTTAGCCAATATCCTGGGGCCCAACATCACCCCACATTACTCTTGTTCTCCATCCTCGAAATAATTCTCTTAAAAGAATAAATAATGATAGTCTTATAATAGGGGAGAAAGAATGAAGCAATGAGAATTGGGAGAAAGAAAGAAAGAATGGGGAGAATTAAGAACAAATGATTATTTTTGAAGGAGGAAAGGGAAATCCTTCCCTATTTCTTACTCTAGATTTTCCCAAGCATCAACGTCATTCTACGCTTGCTGACTGAGGTCTCTGACTAAAGTGCTCACCTCCTCAAAACTTAATTCCTCCCTTTTGCGCTCATTGTTTCAACAATACTTTCCAATTTTTTTCCCAAGTCCTCAAGTGCATCCATCTTGCAGGGTGATCTAAGGGTATAACTCCTTTATTCAGCTTTTGATCAAACCTCATAAGGTATCGATAGCTTCTGACTTCTTTTCTACCTTAGCTAGGATTTTATCTCTTTCTACCCTATTCCCCTTATTATTTTCTTGAAACTCCTTGAGTTCCATTTCATGAGTGGTGACCAGGATGCTTGCCACTCTATCTCTATTAGTGCAGTTGTCATATGTAGCTTTTGTGACTTGTGTGGTGGCCTTTACCTCTATAAGGAGTTTAGTATATCAAGAAATAATCTCGAAAACCTTCACTTCTCTTCTTTCTCTTAGCGTGCCAATGCTTCTTCTATAGACTCTAAGGCAAGTGGTCACATTTCCATCATGAGGATGCATGTCGATCCTCCAAACACTATAAGGTTGATTCATATTTTTTCTCGGGTGGCGCTAGGTCAAGATGCTTTAAAATAATAGCACCCATAATCATCTCAATCTTCTTATGTAGCTCGTGCACCCTTGCTTTCTCCTCTTTTAGTTCACACCTTAACTACATGTTGATAAGCTCTTCCTGCTTCAATTCCTTGCTCTTCTCAGTGAGCTCCTTCTTCTCCTTCTCCAATTCCTCCTCCAGGAATCTCACTCTGTCATTCCTTTTGAACAATCTAGTCTTAACCTCAATCGAAACTTTGTTGAGTGCATTGTAGACCTACTCATCTAATAATTGTTGAGCATTCACCAAGGGATTTACTCCTTTTGTTTCTAGCACCTTCATCGTGCTCTCTGACTTACTTCAAACTCAGGTTCATCTACATGAGACTCAAATTCCCAAGATAACATCTTCTTGGTGTGGGAAATGCACCTTCTTCATCAAATAAATACATGGTTAGGAGTTTCTCTGTTGGTATGGTGATTTGGAAGCACACACGTAGCACCTTGATAGGATAAGAATGTATCCCATTCCATTCTTTTATGTCACCACTACGCCCCTCCCACCTATTCATGTAGCATTTGGGAAGTTTAATGCCAAATTGGGATTCCCACCCTTGTTACCATACTCCTTCCTAACACTTTCTTCTTCCATCTCCTTCAAAATTTCATCCATGCTCCTCTCCAACTCATGTTCCACTAACTCCTTCATGATGCCCGCCACTTATCTCTCCACGGATTTCTCCACTTGTTCCTTGGTGAGGCTTTGGGTTCCTTGATTTTTGGTCCTCACCTCTTTACTCACCTCTTGGCCTTGATCCTCTACTTCCTCCTTGTCATTATCCTCTTCATATTTCTCACCATTCTTCTCTTCATCTCTCTCATCATTATTCTCTTCATCTCTCTTGTCATTCTTCTCTTCATCTCCCTCCTCCCGGTGTTCATGTATATCATACACTGGATGGTGTTCACCTCCTTCATGCTTTTCTTTATCCTTGTCACTAATTTAGGAATCTAAAATTTCTATCTCCTCCAATTCTTCCTCTTTTGTCACCTTCTCCTTCTTCCTAACTAGTGATTCTAGTATAAGAGATTCTTATTTCTCCTTCTCCTTAACATGCAACCTCTTTTTTGGTAATTCTTCATGTGTGAAGGGATCTTCATGCTACCGTGCCTATTCTTCTAGGGTCTTCGCCTTGACTGGGAATTATTTCTATGCACATAAGTGCTAGGATTCATGACTACTTCTAACGTGCCCACCAATTATGTGGTCTACACACTTGGTGATGTCTTCTCCTATGATTCTTATCTCTCTCTCTTCTCTAGCGCGACCTTTTTTTGACCTATGGGGTCTTCTGGAATGGATACATTACTCTCTAGATAGGTGCATTTCTCAAAATTTGTCCTTATCCATGGATATACCCCTGAATACATCCCTTCCATTGATCAACAACATTATTAGCTTCATCATTTGTACTTTTTGGGAGACATAATTCTCCATGTATGCATGATTTTTAGGGTACATGAGATTTTGGCACACTCGTGGTGGTCTTTGTCCACCTCACTAAGGTCGAACCTTATCCTTTTAGTCTCCATGAACCTATTGACCCCTACTTGAAAGTATTTTGTGGTGAAGGAGAAGGGAAGCTTGCACTATGGGCTCTTAGTCCCATTTATCAAAGTGAACCTATCAATGCAGAAGTGTTGGTAAAATGCAAACTCTACTTCCCCATCCATGAGTGTGGTAAACTACTCTGGGATCCTCTAATCTACCCCGAATGCATCACACATTTTTTTATACCACTTATCTAGGTGCACCTTGTGAGTGACCATCATGGTTTCACAAGTATACTTCTTGAACCTTTTCACGGGTGAGGATTTCTCTTCTGGATACTCCCAAACAAATTTCTTCAGCCCATCTAGTACTCCAATCTCTAAAAAGAAAATGGTGAGGAGGACATTACTGAATATTATCTTCTCTCCATAGTAAAGGAGAAAAATTTGTAGATGGTCCCTTCTAATATTTTCTAGCATACATTCAACCATGCCTTGTTCACTTGCATCCATATTTCTTGATCATTAAGCTTGGTGACCAAGCATGCAGCCATCCTCATAATAGGGTCTAGAATTTCTGTGATGTCAAAGTACTGCAAACCCTTTTTGTAGTCATAAGTTTCTATTGTTTCCTTGATAGCCTCCTTATTGCTCAGATTGTCATCTATGGATTCCCCTTCACAATTTAGGCTAGTGAAATTGGATATCAGCATGGTGTTATGTGCATCTTGTGGCCTGCAAAGTAGAAATGGTCTTCATGTACATGTGACATCAACCATTGATAAAGGCATTAATTCTTTCCAAATTAAGGCAACTTATATAGTTACAATAGCACTGCCTTTTCCATCTTTACCTTCACCTCATCGCTATAAATTGGAATTCCATCTGGATGTCCTTTTGTTGGTTGGATGAACCAGCTCCAGTGCCATTTCTTTCTTTGTAGTGCTCATGTAGTGGTTATAATCACTCATGGTCATATGTCTCAAGTGCAACACCCACTCGTTTCCTAACAACACTCCATCTGGGTACTACATTTCTACATACCATTCCTCATTAGAGCTTGCGATGGTATATTTTTCTTTCCTTTTCCATTTCCCTTTTGTTTCTTTGGTGAAACGGTTGTCTTCTTTGGTGTCATTATTTTTTGGTGTAAAATTTAAAACTTATTTCTCTACTTTACGACTCGCTCAATCTCAAAACTCTACTCCCGGAATAAATCCTTCTATCTCCATGCCCTAGCTGTCAAACCCTAACTAGGAAAACCTTCCATAAGATGGTGCACTTCAAACAACCTTTCCTCATGCCCATGTACTCCCTTCTCGT
Source organism: Taxus wallichiana var. yunnanensis (assembly GCA_018340775.1). NCBI lineage: Eukaryota > Viridiplantae > Streptophyta > Pinopsida > Cupressales > Taxaceae > Taxus > Taxus wallichiana. The sequence goes on along the minus strand of CM031239.1, from coordinate 65,480,580 downwards.
TTGCAAATCCACTCTATTCACACACTTAGATTTATAAAATTCTTCTTCCTTCGCACACATATCTCTAGATGCCCTAGTTCGCAAGAGTGCTTTGACTTCGTAATAGAAACGTAGAATAATGACTTGACCGAACTCATATTTATATTTTTTTCTTCCTCTAGAAATAAATTCTATATCAACTACCAACGCACTTAACATTAAATGTGGATTTTTCCACTAGGCGACCTTAAGTGCCCTCACCCACACACCCAATCCAATCGACTAAAGACTCTTACGTGTGCGTCTACAATGCCGAAATAACTTCTTCTATCCTTTACCGGATTTTTTCCTTCACCTACCTCATGTTATTCCTGTACTTTTCATTCTTTGTACAAGGTCTTTGTTCTGACTTCTTGACACCATAATTCATTATCCACTTTTTCCCCACGTGCTTTCTCAATCTTATGCACTTCCTTCTACTATGCCACTCAAATTGTATTACTGGCTTATAATTTTATTTGCATTAATCCACCCCACACTAAAGTGGATGCGTAGTCCTCTATGTACACACAACCTTAGAAATTAATGTGGTTACCGACACACGGGCACAAAACAAAACAAAAAGAAAGGAACAAGTAATGAGAAGGGAAACACAAGAAAAGAAAAAGCAATAACGGAAAGTCTAAGATAACTGACAATACTACATTATTTACAAACAATGAGAAGACTTATTTATAGTAAGGATTCAGCCTATCCCATTGAAGTGACCGAGTAATCTCATCCCATCTAGCACTTGAACTAGAAAGTTCCCGAATCAAGGATGTATGAGAAGATGTAAGGTCCCAACCAATGGAATTTAAACTTCCTAGGATGACACAGATACTTGGAATCATACAACAACACAATCTTCCCAACCTCTAACTGTTTATTTTTATGTGACGATCATGCAATGCCTTTTGTCTTACCTTTTCGTCTTCTCGGCTCCATCTAGTAAGTGATCACCTTTCATTTAACTACATCAACTTATTAATCCTCTCTTCCAATGATTATTCATCATCCAACCATCCTACACGTGCTATACATAGTGATGGTAACATGAATTCAACTGGAAAAATAGCCTCTTCGCTAAAAACCAATTAAAACGGTGTGGCCTTGTTTAACCTCTTGTAGGTTGTCATGTATGCCCATAGAACAGCTGATAGTTTGTCATCCTAATCTTGTCTTCCAACATCATAGATCTTAGTCAACATGTGACTTAGTATTTTTTAAATTCCTCAAGAATTCCATTCACTTGTGGATGATAGGGGGTAGTCTTGTGATGGGCCACCATAAATTATAATAACAAAATCCTGACCATTTCATTAAGGAAATGTGTACCTCTATCACTTGTTAATCTTAAATGACAACCATATCGGCTGATTATGTTCTCCCATAAAAATATAGTAGTTGTTTTTTTGGTGCAATCCTTCGTAGGCACTGCCTTTTCCCACCGTGTTAAGTAATCAGTGCAAGTAATGATATACCACGAACCAGTCCTTCACGCAGCTGGTGAAATTGGCCCTACAAAGTCGATTGCCCATTTTTTAAATGGTTTAGCACTAAGTATTGGTTTCAAGGGAATTTCATCCCTCTTTCTAAGTTTTCCAAGGCATTAGAAATGGTCACAGGCCTTGCAAAACTCAATACAATCCTAGTAGATGGTTTCCCACCAAATCCTTGCAAGTAGAATCTTCCACGCAGAGCATTTCCCGCATAGTTTCCTCCCGCATACCCGCCATGTGTTTCCTTCATAATTTCCACCCCACTCATGTTCCAATATGCATCGTTGTAGAATCTCATCACAACCTAAGTTATACAGGTCTCAAATAATCAACATGTAGGGTACGACATCAAACACCAAAATTGGGTCACACTCCCCTTAGTCCCCAATCGAGTAACCAACTCAAACATATTCACCTAACCATGACCCTTATAGCCAATATTAACATTAATTTAATTATTTATAATTGAATTAATACCCATCCTCACCCCATTAGTAATTTATTTTCTTTAATTAAATGAATAAACACCTCATTAAGACACCTCACCTAGACACCTCACCATAGACCTATTCATAGCATAAATGAATAAGACTTGGTCCAAACCTAAAAATTAAGGCCTATTATTCCTCTAACCACCTTACTACTCATAAAAAGGTAATGTCCATTTGGATCCAGTGGATAAATAAATGAACCTAATCCAAAAGATGTGAGATCTTCAATTTTTTGTAAACCTAGGGAATCCCACCTTAACTGACACCGGTCACCCCTAAATTGATGCCGATCAACACATAACCCCATTGGTTACCATTTATTCACTTTAACAACCTTGTTTTTGGGTTGGCCCATTCTAAGATCAAGGAGACAAGAAGAGGAATGCATGCAAGTAGAACTAGATCCTTTTCACACCTACAAACATCCATAGCCAAAGACACGGACAAATCCGAAGGATAGCACTCACGAAAGCATTCCAGAAGTACTACCATGGCACCAAACACCATTCTTTTGATCAACTCATTAGTACCATTTAGCCATCAAACCTACATCATAATAAGTGTACCTTCTACCAGCATAGTCTATTTTAATATAATAGCCTTCGTTACTTTTGTTATCAGTTTATAATTTGCATGTTCCTTTCCCATCTTCTACCTACTTGTAGACTCATCCATTCCTCTACCCACACCAACAAATCACCCATTCTCACCTCCTACACCCCTTTGAGTATACCTGAGACCTTTATAAACCTCCCTATCCACCCTTCCATCTCTGTTTAGCTTTAGTTCAACTCCTATAATCAGATCTCATTGAATTCCTTTCACCTCGCTTATCGATGCCGGTTACCCATGTCCATCAATGGTCCCTTATAAACCGTCATTAGTTTCACCTAATTGAAATTGGTCTCTATGTTTTACACATGTGCCAATAACAGAGCTAACCTACCCTCTACCAAGTGACCCAAACAACCCAAAACCGGAACATGACTAGGTCCAACACCCTGACACCTACCTACCCTTCAGATCTGACTATAGCCTAGCCTATTATGTTAGATTTGCTTATTGTGCTTGAATGAAATACCTAAATCATATCAACTACAGTAGGAATTTTTTATTTTTCACATTAAGTTATTTTAAATAGTGGATTGACAGACCATCTAGGGAGTCTCACACTTCCTAGATCTAGCATAAACTAGGTAGTCCACTTTGTCATATATTATTTAACTTTTTTGTGGTCTTGTTTTCTATTTTAAGTAGTTCCTTCCAGCCAAAAGGAATCTCTCACATTCATAATTGGATTGAGAAGTCAAAATGCACACAAAAAGCATCAACCGACTAGTATAAATAGGTATTCCTCCTCATCCCATAACCCTTATCTTTTTGTCTCAATAACATAAAGAAAATGGTGAAACATTTTGGCACGCTCATTGGGACCCATCCGAGGTTCCTTGCATTTTTTTTCATTCCTAGGTAAATATTGTGTGTTTTTTTATTTTCTAAACTTATTCACACTAAATTTCTTTCCCTAGTAATCCTCTCTTCTTCTAATTGTCTAAAACAACATCTATTTTCCAGTACTTAAAATGAACACTTCTTCCTTCTTACATTGCATTAGTGAAAGAGCATCCTTCTTCCTATTCATCACTTGCTACATCGAATATCACATTTTTGATTTGGGTTTAAAACACTTGCATTACATTCTAATTTATTGCATTATAGCTCACATTAAAATGAGGGCAACCTATATGCTGGAAGTCATGCCCAGCTGATGGTTGACACAAAGAATTGTAGAAAAGCACTCTCTTTCTTCTTCTTCTACCAAACTGCACAAAATTGAAAAATAACACATCTTCTTAAACAACATCTCACCCGGAAGAAGTTGTCAATGATCACATGATTAGTGGATTGACAGTGGGCACCCAGCTGGTTACTTTTTTCCAGTCATTACCTCAGAGGATGGCCCGCCCCCACCATAACATAACCTGAAACCTCTCCTTTTAGATATCCTTCTTCATAGGAATCCTTCCTCACCAAAAAATCTACTCTAAATTCACAAGTCAGTCTTCTAAATAGCATAAGCTGAACACATTAAAATCACTTCTTGGATACATGTTTTTTTAGCATTTGATTGATGTGCATTTTGAGGTGTGAGGATACGTCTCTCCATTTTATATTCTTTTTGCCTTACACACTCCACAATCACATTTGGAGTATTTTGAATTCTTCTGAGTGTGTCAGAACTCATTATATCATCTCCAGGCTTCTTGGTTGATCATTCATCTAATTTCAGTTCACCATAATCTATTTTCTTGCATTTTTCAAAATTTCACAGTAACCGGCATTAGTTTATTCACCGGCATCGGTTTACACCTCACTGTCATCGGTTCTAATTAATCACCGCGGTTCCTTGTCCTTTTAGTTAACTTTCCCAAGGGACACCTATTCTCATCTTCTTCATTGTTTTGAGTTTTTTTGAGTCTCTGTACTCTCATAAACTATCATCATACAACTTATCTATTTGACATTCATCAGTTTTCCCCTTTGGTCAAACTATTATTTTCTCATAGTAACTAACCTCGGTTACCCCTAAACCATCATCGGTCATCCTTAACTGGTGTCGGTTACCCTGTACTAAATCTCAACTAATACATTACCCAAATCCACCTATAAACACCTATTTTCTTCATTCCTACTTTTGCTCTCTATGTCATCTGCAGGATACAACATCACCTGATATACATTCATTCACATGGTGTTGACTCATAAACAAGATAACACTCTTATATTCCACGCTAGTCGTCAACCACTCCCGCCTAGTCCTTCACCACCCTCTGTCCTATCACCCATGGATCTAACCATACCTACCACCATTTCCACAGGCGATGAGGAATTTTCATGACTCCTCAATCAAAATCCCATGGCCTTACAGTTCTACCTTTCCCACTCTTCCACCCGGGACTCTTGAGGTCAGTTGATATATGGCATGCTTGTATCCATCTCTCCTTCCCTTATTCCAACTTCTACATTAGCCCCTACTAATGTAGCATTACCTTCACTTGATTTACCCCCAGTGGTTTCATAGCTAGGCCCCATACCCACTATGATAGCTGCATTTGCGATGATCGGTTGCACCCATAGTATGTATTGTCCCCTCATTGAAACCCAAACCATAGCCCCATCTCGCACCCATTGTCTCACATATACCAATTCCAACACAAATGCCTTGGTGGTGTCAGTGACCCCTACTCCATTCAAAATCTTGTCCTCTCCATCCCACAATCTCTACTCCCAATTGCTACTAGAGTCATTGTGACCATCCCACCTACATACACATACTATCAACAACCCCTATCTCACTTGTCACCCATTCTGGATATATGCCCTCTTATTCTCAACCTCCCTATTCAAATCACAATACACTAGAATGCCACCCACATCACATGTTCAGTACCAACCCCCTTACACCACAGGAGGTGCCCTTCCATCACAACCTACCAATGACCTCATCAAATTAATGATGGAAAGGATGCAGACACTAGAAGCATCGGTTTCTAGCTCACGTAATTCTCTCACCTATGATGAAATTTGTAATGAGCCCATTCATCCATCCATCCCTATTTTCCCATACCATGTACATTGGGAAATGCCAAAATTCAACCATTTCAATAGTAAAGAAGACCCACAACAACATTTGTGGTCTTTCAAACATGGGTGTTACCTAATCACCCATGATGATGCTTTACTCCTACGGACCTTCCCGATGTCCTTGACAGGACCTACATTGGACTAGTATAGTGGGCTACCTAGACATTCCATCTACTCATTTAATTAGGTAGCCCAAGCCTTCTTAGACAACTTCTCAATCAACATTGTTAAGAAAGTCACCATGATTGATCTTTATTTTACGTGACAAGATGATGATGATGAGTCTATCATTGAATTTGTCACTCACCGGGAGCAAATAATTAACCAACTCACATTTCAATTACCTCAAACTAAACTCATAGATTTGTTTACTTGGGCTTACACTAGACACATCTCACTAACCCTATAGGTAGAGACCTTTTACACTTTTGGTGAGGCATTCACCATGGCATGGAAATTAGAAATTCATGCTATCGAAGAGAAGAAAGTTTAGTTGCAGTAACAAGAACATCGCGTTTAAATCAATTGATGCTTCTTCATCTTAGAAACCCCAAAATAATGATTCAAAACCCAAAGGATCTACCAACTCTGTGGTTTTCAAAGCTTTCCCCTCTCACCCATCAAACCTAGCCAAACCTCCTAATCTCTCTCTCATCTAAGCTTTCTAGTTTAGACGAGAACAATGAAAGTACACTTCAATAGGAGAACCTTATGCTTCTATTTTGGAAAAGCTTATAAAGGCTGGTGCTTCCATTAGCCTTCCACCTATAAAATAATATGACTTTTGCAACTATCATCGAGTCAAAGGTCATAGTGACGAAAAATACATCGCCTTCAAGAATATCATCTAAGAAATGTTATACAATGGAGATCTAGTCTTGGATATCCCAATGCACCCACTAACCAAAACCTACATATCTTCAAGAATCCATTCCCTAATCATGCCCCATCTTCCAACCAAGTTGGTGACACTTCAACCAATGATAGCAATGTCCACGAGGTCCACGCTATTTTTGATGACATACCAGTTACTTCCCAATTGCCTCATGTTCCTTCCATAGACAAAATCTTAGCCCGAGCTCCCCTACCTGCACAAGAACCTATTTCATCTACTCCTCCACCCATAGAAGAACCCCCTTCATTTTCTCCTTCACCCATGGAAGAGCCTATAATTAGCACAGTGCCTTTGACCCCTCAATTTTTCAAGCAATTGTCAATGAAACCTCTCCTACTCATAGGAGATACATGTCCACAACCTACACCATCACAAGGAGAGTCCACATAATCTAGCCCATCCTCTTCTCTACCCATGGAGGATCCTATAGAAATACCATTTCCTTTAGATGACCATTCTCCATTGGACCTTTAATATCTCGTTGATCTTCTTTTAGCTCTCTTACCCACAGAATCTGAAGCTAGCCATTTCCCTATGTATCGAGCATATTTTATGGGGATTTGTACTTGATCACCGGACTATGTTTTTCATAGATATTTACTTTGTTGAGGATGCCCACTTTGGGGACTTCCTACTTCTGTTTCAACCCAAATGCAGTTGTCACTCACTGACACCTCCACTATCTATCCAAAAGTGTTTCAGTGACCAAACCAAACATAACCATGACTATTGCAACACCTTCCATATCACTAATCATATCCTAACACACTCCTCTTCCCACAACCCAACATACATCTACACCCAAACACCTACCCACGCCTATATCATCTCCCTTACTTAAACCCATCACCACCTTAGGGGTCATGCTGACATCGAACCCTACTCACCCACCCATCAAATTAGATTTAGCCACATCTTACCAAATCAAAACTAAATTAATTATGGCCCATAAAAATAAGACCCAACATCCTAGGCCTCATACACCAACCTCAACTACCATACCATTGTCACCTTCACCCCTTCTATCCATCCTAGGACCTCACCCCTCGACCCTAGCCAAGCAACCTTCTTCCACCAGAAAACCAAGAATGCAACATCCCACCTCCTCATCACGAACCTCTAATATACCCAAGTGATCCACACAACCTCCATCATCACCCGTAACCTTCTTACCACCCATACCACCACTACCTTCCATAACTTCTTCACTACCCATGACACTCTCTTCTCTTTCACTCACACCTTCTACCAAACCTCCCCTAACCACCTTTCTCATAACTCGGTTAACCCCCAGGTAACCCATCCTCTCCCACCATCTGATTTTCCCTCTACATCTCGTACACTCGTGTCACCTTTTCCCAAGAAGGTGTAACCTAAAGCTAAAAATATGCTACCCTCTAATAAGGTAGTTAAACCAACCAAACCTTCCATCGCCAGCTCTTCTACCATTCCCATACCCATGCAGATGTAACCAAGACCTAAGACCACTCCACACACCAAACTAGTGGACCAACCCATTCCCCCTCCTGTAAAGCCTCTTCCTCCACAATCAGCCACACCTGTGCCCAAACCCACATTCACCTCCCATTGCGATCCACTAAAAGGTCCTACGCTAAAATATTAACCAATATCCTCAAAACTTTTGTCATCACATTACCACCTCTTAGACCTTACGACCCACTTAAATCCAAACCAAAAGGGTTTTAAAAACTAAAATTTGTGCCTACCATCATGTGCCAGGACACAATGTAGAGAACTATAAGGCTTTAAAACCACCCTTGTCCAATTATGTCCTCCCGAAGAAAATTTTGATGATGATGATATTCTTGATGAGGACCCTATTTTGCTTTCACCAATTTACCCAGATATTCTTCCATTACCTACTCAACGACCAATATATTTACCCTCGTAACTCTTTGATCCACCCTCGAGATTCAAGATCAACATGATCAACATTGCCACCCACACCTAGAAAGATAAAGGAAAGGAAAAGGTAACTAGCCCATCAACCAACCCTATACCCAACATACCATCTACACCCATACCCAAAGTCACCATTTGAGGTCCTACATATCCTATTTCCAATGGGGTCATGCATCGCACAATACTAAAACAACTACACCAATTCCCCCTCAAAATGTATTTATACGACCTCATCCAAACCTTTTAGTCACATCGTCAAGCCCTCATGGACATCCTTCAATCTATTGAGTTTTACCAAATGACCCCATGCCCGTGGCCTCCATCATTACCCCTCACCATGTAACCTCTCTCACTAGGTCATCACCTTCCTCTACGCCTCCACCTACTCACCAAGTAGCCACCCTCAATTTTTCAGATGAAGAGATCACTCCCTTCCAGTCCGACGAACCCCACCCCACTCTTTTCATCTCTGTTATTTATTGATAATATATGCATACAACGCATTATGATCGATGGTGGTGCTAGTATTAACATCATCTCCTCCCATGCATATGACCAAATGCAAATACTTTCCAATTACATGCATGGTAACCCAGTTATGTTGTGCTCCTTTAATGACACCATGACCTCTACCTAGGGTACCGTCGTTCTCCATATTTGTGTGGGTCCCACACTATCCTAAAACTTTTCTATGTCCTAGAAGGAGAGTTCCAGTATAATCTGTTGCTTGGCCAACCTTGGATCCATGTCATGGGTTATGTCCCTTCAATTTACATCGTTGCCTCAAATTTGAACATGAAGGACATAATTACACCATCCCTGTCAACCCATCACCTTTCAAGACCTATAACATGTTATACCAGCCCAATGATGTGCTTGTACCACTTAAGGAAACTACAACTATCCCAAATTCACCTTCGCCTACAAGCTCATCCACTAAGACTGCTACTACCTCTTCTACATCTAACCTTGTTATCCCTACTACTCATGCTATGACCTCTACCATTTGACTCACCCATTTCCCCATTATCTAGAGATTCATCTATCCCTGCTACCCACATATCAACTACTGATCCATTAGAAGTTTTTCAATTCCTCACTCCATGGGAATACCACCTATATAATATCGACACTTTCCTCACCCTACAAGAGTATGGGAACCTGCGTCAACACCCCAGCTTATGAAATCTGCATCGGTGATGTTTTCCTTATGGCCCTCCCTACCTTTACACTAATATAATGTATGGATGACTTGATATTACCACCAATAAACTCCGAACCTCCATCCCAAACCCAACAATTTTCATCGACCTACACTTCCTCACTAATCCTGTCACTTTACTCACACTTTCCTCCACCAAAGGTGTCCATGGAAAGGATTTGGCTTGATTTTATGAACAGAGCCACCATACTTTGTCATTTCTTGTACATCTCATAAAAAAAATGACCGTAGTGGAATTTTTTTGATGCAAGACTTTCTAGTAAGGTTCACGTCGACCTCATTCGGGATGAAAAACCTTCCCTACCTCATTCACCCACATTACCCTCTTCATCCACGAGTCCATAGATCTCGAATCTATTCCTCTTAAATTTTTTTTTTCGTAAACACCATTTCCTTGGGACCTTTGACCTATCAATGTGATGGCGAGGATCCCTCTTCTCTCTCATTCCTATATCTTGACATGATCGATGATGATACACCTTCTATTAATATCATTCAATGTCAGGACGATGAATCCATCCTCACTTACCTTAGTGCGGAATATTCTTATATTCATCGGTCGTTACCTTCTGAGATGTAAAACATGTTGAATGAATCGACCATTGAAATCAACATTAACACTCAAGACGACCCACACATTCTAAAGATTGGCCAATCCTTAGACGCCATTGAACAAGAATCCTTCACCTCTTTCTTTTGGGACCATAACAATGTGTTTGCCTGGTCCTATGATGATATTCCCAAGATTGACCCAAAATCATGGTCCACAATATCATAACCATTCCTAATGTAAAACCCATCAAAAAAAGATGCGGAAAATGCATCCTCGCATTGCTCTTCTGGTCAAAGAAGAGCTTTAGTACCTTCTCTCAGTTTCCTTCATCCTACCCATTGACTATCCCCAATGGATTTATAACATTGTTCCTATCACAAAGGTGACAAGGGGACTCTGTATTTACACGGACTTCCGTGACCTCAACCTAGCTTGTCCCAAAGATGATTTCCCCCTACTAGGCATTGACCAACTAGTTGATCTCACCACTGGCCATGAAATGCTATCGCTCATGGATAGTTTCTCGGGATACAATCAAATATTACTAGCTCCAGAAGATCAACACAATACTACCTTCATCACCCCTTGGGGGAATTTCTACTATCAAGTCATGCCTTTTGGCCTCAAAAATGTTGGTGCTACATATCAGCGAGCCATGACTTACATCTTCCACGACATCATGCATTACATATTGGAAGATTACGTAGATGATCTGATTTCCAAATCCAAACATAGAACCGAACACATGCCTATCCTTAAAGTCATCTTTGACTATCTCATCAAGTATTGTGTGTGTCATAAACCAAAGAAGTGCACTTTGTAGTAATTTCAGAAAAATCTTGGGTTTTATCGTTTCTTTGTGTGGCATAGAATTCAATCCTACTAAATTCAAGGCTATTATATAAATGCCTCCACCTACTAATCTCTGTCAACTTCGAAGCCTACAAGGTAAGTTGCAATCTACTCGGTGTTTTATCTCACAGCTTTCCAACCACTATCAACCATTCCATCATCTTCTCAAGAAAGTGTGTCATTAAAATTGGATAATGAATGTCATAAAGCCTTGAATCCTTAAAACAATACCTCCTTTAACCACCAATTCTCATTCCTCCTAAGGATGACCAGCCCTTTTACCTATATATTTCTACCACTTGACCATTCTTTAGGTGCCATGTTAGCTCATCAATGACCAACACCGAGAAAGCAAGTTTTATTACATAAGAAACACCCTTGTGGACCATGAAAATAGATATACCCATGCCAATAAACTCTTCTTAGCCTTATTTTTTTCACCACAAACTCCACCACTACCTACTCAACCACAAAACCTTTGTCATTACTAATACTAACCCACTACACTACATGTATGCCAAACCCTATCAACATTAATGTTATGCACGTTGGATTATGCTTCTTGCTGACCTCGACCTCGAATTCATTCATCAAAATTCCATCAAGGGCTAGGCTATCACCGACTAACTATCGACGATGCCTATTTCTAGGGAATAAACCATCTAACTTAGATTTCCTAGACGACTCTATAGCTTCCCTTTCCTAGATGAACCCACTTTCCAAATTACACTCTTCTTCGATGAATCCAAATGTCGGCGTGGGGGTGGGGTTGGTGTTATCCTCATTCCTCTTGATGGTTAACCTATGACTTTTCCTTTAAACTCAATTTTGATTATACAAACAATATTGCCAAATACAAAGCACTTATATTGGGCCTCCAAGCTTCTTATGCTTTGGATGTTAATTCCATCAATATCTTTGGTGATTCTTAATTGGTTTTAATCCAAGTCAATGGTATATACAAGTGTCATAATGAGATACTTCAAAATTATAAACATCACGTAGATATACTTTTGACCACCTTTGACCATTACGCACTTCAAACCACCTACTAATAAATTTATGGATACCATGGCACCTCACTTCTTAGATTCCTACTTTCTACCAATAAAAATTTATGGATACCATGGTCTACTCCATCAAAACCATTTCACCTAACCCACATGACCTTTGGTATAAGTAATATGCAAACTATCTTTCCCTTTCCATTCTACCCACCAATCTCACTCGTAATGGACAATGTGCCTTTCTTAAAAGTGTCTCTCGTTATGTCATCATGGGTGGTCTTATTTATAAGTGTGGCTTTGACGGTATTCTCTTATGATGCCTTACAAGTTTTGAAATTCCCTACACCATTAAGGAAGTTCACGATGGAATTTGTGGAGGCCACTTTAGTGGTTTAGCTGTCATAAAACACATTCTTCGCCTTGGTTATTATTGGCCAACCTTAAACTCGCGACTATTGTGATTATGTCAAACATTGCGTGAAATTCCAGCAACATGCTAATCTCCATCACACACCTAGTCATGCCTTACAGGTCACACGAGACCTTTGGCATTTCTCTCAATGGGGTTTGGATCTTATCGGTGAGATTAATCCCCATTCTTCATAATGCCACCAATGGATCATAACCGCTACTGAATATTACACTAAATGGGTAGAGGCCATTCCCCTCATTTCTACAAAATCTGAGAAAATATGTGAATTCATCAACATCACATCATTTGTCACTTTGGTGTTCCTCACCGCCTCATCACTGATAATGGAAAGCAATTCAAAAACAAAACCCTATGCAAAATATGTGACACTTTTGGCATCCAAATCAGTTTCTCATCACCTTATTACCCACAAACCAATGGTCAAGCCTTATCGACCAATAAAACCTTGACCAAAATTCTTATGAAAGTAGTCAACGATAGTGGGAAGGATTGGCATACGCACATTCCTTTCACCTTGTGGGATTATCACACTAGTATTTGCACTTCAACTATTGCCACACCCTTTTCTCTAGTCTATGGTACTGAGGCTATCTTACCTCTCAAAGTCTAGATTCCATCTCTCCGCATCTCACTACAAGACATGCTCAACGATGATGAATTTCACCAAGATCATTTGGTGCAACTTGAGTTATTAGATGAATGTTGTCTCAATGCTCTTGACCATCTCCAAATCTACCAAAAATGTATCAAATGTTCCTATGAAAAACATGTTCATGAATGAACCTTTTAGGTTGGCAACCTCATGAAATAACATCAACATGTAACTAAAGAGGAGAAAAGTAAACGGGGCAAATTTTCTCCTAATTGGCTCGGACCCTATATCGTTACCCATGCCTATGGATCAGGTGCTTATCATTTGTCTTCACTCAAAGGTAAACCCGAACTTGAGCCCTCAATGCCTTGCATCTTCAACCATTTTATTGTTGACATCAAGTTCTATATCACTTTCTTTAGTTGATCACTCATCCCTTGAGCGTTGTTCACCTTCCATATTACCCATTTTGAGGATCCATGACTAAACAAGAATCATGTGATTACCCATCACCTTTCAACCTTATCTTCAATATGAGTACCATGGCTCTACTCATAGCATGATTCTCATGGATACTTTTCATCTTCTCCAGATGGAATCCCATGGTCGTTCATCACTCAAAACCACCCCTTTCATAGTTAACTCTTGTGTACTATGGTTTTGTCATCTGAATAAGAACCTACCCTTCCTCTATAGTCTTTTCCATGACTTAAACGTCTAAAACAAAAAGGGATGCAACTCCTTGAGTCAAAATTCCAGCAAAAGATGACTCCCTCAAAAGGGACATCTCTTCACTCTAATTCCACCACTATAAATAGACTTCTCCCTTGAAGGACAGCTATATCAAGTCATTTCAAAATATAATAAAAATATCTAGAAGCTTCTCACATTGATCAGCTTCACGAAGACCTCAAGGAGATAATCTACTAATCCCACATAGAATTCCCGCATTGATCAGTCTATCAAAAACCAAAAATAATGAAGAAAATGACGAAATTTTCATCATGGATTCACTATTTTTGATCTTGGGTTTTTTTTTGAGAAAAACATGTTGTTGTATACTAAGTTATGTTAAACCTCCCATTCTCACCTCCTTTCCTTTTTAGCCTAATTTCCTCTTTACTCAAGGGACTTTCCATGCCAGTGACATTTTGTGATTATGTGATTGTCTTCACCCTTAGAATGTCCATTATGCAATGCATTTAGGGTCTTACATTCATAAGCCCATCTTGGGTATCGTAGAATCATTAGGGTTCTTATCAATTAAGTGGCTCTTTTACCACCTCTTACCATTCGTCTTCCTCATTACTTATTGATTATCCTATACAAGACCAGATCATCGACACCTATATTTAAAAACCACTCAACCATTCCTACAACCTAAACTTAATCATGTATATGACCTACATTCAATCATGCCTAACACTTATCAACCCATTCCTCTACTTCATCATAATCTTCCCTAGCTTATGGGAGAACTACATTGGCCTGAGGTCCCTTTTCACCGGGACTATGTAGGCAACACTTTGAGGGCATGGGGCCCTTGGAGGTTAGCTCGGCCACTCTTTACCCTAACCAATGCCCCCTTTCACTTTCCTATTCACATTCTACCCTAGTTAGTTTTCATTTTATATCAATAACTGGAAATTAAACCAAATAAGCATCAATTAATACACATCTTTATTACATCATCAAATCATTCATTTATCATTTTCACATTTCCACTATAGCACATATTTGGAAATTAAAATCATAACCTGTATATACATCACCATTTTTCCCCCATGTTACCTACAACTTGGACATTACCTCATGCCTAAACCAACTTGACTCAATCATACCTAACCCAACTTGACTCCATCGCACCTATAACTTGACTCCACCATGATTATAACTCCGACTCCACCATACTTACCACCTAACTCAACCATGCCTACCACCTGACTCAACCATGCCTATGACCTGACTCAACCATGCCTAAACATAACTTGACTCCACCATGCCTATAACCTAACTCAACCATGCCTATGACCTGACTCCACCATGCCTACCACCTGACTCAACCATGCCTATGACCTGACTCCACCATGCCTAAACACACCTATTTTCCATCCATCTATACATAACAATCAAATTCTACCAACACAAGTACATCATCAACCAATCATCCATCTCATCAAAAAATCTATGTATCCATACAATATACACTGATGCCAAATAATAATCACAATCTCTCAAAAAAATCTCATATACAACCTCACCATCTTTGGCACGCATGACGGTATATGATCAAAAATAACAAAAAATCTCGTATACATCCTCACTCTCTTCAAAACGTAGGCCGGTATATATCAAAAATACACAACTACACCAAAATGGAGGTACGTACGACTATCAGGTATCCCCCTACTAGATATCCTCCATATCTATCTCACCTGTCTCCTCCTCCTCCTCTACCCCCATATGGCATCCAACTAACATCTCACCGCCCACCATGGTTCCTGATAAGATCTCTGTTGGTACCTCACCTGGGGCTGGCCTCTGTGAACTGGTGGCCTCATCCTGACCCTGTCTTGAGGCTCATGGACCTCGTGTTGTCCACACTATGGGTGCACGTGACACATGGTCCTCTCACTTAATACACGGCTATGCTTTATACTCTCCATAGGATAGGAAATCTATCCCTACGGCCATCAACTGATCTTGATAATACCTCACCTCACCTAAGGCATCCCTCAACCTAGCTATAGGTACTATCTGTGGTGGTGCCATTGGCCTTTAAACGTACATGTGTCTTGTGGGGACCCTATCTTGCCCCTATCTGTAAAGTGGGACCCTACCCCTGTGCATGTGGTGGGGCCATCGGCCTCTAATCTTGTGCTTGTATATGGGCCTGAAGGACCACAACTTGTGCTTGTGTAGTGGCCAAATGGCCCTAAAACCTATAATTTACATCTGTAGGGTGGCCACCTGTGCTCCCCATCCCTATCTCCACTGCTAATGCAGTGCTATCCTACGTGGGCTTTCTGAGTGGCCACTAAAAAGTGGAAACTGTGCTTCGACCTATTAGCTATCCTTGCACTATCCCCAACTATGTCACTAGGGTAACCACCGCCACCGTAGGGAATCCTCTCGAATAGTGATGGTGGCTAAATCCAAATTTGCCTCGACCTTGGTGGTACTGGTCATAAATGTGTGGTCCACCAACTATTTGTATCTATTAGTAACCTTTGCATTCAATCTGTCAATCTACCACCTTCTCCTCTTTAACTATAGGCACCGTCGGCTATGGTAGAGGTAGAGGTATCTCCACGTCATCCCTCATATACTGTGGGAATGGTGGGGGTATATCCTGAGGTAGCCTAAACTACTTTATCTGACCCTATCTATAGGTATCATCTTGTGCTCTCCTGCATGTTGCCCCTCTATCCATCGGAGCATCTGTAGCTCCTATAGCTCCTCGGTCATCCACCCATATGACAGGAAACCCACATATGGCCTCCAAATGATGTCCATGCTGGAAAACCCTCTAGCAAATGCCTATAATAGGCTACATCGTGTGTAGCTCTAGCAGCTCGGCACTCCCCAATCGCAGGCAACCCATCACCTGAAGCCCACCAACAAAACCTAGCTTGAATGCATCCAATCGGGGCATACCAACTAGACGCACACACACACACAATGTTCTCATACACCCAATGAGTGTAGTAAGAAAGTGCAACATAGGTTGAACCTTCGTAGCCACCCATAAGCCCATATCTCTCTATACAACTATACTAGGAATGCAGTGCCCATGAAAAATGGGTCCTATCCTCCACCATATCATGCAGAACCCCCATCAATGATCATGGGAATATCCCACCCTCTGCATCTCATCGTGGTAAAAAATAGCAGACTACCTCCATTAGCAATAACACTAGCCTCATCTCCTCTGGATGGGCCCGGTACATATCTCTATAGCTCATACTAGTACTATGGAATATTAACTCCACTAGACCCTCACCAAACATGATCAACATCAACTCCTCAGATGCCTCTGAGGAAATCAAATACACCTACATCCCCACTATCTGGTAACCACAGGATCCTATACACATCCTCTAGGGTGATTATGACCTCACCCATCAACAGATGGAATGTATTAGTCACCAATCCCATTTTTCGATGAGGGAGACCATAAAACTTGGCTCTAGACTACATGTCGCATGGTAGTCGTCTAACCTAATTAGGCTAACCTCTACAACATGGCACCAATCATCGATTGTCATGCTCCTCATACCTATACCTCCAAGTAGGGTGGTACCCTATCTCATATCTCGCAATCTAATCTACCTACATCTAACAAACCATCACATTATTAAAACCATACCTGTAATCACTCTTGACACCCCACCTATACCTATTACCCTACCTATTTTCCTTCACAAATTACCCTCTTATCACATGACTTGTCTACCCACCCCAACCCTAACCACGTACCTTTCCCCCACCTCAATTTAACACCCCTCAACAATACCTATTTAAACCTCTTACCCAAGCTTCTTTTTCCCATCAACAACATATTTTTCTACCATTACCTACCTCACCCACCCACCCTATCTCATTTTTGGCCCATTTTTCTCCAAATGATGACTGATACTAGTTATCCTTGACCGACCGTGGTCTCCCACAATCGACATTGTTCACCTCATCGCGACCATTGCCGATCTGACTCCCACCGACGCGTCATCCAACCATTGATTGATGTCAATCACCATCCCGGCACCCAAATCCGTGACACTCTACCCCATTTCCTCCATAATTCAACATTTTCCCCTCCCAACCTATCCTTCCTACCCAAATCCCACCTAAATTCATACTCACCTCTCTTCCACCTACATCCACCCTTCTCCCTTCCTATTTTACCCATTTTTCATCCCAAATTCAAAATTCATTTTTCCCCCAAAACCCATTTTCCCTCACCCGACCTCTATACACCAATCTACCTCATAACACAAGGAATGGGATTGAATCATACCTCATCACACTATCATCTCCATGGTGGCACATCGGGCCACTGCACCGATGGTCCCCCCGATCCCTCTCCTACCTCTTCCATCACCAACTAACCTCCTCACCTCCAACCAACTGAATCGATCAAACAGATCTCATGGACTTTCCTATCACCTGTTGATCACCCACTACAAGGCTTTCCAACTCAGCTCTCCATCTCACTCGGTCACTTTCCACCTTTTCCTCTCTCCTCTATCATTTTCTCCTATTTGGAAAATTACAAATGATTCCAAAAAGTGGAAATTTCCTTTTTTAACCTCTCCCTAACTTTTACCGATGCATTGGTCATGTGCCCTAACATACCATGGTTAGTTTCCCTAGACCGACATCGGTTAAACATGAATGGTGTCGGTTACCCATGTTGACCCCATGGCAACCCATTACACCTTATCTACTTTCCCACAACCTTTTTCACCTAACCCGAAGTTGACCCTAACCCTCCACCTCATCCTCCTAACCTCATCATTTATCACCCAACCTCACCATCAGTTGGGGCATATTTCTGCCCCTCCCATGGCCTTACCTATGCCACACCTTCTTTTTACCCACATCTTACCTCCCGTGATGTGCCCATCAACCTTGCACACTCGCTTTACCTTGCGATGTTGTTACCACGTTGTTAGCCTACCAACCATACCTTGCCTTTAGCCGTGACCCTTATCTAAACAAACCTTGACCTTTTAACCTCTTGGATGTACCGAGAACCACACCTACAAGTTCCTGTATCTTACCTCATTGTGTGTCCGGACCATATCCTTTACCCTAGATACCAGGCCTCAACAACCCTTGTTTGGATAACCCGATTGACCTTGGATGATGTAGATTTTAAAAGCTCTTTAACTTGATACCATGTTGCAATCTCTACGTGTGCATACATTTGATTGACACTACCCATTACCCATTTTTACCTCCACCTACCCTACCCACACCTACCTACCTAACTGTTGATTATGTGGATATTCTCATGTCCTCACTCATTACATCTTGTGATGATGGTACATGTTTCGCTTAGCCTAATAGCCTTACCTTGTCTATAGTCATGACCCTTATCCTAACAAACTTGTACCTTTTATCCTTTTGGATGCATCAAAACCACACGTAAGTGTTCCTACATCTTACCTCATTGAGTGCCCAGACCGTATCCTTTACCTTAGATATCAAACCTCAACAACCCTTATTTGGATGACCTTTACGACCCTAGCTAATGTACATTTGTTATGTTGAGAAACCCTTGTATCTCATGGCATTTCACAACGTTGCATACATTCTATATCACCACTTCCTTTTCACACCTAACCCTATTTTCTCAAACCACCCACTTCATTTTATCAAACCACTCGCCACTTCCTTCTCTCACCTCATCGGTTCCTAGTTTGAGGGGGGTTACCTTCACCTATGCTTCGGGAAACACCACCTTCACTTACACTCAACACAACCACATCTTATTTTTGTCAGTGTTACTTACCAATATAAGCTACGTAACAAAAAGGGGAAAAATGTAGACACCAAAATTGGGTCACACTCCCCTTGGTCCCCCATCAAATAACCAACTCAAACATATTCACCTAACCATGACCCTTATACCCCACATTAACATTAATTTAATTATTTATAATTAAATTAATACCCATCCTCACCCCATTATTAATTTAATTACTTTAATTAAATGAATAGACACCTCACCTAGACACCTCACCATAGACCTATTCATAGCATGTTTCCATAAATGAATAAGACTTTGTCCAAACCTAAAAATCAAGGCCTATTATTCCTCTAACCACCTTCCCGCTCATAAAAAGGTAACATCCATTCAGATCTGGGGATAAAGGAATGAACTTGATCCAAAAGATGCTAGATCTACCATTTTTAGTAAACCTAGAGGATCCCTCCTTAACCAATGTCGTTCACCCCTAAACCGACACCGGTCAATATGGAACTACATCGGTTACCATTTATTCACTTTAGAAATACTTTTTTTGGGTTGGCACATTCTGAGATTAAGGAGATGAGAAGACTACATGTAAGCAGTAACCGAGCCTTTTTACACCTATAAACATCCATAGCCAGCACTAGGATAGATCCAGAAGAATAGCACTCACGGAAGCATTCCAGGAAGCATTGTTGTGGCACAAAACACCAATCTTCTAATCGATCAATTGCAAGCATAATTCAGCCATCAAACCTACATCACAGTAAGTGTATCTTCTACTAGCATAGTCTATTTCAATATAATAGCCTTTGTTACTTCTTTGTTATTAGTTTATACTTTACATGTTCCTTTCCCATCTTCTACCTACTTGTAGACTCAGCCATTCCTCTACCCACACCAACAAATCACCCATTCTTGCCTCCTACACCCCTTTGAGTATACCTGAGATCTTTACAGACCTCCATATCCACTCTTCCATCTCTGTTTAGCTTCAATTCAACTCCTACAAGTAGATCTCATTGAGTTCCTTTCACCCCAACCCTATCGACACTGGTTACCCATGACCATCGTTGGTCCCTTCTAAAACATTGTCGGTTACACCCAACCGACATCGGTCTTTGTGTTTTACACTTGTGCCAATAACAGAGCTAACCTACCTTCTACCAAGTGACCCAAACAACCCGAATGTGAACCGAGATAGTTCTAACACCATGACACCTACCTAACCTTTAGATATGACTATAGCCTAGCCTGTTATGTTAGATTCGCTTATTGTGCTTGAATGAAATACATGAATCATATCAACTACAGTATGAATTTTTTTATTTTTCACATTAAGTTGTTTTAAATAGTGGATTGATAGCCATCTATGGAGTATCACACTTCCCGGATCTTGCATACGCTAGGAAGTACACTATCATATATTATTTAACTCTTCTTTTGTGGCCTTGTTTTTTATTTCGGGTTGTTCCTCCCAACCAAAAGGAAACTCTCACAATCAGCATTGGATTGAGAAGTTAAAACACATGAAATAACTATTAACCGAAAAACATAAACATGTATTCCTCCTATCCCATAACCCTTATCTATTTTGACTCAATAACATAAAAAAATAGTGAAACAGACCATATCTTTTAATCTTGCTTCCTCTCTAGAGCCTTCATCCCTTCCATTGCCACACCTATTTTTAGGAATTCTGTGATATCTTACAAGTCCGAGGGCATGTGTTGTAACCTAAAAAGTTGCACATCTAGAATGGTATCCTCAATGCTTTGCATATCCTCCCCTGAGTTAATCCTTGATAAGTGACCAGGTCTTGAATTTCTCTTCCCTAGTTTTATAACCACTATGAACTCAGAATCTTTAAATAATAGGACCCATCGTCATATGCATCCTTACAAAAAGGGATTGTTCACCAAGTACTTCAATGCCACGTGGTCTATGTAGAGTATAAAATGTTTTTCCAACAGTACTTGTCTAAAATTTTGCAGTGCATAGATCATAGATAGTGCCTCGCACTTAGTAGTTGTGTAATTTTTCTCTCATGGTGTCAACTTCCTAGTTGTAAAACACAAGGGATGATCAATAATTCCCTCATTTGGGTTATGCTAGTACTACTCCCATGGTTATCCTTGAGGCATCAACATGCACATGGAAAGACCTATCCCAAGAAGGAAAACATAATATGGGCATAGTGATAAGCTTATCCTTTAAAGTGTCAAATGCCTTTTTTTGTGCCTCTCCTCAATGAAAGGCACTCTTATGTTTTAGAAATTATTCCAAAGGCGCAGCAATCTTGGCATACCCCTTGATGAATTTCTTGTAGTACCCCATATGCCCAAGGAATCTGCACACTACGCTTTGACTAGTAGGCTCCCTTAATCCCACAATAACTATAACTTTGGCAGGACCCGTTGGTAATCCTTCTTTGCATATAATATGTCCTAACAGGGTCCCAAATGGAATAACAAAGACACATTTCTTAATGTTGAGGGATATCCTTAATTGCTGACATCTCTCAAACATCAAACTCAAATTGTCATAATGGTATTTTACCAACCCATATATAGTCCAGTCATCCAGGTAAACTTGAAGAAATTTATGGATGAAGTCCTGAAATGCTTGTACCATGATGCGTGAGAACACCGCAGGTGCATTCTTCAATCCAAAAGGCATAACCGTGTAGGTAAAACTTCCCCATTCAGTGGTGAAAGTTTTTTTCTCTCAGTCTTCCTTTGCAATCCTTACTTGGTGATACCACGATAACCCATCATGAATGAGTAAACTTCATGCTTGGCTACTCCCTCCAAAATTTCTTTAGTAAAGGGGGTTGGAAAAGGACTGATGACACATACTACATTTAGGTCCTTGTAGTGAACAGAGATTCTTATCCTTCTTGATACCAATGACCATTAGGCTTATTCATTATAATTCCTCCACAGCCTCAATGATACCAGATGCTATCATCTTGTCTATTTCTTCCTTGACCCGTACACGTAGATTTGGATTCATCCGATAAGGCCTCTTCCGAATTAGGCACACACCTTCCTTCAACTTTATCTTCATCTCTCCCAAGGAATGGTGGATTCCTTTGAGTTCATGGTACCCACGAGGAACAAATCTTGGAACTCATGCAATAGATCAATGACCTTTGAAACTTCTTTTTCCGACCAATAGTCCCCAATGATAGCTTCCTTAGGTTTTGTCTCCATCCCAATGTTAACCTTCTTTTTTTTCAAGGGATTATGGTAGGCACATTCTCACTCATCATCGCTATCTATGAGTTTACATGTACCTTAAAAATGGTTAGCATCCAAAGTTTCCATCTCTTCACCGTCTACTACATAGACCATTTTCCCTTTTCCTTTTCCATGCACATGCACTCAAGTTGTACTTCCTCTGATTCTTCTTCATTGAGGCACATTTCCAAATAAGGCTCACCCAATAATTCTAGTAGCCTATCTTCTACCATAGCACTATCTCCCATCGTAAGGTACTTGATTACTTGCAATGCCTTATCCATTGATGGCTTGGTACTCCTATACTTGAAAGCTTGAATGAGATCATCTGCCAACTCCTGCCAATTAGTTTTTTGATGGTGCATCTTTGAATGAATATACCATGTGTGCACATAACCTTGTAAGGTGGAATATAACTTATGCACCCATAACGAAGGTGGTAAATCTTTTACACTTCCTATCCAAGCCTTTTCACATGCTTGGATATGAAATGAGGTAGTCTCTTTACCATGGTAATCTTAGATCACAGTGGGTGCGTTGCTCTTGGATAACCTTATAGAAAATGTGAATCTTACCTCACACCATTCTAAGAGGCTCTCTTGATGTGTAACCCACTAACGCGATAAATTTCTAAGAAGGTTATAATTGAGCATTCCCCTTCTCTCGTCTTCATTTTTCCACTGAGTCTCTATTTCTCGCAAGAAAATTTCAGGGTATGCTCCTCCAGAGTAACTTGGCAACTTCTTCCCTCCTAGGCACTTGACTGAGCACACCTTCATTACCCTTATTACAGATCCTCTCAATTATCACCCAATCAACTCATAAGTCCCATGTGCCCAATTGTCACATGCCATGCTAGTGGTATCACTCAAGGACTAAGCATATTCAAGTTTGGATAACTCCTCCATGAGATGAATTATCTCAACAACTCGATAGAGCACACATAGATTTTATTGAGGACTTCCTCTCCTAGGGGCTTAGTATAGGGTCTTTGACTTTCCATCTATTAAAGGGATAATCACCATTTCTTCCTTTTTCTCAAAGCTGATGTACCCCTTGTTAAACCATAGGTTAGAATTGTTCTTATAACACCAAGGGCACCCAAATAATGTTGGAAAGTTGTCTTCCTTGATGAGCACCAAGAATTCAAAATATCCAGTGAACTTGGCCCCTTGAATAGTGATATACAACACATTCAAAAATGGTTGTAGTGTGTTACTTCCCATTTGATGCCAAATATCCAAGGTAATAACATTGACCTCTGCTCCCATGTCAATGAGGATATTGCTTAGAAGCCACCCATCAACAACTGCATTTAATGTAATCTCCTTATCATAGTCAAGGCTATGAGGAGGAAGGTCTGTATGAAAAAATTTCTTTTCGTACTCTACTCCAGCATGTGTTACCTTCTCCCTCAGCCATTCTTCGAGTAAGGGAATAATATTCTCTTTCCTTAACATCCTACATACTTCCTTGACCTCATCCAGGTCCTCCTTCGAGCCTCAACATTCTTCCTTTGATCCAATTGCTTTGAATTCTCCTTTAGACATTGGATCTCCCCTTGAAAACTTTGAATTACATCCATAGTCTCTTGATACACCTCCTTTTGATGAGTAAGGTCTAGATAATTTCTATGTACCACTTCCTCTCTTGAAACTAGTGTCCTTTGTCTTGGCATCACCCTAGTACACAAGACCTCTGCTTGTGTCGTTGCCAATACATTATCTAGTCCTAACTCACGTGCCACTCTTGGAATCCACTTTGAATCAGCCTTCTTGATGCTTACCATCCCAATGCCTTTTTCCTTTCAGTGTTACTGGTTCATATTCTCATAAAGTTCTAGACACTCTTCGTACTTATGTTTCTTCCAACACCACAAGCATTGTAACATATAAGGAAACTCATGCTTGTAATGCCCTGTAGATCCACAGTTAAAAAAAAAAGTTCCTTATGGGAATTCACTTTATCCTCCTCTATGGTTACTTTGTGACCACAAAATCCTCTGTGAAAACCTCTTCCATGTGCTCCTCCATCTACACGCCCTTCATAGAGATGATCATCATCCTTGGAACTACTTACAAGACTATTCTTGCAAACACCAAGATCAATATCATCATGAATCTAGTCACTCAGTCTGCAATC
Source organism: Taxus wallichiana var. yunnanensis (assembly GCA_018340775.1). Classification (NCBI taxonomy): domain Eukaryota; kingdom Viridiplantae; phylum Streptophyta; class Pinopsida; order Cupressales; family Taxaceae; genus Taxus; species Taxus wallichiana. Next base: position 65,455,585 of record CM031239.1, on the reverse strand, counting down.
CTTGGTATCATGGGTCGTATAGGTACATATCTTACAATAAAAAGAAACATTATTGCGGATTGCATGCTATAGTAGAGGACACCTACTTGCATCATGATCCCCATGGAAAATTTCACAGTCTACCACCATGGTGCGTACCAAATTCTGAGGGAAACTATCCTTTGCATGCCCTTCCACTTCATAGTCTATACACCAAAGCCCACTACAAACCTCATGTGCTGAGTTTGCAGACAAATTCTCCAACTACTTGGCCATTGTAGTAATTTGAGCCTCCGAAAAGGGGCTAACACCAATATCAATGCTCCTAATAGCCTCAGCACACAAGGAAGCTTCCAAGGCCTCGTGCGGGTCTATGAAAGTCTTGTGTGACAGAGCCCTCCTAAATGGTGTTATCAATCCTCTAACAAACCATTGAGCATGTTGAGAAGGGTGAATTTCATAGGATAGTTTTGACAAGAGAGTCTTGAAACATGCATCATACTCCCACACACTCTCTGCCATTCCTTGCTAGATCTCCTTTAGGGAGTTGATGCTCTTCTACTCAAATTCAAGGATATAGAATTCTACTAGGATGGTTTTATTCAATGCAGTGGAGTCTACCACTATTTTATAGGGGTCATACTTTCAATACCAACTATGTGCGTGCCCTTGCAACATCATTACAAAATGACTTGCCTTCTACTCTGGGGTAGTGATCCATTTTGTGTGCCATAGTAATTTACACTTTTTCAAATGCTTTGCAACATTCTCAATACCCCGTAGTCTAGTAAGTGTAAAGACATCTCAAAAAATACATGTGGAGGTGGATGAGACCTTTGTCCTCCTGATCCAGATCCTTGGTTCCCTCTGATGTTTCATCCTCCACCAGATCCACTAGATCCACTAGGTCATGTTCCTCCTAACCCACCAGATCCTCCAAATCCACTAGTTTCACTAAGTCCTCCAGCTCCTACACCACCAGATCCACCTCTTGCAGTTGAAAAATGGCATGAAGTGGTCGCGTCTAGTGTTTCCAATGTCCCACTCGAACTATGTGTCGGTGGTTTTGATATTATCCCACTACCGGTTGTATTTCCCGCACCACTCCTAGACATGATACCCAAAACTTGCATACTTATACCTTGTCCAAAAATTCCTCCAAATACTAGAATGGTTTTTTCAAAGCAATGGATGTTCTGAATGAGAAATTATATCTCCTAGATGTAGATTAGTTACTCCCATCGATACCAACTGGGTTAATAATAATTCTCCCTTGATTTGTAAAAACCAAACACCAAGGTTTGGTCACCAGGTGGGTTCAGATGTGCACTGATGGATCTCCTTTATCCATACAACAAAATCTCATTAGAAACTGAAGGGGCTTCTCTCCCACACTTGCGAACATGGGTTAGCACAAAATGTTTAGGTTCCACATCCTCTACATGAACCTAAACTTCTTCCCGCATCATCTACCACCATAGATCCATCACACTTGCAAGCTCACATTGTCTAGTCATCTCCCTTTCACAAGCTTCGCTATACTTGAGTTATCTCTCCTCATTTTTATTCTAGCCACAATGTCTCCCATCTTCCTCTACCCTAGCTTCCTCTCCTAAAGCACTCAAAGAAGCTTAGTCGGTCATGGGAAATGCCTCTAAATTTAAGGTAATGGCCAAGACCTTCATTTCCAAAGGAATAACATGCAAAAATTGTCCTCTAGGCTCCTCATAAACTTGAACTAACAACTTCCGGGAAAGAATACGTAGAAATGGCATATTCTAGAGTATAATCAAGTTAGCACACCTTTCCATCAGTGATCAACAATGCACGTCCAAGTTAGATCTACATCATGTAGCCTCTGATAATCATCTTAGGTCCATACATACAATCTATAGTACCAGCTTGATCTGGATGCATATGTTGAAATCCATTCATATAGTTCTACTGGAAAACAAAAGAAGAATGTATCATGTAACTCATGGTACAAGTTCTCTTTACCCATCTACGTGCATTAAACTCGGTACAATGTTGAATCTTTGAGAAAATTCATCCTCTCCGTGCTCTTGAACCATGTTTCAATACTTTCCATGGTTAGACATTCCATCATCATGCATCAAAGGGACAAATATGTATGTCATTTCTCAAAACAACTTCAAAAAGAGGTCCCAAAGAATAGAACCAAGATGTAGTCATTTTTATACCCTTAGAACAATAACCTAATCCTGTGTATTCCAGCCTATCACCCAACAGTCTTGAGCACTCACCGAGGCACGCGCGGGTGCCAAGCCCATTTTTATGTGAGTCTTGTGAGAATACATCATCTATGATAGATACTTAAGTGTAAAAGAATGGGAAGGAACCATGCGTTCATTCTGAGAACCTAGGATGAGTTATCATATCAATGCATCCATAAAAGAGAAATAAAAACATCATATAGAACTGATTCATAACACAAAGGAAATGCATTAGGCTTAAGCTCATGAACACATATATACTTTAGAACAAAACCTTCCATTCATATTAATGAGTTTAGTAACCACATTACATTCCTTGAGGTCATAACAGACCAATATAATAATTCAAAGTAAGGTCATGCATCAGAAACTACACTATGTCCTTCATATTACAAGGATAAACATAGACCTATCCCTCTAAATATGCCATCACTCCTATATTTCCTCTAATCCCACCCCATATAATCCTCCATGATATTTCTGTAGAGCTTCGCCTCTCTTCTACCATACAACCACACCAATCACATATATCTCTCCCTTCTACTACCCGCGCACCTCAATATATAGCTTTTTCCTTCACCGCCATGCCTTCTGAGGTAACAGATCAATTTCCAAGTGTCCAAGTGGTCCTCCAATGGAGCATGCCTCCTTTGATCCGAGCTCTCCACTCTTTGCAATGATGTCCTTCTAGATCCTTCCATTGCATGCATGGAATATTCCATTCTTTATCCTACAACTGCCATGTTGGTACCTTAACCATTTTATATGCTAGATGGGTCACATTTTTCTCATGTGCTTTCTAGAACTTTGAATATGGCTAAGTCCCAAAGCCCATCTTGTTTTATGCGTGTGCATCATGTGTTATGCTAAACCCTGTTGGAACCCTACCTGCGCACTTTCAACCCATGCACCCTTCTTCCAATAGATCTCACACGCCCTTCTTCCAATAGGTCCCACGTGCCCTTTTTCTAATAGGTCCTGTGCCCTTATTCTAATAGGTCCCACATGCCCATGTGCCTTCTTGTACTTATCCAATATTCTAGGGCCCAACACCTAGTAAAAAAATATTTGATTGGATTGTTAAGAATGGTATGAAATTTCCCGTAGGGATATAACTCAAAAACACACAAATTAAAGATAAATTACAGCAAAATAGAAAATCTAATTTTTTTCATAAATACTCACTAGTGAAGCGAAGTGTTTTTATTTATTTTTCTTAAAATATTTTACCAAAACATATGAAAATTCGTAGGAAGCTTGCCATGATAATAAATAACCCTAGAACAATACTTTTGGAATTTTTCAGATCATATAGGACTACGAAAAATTACGATAACCCTAGACAACTAGAAAACCTTAAAAATTTGTATCTTCTCAAATATATATGATAAAATTATGAAATTTTTGAAATAACATCTATTAATAATATGAATGAAAACCCAATTTCCATTCCTCAAAAAAATCACACTGAAAACCCTCCAAAATGCATTGTAAAATCCTAAAATGGGTCACTCCACTTGGAAAGAGACCACAAACCCTCCAAAATTCCTCCGTATGGCGCCAAACTTGACCTAATTGCTGAAATAAAATAGATCCGGAAACCCTTAATTTTTCTCCACCAAAAAGCCCAAAATTCCACCAAAACCTTAGTTTTTCGTGGCGGTAAATTGGTTTGGGTATACGGTGCTCGGTACTAAACTAAACAAAACAGAAGGGGAATCTAAATAAAACAAGACAAAAATGGAACAAAAAAGAAAAAAGGAACAAAATAAGACAAAAATGACTCGAATCAAGGAAGATACCCCTCGAATCCCTAGATTGGACTCATTTTGGGTTTTGAAAAAAAAAAAACCTTCTCTCAAAACCCTAAAATTGATATCTTAAAATCAGCCCTAAATTAGCTACAAATTGACAAGATAGGGTGGATCTTCCACCACCGAAGAATTCCTCGCTATCTAAGAGTGGATCTCACACCACCGAAGTTAGTGTTCTTGTGGGATTTTACTCCACAAAATAGAAAAAGAAAACACAATTTTCTCAAAGGAAATTATAAGTGTGTATGCAAGAATGACCTCTTTTTCTCCTCCCAATATCCTTTTATAATCTCCCCGAAGTAATTTGTGGCCTAAGTAACCTAAATTAACACTAAAAAATACAGTAACTTAAGTTACGTTTCTTCCCCCAAGTCACCATAGGGACATAAGTGACCCCAATGAAAGAATATAACATTAAAGTGTTATTAGTCACCCTCATAACGTTAAAACATAAAGTTTTCTCCCACCAAGCTACTTAACACCCATACCAATGTAATAATATAACAAATAAGCAAGAAGGAATACCCAATAACCTCTAAAGTCTTTAGCCCCTTGGGTATGCCTAAGGATAAGACTAAATTTTAGCCCTTAGGCCCTCTATGTAGGAAAGGGGACATTAGAGTCCTCCCTTACCAAAATTGGCATGTCCCCAAGCAAATGCAAACTATAATGTTGTAAAAAAAATTCTCCCTCCCAAGTAGCATCCTCAAGTGGTAATCCTCTGCACCACACCAAATACTTTGTGATCACCCTGCTCTAGAGCATCCTATGTCTCACCCTAATAATATATTTTGGTTCCAATACCAGCTTCCCCTCATCATCCAATGGTGGAAACTCCATAGAGGGTAAGATATGATGTAAAAGTTCCCTTTTAAGGCATGAAACATTAAATATATTATGTATATTAATGTATTATGGAAGATCCAACTCATATGTAACTGCTTCAACTTGTTGTGCTACCCTGTATGTGTTGGTGCCATTTTTGAGCTTGCACCATGTTGCCCTAATTTTCCAAATTTGTATGTTCTCAAAAAAATTTACCCTTTGATTTGATGGTCTAAAATTCTTCCCCTCAAGTTGAAATTCTTTAAAAATGCTCACAAACTTGTTGTTTTTCCCTAATTTGGAAGAATAATCCAAGTTTACCCTTTTCTATGCGCTACTTTTTCCAATTTTGTGGGCTATGTCATTTTTTCCCTTTGTCAGATTGTGGAAAAATCAAAATTGATCAAATCATACTTGTTTGTATTTGAAAATCCAAATCCTAGGTCGAAAATGTTCGAAATCATGCTTCAGTTGATTCAGAATCGAAAAATCTGCCATCCTTGGTGAAAAACTTGAATTCTAGGGCATCCTTGGAATTTTTTACATTTTGACGGTTAGAAGGATGTCATTTTCCCATCAAATTCATCCTCAGAAGGTATTGGCAACATGGCGGGTTTTCATTGGTTGAGGAAAAGTGGGGAAGTGTTGTAACTTTTCATTTTTCACCTTTTTGACAATGGGGCATTTTTGGGCCCAGGGACCCATTTTTTCCAAATTTACCTACATGGCATGTTTTGATTGGTAGGGGATGGTGGGTGGTTGGATTCCCTTAAGGTTTTTAGACCTTATTTTGCAAAAATGTTAAAGTCACAAAATGGTCTGAAGCCCCGTAGCCAATCGGGAGTGGACACGTGTCCTAAAAGACCAAAAAGGGAGGAGCAGGCCGATGGGGGACTTAGAGTTTTTTAGCTCTATTTTTCTAAAGTTTCAAAATAAGTTTTCCCCTACTCCAATTAGAGGAGGACACATGGCATCAATTTTGAGTGGGTTAGTAGGCCGGTGGAGGAAAAAGGGAATTGTTTCCCTTTTGTGAAAAGAAGGCTTAAAATTAAAAGTTTGGAGTGCAACCCCGTGGCCAATCATAGGTGGACACATGTCCAACAGGGTCAGAGGGAAGTGCGGGCCAAAGAGGGAAATGGGGATTAATTCCCCTTTTTTGCAAAAGGAGTTAAGGATAAAATTTAAGCTATGGGCCCGTGAGCAAATCAATGAGCGACATGTGGCAGACAAGGCGGGTCGACGGGTTGGCGGAGGCAAGAGAGAATTTTTTCCCTTTCACAAAAAAGGCTTAAAATAAAAATTTGAAGCATCGGCACACTAGCGAATCATCAAGTGACATGTGGCGGAGAGACAAGGTGGGTTGGCAAGCCGCTGGAGGTAAAGGGGTTTTTTCCTTTTTCACAAAAGGACTCGTAATCAAAATTTGGAGTGCTTTAGACCGTAACAAATCACAAGGAGACACATGGCGAGGGAGAAATTAGAGGTGTAGGCCCACGGGAAAAAAGTGAAATTTTTCCAATTTTCCAAAAAGGTCAAAATGCGTAGAATTGAAGCATGATCCCAATGGGACCCACCATGTGCCACGTGTCAGATCAAAATTCAAAGGTGGAGGGGCGGGGAAAAATTCAAATTTTTCCATGTTTCCAAAAGTTCGTAAAGTAAATGTTTTAAAATTGGGCCCAATCCAATCATTTTTTTGCCATGTGTCCGCCTTATCCAAAAATTAAAAGGGTAACTCAAGCTTATTTATAAATCCTCATCTTCCACATGGAGGGCTAGGATTAAAAGATGGATAAGATCAATGGTTGCAGGTGCATCCATTTGTTTTCACCACCATGGGAGCTCCAGAAGCTTCAAATAATGATTTTTGCATCGAAATTCATCAAATTTATAGTGATTTTATGTCGTCTTGGCCTTCCAGGATCATTGGCATCACTTTCATGGCTTAATTCTTTGATTTGAGATGTTTTTGAAGTAATTTTTATCCCAACCCGAGAAAACACGTGGAATGTCAAAATCAAAAGTTGCAAAGGTAATTTGAAAAGGTTAAAAGATGAAAATGGTGAGTAAAAGGTGTTTGCATGCCTCAATGATGAAAAACATGCCTCCAAGATGGATAATGATCCAATTATTTGTAATGATTTAATCTTTTTGGGTATACCTAGAAACCTGCGAGTGTTTTTTTGTTTGATGTCATTTTCATTGAATCATGAAGAATTGTTGTAAGAGAATTGATCCCATGACATATTATTTGCTTGGGAAAGAAGGAACAAATGTGGCAAGAGATATATGACGCATGTTTTGAGACATGCAGGAGTGGGGGAAAAGTTGAAAAATCACGAGAAAATTCTATGAGAAAGGTCATTTTTTTGAAAAACCCACCAAAGAACCAAGAATAATGTCTTCTATGTTGGATCTTCATGTATGTGAGTTGGTTACAAGTGTATAGCCATCACATAGCTCTGAGGTTGTTCATGAAACTCTCCCTTGCTAATGAATCTAACAATATTTTGAGTTAATCTATGTTTTTCTAGGAAATATGATGTCTGTTATCATTTTTAAATGCCTGCAAATAGTTTTCATTGTTCTTGTTGCAATATTGCATTGAAAGTCTTTAGAAATCACATAGAATCTCCATTTTTGTTGATATTTTAGTGGCATTTGCAATCTCATGTTTAGAAGAGCCTTCATTTGATAAAGAGATAAACAAATTTAAAATCACTTTACCTTCCTTGACTATAGAGATTGCTTGTAAGCCTTTGGGGGTACCTTAGGTGTGGTTTGATCATGGATTTTTGTGTTTAATTGAGTTCTTTACTTTAAGATTTTGTGGTGAATTCTCAAATATTGTATGAAGAGTGCAACTTGGGATTCCATTTATGCCTCTTCTGGTTGAAAGAATATCCTAATTATTTGAATTATTTTATCTGATAATTGTTCAAATATTGTAGAGGTTGTCAAAGATATGATATATCCCAGGTTTGTCTTGTCAACACCCCACCAAAAATAATTCTAAACAACCCATCCTACCCATCCTATCCCTGCATCTACATTGTATGTCAATAAAATAATACAATCCATTTACAAAAATGCACAAGGAAAATCGGGATCATATAATGTCTCCAAGAACCCTTTCCTTGCATTGAAAATATCTCCATAATCTGGGGTGACAACTTGTGAAAGTCGATTTGGAGTGTTGATCATATTTTCCCAAGGCCTTTTCATACTATTTGCATAAATTGAGGGATATCTTCATCTCCTTCACCATTTGGGGTTATAATATAGGTTCTCTTACATTGGTTGAAAGGCACAACCTAAATTAGTGAGGGTCGATCAAACCCTTTAAAATTTTTATCCATCTCTCCACAAATCTGAGTGCCGCTTAGATCACATCCCTGGCTACAAAACGACACACATCATGATCTATCTAACTTCAAGCTTCATGTCATATCTCTGATGCCACTCAAACATAAAAGGAGAACAAATTTGGGTACCAACACCTTCTTGGCACAATTGCTGGGGACTTCTTGGAATTTCTTGGTGTTTGTGGAGTGTTTGAAGAGTTTGAGCATTTGTGTATTCAATTTTTGAGCTGCTACATTGTTAAAATGTCATTCTATGCTTCAGATCTGTAAGTTTTAAACAAGGGTTTCAATTTTTTTCTGCCTTTTTCCATTTCCTAGTAGTTCATACACTTTGGGTGCATTGTGATTAATTTATTTAAGAAGAAGAAGGTCTGATTTATAAAGACTTGCAAAGGTATTAGTACTAGCAAACATTTGATAGATTATTTAGTGCATTCTTGCACAACTAAGGTGAAATTCCTTAGTGGTGACTCCATGCTGATTTGATATTGAAAATACTAGTTGTCTTACCTCTCTGTCATTTACTTTTGTGTTTTGAATCCCTGTAAAAATGGAAGGAAGAAGATCTCTCTTCATCAAGGAATCTACTAAGAAGTTGTTTACAGATTCAAGAAACTCAGAGCTAGAGGGGAGAAAGGTGTGGAAGGTTGTTGGAGACTTGACTAGAAGAAAGGAGATCCCTATTGTTGAGTTTGAAAGTGAGCAACATGTTATTGAGGATTGCAATTCTTCTTCAAGTGGATCTGATTCAGAAAATCCTATTGTTGATTTGAATTCCCCATTAGGTGAGGACTTTCTTGTTCATTTTAAAGGATTTCTCCTAAATATATTCATGTATTTTCTAAATTTTCTAGAGATCATCAAGAAGGAGAGCCCTTAAGAGATATTTTTTGAATATTTCATTCCCATTCCCCAAATACCTCTCACTCCTCATCATTTTGTTTCTCCTCCAAGATCACCACCACAAAATAACATGGCTCATCCTCCACCTAGACCCCCATTTGTTGTTAACACCTTTGGTCCTATCAATTTCAGAGGAATGGTTGGGTATCCAAATGTTGTCCCACAAGATGTGAGAAATAGGTTACCAAAGTTTCAAGGTAACAATGCTATGACTGGAGATCAACATCTCAAACTTTTTGATAATATGATGGAATATTTTGAGATAGAGTTTGAGGATGTGTATGTAAAATTGTTTATTCATACACTAGAAGAAGATGTTAGGGATTGGTACAAGGCTCTACCTGATAATTCTATTGATTCATGGACTGAAATGAAAAATGCATTTAGGTTACAATATGGTGACAAGACTGATCCTAGGTTTCTCTTATCTGAATTTGAGAATATCAAGAAGAACCCCAATGAGTTAGTTCATGACTTCAACACAAGGTTTAACAAAACTTTGAGAAGGCTACTAGTTAATTTAAGGCCTTGTGATGAATCTTGTTTAATCAAATATGCAGATGCATTTGATAAGAAGGCAACCTATTACCTAAGAGACAAGAACCCTACCAATCTAAGACAATCTTTCACCATGGCACTTCAAATTGAGAACAATATCAAAGCAATTGGGAAACCTCTCAAGAGATATGGTGTAAAATTGATAAACCCTGAAAAACCTCAAGCTAGCAAAGGTACTTGACTTAGAAGAGGTTGTGAAAACTTTGACAGGCTGTCAAAGAAATCTCATACAAGTTGGCAAGAGCTGAGAAAGGAATTGGGTAGACTTCACAAGGTCAACCTAGGTAGCAAGCACAAGATATTTTTGGCAATCACCATAGGAATGAGAAAAGGTTTGATGATAAAGGTAAAGGGCCTTTTGGATCTTCAAATAGACATCCTCAAGCACGTGAAGGAAGAGTATTGCCTAATCCCTCAACCGCTAGGGTTTTTGTTGTTGAAGAGTGATATTGATTGGTGTATTCTACCCCATCCTCCATGTGAAGTGGACCAGCAATAAGGTGAAGCTAATAATGATGATGGTACTGATGATGATATTTTCATAATGGGTTATTCTTCAAGCTCACAAGGAGGAGCAACATATACTGAAGTAATAAGTGTTAGGACAGCTACAAATTTTTGGGATTGCATCAAACAGTACAAATATTTCTTCCCCCTCATGCTCTTGAAGTTGATGTAGTTCAAGCTTTTCAAATTCCTAACAATGACTTTGAATACTTAAGAGCTTTGATGATTAAGAAGTATGATGGTGGTATCCCTTCGGAGGAAGATAGAAATTTTTGATGAATGTTGTTGTAGCTTAAGAGAAATATTATAACACTAGAAGCAAGGTTGTTAAGGGATTTGTTCCTCAAGATAAACCTAAAATACCCTTGCTCACAAGCATTCCAAAAGAAGCTCCTAGGAGAGAAGCACCTGTCAGAAGTTCTATTGTCCCAAACAAAATTTACAGATCCTCCTCATGCCCAAGCTACCAAGAATCCACTGCTATCTAATGAATCTTCTTGTCTCCCTTCCAATGTTGTTTTTCCAAAGAGTGTACCCTATGACATAGCTCCAAGTATTGAACCAAATTAAAGTGATTGTTCCAATCATTGATTTGCTTATAATTCCTGAGCATAAGAAGAGAGCATTTGAGTACTTGGGATTGAAAGAAGATAAGGTTACTCCAGGTATAAATATAAATGTTGTTGAGACTCCTCCTCAAATCATTGTTGACCTTAAAACACCACCAGTAGTAGAAGATTTTTGAGAGACACCTGAGGTATATTTGGGGACATATTTGGTTGATTCCCAATTGAATGTTGATCCATTCTTCACAACTTTGATCATAAAGGATAAGCTACTTCACAATTGTATCTTTGATTTTGGTGCATCATGTAATGTCATGCCTATAGAAGTAATGAATGAGTTGGAAATAAAAGTGATAGCAGCCTATGGAAATTATACTGCCATGGTCTCAAGAGAAGTGCCAGTTGTTGGTTGTGTGAAAGGTTTGGTAGTGCAGCTTGCATCTTATCCAGGAGGAATTTAAAATTGGATGTTGTGATTGTTGATTTCCCTGCCAAATGGGGTATGCTTTTGTCAAGAAAGTGGGCTACAAGTGTTGGAGGGAGTGTCCAAATGGATATGTCTTTTTCCACCATTCCCATTGAGGGCAGCCTAGTCAAGCTCTATGGAGAAAAGAAGATGTTGCACCTAATTGAAGATCCCAACAATGCTTCCTATGAAGTGTTGTTTGTTGATGTAGATGCTGAGAATTTCATTGGTTTTGCTGATGGAAAAGAAAACAAGATGGAAAAATCAAAGTTCCTTGAGGTGGTAGGTTCTCCTTGGACCTTGTTATTTGATGGAGCTTGCTCCAAATTTGGAAATGGTGCTGGTATAGTTCTGCTTTCTCCTAGTTTGGAAGAGTTTGATTTTTCTTTCAAACTTAATTTTGAATGCACTAACAACATTGCTGAGTATGAGGCATTGTTGTTAGGGTTGATAATTTCATATAAGTATGGAGTGAAATATATTGTTACAAAAGGGGACTCAGAGCTGGTTGTCAAACAAATAAGAAAACTGTATGCTACAAAAAAATCAGCATATGAAACAAAGATAAGCATGCGCTTTGGGATCTAATTGAAATTTTTGATTCCTTTAACATTGTGTATAATGACAGAGGTCTCAATTATTCTGCTAACAAGTTGGTAGTGTTGGGTTCTAGATTTGGAAATTGCACCTTTTCACCTTATTGTAAATACAACATTGAAGTGCTAACTAGGCCAGCTGTCTCCTAACAACATCAAACATTGGCAAGTTTTTATGGTGATTCTCAAGTGTTAAGGTTCTTGCAAAAAAAAGGTGAGTTTGAAAATTAGAATATTGATTGGGAGCCAATGGTATGCATGACTAAAGGAAGAGAAACTTTGTTTGAGAAAGACATCATCTAATTGAAAACAAACACCATTCCTAGAGGTCTTGTTACACTTGAGGAAAATTTTAACAATGTTGATTGCATCATAAATAGAAACATGTATACCTCAAGGGATGTGGAGGAGCATAAATTGGGCACTAATGGTAAACCGAGGAATATTTGGTTGGGCAGCAATTTAAGTAAAGAGGAAAAACAGTCCTATGCCCAACTCTTGAAAAAATATCAAGATTGCCTTGCTTGGTCCTATCCCAAGCTAAAAGCATATAGAGAAGACTTGTTTCAACATGAGATCCTTCTTTAGGCCAATACTAATCCATTTAGACAGAGGCAAATGCCGCTAATCCACTTCTCTCCATGAAAATGCAAGAGGAGTTAAAGAAGTTGAGAGATGGAAGTATTATTCAGCCCACTAGATATTCATCTTGGGTTACAAACCTTGTGCTACCAAAAGAAGAACGAAGACATCAAAATTTGTGTGGATTTTAAAAATATTGTAGAGGTTGTCAAAGATCTGATATATCCCAGGTTTGTCTTGTCAACACCCCACCAAAAATAATTCTAAACAACCCATCCTACCCATACTATCCCTCGCATCTGCATTTTGTGTCAAAAAAGAATACAATCCATTTACAAAAATGCACAAGGAAAATCAAGATCATATAATTTCTCTAATAACCCTTGCCTTGCATTGAAAATATCTCCATAATCTGGGAGTGACAACTTGTGAAAGTCAGATTTGGAGTGTTGATCATATTTTCCCAAGGCCTTTTCATATTATTTGCATAAATTAAGGGATATCTTCATCTCCTTCACCATTTGGGGGTTACAATATAGGTTCTCTTACCTTGGTTGAAAGGCACAACCTAAAATAGTGAGGGTCAGATCAAATCCTTTCAAAGTGTTATCCATCTCTCCATAAATTTGAGTGCCAATTAGATCACATCCCCAGCTACAAAATGACACACATCATGATCTATCTAACTTCAAGCTTCATGCCATATCTCTGATGCTACTCAGACTAAAAAGGAGAACAAATTTGGGTACCAACACCTACCTCCTATATCTCACCTTAATAATAGATTCTGGTTCCAAGACCAGCTTCCCCTCATCATCTAATGGTGGAAAATCCATTGGGGGTAAGATTTGATGTCCAAGTTCCCTTTTAAGGCATGCAACATGAAATATATTATGTATATTAATGTAATATGGAAGCTCTAACTCATATTCTACTGCTCCAACTCATCATGCTACCCTGTATGGACCATAGAATCATGGTTTTAGCTTCTCTGCACCCTTTTACTTAAGTAAGGATAGTCTATATGGATGTAAGTGTAGGAAGAATAAATCCTCCAACTCAAAAGACCTCTCTACCCTGTGCCTATCTACATATATATTCTGTTGATTTTGTGCCTTCTAAAGTTTCTATTTGAGAGATTTCATAATATCTTTGTTCTCCTGTAACCAATCACGAGATTTGGAATCTTGGCTTTCTAACACTACCAAATATGGAAATGACATAGCACCATATCCATATAAATCTCGTAAAGGAGACATGTCAATGCTTATATTAGAAGTGGTATTGTAACAATACTCACCATGTGTAACCACTTAATCTAAGTACACTAATGACCTATGACATAGCTACGCAAATATCCCTCTATCCACTTATTAACTATATATTTCTATCCATCAGTTTGTGGATGGTATCTTGTGCTAGGGGTCAACTCAAGACATGTAAGCCTAAAGATATCCTACCAAAAATTACTCGTTAAGACCTTATCCCCATCACTAAAAATGTTATTAGGCAATCCATGAAGCCTTAAAACACATGTATAAAATACCTAAGCCACATATGATGTAGTATTTCCCATAGGTAGAGAGAAGAAATGAGCATGCTTATTCAACCAACCTAGTACAACGTATATGCAATCATGCCCATGTACCAAGGGGAGTCCTATAATAAAATCCATGGATATACTCTCCCACTTCTGCTTGGGAATAGGTAGAGGCTGAAGTAAACCTGCTGGAAAATAATGCTCGGCCTTGGTTTGCTGGAAAACCACACACTCTCTGATATGATTAATGACATCATCCTTCATCCCCTTCCATGTAAATATCTCTCTGATATACCTGTATGTCTTGAAGTATCTAGGATGCCCTACTAATGGTGTATCGTGCACTACCCGAAGGATCTTCTCCTTCATCTTGGACCCTGGTACAAGGAAAATCCTATCCTTATAGTATATGAGATCATCTAAGACTTTGTACCTGTGAAACTATATAATACCAGCTATGACCTTATATGCAAACTAATTTTTGGAATACTCTACAATATGTGAGCCTTCTAATCTACTGAAATCTCAAACATAGAACTAAGCATAGAGGTAAGGTAAGGTATCTGTACGAAAGAAAATAAACACATGAACTTATTCGTAACTAAATTCCTAAGGTCATGCCATGACAACCGGTGTAGAATAGAAATGGATGTGAATGTGGTAATGATGAATGAGATAAAGAGGAAACATTATATATTCAACATGCAATTTCAAGATCTGTGAGTCTAAGGAAAAGAAAATTGTCTTAAGCTAAAGTGGCGTGATAAATCGATTAGATAGAATAGCTACTCAGAGGCTCCAGTCAATATCAAGCTCTACCGAGATTCTGTCTACTAGTTGCGAAACATGTGGAAAGTGACCTATGGGCACCTCGCATGCATTTCCGAGACAAGTTAATGGAAGTGAGAATGAAAAGTGTAATGAAACCACAGGGACTATGGGTGGTTTTCCAGTTTAGTCTAGAAATCCCTAGATTGACCAGCTGCTATATTCAATACTAAAAGTTATGTAATGATATCAAGTAGAAGTGGTGATGATCTAAATACCGATGCATGTAAACCAATGTTGATGTTTAATTGGTCAACAGGCCCATTGGGTTGTGGGACCTAGGGATCATAACCATGAACTCGTGGAGGTTGTGGTCCTTATATGGTCATGTGCGTAATCAAGCCCTGTTGTTAGGAGTAGTCCAATAATCATAGGCTTAATTAGTTGTAATGTTTAATGTGTTTAATTATTCTATCTTCTCATAATACCTAACAGGTGTGCATAAAACTAACAAGTGTAAACCTATATCAATGTCAGTTAACAAATTTGGCCCATTGGGTTATGGGACCAATGGATCATAACTAAATGTTTTCTCTTATTGTGGACCTTTGATGGTCATGTGGAATGAATTGAATTGATTTTGATAAATAAAACTAACTACCAAATGGAATTTAATCTATGTTTTCAGATATTTTCATAGTATATACAAACAAAACAATGGAAGAAAACTAATCTAATAAAAGTAAATATTTTTTTATCTTTTATGGTTTTTTAAACAATGATTCTAATCTAATAAATGAAATTAAATACAAGTAATCAACCAGCTTATAGTTAATTACTTATGAAAATATGTGAATCTAGATCTAAAAAAACTAAACTAATTTAATAAAAATCCTTCAAATCTGACCTCGAGAGGCAAAGAACAAATCATAACCCTAGAAGAGTTATTATTCCCCACTACTTCCCAAGAATGTCAAAGAGCAAGCTTTCTAGTGATTTTATTTATTTTTAATTGTTTAATGAAATGAAATGAGAAACTTTGCTACTTTATTTGATATGTATTTGGATTGAATAACTTAGAATTGACAATTCGATAGATGAATCTAAAACAAAAAAATAATTCCAACTGGATAAGCAAGAGCTTTGGAAAATCTATTTGTACTGTATCTATCACCTTAATTTATCCCTTTCTTTCTCTGTGTGTCCATATTATTCAAAGGAATTGGGAATATAAAAGTAGTAGCAGGATAAGGTGCTTGAGAAATGGTAGCTTGAAGGAATTCAGGTTGCAATGCAAGTGGAAGATAGATAACAAAAGTGAACAGAGTTTGGCTATGTAAGATACACAAAAGTATTAGGCCATTTGCTTGAATAAAAGCATGGAATATATAGGAATTGGCTAGGATGTGCCTTTATGAACAAGGTAGCCTTGGAGTGCCAAATCATTGGGTAAAGAGGCAGTTCAAACTAATTAAATCTATTTAGAAATAGAACATGGAAGGAGCACCATGAAACAAGGAAGTTGGGATTTGGAATCATCTAAAATAGGAAAGAAACACATTTTAAAATAGAATTTAAGTGAAGCATCACGTGTGAATTCTACACATGGAAGGTTATTGAAAAGTGCGCGGATCTATCGCCCTACGTAGGTCGGGGTCATGGGACCACCGCCCTTCTTGGTGGCGTCTTGGCACTAAAGGCCAAAACATGCATAGAAATGAGCTAGAAGCTGAAATAAAATGTGGAAAATATGAGTTAGGACTTTTAGGCTACAAATGTAATCATGTGAATGGGTTTAGGAACTCGAACACCTTCTGAAAGGACATGAATCATCATTTGGTACTTCTGTAACCATTTTCCAACAATGTAGCACATGTAATTTTTGGTCCATATATATTTCCCCCTTATATCTTAGCCATGAAAATGTGTAAAACGTAGATTCCGAGTATGGCATTCCTAAAATGGGGAGTTAGAAGTTATACGCTACACACCGTGTGTGTCAAAATGTTTCCATCAAAACTCCCACTACCTACAAAATGAAGAGAAGACTCAAGTGAAGATAGATAAAATATTGAAAAATAAACACTAAATTAAAATGACAAGAGGACTTACCATTTGTGTGGGGATATAAAAATATACTTGCATCAGTGCTCTAGCCCTACGAACATATGCACTCAAAATAAAGTTATAACAACACACACACACACACACACACACACACACACACACACACACACACACACATATATATCAAAATAACTCATTTTAAAATTCATTTGCACATATCGACTTGGTGATTTTTGAGCTTTGGGCCCATGGTGACCATTTTTCATTGAAAGAATAGTCAAAACATTCATTGTGAGATCATGATCATGCCTTCACGAGCGGAAGATCGACCATCGTGGTCTCAGGTTATTTTTCCTCACTTGTGTGTTTTTAAACCTAAAATGTGAAAACGTCAAAATATTTGCCTAGGGGGATTATTTTTGAAATTTCTTGTCTTAAATGAGTCTCTAGGGGGCACCCTCGAGGTAGTCTTTTATTTCATTGAAAATGGTCTTTTTTTGCATTTTTGGACTTTTTAGGGAAACAAAGCCATACGAAAAATCGGTTGAATCGCCACCCTATACCCGATGGTGATTCTCGAACATAACGATCAAAAATCCATGATAACTTAATTTTTTTGGATTTTTAATGTTTTGTTATGTTTTTATGAGCTTTTTCTTGAAATATGTCACTAACTTGCTCTTTTTTATGTTTTGGTGGATGCAGAAGAAGGAAGATTATATCTATTAGAGTCATGAGAAGGAGTGTGACTGGCTCCCAGTAATATTAGATCAGTTGAATCAAGATGAGACCAATACTCTTTATAGAGTGGGAATATGGAGGATTGCACGGGTGCCCCATGTACCTCCTGATAGTCACATACTATGTGACCTTTTCTCTTATTGGGAGGCGGACTGAATACCTTTTGGTTATCGTGTGCTTTGGAGTGAGTGGAAAATTACCCTAGAGGATATGTACCGTATTCTTTGGGTTCGATACTAGGAAGACATATGACTCGGAGACAACAGGATCCATAACCATGATGATCAGTATGGGCCACCTATATGGTGGATGTCACGGTCTCCTTTGGTTTGAAGAAGGGGATTAAGGTTTGATCCATTCTTACTACTCCCATCCCTACTATTTGGAAGGCCATCATGGGTATCTTGGCCTCATGGTTAATTGGGGACAAGGGAGGTGATATACTTCTCCATTGCTGGGCTCCCATCAATACAGAGATTGAGGCATATAGTCATATCTACACCGGTGAGCAGATATAATTAGCAGTACTTATCATGACCTATATCAAATTATCAAATTATAGGGGTAGTCTTTGAGCCATCCCACATTGGTTATGAGCTGGGTGTACAAGTGGATCATCCCCTATGGGAGGGTAGTGGTAATATAGGATCTAGGGGCCATCAGTGGGATTCTAGATGGACATTGATGAAAGTTATCAAGATGCCACATAAGCCACCGGCTTCTTTGACTACAAAAGACATGGTGGCTACCCCATATAAGGACATGACATGGTTTTGGGGACAAAATGGGACCATAGTGGTGGCTTATTCCAATACTAGTCAGTTAGTTGGTAAGATAGGGAAGCTTAAGACTCACCCATTTGACCGAGTTCCTTAGCATTTCATCCTCCCCTTCATTAATATGCTTCCTCAAGTTACACCTATATATAGGACAATAAAGGAGGCCCGAAAGGGGCCTCAAAGAGATCTATTTTGGATAGCGGTGGTTCTGGGAGTTCCTATCGTAGTTACGAAATTTTTTCATGCCCGATGGGAATTTGGTGCCGCTCCTTCAACCTTACTTTGGATTGAGGCCACAGTTGCACACAGTGGAGAGGAGGACGAGCCTATAGACATAGAATCCAACTCTGAGGAGTATATAGGGGATGATACTGGAGAGGATACTGATGATGAGTGGTTAAGTGGTGAGGGTGGTAGGGCGCCTCATGAGGATGAGGAGAGTGATCCTAAGTGGCATGATACTTGGGATGTTCTGAGAGTGGAACGAAAGGACGCGACCATACAGGAGGAGACACTTTTCTCGATGGACCACTCCTTCACAATGTAGAGGGGATGATGAGTCTATGATGGGACAACATCTTTCCTTTTGTTTTGGGAGGCCCCACAGCCATTATTAGTAACAATATCAGTCACTAATCCTACATGGATGCTTAGAGATTCAAGTATGTCCATCCTCTTCTCTTGACCTTGTTAGTCGGAAATGTTAGTTGGTATATCTTTTTTTGTAACTTTCTAACTCATTGTTTCTTCTTTTTTCTTATTACAGTGAATGCATACGAGTGGTGAGATATTATTTGACAGGTGTGCATGGACACCTTACTAATACTTCAGGGAATACCTAAGCTAAGCTAACGAGGACACAAGATAACCACTTGCGCTTGGTAAACACACCGATGTTTTTGCACCCATCTAGAGGGCAGCGGAGGTTATGACTTCTCTCCATACTCAAGTGACCACATATGAGACATCTGAGTGATTCAGGAGGCATATTCACTCTCATAATGAGACCACAGCTAGTGGTGTCCACCAAAAACACTCCCACCATTCCATGCATTCTCATCATCGTAGCCACAGTAGGAGTCCTGGATGCAGCCGTGCACCATCTCAGGGATCCCATAAGGATTGATAGGCCAATGGGCCTTTTATTTCTTGGTTGCAATTTTGTTAGGCATTATATGATTTTTTTTATATTTCAGGCTCATTGTGAGCATTTTGACCATGCCTAGCACGTGATGGCATTGTATACAAACTTGATTTATTATGATATATACAGACTCTTCTTTTTGGTTTGGTAATTCATTGTATCTGAGTTGACTTCCTCTTGGCTCACTTCACATGTGTACTCTAGATGTTTAGAACTTCTATTTTTATATGATTTTCAGAATGTATGCAATGGATATGAATGTTAACAATTATCTCTTTTTTATAATGTTGATAAATGATAGTGAAATCACATTGTAATGTTGAACTTTAGTTTCTCTAATAAAAATTTGGTACTTGTATTGTTTTGGAAAAACGTGGTGAAAAAGTGATATGATAAGTGAATGAACTTTCCCCACTCCTAACTCCATGTAACCAGTAATATGTGAGGGCTTAACACCAAGAGCCAGAAGGGGAACAAGATATAGAATTTTTTTGAATGGTAATGACGAGAGAAAGAAAAGGATTCAAAAAATCCAAATTGAGACACTATAACCTCATTCAACAAAAATTTTTCTTCATAGTTTAGAATGTGAAATGATTTCTAGTTTATCTAGACTTAGATCTGTAGATGGCCACTTGGTTGACAAAATATGGATTTGAGGTTTTAAACTCTTTTGGAATTTTGGATATCTAATTTGTTTTGATTTATGATTTCACAAACATTTGAATGAACCATTTCTAACTTTCAAAATTTTCAAAGAGACCCCTACAAATTGCCCCATTCTACCAAAGAGGAAGTATGGGATTATCACCACGCATAAGGCTTAGATGGGTAAGGGCACTTCTATCCTTTTATAACCCTACATCACTAGTAAGAGATGCAGGCTTAACACTCGAAGGTTGGTAGGGAAAAGAAATGTGTAAAATAAAAATTTTCTATGGATTTTCATTTGAATTATTTATATAGGAAAAATTATCTCGTAATGTTCTTATTTCCAAAGAGATGTATATGTGATAGATGTGACACCATGAAGCTTTTATAACAGAATATAAGCAAAAACACCTAATCTAGAAGAAATTATAAGTAGAACCAAGTATGGGGGGCCTTGGTATGGTTATTGTCAAAACTTTGTCTTATCTTGCTTGGATTGATGAAATGATTCAAACAATTGATAACAATGTTAATATTTGAAGAGATATGATTCAAATTTTTGCCAATGTTTTTAGAAGTTTTTAGTAATTTCTATAAGAATAATTCCCTTGATCACAAATTTTATGACATGAAGTGGCAGATGAAAATACAATGCGAATGTAATGATGCACATATGGAAATGCGAGACAAAACTACATTTCATGATGTTTAAGGTGAAGAAAGTTGAAGAATATTGAATTCTTCACCCCTAAAAGTACACAACAGAGAACCATGATCTTCAAAATTTCCATTCTCCTAAAAATGGCCTAACATTCTAGGTTTAAACTTACAACCCTTTCCTAGAAGTGTATATGTCTAATCATTAAAATAATTTTTCTAAAAGAGGCATTCATGCACCTCTTTGTCACGTTCTTGAGACATGGTGTGTGGGTGAGCATGACTATGCTTCTCAGCCTTGTTTCCTATGTGGAGAGTTATGTTTACTTGTGACACTTTCTGAATGATGAGGCCTTTCCCCATGGATATGGAAATCTTAGTTTTAGATGCACATGGGTTGAAACTAGGGTTTAGAATAGAACAACCCTCAGAGATGGTTTTGATGGGCATCATTTCAATCTCAAATTTCCCTTCTTTGTTTGTTAATTATATCATGTTCACACCTAGACCTAGGTCATCAAAGGGAAGAGATGCTAAACCGAGAAGAATACCCATCCCCTATGGTTCAAATGGGAGGAAGATCATATCATCACTCTCTAAGAGTTTCATAATTTCTTGTGGTTTTAGTGGACACTATTTCCATAGATATTGATTTACCCTTATCTATTTTTGCCACCTCAAAAGTATTTAGGTCAACAACTTCAACCTTCGGCACGCCCAAGGTGATCGGGACTAACTCTTTTGATGGTTGTTTAATTGATTCACAATAATTTTATACTCCGCATGGACTCCTTTCTTCTTCTTGAGGTTTTCTAAGTGTATATCAAAGGGCTTAGGATGCCCTTGAGTGATGAATACCTTCCCCAATGGAGGAATCTAATCCTTTGGAATAGGGTAGAAGGGGATAGCCTTCATTCAATGAATCTAGGGTCTCCTAAAGACCATGCTATAAAATTTTTCCATATCGATAATGTAAAACTACATCAATATGATTTTTGACCAAGTGTGACTGGAATAACTATGGTTTGAATCGAGGTCATTTTAAGACTGTTGTACCCCGTAATTTGTTTCTTATAGAGGAACAATTTATCTCTTCATATCCCAACTTTTGAAAGAAAGAGAAGGGAACCACATTTACAACAACCCCATCATCAATCATGACTCTCTTAATGTAATTATTAAAAACATAGACTTGTAAAAATAAGGCAGGATCACCTCTTCGAGTAATTTCAACGTCGATGGAATCTTTTCGAATAAAAAAACCCACTATCCCTATCATTTTGTCCACGAGGATGTATGTCAAATTCAATATGATTTATTTTAGCACTAGGAGGTTGTGTAACATGGATTAGATGACAAATATCTAGTGCATTGAGCAACACAAAATGATGCGTAGGTGAATTCTTCAACAAATCTAGAAACGGAATGTGAGAAAAGTTTTTGTTCAAATCGATATTAAATCATAGGATCCTACCGGTTTTGCGATTGTAGGAACATCATCCTTTAGGAAGGAAAGAGCAGGTAGGGGTTACTAAACATACTCCTTCATCCGAGTTGTTGAATTAATTTTGGGTTTAACCTCTAGCTTGACTAACCCCAATATTTTTGTATTTTCATTTGAACCAAGGTTAGGAGAAACTTGAGATTTGTCGAATTTGAGGCTTCATGGTCATTTTTTCCCGTAGGAATTACCTTGTTTATATTTTTAGGATTCATTTAGGAATCCCTAGGATGTTTAGGGTTCACATTTCAAGGTTTGTCGAGTTCAATATAGCTAGGTTTCGGGTTTGTGTTAGGGTTTGCTATAAACATGTCTACAAATGTTGCCTTTGGTTTTTGAGAAGTATTTGTAGAAACTTGTTGTAATCTTAGCAAGACCTATCGTCATGACCTCAAACCTTATTAAAACCATAGTATAGGTTAGGGTCATAATCTATTGGCCTTGGAAAATCATCTTGCTATTGTTGATTATAACCTTAGTTGTAGTCCTAAAATTGGTTGTTATAACCATGATTCGTTTCCCCTTGGCCAGAGTTTTGATACTGGTTTGGGCCTTGGGTTTGATTTTTCTTTTAAGAATGATGATTCACGCCAACCGTGTGACAGATGACATAGTATTAGGGCCTCTTTGGTTTTTTGAGTTATTTCTATTGTTATGGTTGTCATTATTTTGAAAAACAACGTTCTTGGCTTGATTAGTAGCACTATTTTTGGTAGCACCATGATTGCGATTCACACCCTTAGGTTCTTGGTTTTTGGCACCATTGTTTTGATAATTTGAATTTTTTTATTTGGGGATACCAATTTCCCATTGGGACCATTGATATTATGCCCACTGTCTATAGCAGCTTGGTCAATCTGAAGTGCACCCTCCAAACCTTCCTCATAACTACGGAAAGGAAACTTTTGGACCTCTTCCTTAGTCTCTTGATTGAGTGAGTGAAGGAAAAGATTGCAAAATTCTATCTGGTCCATGTTGGGAAAACTTGCAGAGGAATGTAGAAATTGGTGCCATCTCTGGATGAAATGGGTAGAAGATTCATTTTGCTCCTGTCTAATATGTAGGAACTCCCTAATCCATGTATGCAATGACTTGTTCATGTCAAATGCTTTGATGAACTCAGGAATAAATTGTTTAAAGGAATGTATAGAAGCTTCTGGAATATGTTAATACCAATCCAATGTGATTCCTTCAAGAGTCTTTGGAAATATCTTAGCCACTACAACATACCAAGGAATTAATTCCCTAATAGCAGTAGTGTAGGCCTTGATATGAGCATTCGGGAATCCTTGTCCCTTAAATTTTGTAAAATTTGGAAATGGGTGTGGAAGCATGACACCACATATGGTGAAGTCAAGAGGCTCCTTTAAGTACTCGGTGTATGTATGCATTACGTAAGATTCCACCATTAAAGATCCTTGAGGAGGAGGAGGAGGAGGAGGAGGAGTTAGATAAGCTACATTATAAGGGTTTATGGGAACATATGGGGTCTTTGATATGGAATGTAGGGAGCATGAATCGCAGATGGGTCAATCTCGAGGAGTTTTTGAATACATGTGCATATAAGGTGAGATAATACCAAGATATGGAATACCGGCATAAAACTAGGGAACGTCACATTTCTTGTTATGGAAGCATTTGAGAACACAAATACATCCAACCCTTGCATAGGATAAGCTTTAGAAGGATGAAGACCCATCCCTAGTGTGTTTAACCCTGTGAGAAGATCACCCGGAAGTGAATGAACCAGATGATCTTGTTGTACAGGATATTGTGTTGGTTGCTCATTGGAAGGGATGTATCCTTTGCTATCAACTAGATACCCCGTGTTCTGCCCTACTGCATGTGTTGGTTGTGAAGTCTAGAAAGTTTCTAGTTCTCTAATCCTCATTGCTAAAGTAGAAATGAGATCATTGGAAGAGGATTGAGTCCCTTATTGGGGTGCCTATGGTGTAGGTTTTGATTGAGCAGGCTCATGATACCCTATCATGAATTGTTCAGTGTTATAATTCTTGTCTTCCTTAGAAGTAAGAATATTAGGATAGGAATTTGAAATCTTAGAGGTTGTAGCCTTCATTCTATCCAAAGACTCATCTATCTAACAAAGAGGATTAGCTATTCATGTGAATATATCATCTTCTAGTTGATTACATGGAAATGTGAGGTCTTGACAAGACTCTATGGTAAGAACCTATTCTATTTTTTATAACAATGTGGTTTGTATTGGGTTGACCGTATTGCATGTTTAATGGTTGATCAACCTCCTCCATCTTTATGTAGCTAATGGGATTTGAAGTGTAACTAGGGAAGGTTTGGGTGTTTCTTGTGTAATTGTCACCCCCATCTTGAAAGAGAAGGGGATTATTGTTGTTGAACATTGGTGTAATATCTATCAGAGCCAAATGGCCCACCAAACTCTCTTCCATAAATATTTTAGAAAGTATAAAATACCTACCAAAATAAGGGAAGAAATGGAAAGATGAGGTAATACAATGAAATAAAAGGAAACAAGAAGGAATTAATCCTTCACATTGGGTTCACCAATTTTTATGAAATAAAATCAACACGTGACCTTCTTCACACCCGACTTCTCAAGTTCATGCTGAGATAACCAGTGTAGAATAGAAATGGATGTGAGTGTGGTAACAATGAATGAGCTAACAAGGCAACCTTATATCTTAAACATGTAATATCAAGATCTATGATTCTAAGGCAAATAAATTCATCTTAAGATGAAGTGGCATGATGGATCGGTCGATTAAATAGCTACTAGGAGGATCCATTCAATATCAAGCTCTACCAAGATTCTATCTACTAGTTGTGGAACACACATAAAGTGACATGTGGGTGCCTCATATATATTTCTAGACAAGGTCATGGAAGTGATAACAAGAGGTGTAATGAAACCACGGTGAATATGGGAAGTTTTCTAGTCTATTCCAAAAGCCCTAGCCTTATCGCTACTATGTTTAATAATGAAAGTTTTGCAATGATATCAGGTGGAAGTGTTGATGATCTAAATACCAATGCATGCAAACCAGTGTCGATGTTTAATTGGTCGCCAGAATCATTGGGTTGTGGGACCTAGGGATCACAACCAAAAACTCGTGGAGGTTGTGGTCCTTATATGGTCATGCACGTAATCAAACCATGTTGCTAGGAGTAGTCCAATAATCATAGGATTGATTAGCTACAATGTTTAATGTGTTTAATTGTTCTATCTTCTCGTATACCTAGCAGGTGTGTGTAAAACTAACAAGTGTAACCTATATCAATGTTGATCAACAACTCGCCCATTGGGTTATGGGACCAATGGATCACAAATGAATGTTTTCTCTTATTGTGGACCTTTGATGGTCATGTGGAATGAATTGAATTGATTTTGATAAAGAAAACTAATTATCAAAGGAAATTTAATCTATGTTTTTAGTATTTTCATAGTATATCTAAACAAAAAAATGGAAGCAAACTAATCTAATAAAAGTAAATATTTTTTTATCTTTTATGGTTTTTTAAACAATGCTTCCAATCTAATAAAAAATCAAATATAAGTAATAAACCAATTGCATTTAATTACTTGTGAAAATATGTGAATCTAGATCTAAAACAACCAAACTAATTTAATCAAAAACCCTTCAAACCCTACCTCATAGGTAAAGAACAAATCATAACCCCGTGTAGAAACCAAATTTGTGTCTTACGACCCTCAGTGACCCACATCTCATCTCGCAACTTAACCTCATCACCTAAACCTTACACAATTATTTATTAATTACCTTGTAATTGATAAATCCCCATCACCTCACCTCGCCACCTCATTTTGCCACCTCATCATGACCTAGCCCTAATCCTAAACTAACCTAATTAAAACCTAAAACTTGGTCTACACCTACACCCATGACTAAGGACCCCTTTCTTGCACCTAAAACTGACCTTCTAGTCACTTGACCAAGCCCGCAACTAATCTCTCGGGAGAAAAGCGGGAAGGTGGGCTATTTTACTAAAAATAGCCTACTTTTTCCTTACCGATCTTTGGTTCTCTACTCGACCGCCGTCGGTTACGTAACCGCCATCGGCTCCACAGTAAATGGCCTCCCAAACCAAAAACAAATGATCAAAATTCATTTTTGGATCAAAGGAAAGGATTTTTGAATCAACAGAGATCATTGGGAGCGAGGAAAAGAGTCCAGATCTTCACTTGACCGAGCAGAGACGAGTGAAGAAACCAAGTGTTTACAAAGAAAGGGAGATCAGCTTGCATCTTCGTGAAAACCAAGAAGTCACATCTTGCATGTCCTCTCTTATAACATTTCTTATGCCTTTTGAATTACAAATTCCTCATAAATCCATCCCCGAATCCACTACCCAACATGCATATTACCTCCGACTATCATTCATCTACCTCTCATCACCTTATTTCCTAATACCACCTATATACAAATTCTTACAAACAACACAACTATCCCACAAAGCAACTAACCTACGATCCTAGAACCCACCGGTATCGGTTATCAGTAATCGGCATCGGTTACCGATGAACCGACGTCGGTTCCTTCGATCAAAACTAGAAAACCAGCCTTTCCCCTACCCAGTTCAACGAAGTAACTTAATTGATATTTTACAGTCTTTTGTGTTAATTCATATTAGCAGGGAAACTGACCACCTTCGAAAGGAAGTTTTATATTTCCTGGGCCCAAGGCAGTTTCCTCATTTATTGTCTAATCAAAATCTTGTGGTCTTGTGTTCTTATTTGCAGGTAGTCCTTCCAAGACAAAAAGGAGTTCTTCGCAATCAGCCTGATCTTTCTCTACGGTACGTGCACACCATCTCGACATTCTACAGGTATTCCTCCTAGCCCCTAACCTTATCTGTTTCTAAAAGGAACGAATCATTCCGAGTGAAACACTCATTTATTGTCTAATCAAAATCTTGTGGTCTTGTGTTCTTATTTGCAGTAGTCCTTCCAAGACAAAAAGGAGTTCTTCGTAATCACCTGATTTTGGCACGCATTTGCTGGTGGGACCCATCTTGGGTTTCTGTTTCTCTTGCTTATTTTCATTTTAGGAAGCATACTTGTTGTGTTGCTGCTTTTTTTTATATATTTCATAAAGAAATTGTCTTGTTTTCCTAGTTTCACATTAGTAAAAGTCATCTCTCTTGCTTCATCGAACATAATTTTCGATTTGGGTTTAAAACACATGCATTGCATTCCTGCTTGTTGTTTTTCAATTCTAGTGAACGTAGATTAAGTAACAGGTCATACACGTGGGGGTGATATCCACGGTATTGACAAGAAATTAATCTTACATTCACTACACAACACATACCGAATCACTTCACAATTAACACAACAGCTCAAACATCCCCCTTTTTCCGCGGTATTCCTCCACCCGATTGAGGTAACCTTATAAGCCAAAACAACTTGACATTTCCCCTAAGTCTCTTGTTTAGGATTCTCACATCATTCTACGTCTAAAGGCATAAGCCCATGATAATTAAAATTAACCCTAGGGTTAATCTCTGGATTTGTGTGTGCATCTTGCTTGTTTTTAGTTCTGTTTTCTTTCTCATACTCTGTCTTCTGTGATCAATAATTGGACACGTATACTAAACGTTGTTAAAAATAAAATTAGCAACCTTTTATATCTTGTTAACCCAGACTTCTTACACCGACATCGTTACCTGACGTTGGCTATAGTATAACCGACATCGGATACTAGACCGATATCGCATCGTTTTCTACAACCCCGACAAACTAAAGAACTCCGCCAATTTCACCATTCTAAGGTCAAGTTTCTATTCCTGGATAGATTGAAACCCTACTGTGAACACTGTCCATGGTTCTTATCACTCAAAGCAAGCCTCCGCCATGGTTTCACATGCTTGCTCATTTTCTTTACCTGAATCACCCCCTTCACATTCTGTGGGGAATCCTACAGACACCAGTGAGATCCCCAAATTCCTGTAGGAGACAAGGACTTTGCCAAGTTTCTGGATGCTAATTCTAGCGCTGTACAATACTATTTGTCCCATACCCCTGACCGTATGCCTGATGGTCAGCTCCTTGTTGGTATGCCTATTAGTATAGCTGCTCATTTAGCTCCCACTCTGCCTGATAATACCGCCTTGCTTCCTGCATCTCTAGCCCTCCCTCCCAATCCGACTTCGAGAGGTTCATACGACTCGAGATTGGCTTTTCTTTGGCTAATCTTGGACCCCACATATCATTACCACCGACTGCCCCTACCTCATCTCTCTTGCAGACTACTCCATTCATGACTTGCTCTCTGCCACCTATCCACACGAGCTTTCCTTCTCAAGCTCCGCCTACCTTCTCATTCCCATACACGTATCCAAAGAACCTCAACACCTTATATGGGACATCCCTATTCTCATTGCCTCAACATATTCATCCTCCATACCTTATCAACACTTAACTCCACCATTGTCCAGTGGAGGCCCTTGGCCCAATTTGCCTCCGTTTGCCACAACCGCATCATCATCTCATCCAACCACAGATTTCATCAAACAAATGATGGACAAAATGCAAAACCTGAGGCTTCATTTGGGGAAGTCGTAGCGCCTTGACATACGAGAAAGTTTTTCAGAGCCCATTCACCCTTCTCGTCCCCTTCATTCATATCCTCTTTAATGGGAGTTGCCGAAATTTACTCATTTTAATAGTAAAGAGGATCCTCAACAAAGACTTGCGATCATTTAGACATGCTTGTTATTTGATTGCCCATGATGATGCCTTGCTACTCCGCACCTTTCCCATGTCCTTATCAGGACCTTCCTTGAGTGGTACAGTGCTTTAACCTAGCACTCAATCTTCTCTTTTAACCAACTAGCCCAATCTTTCTTGGATCACTTCTCCATTAACATTGCTAAGAAAGTATCCATCACCGACCTTTATGCCATTCGACAATTCGAAGATGAATCTATCATAGATTTCGTTGGATGATGGCGTGGCCTTATCAACCAACTTACATATGCCTTGCCTTAGGCTGAACTTATCGAACTTTTCACACGGGCATGTGCTAAGCACATTTCTCCTACTCTTCAAATTCAAACTTTCCGCACATTCGATGAAGTTTTACTATGGCTCGAAAACTAGAGATTCGAGCCTTAGAGGAAGAGAAATTGCGGTTGCGTAACAAAACCCCAATTTCCGAACTCCCGATTCTACCAATAAACCAAAGACCACCACTCCTCACGCGTCCTAATTCTTCTAAATCAAAAGGAGCTGTCCACGCGGTGATGGTTAAATCTCAAACACCGTCTAATGCCCCACCAAAACTACCTATAAGTACAAAGTGAGCCATCAACTACACTCCCTTGGGAGAAACATATGGTGTGATATTGGAAAAATTGCTCAAAGCAGGAGCCATTACATTACCTCCTGTTAAACCTCATTCCGGGTTTGATTCCACTCGCGCCATACCTTCCTGGTACAAAGAAAATGACTTCTGTAACTTCCACCGCGTGAAGGGACACAGTCATGAGAACTGCAAGATGTTGAAAAACATAGTGCAGGAAATGGTTGACGCAGGGGATATAACCCTCGATAATCCTAATGCCCCTGCCAACCGAAATTTGAAAATCTTCAACAAACCATTCCCGAATCACTCTTCCAACAGTAACACAAACCAGGATATCTTAGCCGAAGAGAGTGTTCATGAGATCCATGCAGTCTTTGATACCCAGCCCAAAGCCTCTATCGAGAAAATTTTGAATCAAGCCTCTTCACTAACACAGGAGCCCGAACCTCCTTTACCACCATCGAACCAAAGCGAAATCATTCCTTTACCCATAAGGGAGTTAACTGCCCAGACTCCTCTTCCCATCGATGAGTCTGCTTATACCACATCCCTACAAGACTGCGAACGGATGTTATCTAATCTATCTATTTCCCAGACTTCCCCTTCTACCACTCTTGTTGCACAAGAGGAAGGTACGCCACTCCTTTTGACATCCTTAGACGAGAAATCTCTTGCACCGACATCACCAAATTCTTTAACCATGACGGATCCTCTCGAACACGCCCTCTTACCTATTAGTTCTTCATCGCCTAAATCTTTTCAACGACCGGTTGACCTCTTAACATCTATTGATACAGTACCTCATCTACTCACTGTATCACACCCACAGTGGACTAGAATCACAACCCACCTTTCTTCCGTACCAAATTTACAATTCAAACCTGAAGACTGTCATTCTCCAGAAGATAGACAAATCCTATGGGAACGTTTGAGTACCCCTTATTCTACTCAAATGAAATGACCCGATCCTGAGACCTCCACCATATACCCGAAGTGTTTACAGAAGCTTAAAATGCCCATGTTCTCACCTTCACCCCCCTCACCTCTACCAAATGCCTCGTCCACTTCTATTAACTTAGCCAAATCTTCCCCTACGCTTGGGACCTTACCCATACCTGGGCCTAACACACCCGCTAAGCGACTAGATTTGTCCAAGAATAAAGCCGCCCCGCCACCTAGGAGACACACTCAACCCATGCCTCTATCACAATCAAAACCATCACCTGTCATACCTACCTTCCATATTAGGACCTCATCCTTCCACCTTGCACCAATATATCATACCTCCTGCGTTTTCTTCAAAACGATCTACGCCTTCTGCACCCATACAGGGATCAAAGGGTATATCAACATTATCACCCCACGTATCCTGTCCACCCATCAACCCTAAACAAACTCCATCATCAAAGGATTTATTTTCTGTCACTCCCCTTTCTCCGTGGTTGTTTCCCGCTACCATGTCATCTGTAGCCTCATCATCTAACCAGCCGAACGTAGCTCCTGCGCCAAAGAAACCACGTTTAGTGAAAAACACATATCAACACCCCTCGGTTAAACCACCACCCATACGAACTAACCACGCCCAAACATTACCAAAACCCGCGCAATCAATACCCTCATCCTCTTCTGATTTTGACCCACTCAAAGGATCTTACGCCAAAATCCTTGCTATGTTAGTAGATAATGCGACCATTTCCCTACCCCCACTTAGACCTTATGACCCGTCTAAACCTCGACCTATAGGTTATGATGAGTCTAAGATCTGCGCTTATCACCGCACACCAGGACATGATGTGGAGGGATGCAAAGCTTTAAAAACCATCCTTCGTCGATCCCTCTCCCCGGATAGAAAGGTTAAGAAAGACAACTTATGAGGAGAGACCTTTAGCTTCAATTCCCTCTCTATACCATCTATCCCCGCCTCACCACAATCTATCATTATTACAACCCCACCTCTTGAAGACCATAATTTATCCCAACCATCTTCCTCATCTCGGGTTTACGAGATTAATATGATTAGTGTTGCTACTCGAGTGCGGAAAAACAACGAGAAAGTGAAAGAAAGCACACCCGCATCCTCTCTGTCTCCATCTAGCATCCCGATTGCACCACCACCCAAAGTGGTTATTCGTGGACCCACTTACCCCGTCTCTAGTGGAGTTGCCCATCGAGCCATGATCAAACAACTTCACCAATCACCCGTCAAAATGACACTATATGATCTCATTCGGACTTCAATCTCATCGACAAGCTCTCATTGAAATTATTCGGGGATCGAGGTCTTACCTATCAAGCCCCGCTGTTGCCTCCATTCTAACACCCAATCATGTTGCCTCTCTCTCACCAAACAACCCACCGCCCCAACCACTTCGTCTCTGCTCGTACCACAAGCTTTCTGATCGGTTTCTCGAAGATGAAATTGTCGATTTTGGTACGTAAGATCCTAACCTCGCCTGTTTATCTCACTTACGCCCTGGACATTCGTGTACGTCGTGTTATGATTGACGGGGGTGCTAGCCTAAACATCATCTCTTCAAAAGCTTTTTAACAAATGAATATCCCTTCTAGCTACATGTGTGCCAACCCCATCATGTTGCGGTCATTCAATGACACTATTACCTCTACCTTAGGCACCGTGATCCTCAACATTCGGGTAGGACCACGTACTTTACCCGAACTCTTCTATGTCCTTGAGGGAGAGTTCCAATATAATATATTTCGGGTCGTCCTTGGATCCGGGCCATGGGATGCGTTCCCTCAACCTTACATAGATGCATAAAATTTGAGTACGAGGGAAGTCCTACACCGTAGTAAAAGTTGATCCTCCCCCTTTAAAACCTGCAATATGTTATACCGCCCAAACGATGTGCTTATACCAATCAAGACACCCGTTCATTCAACCCAACCATCTTCTTCAACTGTGCCTCAACCATGTACCTCAATTGCACCTACGCCTTCAACTGATGAAACCACCGTCGCAAAACCACTTCTCTTCCCGCAGCCTAACATCCCAACCTCCGACCCCTTAGTCGATATTTTTCAACACCTTACGCTGGGGAGTATCGCCTATATAATGTTAGTTCTTTCCATACCCCATAGAGTACTGGACGATTACATGCACATCCCACCTACGACCATCGCGTGGGGAGGTAATCTCTTACGGACCACCCCATTTCCGCACCAACCTAACGTATGGGGGTGTTGATGCATCCTCCATTTCCCCTGAGCCTCCTCTTGGTGTGGTTCCTTTCCACTCCGATTTTCAATACCTTACCAATCGCCGCTTTGCCCTCACCTTCTTGACTCATTTGTCTTGGAAAGGCTTTGGTTTTGGTCTTTATGAACAAGGACGACATATGCTCATCCCCATCACCACACGCAAACATAATGATCGCAGTGGTCTCGGTTTTCCTGAAACACCTACACAGGAGACACCTCGTGTCAGCTGTATTCTGGAAGAAGACGACGTCACCCCTACCAAACCATCATCACCCACTTTGCCATCATCACCCACAGAATCTATAGACCCTGAATCTATCCCTCCTAACTTTTTTTTTTCATAAATGCTATCTTCATAGGTCCTCTCACTTATCAACGCGATAATGAGGACCCATCTTCTCTTCCCCTTCTGTATCCAGACATGATCGAAGAGGATTCACCTTTGATTAATGTTGTTGAGTGTCAGGATGACGACTCCATCCTCACTTACCTTGGCGCGGATGATTCTTATATTCAACGAGCCTTACCATCTGAAACCCAAACCATGCTGAACGAATCTACTATAGAAATCAACATCCACATGGAGGAGGATCCTCACATTGTGAAGATCGGACAATCCCTTAACGCATCAGAACAAGTCGCCTTTGCTACTTTCCTTCTCTGTGCTCACAACCAAGCTTTCGCTTGTCCTATCTTGACATGCCAGGAATTGATCCTACCATTGCCATCCATAACATCACTCTAAACCCCGATTCCAAACCAGTCAAACAAAAACTGAGAAAAATGCATCCACGCATTGCCCTCTTGGTCAAAGAAGAGCTTCAACGACTTCTTTCTGTTTCCTTCATCTTGCCTATTGACTATCCTCAATGGATTTCTAACATCGTACCTGTCACTAAAGCGACGGGGGGACTTCGGATATGCACAGATTTCTAGGATCTTAACCTCGCTTGCCCTAAGGATGACTTCCCCCTACCTAGCATTGACCAACTTGTTGATCTCACTGCAGGCCATGAGATGCTCTCTCTCATGGATGGCTTTTCAGGATACAACCAAATTTTGGTTGCCCCTGCCGATCAACACAAAACTACCTTCATAACTCCTTGGGGAACCTTCTGTTACCGTGTAATGCCATTCGGCCTTAAGAATGCTGGTGCCACCTATCAACGGGCTATGACCTACATTTTTCATGACATTATGCACACTATCCTTGAAGATTACGTCGACGATCTTCTTGGCAAGTCTAAACATCGCAGTGAACATCTCGATGTTTTAACCATTATTTTTGACCGCCTACTACAATATTCTGTCCGTCTTCAACCAAAGAAATGTGTCTTTGGTGTCCTTTCGGGAAAGCTTCTTGGTTTTATCGTCTCTTTGCGTGGCATCGAGGTCGATCCATCTAAAGTCAAAGCTATCATAGAAATGCCCCCACCTACCAATCTCAAACAATTGCGTAGTTTACAAGGTAAGCTCCAATCTATCCGACGTTTCATCTCCCAACTCTCGGATCGATGTCAACCTTTCCATCACCTCCTTAAGAAGGACATTGATTTTCAATGGAGTGAAGAGTGCCACCAAGCCTTTGAAGCTCTCAAAACTTATCTCTTGCAGCCACCTATGCTTATCCCACCTCAAGACGACCGCCCTTTCTACCTTTACCTTTCCGCCACTGACCACGCTGTAGGGGCCATGCTTGCACATCGTGACTCTGAAAATCGAGAACAAGCCGTTTATTATATAAGTCGTACTTTGGTGGATTATGAGACTAGGTATACACATGTAGAAAAGTTGTGCCTAGCCCTATCATTCGTGGCTACCAAGCTCCGACACTACCTTCTGAATCACAAAACTTTCGTCATCACCAACACAGACCCCATCCATTACATGTATGCCAAACCTCATCTAAACCAATGCATCGCCCGATGGCTCATGCTCCTCACCGACCTCGACCTTGAGTTCGTCCACCAGAAATCAATCAAAGGACAAACCATTGCAGACCAACTTGCGGAAGCCCCTTTACAGGGAACAATTTACCAATTTTATATTCCTTGACGAACTCATCGCCACTCTTTCACTCGGGGAAGAGTCGTATCAAATGACCCTCTTCTTCGATGGATCTAAATGCCAACGCGGTGGAGGAGCTGGCGTTGTTCTCGTTCCTCTTGACGCCGAGCCTATGCCTCTTTCATTCCGACTCGATTTCCCTTGCACTAATAATACAGCGGAATACGAGGCCCTTGTTCTGGGTCTCCAGGTTGCGCTGCACTTAGGTATCAAATCTATCAATATTTTTGGCGACTCTCAATTGGTAGTCAATCAAGTTATGGGCATCTACCAATGCAAAAATGAGGAACTTCAAAAATACAAACACTACGTGGATTCGCTTCTAGCCTTATTTACTCACTATTCTATCCAAACCATTCCACGCTCTACTAACAAATTTGCGGATACTATGGCTTGCTTAGCCTCGCAAATTCCAGCCTCATCAACTGACTCTGACATTTTTGTCTTGGTCCAACAACTCTTTGCCCCATCTTATTCAGCCCTAGGTTGTTTGTATGCGATAAATACGGTGTTGTTCCGCTAACTCGCAGGATACCCGGTATCACCAATTCCATGACTACCTTACAACCTCAGTTCTCCCTTCTGACCTTACTAGTACTGGTAAACGTGCTTTTCTTAAACGTGTTTCTCATTATGTAGTTATGGGGGGACTCCTTTATAAACGTGGCTTTGATGGCATCCTCCTTCGATGTCTCACCGGTGCGGAGATCACCCATACCATCCAACAAGTCCATGATGGTATTTGTGGTGGACATTTTAATGGCCTTTCGCCGTGGCCAAACGAATCCTTCACCTCGGTTATTATTGGCCTACTCTCAATAACGATCGCTACGAATATGTTAAGCGTTTTGTTATGTGTCAACAACATGCCAACCTTCAACATACTCCTAGCCACTGCTCCAGGTCGCCGAGATCTTTGGCCCTTCTCACAATGGGGTTTAGACCTTATTGGTGAGATTCACCCGCCTCTTCACAACGTCACCGATGGATTATCACAGCAACCGAATATTACACAAAATGGGTGGAGGCTATTCCACTCATTTCAACTAAAAAGGAAAAAATTGTCGAATTCATTAACCATCACATTATCTGTCGTTTTGGTATTCCTCATCGCCTAATAACAGATAATGGTAAATCTTTTAAAAACAAGTTGTTACAAGACCTTTGTGACAACTTTGGTATCAAACTTAGTTTCTCATCGCCTTACTATCCACAGGCCAATGGTCAGGCTGAATCTTCTAATAAAACCCTAACCAAAATCCTCATGAAAGTTGTCAATGAATCCGGAAGAAATTGGCACGATCACATTCCCTTTGCCCTTTGGGCTTATCGTACTAGCATTCGTACCTCTACTAATGCCACACCTTTTTCTTTGGTATATGGTACCGAGGCTGTTTTGCCTCTCGAAATACAAATACCCTCCCTTAGAATATCTCTTCAGGATATTCTCACCAACGATGATTTCCGCCAAGAGCGGTTAGCCCAATTGGAGCTTCTTGACGAACGCCGTCTTACAGCTCTTGATCACCTTCAAATCTATCAAAAATGCATCAAACGTGCTTATGATAAGCGACTTCATGAGCGTACCTTTAAGGTTGGTGATCTTGTCCTCAAAGAGAATCAACATGTCACCAAACTAGAAAAGAGCAAACGTGGAAAATTTGCTCCCAATTGGATTGGGCCTTACATAATCACTCACACCTATGGATCAGGCGCTTATCGTTTAGCTTCGCTTAATGGTAAGCCTGAGCCTGAACCCCTTAATGCCTTGCATCTTCGACCATTCTACTGTTGAATTTAGTGTTATATCACTTCTTATCTACCTACCGCTCGTCCCTTGAGCTCACATACCACCACATGCACTTCGTTTCCTACACCTCATAATAAAAATCAAGCTCACATACTTTGATTCTCACCTCACCTAAACGATGCCTTCCTTTTAGTCTAGTCCATGACTTCAAAGTTTTCAAATAGTCTTATGGGATTTTCTTGAGTCAAACTTCCTACCAAACTAGATGCTTCACGCCAAAAGAACATCTAGCTATCTAAATTATATATAGACTGTTCCCTCGAAGGACAACTATATGCCAAATTATTGTTGCTATTCTATATAGACTGCTCCCCCGAAGGACAGCTATGCACTAAAATCATATCTGCTACTATAAAT
This sequence comes from Taxus wallichiana var. yunnanensis, assembly GCA_018340775.1. Classification (NCBI taxonomy): domain Eukaryota; kingdom Viridiplantae; phylum Streptophyta; class Pinopsida; order Cupressales; family Taxaceae; genus Taxus; species Taxus wallichiana. The sequence goes on along the minus strand of CM031239.1, from coordinate 65,418,567 downwards.
AGACTGCTCCCTCGAAGGATAGCTATACACAGTCAGCCTTTATCAGAAGCTTCTCGCATTGATTAGCTTCAGAAGACCTCAAGAATGGCACAATCAATATCCTCAGAGACTTCCCGCATCGATTAGTCTATATTCAGTAAAATAAAAGCCTCATTCAAAAAGAACTTTTTGGTCATGGACTTGTCTATTTAGGGTAGGTTCTCTTTTGTCGAACACTCACTTTGTAATAAATTCTCTCGTACTCGCTATATCATCCACCTCACCTCACCATTTGTTTCAACTCAAGGGATATGACGTACACCCGATATATTGTGATCATACAACTCTTTTCACCTATGGACTTCTCGCCTCATGCACGGTACCTAGGGCTTCGTGCTCGTTCTACATTTTGTGGTTTGTTTAGCCCTTTTCACCTACGGAGCACTCTTTCCGCTTTGCCTCGCATCTAGGATTGTGTGTTGATCTTAATCGGGACATGGTTCCCTTCTACTTGGTAGGCTAACTTTCGCTTCCTTTTACAACATCACCTATTCGGCCCGACCCAAGGCCTCAACCTACCTATTTGGCCCGACCCAAGGCCTCAACCTACCTATCCGGCCCGACCCAAGGCCTCAACCTACCTATTCGGCCCGACCCAAGACCTCAACCTACCTAACCAGCCCGACCTAAGGCCTCAACCTACCCATTTGGCCCGACCCAACCATTTGGCCCGACCCAAGGCCATACCACTTCGATACCTCGCCCAACATCAACAACATATACTTTTATCCACCCATCATGTAGCTTTTTGTTCCATCGAGCTCACCTGTTCATGTTTTAGCATGATTAGGGTCCTTGACTTGATCTGTCAACCAACTTTGCCTAGACCTAGACCGTGACGTTTATCTCAACCAAACCAACCATTTGGTACTACCGAACATGCCTAAACATTCCTGTACCTTACCTGTTATATACCCTGGAGCTACTTCCTATGCCTTGGATACCAGGATTATATCACCCTTGTTTGGATAAACTATCGACCTTTGCCTATGCACTGCTGGTTTGCTCGTCAAATCATGTACCCTAGTCACCCTATTGCATTTCAACATGCGTCTGCTGCCTTGGACCTCCCCCACCACCTTACCATCCTCTCTACAACATGTACCCTTTATCAACCCTATCCCTGATTTCCCGTTCACTCAATCTGTGATAGATTTGAGGGGGATTACCTATATCCTTAACAGGAGAAACCACTTCATATTATTGTCCGTGCAGCTTTACAAAACAAGCTACACGACAATAAGGGGCTAATGTAGACACCAAATTTGTGTCTTACGACCCCTTGTGACCCACATCTCATCTCGCAACTTAACCTCATCACCTAAACCTTACACAATTATTTATTAATTACCTTGTAATTGATAAATCCCCATCACCTCACCTACCACCTCATTTTGCCACCTCATCATGACCTAGCCCTAATCCTAAACTAACCTAATTAAAACCTAAAACTTGGTCTACACCTACACCCATGACTAAGGACCCCTTTCTCGCACCTAAAACTGACCTTCTAGTCACTTGACCAAGCCCGCAACTAATCTCTCGGGAGAAAAGCAGGGAAGGTGGGCTATTTTACTAAAAATAGCCTACTTTTTCCTTACCGATGCCGGTTCCTACTCGACCACCATCGGTTACGTAACCGCCATCGGCTCCCTGTAAATGGCCTCCCCAAACCAAAAACAAAGGATCGAAAATTCATTTTTGGATCAAAGGAAAGGATTTTTGAATCAACAGAGATCATTGGGAGCGAAAAACAGAGTCCAGATCTTCACTTGACCAAGCAGAGACGAGTGAAGAAACCAGAAGTGTTTACAGCAAAGGAGATCAGCTTGCATCTTCGTCAAAACCAGTAAGTCACATCTTGCATGTCCTCTGTTATAACATTTCTTATGCCTTTTGAATTACAGTCCTCATAAATCCATCCCTGAATCCACTACCCAGCATGCATATTACCTCTAACTATCATTCATCTACCTCTCATCACCTTATTTCCTAATACCACCTATATACAGCCTTACAAACAACACAACTATCCCACAAAGCAACTAACCTACAGATCCTAGAACCCACCGGTATCGGTTATCAGTAACCGGCATTGGTTATCAGTAACCGGCATCGGTTCCTTCGATCAAAACCAGAAAACCAGCCTTTCCCCTACCCAGCTTCAATGAAGCAACTTAATTGATATTTTACGCGCTCTTTTGTGTTAATTCATATTAGCAGGAAACCACCACCTTCGAAAGGAAGTTTTATATTTCCAGGCCCAAGGCGCTTTCCTCATTTATTGTCTAATCAAAATATTTTGGTCTTGTGTTCTTATTTGCGGGTAGTCCTTCCAAGACAAAAAGAGTTCTTCACAATCAGCCGATCTTTCTCTACGATGCGCGCACACCATCTCGACATTCTACGGTATTCCTCCTAGCCCCTAACCTTATCTCTGTTTCTAAAAGGAACGAATCATTTCGAGTGAAACACCTAGAAGAGCTATTTTTCCCCACTACTTCCCCAGGTAATGTCAAAGAGAAAGCTTTCTAGTGATTTTATCTATTTGTAATTGTTTAATCAACTGAAATGAGAAATTTGGTTAATTTATTTGATATGTATTTGGAATGAATAACTTAGAATTGACATCTTGAAAAATGAAGCAAACAAAAAAATAATTCCAACTCGGATAAACAAGAGCTTTGGAAAATCTGGTCTTATCTATATCTCTGTCCCCTCGCTTTATCCCTGTCTTTCTCTATGTGTCCATATGAGTCCAAGGAATTATGAACGCAAAGGTAGAAATAAGAGAAGATGCTTGAGTAATGGAAGCTTGAAGGAAATCTGGTTACAATGCAGGTGGAAGAGAGATACCACAAGTGAATAGATTTTGGCTATTTAATTTCTAGTAGGATTGTGGCAACAATACTATGCAAGATATGTACAAAATTCTAAGGCCATTTTCTTGAATACAAGCATAGAATATATAGGAATCGGATGGGATGTGCCTTCATGCACATGGTAGCCTTAGATTTCCAAATCATTGGGTGAAGAGGTAGTTCAAACTAATTATATCTACCTTCATGTCAAGTTCACCAATTTTTACGGATGAAAATTGACATGCAACCTTCAAATGCACTCAACCTCCCGAGGCCATGTTGGAGCAGCCGATGTTGAATGTGTGGATAACTAACTATAGGAGGCTCGAAAGTGACTAATATATGTTGGTGTTATATCCTAGTAGCTAAGTTGGCAAAGGGGAGATTTAGAGGCTATGAATGGGTAGCGTAAATTCCCTATGGTTGGTTTTCCTAATTGAATCTAAGCGCTAAACTAGTTTGAAGCATCTATTTAAATAAATATGAAATTAATAATCTATAATACTACTAAAAGGGAAACTAATCTAAACAAATCACAAAACTGAAATATTATAGTCACAAACAACAATTTGATTTTATTATAAATAATTAAAATATTTCTACCCTAAAACTAAACAATTGAGATAACCCGGTGTGGTTATTCACCTGTGTTGAGTGTATTGAAATTAAACTAACTTAAAACAATAAATTTTCCAAATTATCTATGATATGTAGAAAAAATCCTACAGATATTCTCTCCTTTAGATCCATAGGGATGGGAAGAATAGGATCCATCATTGGGGATTTCTATAAAAGATTCAAACCCTCTTGGAAGTTAACTAATTACTTGTAAATGAAAGGAAATTTATTTATACTCTATTTGATATGATGTAATAATGATAAATTGCAGGAATGAAGGAAATCAAATAAAAAATCCAACTGGAATTCACATAACAAAGGTAAATCCAGATGTGTAGTAATTTTCCCCCTCGGTTTATCCATTCTTTATCTATGTGTTCATATGAGTCCAAAGAATTGGGAATGCAAAGGAAGTAGAATTAGAAGGTGCTTGAGCAATGGCATATTGAAGGAATTTTGATTGCAATGCAGGTGGAAGAGAGATAACATAAGTTAACAAAGTTTGGATATGCGCTTTCTAGTAGGATTGTGGAAAAAAACTATGTAAGATACACAAAATTCTCGGCCATTTGCTTGAATACAAGCATGAAATATATAGGAATTGGCTGGGATGCGGCTTAATGTACAAGGCATCCTTAGAGATCCAAATCATTGGGTGAAGAGGTAGTTCAAACTAATTAAATCTATTTAAAAGTTGAAGAGGGAAGGAATACCATGCAATAAGGCAGTTGGGATTTGGAATCATCTAAAATGGGAAATAAACACGTTTTAAAACAAAATTTAAGTGAAGCATCACATGTGAATTTGACGTATGGAAGGTTCTGGAAAAAGTGTGTAGGATTGTCGCCTGCGTAGGGTGGTAGTCACATAACGCCATCTAGGAAGGGTGGCGGTCCTGGAACTAAAGGCCAAAACATGCACATAAATGAGTGGGAAGCTAAAATAAAGCATGGAAAATCTAAGGACTTATAGGCTATAAATATGTACTACGAATGGGTTTAGGAACTTGAACACCTTCTGAAAGGACATGTATCATCATTAGGAACTTTTGTAACCATTTTTCAACAATGTAGCACATGAAATTTTGGGTGCATACAGAGTCTCCTAGATAAAGCATTAGAAAAAACATTATTCTTACCTTTGGTATACTCTATGTCAAAGTCATAGGCTTGTACCCTTTTCACCCATCTTTGCTTTGGTGATCGTTGAGATATTTCTACCCTCGGAAGAACTTAAAACTATTTTGATCCATATGAACCACAACTTTTCTACTCACAAGGTACTATATGAATTTGGCCAAAGCATGCATGATAGAGAACATCTCCTTGTCATAAATTGAGTACCCTTTATCCACAACAATCAATTTATGACCCTCATAAGCAATGGGGTTCCTATCATGTATAAGATCTGATCACATACCCTCTCTTGATGCATCACACTCTAATACAAATGGGAAAGAGAAATTTGACGGTCAAAGAATAACAAGACATGAGATCATCACCTCCTTGAGGTGATCAAAAACCTGTTGTTCTACTTCGGACCAAGAAAAATCCCTTTCTTGGCCAAATTTTTCAATGGAGTAGTCAACCAAGAGAAATTATTCACAAATCTCCTATAGTATGTGCATAGTCCCAAGAACCCTCTCAATTGTGTCAATGTCTTAAGTGGTGGCCAATCTAAAACTACATGTATCTTCTCCCTATAAACCTTCACTACCCCTCCACCAATCACATATCCCAAATATAATATCTCTATCGTGCCAAATTCACACTTAGAAGCTTTCACATATAGTGAATTTGTTTCTAATATCCCCAAGATCCCATCAAGGTGCCTCATGTGATCCTCCCAAGTCCCACTATAGAACAATATATCGTCAAATAAAACCAATACAAATTTTCATAAGTGGTAGTTGGACACAGGGTTCATACAATACTAGAAAGTCATTAGTTCATTAGACAACCTGAATGGAATCACTAGAAAGTCAAAATGACCTTATGGAACCTGAAATCTATCTTGTGCACATCTTGTTATCTAACCTTGATCCGGTGATATCTAGATCAAAAGTATATTTTAGTAAAATATATTCCCCCCTATATCTCATCTAAAAACTCATCAATGCATGGCCTTTGGATACTTAATTTTTATTGTCTTCTTGTTCAAGGCATGGTAATCTATGCACATCCGCATGGTTCCATTCTTCTTCTTCACCAACACCACTAAATAATAAAAATTACTTGAACTAGGTATGATATGCCCCATCTCAATGATCTCAAGGACAGTCCTCTCAATATCATCCTTCAATTTTTTTGGGTGATGGTAAGGAGTAGTAACCACAGGTATAATGTCCTCAAGCTCAATCACATGCTAAAATCCCCTATCTCGGAGTACAACTAGAGGTAAGTCACTAAAAAGGCATTGTGCCTATCCAATAGACCCCAGATATCCACATGATACTTTGACTACCCATCCTCTCGAATTCTTGGTCGAAACCAAGCACTATACTTTCCAATCAAGATCATTGTGCCTATGAATCCTCTCAATCTTCTTATATGTAACAACCATGGGTGCATTTTTAGATAACCCTCTCAACATCACATTCCTCCCTATGGACTTAAATTTCAGCTCCATCCTCTAAAATTTAGTCTAGAATTCCCCAAGGAATGGATCCACTTTGAAATCTAAGCATCGAGGTTGGTCTCTCTAATGCCAATAATATAGAAATCATTGGTAGTTGTATAGTTACGCATCGTGATGCTCAACCGTGAAACTCATTGTGTCCATCTCATATAATCTCCATTAGCTACAAAAACGTTGAATCCCTCAAAATCCTCTTCCTATAATCTTATCTTCTCCACTAATGATGCATCAATAAAATTATGGGTTTCCCTACTATCATTGAATAACACTACTTGCTGACCCTATAAAAATCCCTTAAGTATGAATTCCTTATACCTTGGGGTACTAGAAAAGTGGCAATAATCTCCTAGGGAAAGGTCTCATCCTCCTACTCCCCCTACACTATTCAATGCCTCGCCATATCCATCCTCCAATCCCCGAGTGTCCTCCTCATCACCATCACTCTCCTTGAAAACCTCAATGAATTAGACCTTCCCTCTACCTATGAAATTAGTTCCTGGAACCCAAGTTGTGTGGCAATTGAAACATAGTTTCTTTCACCTCAACTCATCTCTATCCTCTTTAGATATGAATAGTTTCCTTATTGGATCTTTCCTAGGTGGAGGCACCTTTGGATGTGAGCCATCGGCTCTAGTTGGAGGTACCTTAGGTTATACTCGAGGTGGTAACATCAACTTTGGAGTCAATAACTCCAAATTGCGCACTCTTCTAATAGCCTCATGCAAAGAAGAAGGATCAAATGCCTTCATAAATCCATCTAGAGCATCACAAACCTTCTATGAAAAATGAAGTCAACCTCATCTCTAAAACATCATGTACTATGACCGATAATATATGAAAATATGAAATGTATTGATCTAAGGAACTTGTCTATCTCAAGTGATTCAACTCCTAAAATACATGTCAGGGTCCCTCCTATCAAATCTTCTCATCAAGCCTCTATGTGAACTTTGCATAAGTATCAATATGTATGTGCCCATGTGTAATCAGTCCATGATGCCACCAATCATGTGCATCTCCCTCAAGATGTAGGATGGAAAACTTAATTACATCCCCCTCACACATGGGATTCAAGTCAAAGTAGGCCTTCAAATTCTAAAGCAAGGACTGTGTGGTACACTTCTTAGAACCATCGAAGTGTGGAATGGATATTTTTCCCAATATCCTATGCAACTAAAGTACACAGAGCTGATGATTCCTCTTGGGCTTTCTACCAAACTTCATTTTGTAGTACTCTGTGAAAGGAATATTTTCCCTAAAGCCCTTGCTTAATGATTGGTATGTTTCCCAACAAGACTCCTTATGTAAATCATCTGTTGGTTTCCTTACCACAAACTTCTAGATCCTTAAAAAAATAAGGTTTGTGGAGTCCCAAAATCTTGGTAGAAGAATGGGGAGACCTCTTCCCTAAAATTTAATTTTCACCTCTTTGATCCATGTTTCCCTATTACTACTTCCATTTCTATATGAGTATCAATCCTACCCTATGCTAATCTGTTAGTGAGATGACACAAATAGAGATTAGTGGTTTCCTGCTGCTTCACTATGTTGGTGAATAACTGCTTCATCAAATCCACACCCATGTCTGCATTCTCTTTGTCTCCCATCTTTCAACCCCATAGGATAGAGAAACAACTTCTCTGATACCACTGAAATATCCCCGTAGGGATATCACTCAAAAACATGCAAGTTAAAGATAAATTTCAGAAAATAGAATATCTAATTTTTTTCTCTGTAAATACTCAATTAGGGAAGTGAACTGCTTTTTATTTATTTTTCTCAAAATATTTTCCCAAAACATATGAAAATTTGTAGGAATCTTTCTATGATAATAAATAACCCTAAAACAATATTTTTGGAATTTTTTGGATTATATATGAATGCAAGAAAATTATAGATTACCCTAGACAAGTAGAAAACCTTTAAAATTTGTATCTTCTCAAATACATGTGATAAAATTCTGAAATTTTGAAAATAACATCTATTAATAATATGAATGAAAACCCAATCACCAATCCTTGAAAAAGCATACTGAAAACCCTCCAAAAGCACTGTAAAATCCCAAAATGGGTCACTCCACTTGGAAAGAGACCACAAACCCTCCAAAATTCCTCTAGAAGTGGCACCAAACCTGCCCTAATTGCTGCAATAAAATAGATCTAGAAACCCTTGATTTTTCTCCACCAAAAAGCCCAAAATTCCACCAAAACCCTTCTCTAAAAACCCTAAAATTAATCTATGAAAATCAGCCCTGAATTAGTTCCAAATTGACAAGCTAGGGTGGATCTTCCACCACTAAAGAATTCCTTGCTAGCTAGGAATGGATCTCTCACCACCGAAGCTAGGGTTCCTGTGGGATTTTACTCCACAAGCTAGAAAAAGAAAACAATAGTTTCTCAAAGGAAATCATAAGTGTGTATGCAAGAATGACCTCTCTTTCTCCTCCCAATATCCTTTTATAATCTCCCCCAAACAACTTGTGGCCCAAGTAACCTAAAGGACCACCAAAAATAAAGTAACTTAAGTTACTTTTCTTCCCCCAAGTCGCCATAGGGACATAAGTGACCCCAACAAAAGAATATAACATTAAAGTGTTATAATTCACCCTCTTAACATTAAAACATATTTTTTTCCCCTACCAAACCACTTAACACCCATGCCAATGCAAGAATATAACAAATAAGAAAGGTGGAATACCCAATAGCCTCTAAATTTTTAGCCCCTTTGGTATGACCAAGGATAAGACTAAAATTTGGCCCTTAGGCCCTATGTGTAGCAGAGGGGACATTACATGGTATTCATTTGAGCACTTCATCAAATTACTTCCCCAAGGTAATGGGAAAGATGAGTCTACTAATAAGAACCTATTGAAAATCATAAGAAGGACTTTGGATGAAAATAAAATGACTTAGCATACAAAGCTAAAGTAGGCTCTATGGGCTGATAGGATTACTCCTAAGAGATAAATTGATAGTTCCCCTTATAAGTTGGTTTATGGTAAAGAATCAAGACTTCCCATATTAGTTGTATTACTGCATTAGAGCTCATCAAAAATTGGAATTATCTGATTTTGGGGAAATGGAAATCGAGATATCTTTGAACTCGTGGAACTTGAAGAATTAAGATACTAGGCCATGCAAGCTATGGAGTTGAATCATACGAATATTAAGAAATGTTTTGAAAAAAATTAAATGGTCAAAAATTTCCAAGAGGGTGATATTTTTCTCAAATGAGATCAAGATAGAGCCAAACTAGGTAGTCATTCAAAATTTTACACCATGTGGAGTGGATCTTATGTCATTTCTAGTTGTAAGCCAAACAATGCTTTCCAATTGTCAATATTGGATGGAGAAGAGCTTACACTCCATGTCAATGGGATCTACCTAAAACAGATATCTCCCTTGTACATAATTAAATTAGTTTCAATTACTCCAAGTTATTTTGAGCAAATTTTTCATTTGTTGGTATAGGTTTTCTTTGTAATAAGTTCTTTGCGCTCTCTACATATTTCATTTGAGACTCCTATGATATTATATTTAATACATAGGTTTTTTAACCGCTTGTAATTGTGTGTTGTTAGTTCTACAATAAGTTCATGAAAAATCAAATAGTTGGAGCAGTTCTTCATTTTTACCTTCCATCTCCACGATCATTTCCAATTCAAAATTAATTCAATAAATTCAGGAGATAGTCTTCAAAGAAATATCAATCCTCGAAAAATTATTTAACTCCATGCCTAATGGATACTTCAAGGAAATTGATCTTATCATCTAGTAGGAAGAAGTCCCATGAAAGTAACCAAAATGTTATCTAAAATTACACCCCATGTAATTTTAAATATCTCATCAAAAGACTAAACCTATTCTATGTCATTGGGAAATTTGCATAAGACTAGTTGATTCTACCATGGGATACAGAACTCGGTGTTCCACATATTCTACACACCCATAGAATGAAGGAAGAAAATGCGGATTTAAGTAGAAATTGGGAAAGACTTAGTGTTGTGTTGCATTCTTTCAAGTTTGCAACATTAAAAGGATAGTTACTTGACAAAAGGAAAAAAATATAAAGTTCCACAAAGTGCTATCCGCAGAGGAATTAAGTGAATTGACTAAGTATAAAATCCACGAACACTAGTTTCTCCATAGGGGTAAAAATAAAATGCCCATCCTGTACCACTGACACATTAAGAACCATAAAAATACGTAGTCCATAATTCTATATCAATATTGTATGTATTAAATTGATCCCAAAAGAAATTTTTAATATGAGATGGGTCAAAATTGAGGATTTAACAAGTTGATCAGCAATGACTTGTCCTTGGATAGATTTTTTTAGATATGAACATAAGGTTGATTTCTATTAATAACATTACCCAATGTGAAATATATCTAGAAATATGTGTTTGGGACAATAAGTACCATAATGGATAAACCTTAGTGATAACATGTATTTATGTGTTCAACATAGTGTCGTAAATTATCTATAATAAAGAACAAGGATAAGAAAAAAATTCGATGGGGATATAATTATTCTCATAAGGTAGTAGTGTATGAATAATATAATAAACAATTCACACACAATTATCATCATCATATCATGTTACAAAATATTTTAGTGCATAATCTATACAATATATATATATATATATATATATATATATATGATAATAGTGACATGTTAGGTATAAGTGACACAAGGATGGCAGGATTGAGAAAGTATTTCTTGATATCATCAAATTCTTGTTGACATTTTAGATCCCAATCAAAGGTAGTGTTTATTTTAATAAGCACATGAAAATTTGACTATTTATCATCCAATTGGGATAAAAATGACAAATAGCCTAAATTTTATCTTGGAGTGATCATAGCTACTTTACATTAACTAGTGGGGAATATAGAAAATGGATTATATCTTATTAGGTTCGTATTCAATACTATTATGTGAAATGATATCTCTAAGTAATGTACTAAAAATGACACCAAAGAAAAAAAAATTGGTTTAAACATACATTTTACTATCATAGCCACTCAAATATGAGCCTTAAATCATGGGTGTGATTATGAAACTCAATAGATTTGGTGGTAAATCATACATGTAGTCTTTAATAATATTTTTGATATAGTCAAGAAATATATGTGTCATAACATGTTGATAAGTGGCAATGGTGTTCTTCAAGTAAAATGGAATGACATTGTAATGAAGATATCCCATGAGGTAGTGAAAGAGGATTTTTATTGATCAACTGGGTTGATTTTTATTTGATTGTATCCATAGAATCCATCTATGAATGGAAATATATCATAACCATTTTTGGAATCAACAATAATATCAATGTGGGGAAGCAAAACTATCTTTAGGACAATATTTATTTAAGTCTAAAATATGGTACAACAATGGCTTGTACCACGAGGATTATCTTGTATTGTTTTTATACCTTTGAAATCCCTTTTTGTAGTCTCCTCCAACATCTCCTTATTTTCTCATTTCACCTTTTAGTATCTCTGAGTCTTCCTCCATCATCCAAGAATTCCCTAAATAACCCATTGATAAATCATTTCTCATAATCAACAATATCAACCACATAAATTACATATGGTTTGTAGTTTTAAACATCCAACAACATCGATCATAGTCGATACCATTGGCTAACAAAAATTGTAATGATTAATCATGAACCCTATATACACTATATTTTAGTAGTATTTCCATTACATCATCATAAATCATTCATTATATTTGTGCTAATAAATTTTCCCATAAATTATTGAAGTCCTTTAATTTATTCTTACTTATCTTCCTGGAATCTACACTTGGAGCATTGGGTACTTAGGATTCCCAAGAACATGTTTTGCACTTACAATTGTTATATCTAGACTTTAGAGTATTTTTATCTTCAATAAGAATTTTTATATTATTTTTCTTATTTTTTAATTCCCCACATAAAATATTTCCTAATGTGTTTCTAACCCTAAGGATACATTAATACACCAATGGTGTTTCATGATCAAGTAATTATCTCCAACTCTCTTTTACTCTATGTTATTTAGGATTTGGATGATTATTTGATTATTCATACATAGGTTAGATTAGATCATAATATTCTTAATCTATTACATAATTTATCTATTTTCCATTTCCTTATAATCCACCCTTTGGAATTTAAAATTATTTCCAACCTATCAATCTTTACAATCCATGTTTACAACCCTAGCATAAGAATATATATCTTGTTAAATCTAATTAGAACCTTTCTATTATAGATATACTATCTTCATTTATCTAGACGTTGCTTCTTTATCCTATACATAGGATTCATAACCGTATATATTTCATAGCATTTGGACTATCACCTTCCTATATTTACATATTTTTCAACCTACAATATATGGTTTACATATCTAGTATGTATACATTCATTATCCTAGTCTAGATCACTCATATACAAAGAGGAAATTTTACTAATCCATTCTTTATTTGCATACATTTTTGTGTAACTGTAAGAATGAAAACATTGAGAAAAATCATATAAAAATACATCAAACCATATAAATATCATAATTTATTTACACTAAGTCAAAAATGATGTTATATATATCCATATACAATCTATCATGAACATCATAATGTATGTTGATTTTATTTCTCATGTCTCTATGGTTTTTTTTATCAATCATAACCTTTCCTATGTTGGAATTTCAATCTATCTTACACTTGAACATCTCACTAGAAGTGTAGTATAGGAAATGTGGCTACCTCAAAGTTGTAAAATAGCATGAGGGGCATAGTTCAATGTTCAAAATCACAAAATGGAAGCTAAAATAACAAAATGTTTATCTAAACATAATCAAAAATATTTATTAATTAACTCATAATCATGAATAAAACCATAATTTAATCATTACATCTCACAAGAAATGAATATTACAATCATGATTATAATTCATGTGCAATGCAGCTTTACAATCCATTATCACATTAATTTCCTAACATGTTACATGTAACATAACTACTCACTTATTCCCTATCTAACCCCTCCTTCTCATCCATATACATGTGTCTTCTCTTGGTAGTCCTCCTTTCATCACAAAATTCCTCTTTCTCCTCTATGTGTTATCTCAAAATTTAAACTCCACTCTTATTTATATCTTTCGAAAGACCCAAAATATTCCCAAAGACACTTTTGTGATCTTCTTAGATATTTTCCTACTATATTGGCTCTAGATGACATGCATTAACTTGTACAAATGGATCTTAGTTAGCACACAATATATTTCTCTTGAGATCTATAATCATGTTAACTATGATCCCTAATCATCTACATATCATTGATTCTTACACTTCCATGTGTCCACATAATCCTAACCAAATATTCCTATGAGGATGAAAGATATTTGTAATATACTATATGTCTTCACATGTCTCACCCACATGAATAATATTTAGTGTTTTCAAAAATACAATGTCAACATCTCCCCATACTACAATATTTTTTTCCTCAAATAATGCTTCACACTCTTTATCTTTGAAAACTAATAAATAATTTACCCTACACAAAAATTTGAAAGAATCTAAAGGATTAAGTTCCCCATTCTAATTGCGGATCTCCATCTTGTGGCACCATTAAATTTGGAACACTCCATTGATCCAAGGCATATTGTGTATCCTTTTGTACACCACACATATATTGAAACAATTGTGGCATGTGCTTAGGGTATTTCTCATTCCTTGATCAATTTCAAGATTTTTCATACACCTTGCATATATTTTTTTAAAATCCTTTTTTCTCTCTCACAACACTATTTCCTATGCTCCACAAATTCATCAAGGACAACTTCAAATTTTCTAATATTATGATTAAACCAACCCCTTGTTATGAGCTATTTATTAGAGTGTTATTTTTTTCATAGAATTTTCTTCTTTAGCATTTTCTTCCTTTGTGATTTGTTATCACAATTATGAACTCAATACTCACTTTTTCTTAAATCTTTAATCAATGTAATCCTTGTGGAAGTTAAACCAACACATCATAATATTTTCATTCTTAATGCATATTCCTATTATTTTGACCTCATCAAAGGAAATTTGAGCCTTGGTATGTAATTCTATGACGTTCTTCTCTTCCATCCAGATTAATCACTAATCTCCTTTAAAAATTGCAAAGAAAAATATAATTGTTTCCTAGGATCAAATTTTTCTACAAAAGTGTTGAACACAATTAGCTTCTTAGCTATGATATTTACGTAGAAATATTCTACCTTTGTAGTTAACCACTACAAAACATCATTTAATTTTTATGCATGTATCATTCCTCCACAACTTATGTGAAGTATTCATTATCCTTGATTTCCGCATGTTTGCATTTCTCTATTAACTTACTAACATCTCTAACAACCATGGTATAATTTTTTTTTATTTCTATCTTTGACAAATCACATATATTTACACTAGGTCCACTAATGGAAGAGGTCTCTCTTATTAAAGGTGTTAATCCCATTCCTACAAATTCAAAATATTGGCATGTGGTGTTATTCCTAGTTAACATGTCTTGAATTACTTTATTGAATAAATCATTTTTACTACTATTTTTGTGTGTTCATCAACTAGGGCATCCTATTTTTCATTTCTTCCCTTATCATCCTTCACAAAATGGATTCTTATTATTTACCTCTATCTTAATCTCCCAATACTAGTGTCATATTTTTTTAAAGTGTCTCTTCTCCAAGGCCCTCACTTTCATTTTCCTATGGGGACTATATATCTCCCTCCTTTGGTTCTTGTGAGGTTTCAACATATTTTCCTTTGATATTTGGTATATGGCTCATCACCCTCTTCATTTCCTAATACACTACCACAAAAACCCAATACCCAATGGTCTTATATTCTTATTATCTATTTTTATACAAGTTATTTTCCTTTACCTTGCACCAAATTCACCCAACTTTCCTAATAGTTAGAATCCTCTTCTCTCCATTAATCATCACATTCGTAATTCAATGGTCCTTCAAGTGGTAATATAGACACTATGTGAATTACATTCACTAGTATTTTTCTGTCCTTATAAGATTTTAATACATACCCTTTCGAATAGGGTTCCCATTTTCTATGATGTTCATTGAATCTTCAAGATTCATCCCATCATCATCTGATCTTTCATAAAAAAAAATCCACATTCACTCCATCCATCTATCTAATTATGATGGTGCAATATCTATACATGAATGTGATATTTATTTTGTCCCTCTTAATCCCACTAAATCATTTTAGCACTCTTTCCCAATAGTTGGCATTGAAAAAATATGGGAGAATAAAAAAGGTGTAATATTTCCACTTTTCCCTACCACCTTTCCCAAAAAAATGATTCATCACTAAAATATTTGTAATTCAAAGTATCTATTTAGTATTTCCTTAATATTATATCTTCATTTTATATCAAGGTCCTCATTCTAATGAACTAATTCTCCCACATTTTTACACATACATCTAATAAAACATCCTCTATAGGTTGTATTCCTTATATTTCTCCTCAATATTCATATTTCCCATGAATCACTTCTTATCAAAATTTTATACAATCATTGGAGCATCGATCACATCAAATAATAACACTATTTTTTTCCCCACTAGAACTTTGTCCCATGTTCATGTGCCAATTTAATACCCTCACATCTCAAATTCCACATGCTCTAAAAAATTGAACTCCTTTTAAACCCCCATCCTCACTCTCAAGTATGAAGTCCCTAAACAAATGAAGTGTATGTTATCCCCTATAATATTTACATTGATGAAATTCTTACAACCACTTAAATCATAAGGTTCCTAATGAAAATTTTGTAAGTTATCCTACCCCATTTATTCAACCATAATATTTACATGGTCTTCTAGAACTTATTGTGATTCATAAAAGAAACCAAATGATTTTTTTATGTGTTTAGAAAATTGGCCACTTGTGATATCCTTTCTGTAGTGAGGTGAATTATTCATCTTCAAATGAACATTTTGCTTCGATGTTCCCTCACCAAACAAAACCTTATTAAATTTACTGATTGCTAAAATAAAACAATTCTGTTGAACTTAACACCCCTATTTCCATGAGGAATTCTTGTATAGTCATAAGAGCCCCAACTATTTCTCGTAACTCCTCAATTTTTTGTTGGATAACATTATTCGGTGGTTTGAAGCTAATTATTTCACTTTATTCCACCAATGTTTTAATATTATCCCTTATTATAACTATGTTGGGATATGACATCAAGATAATTATCTCATCCACTACATCTTGTAACCTCTATTTATATACCTATGATTCACTTTTATCTTTTATCTTTATCCTTTTCTCCTCTCTTTCATGCTCCTTTTAAGTATCTTCTTCACCACTCTTCCTCTTCACACTGAGTTCTTCTTTAGTTTCCTCCATACCATGCTTCTCTTGAATATAAAATCACCCTCCTCCCTTAAAATTTCTCTTGAGAGTTGCTTTATGTTCAATGTACCCACTACACCACCCAAAACATTCATATTGTAACAATGTATCCTATTCCTTAAATTTCTATTTCTTCTTCCATATTTATTTCTTTGTTGGTTTTGTATTCTTTGGTTCTCCTATTATCGACCTAGTTTTAAAACCAAGTTTTCCCTTTTCTATTTCACAAGTGATTTTACAAAATTTTAGACATTTTAAATTAATATCATGATCTATTATTTAACCTAAATGATTAATATCTTAGGGGGAAGTGACCAATGGTAGATTATCCTAATCAATTAGTTTACGAGGATAATTGCAACAATATTAGGAATAGTCATATGATAAAATCTAAATAATGATAAACAATGCAACCAAGTATTATCAATGAGAGGGATAGGAATACTTATCTTATATCCTAATTCTTGAGTTGATCTGGGATTGGTATGATGACTAAAACTGCTAAAAATGATTTGACATAGCCTTGCTACCAAAATTATGACTTGAGAAGTTTGCTAGACAAGGCATATGATACAACCCAAAGTGTACCCCTATTATGGCAATTTTGTATGATTTGGTCCCTCTGTAATTTCAAACTTTTAAACTTTCTATGTCTACTGCGTTGCTTCTTTTTTCTCCTATCTAGAACCTAGACCTATGATATTGTGTAATTATTGATGTGCAACCGATTCAAACTTCAAAAACCTAGATGGTGAGAGAGTCTTGAACAAAAAAATTAGATGGGTTATGGGAACCCCTTTTCACCACCGACATTACCACTACTCTAAAGAGGGATCAACCACATTTCATTCTCACCTAACATGTGATATCTATAATGTATGCCACCAAATTGATAACCATGATCTTGTAACAATGGAATTTTTCTTGATACTTTCCCTAACTTGACTTCACTTTGATAATGATACTTTTTACTTATAGATATAAGTTGATGAATACCCTAGAATGAGCATGCATATTATGTTGATCTTAAGGAAGTCTTTGAGTATCCTTTCTTGTGATTGCTCTTAGTATTTTCTCATTGGAATCTAATATTGAAGTATAATTAAATTTCCCTCCTTCAATGGGAGATGAATAAATTTCTTATATATGTGTTCTGTATTTGAAAATATTTAATAAGGCCAACTAGAACCATACCAAAGGAATTCAAATTGAGAAAATTTTCATTAGAGGAAGAGGGCCCAAAGTGCCCAGATCATCTCATAGTGTGTGGTTGCTATGTCCTCGTTATGGTCTCAAATATATGTGTTGGTGATTTGAAATTTAGAATTGTAATATGTGAGGGTATATCCTGATTTTATGGATTAATATGACCATTGTGCAAACATATAGTTCTGTGTAAAATCAAGAAAAAATGAAATATAGCTAGGGATATGAAAAATCGGTCAAATTGATCAATTTTGGACTAGTGCAAACATGTTATAAAAAAATTTGTTACAAGTCACAAATTACCAAAATGAGTGTCTAAATTTCCCCACTTTAAATATGGAATTGAAAATTGTGTGCTTAAAGGAAAAATAATTGATTGTGTGAACACAATTTATATTTTCTCGAGTGCTTTGTGTTTGTGCTAGGATTTTTCTTCATTCCAGGTTGTGTTTATTTTGACAGGATGAGTACCTACAAAGAAAAGAGTGCAGTAAATGTCCATAGTATAGGAAATCAAACTTTAAATTGAAAAATTTGAACTTAGTGTGAGAATAGAAATATGTAAAGTAGAAAAGAGAAACCAAGGAAAGAGTACACCTAATTTTTGTGAGAGGGGGAGAGATTACTCTAAATACCATTGCCATGGAGATTTGATAAAAATTTGTTAGAACTAGTTGGAAAGAATTGTGGGTGATAACTCCCAAGTCGTATGTGCTAAGTAGAATAGGAAGAAGTGAAAATACACCCCGCATGGTGAAGAGAAATGTATGGGGATATTTCTAGTTTCTTTTCATCCATGCATAAAATTTTGAGAAATGGGAATTCAATCCTATGAGGATAAAAATCACCTCAAAACTTCCCAAGACCCATGGATAAATTCCACTATAGATGAACATGAACCCAATTGATTTTTAAATGATGACACAATGTATCGGGGTAGTGCTAGCTTGTAAGTACCCTTAGTACCACCATAAATTGAATTGTACCATGTATTCTACCATTTAAAATGTGTGAAAACCCTATAAATTTACCTAAGAAATTGTACCAACTAAGAAAATTATTGAACCTCCATCGGGATGGAAGCGTATGGAACATGGGCCATAATGTCTAGATACGCTATGCTATTTGTTGTAAGTTTTAGTTTGTTTGTACTTAATTATGTTTTTGAGCCATTTTTTTACATTTGATCTATTTTATTTTGTACCTATTATTTTTTTCATGATTATGAGCTACTATGAGGGTGAAATATAACCCGATGGTTTCCCCCTAATTTGGGGTGTGTGACATAAAGAAAAGTATTTTTAGTCCAAACAAGAGGACTTGTATCTCGATGTAATCATGTGTTGTAGGATTCCTATAGGGAAAAATGGGAGTGCACATTTTGGATACCATGGTGCATACATAGTAATATAATAGAAAAACTAAACAAGTTTTAGTAATAAAAAAATAAAAACAACACCGTAGATGTAACCAAAAGCATGCAAGGACACACAAATAGGAAAACATGGAAAATAATATGTTGTACACATGGGACATCATTAAAGATGTTTCAAGATAATTGAGGAACTCAAGGATGATAAGAAACATTCAAGTAACATAGGCCATTTCCTGAAAACAAGTGAAAGCAAAGAGAAAACATGTAAAGTAATAAATAAGCAAGAGGATGAAGATGGGCTAAATTTGGAAGTGACTAGCGAAATAGATACTACACATGAAGCACCCATTAGTAAGTTAGAATAATAAATATTATGACATGATTTATGTACTAATTGAATTAGTTAAGAGAAATTAAAGTAGTAAATTTGGATTAATAGCACTTGTATGTGAAAAAATTAAAAATGGATGCTCCCTACACATGTAGAAGAACTGGTAGAGAGAATTGACAAACATCATACATCTTGTAACAACCTATTTATATCCTTCATTCAACTCAATGTACCATATGAATGCACATGTGTATATAAAAATGATATATCATACTATGTATCAAGCTAAACATGATAAGTAATGTACAACATGAAAAATATAAGCATGTAATAAAGATAGCCAAGAAATATTGATGCAAATATTTTTGGATGTTTTGTATTTGTTTAAACGTTTTTCTATTTTTAGGATATTTGAATGTTTTTTTTTTATATTTTTAGGCCCCCTAGGGGCATAAATGAAAACCTATTCTCTGAAGAGAATGAAGGGTGATCTAAGAATTCTCCTAGGGGGAAATATTTTATATTTTAGGGATTTTTGTAAATATAGACTATGTATCTACATATGGAAAGCAAGTTTTTCCCCGGTGTGTGTTAACAAAGTGAGGTTTGGGTATGTAGATGCTCCTCAAAAGCCAATTTGAACCTACAAAAAGAGTTTTTAATTGATAAATGAGGGGTAAATTTGGATTCCATCGTTGTATGAGTAGTATAGGTCTCATTGTTAGGGTTTGTAAGAAAAGTGATAAAACCTATTCTATAAGTACAAGGGAGGGTGATCTAAGAATACTCATACATGTTTGAAGAAGAAACCCTATCGATTCATAGTATTGTTTTATATGCATGACATTCATGAATTTTCAACAACTTTTCCCATCGATTTGCAAGGCAATATACATTATTTCTAATTTTATTCGTAATAATGAATGGGTCTATCCAATTTGGTTTGAATTTTCCCTTGATGGAGGCCTCCACATTAGTATTCTTTTGATTTTTTTAAAAAGAAAATGTCATCAATATTAAATTATCATGGGAAAAAATTGTTATTACAAGTTATTTTGACACATTTTTGGCACTTACATAGATGCTCTAAAGCTTGTACACATCGTTGATCAAACATTTCCCATTGATGGAGGCATTAATCATGGTACTCATTATCTTTGATAATATATTTGAGTGATACGCATAAGCATGGGATTTTTAATTCTAATCATATAAATACTTTGGTACCATAGATAAGAAACAATGAGGTGATATTGGTAGAGTACGCACACTTGTGCACGGTAGGGCTAAAGGGCATATATCTATTTATTGTGCCATTCAATGCCATTTCTATCCATAATTTTTCATAGGATTTTCATGATAGTATTATTAGTGGTTTCAACATGACCCTTCCCTTAAGGGTAATATGGAGTGGATAAAGTGTGTTTGATTTTGAATCTAACATAATTTCTTGACCTTATAATTTTTAAAGGAAGACCCATTGTTTGTGACAATTGCAGATGGAACCCCAAAATGGGTGATAATATGTATGGATATGAATTGACAAATATCATCACTAGTATTGGTGTGTAAAGGTGTTGCTTTAACCCATTTGGTGGCAGTAATGATGAAGTTTTTTCCATCTCGGTGACTTGAGATTTAGTTTGCCAATAAGGTGAAAACCGCATAGGGAAAAATCCATAGGGATATAATATGATATAATTCATAGGCTAAGGCATGACTGATACTACTATTTCATTGACATTGATCACATTGTTTGGCATATTTAAGATAATATTTTTCCATGGCAGCAAAACGTAGGCTTGTCACAAATTTTTTTGAGATATGACCTTGTCGCTAAAGTGACCTCCACAAAAACTATAATGTATTTTTGATATTACTATGGGGATATCATCAACCCCCATAATACATAACATATATCTCACAAAAGCACATCTAAATAATTATCCTCCTATAAGCACATAGAGAGAATCCCCATAATGCAAATGACACACTTATTGTGATGATTCATTGTCAAGTAACGCTTGTCGGTAAATAAAGTTGTATATATCAATATACCATTCAGAATTATCATAACTATGTGTGATGTAAGAACCTGTAAGTCTTTGATTGTGCGATGGTGGATAAAAGGGTGATGTAAATACTAAACAGTAAAATTAACATGGGTGTCCATGATATTTAGTAGGATTAGAGAGGTAACAATATCCATAACATATGTGTGTCTATATATTTGTGAGGGATGGTATTAATATTGTAAGAATAAAAGGTAGTTAGGAGGTTTTTAGTAACTATATTGTATGGAATTAGTTTTTTCTCATTTCTCCGATAAACATCACTGGCCTAATTGATAATGAGCTGATAATCTTAAAAAATATGAAGATGATGTAATTGGAGAGTGTGAAATACAGATAGGCCAAGTATTAGTGCTTCGTATTTAGAAATGTTTTTTGTGCAAGAAAAGCCTAAATGGTAAACAAAAGGAATGGGCTCACCATGTAGTGATATGATAACAATGTCATTTGTATCTCTAGTAGCATAATGAAAACCATCAAAATAGATAATACATACTTCTTAATTCAATGTTTTATGTAGTATAGTTATCTCAAACATCATCGTAAATCGGTGAAGGGTTGTGTATGGGGGTTGCAACAAGATGATCGAGATAGCATTTCCTTTTATCTATTTTTGTGGCATAAATTTGAGATGAAATTTAGAACGTAAAATTTCCCATCAAGATAAACGAATAGAAAAGTTTGTTCATGAGAGAAAGTACCATAATGGGTCTACCTTAGTAATGACATAAATTTCTACATTTATCGTGTAGTAATGATGTTTTTCTCGTGATAAAAATTATTAGTAAAGAAATTTTATTGAAGTAACTATAATTATGATAAAATGATAGTAACGTATGAATGATATAGTAGACATCACGTTATCGATGGGTATCATTATGTTGTGTAAGGAACCTAACATGTGAAAGTTGGTAGGGATGTACAAAAGTAATGGCCACCCTAGGACTAAATATTTCCAAACCGGTGGGTTGAGAAAATAATATTTAATGGCATCAAAAGCTTGTTGACACCTTTCATACCATACAAATTTAGTATATTTATTCATCAATTGGGTAAATGGTTGAGTTTTATATGTAATTTATGTGGTGAATTAATGGATAGCTTGGATTTTTCCTTGTAATTAATGCAACTGGTGAAGGTTATGAGGTGGATGCATAACTACAATAACACGAACTTTTTACGGGTCTATATTGATACCTATCATGCTATGATATATCCTAGTAGATTATAGGTAGTGACACCAAAGAAATATATTTTAGGGTTAATCCTTACATTATATTGCCCCAATTGTGTGAATAGTGTTCAAATATATTGAGCATGGTCATCATGACACTTCGACTTGGAGAGTATGTTGTCAACATAGTCCTCAATGATTTTGTGAATGTAATTTTGAAATATATTATGTAACACCTTTGACAAATAGTTATATTCCTCTTTTTCATTACAAGCGTTGGCATGTGATTTTCTTGAATGAGGTGTGTTTCCTTGATTGTTGAAAATCATGCTTGTTATGGATAAATCATTTCTACTCTTGGATTCATTGGACTGAAATGATATGGCTTGCAAGAATCCATTTTCACTTCTTATAGGTGAGTTACAATCTAGTTTTGAGAGTTGCAAACTTATCTCTTTTACTTGACTCATCCTTGGATCAATTCCAGTGATCTAAGGAATGTTTTAAATCTCCTTACTAGACTAAATGGTAAATTGACATTCATAAGCATGAGAGACATAGCGGACTGAACTTTTGTGTGTTACAAATTCTTTGGTCTTGTAATAACATGCCTTCATTCAGTTGTATGTTTGTGCTTAGATATTTGGGATTGATCTCTTCAAGAAATTTAATGGCATAAGAAAAATGAAGCTTGCTTCATGACTATGAAGGGAATCTAAATCCTAAAACCTAAAGGATTATCCTAATAGTATTCTAAAACTAGGTAAATGCACCTACTTCCTAGCTATGTCTACTTATTTAGGTTACAATCTAACCTAAGATTCTTATTCTATTTTGTTGGGATGGTGTCCTAACCTAAGTTCTTGTGCTAAATGAATAAGGGAGAAATTACTAAGGTAATGCTAGGCTATTTTAACCTAATACCTAATACTATATGGTTGTGAATTTGATCTAACCTAAGGTGGAAATTACTTATGAAATGATTTTGACTAAACCTAAGGTTATAACCTAAGTTTTGGAAATCTATCCTAAACTATTGAAAGGGAACCTAGGGTCGCATGACATTATGGCGATGGTTCCAATGGAATTTATTTGATTTGATTTGGTTAAATGAATGGGAGGTACAACCAGTTTTGGAAAAGGCAAGTAAACTTTAGTGGAAGCATACATGGAGGCTTCACTAAAGTTGGAAATGCATGCTGAAGTGGAGATAGCATTTACCAGTTTTAAGAGGTAGTGGCAAGGAGAGATAGGTAGGAGATTGAGGAGTAATTACATTAATGAACCTCATTTTTGTGTGCAAACCATCTTGGAAACAAGGAAGGTGGATTTGTTGGAGGTTGTTTGGTCTTGCATGCCTTGCAATTTTTCTCTCGCATAGACCTATATGGTTCTTCGAACCAGCAGTTTGAATTTTACTTTGTGGCTATTTTTTGTTTCTCTGGTCTATTTTCGATCGAAGGAAAGTATATGAGGCATTGGAAGAAAAGATGTTTGGTTGTTGATCTTTCATGGAGGAGAAAAAGAGTTAGAAGCTCAACTGGAAGTCTCCTTCGAATTGGCAGAAGCACTATCAGGAATGATAGGCTCTACCCATTAAGATTTCTTGCTTTCTTCTAAATGATTCATTAAAACAATTATGCTCTCATAAGATAAATGTTTACATGTTTTATCTAGTTATTTACTTTCTTGGTTGTAAGAATCTATGTGATTTATGGATATGAATCAATTGCATGATACTATTTATATTTGGAAACTCTATCTCTCTCTGTCGTGCAAGTTTTTTTGTGATAAGCTTTGTGTTTATTCTGAACTTGTGTTTTGCACTGAACTCGTGTTCATAGCTTTGTGTTTGTTCTGAACTTGTATTAGAGGCTTGTATTGTTTTGAACTAGTATCTGAAGCTTTTGTGTTCTAAACTTGTATTCGAAGCATTATGTTTGGTTTTGTACTTGTATTCTAAGCTTTGCATTTTACTCATATTCAAGGTTTTGAGTTGCTTAGAACTCATATATGGACTGTCTGCTTGAAAAATCTTGAGAGAATAGTTTTGGTTTGAGTTGATATGGTAATCTCTTTTGAGATCTTCTCCTTGAAGCTTCTTGAGTTTGGAATGGTTGTGGTACTTCTATCCCAGACTATACCACTTTCTTTGAACTTGTAAGGGTGTGTAAATATGGAGGATATTCTTCTCTCTTCTTCTCTTACGGATAGTATTTTGTTTATTCTTCATCCTTGGGACTGTACTGTGTACTCCTTTCTATTTGAACTTGTGTTTAAATAAAATGGAATAGATGAACCAGGTTGTATTGATTTAGTAAGGGAAACTAGAAGTGTTGCTTTCTATGAACTGTGTGTTTGGTTTTGTGTTCTCTCTTAGGAAACTTGTAAAAGAAATTCTGAGTTTGAAATAGAAATGGGAATTCATTTGATAGTCTAAATGAAATGAATTCTTGATTGGATCTTTTCTATTTGAGATCCTTTAAATTTTGTTAAGATAAGTTCACTTGATCGAACTTCTCTGTAGCATGACTCTCTTCTTGGCTATAGAGTGATTATTCTCTTAGACCTATTCAACTTCTTGGGTTTGGCTTCTGTCCTTTCTGTCTTGTAGGAAATAGTGAGAAACCACTCTTCTGAGATGGAAATTTCCTTGTGGATTGTTTAGTCTACTTTGTACTAATTCATTTGTTGTAATGATGTGGAAAGAGAACAACTTTGAGTCGGTTCTGTAGAAGAGAAAATGTAATCATGTTTAGACCGACTGCTTTGTTTTACTGAGTCATACTCCATTTGGATTTTTTATTGGAAGGATTTATCTTTTTGCACTCTGTCTTATTATGAATCCTCCTTGGATGGACATGAGAAGAGATTAACCTTGTGTGAGTCTTGCTTTGATTTTTGGAACGTATGGTTTCAGATATTTTAATGATATCTTCTAACATGTAGAAGTTAGTTAAGACTTGTAGGTGGACTATTTTGATTCTCTATCCCTCCTCAGATTGATTTGGGATTCTTGTTCTAGTTGTTGTCTCTTTAATGTTGAATCCTTTTATTAGTTTCCTTGAACTGAAGTAGTTATGTGGGTAATCAGTTGAGTACATTCTGAACTGTTTCTATCTTTCAAAGGATTAGTGAATGGTGGATAGTATGTATTGATTCTTATTCTTATTTTGTTTAAGTTGTGGGATGAATCATTCTAAATACGTACTATGTTGAAGCTAACTCTTTTTGTTCTTAGTAAAGATAAATTCAGTATTTCAATTCAGAATGAATTATGAAATAATTAGACGACATGATCTGTTGGTTGTTTAAAAGTAATTGATAGGATCAATTAAACTATATGTTATAATGCAGTTTTTGTTGATTATATTACGCTCTTTTATTAAAAGTGAATTTAGACTCTTTATTTGTACTTCTTTTCTGGTTGTTATTACTTATTCTTATTTGTATGATACTTATTAATTGTTTCATTAAAGTAGAGTTGTTTTAATGGAACAATTAGTGGAATGCACTTCATTTTAATTCTTAGTGCTTATCATGCTCAGCCAAGAACTGACCCATGCTTTTAAATTTTAGATGGATGTCGTAAATGATAAAAGAAGGGAAATTTTTTTATGATGCATTGGATTATTTAATTTTGGATCTTATGTAAACAATTTTGATTCATTCTTGAGTTTTAAGGGAAAAGAGAAGTGATGTTCTTTTATGATCTTAATGCAAATTGACATGCAATATGTCTAAAATGCATAGTCTTGTAAATGTATATTTTATCATGATGAATTGAAAGGTTTGGAGATTGAATCCAATTTGTGGTGTAAATTCTCTAGTGCTTTATTTGAAGGAAATAATAGTGATATCTTGTTGATATTCTTTATATCTGTTTATATACTATTGTTGTTATCAATTAATAAGTTGGATTAAGGGGATAGTTCAATCTCCCTTACTATAATAAAACTTGTTAAATTGCAAAAGATGTCGTTTCTAACTAAAAATTATAGTTTAATAATGAAATATGCATTAGACATACAATTATACTATATGAGTAATGAATGATAAAAAGGTTATGTTAACCTTAACATCTAACCATGTAGAGGAAGAATTTTCCTCTCTCATAAGAATGAAAAATAAATGGAATGGTGGTTATGATCTTTAATCCTTGTGCTTCATTTATAAAAAGTAAAAACTAGCATAATCTAGGTGGATGATACACCTTCTTTAGATAGTTAGGTTGCATTAAAAATTAACTGTTTGATGTTTTCTGACTTGTTTTTGGGGATAACTGCTTGTTAAGCCATGTTAATGAACATCAATGCCAACATGAGTTAATGAAGTTATTAATATCAAATTAGATTAACTATGGATAAAGAACTTAATGAATGTTGGAATCAGGGTTAGGAATGGTTGGTGCAATCTAAATCTTAATCTAATTTAATTATGAATTAATGACCACTAAGGGGTATGTACATCATGATGAATCAATTCTAATGGATGTTGGCACACACCAACTGTAGGACTATACCTTTGAGAAGTCCAAGGGCTTCTCGAGGATACAGTGTTGCAATTGACATGTGGCAACACCCTTCCATATTTGTTCATCTAGATCTACACACATATGGACTTGAACTTAGTTTCTCTCTAGGTCAAGTTAGTAGCATGTTTAGAATAGGGAGTAGATTTCTATGACTCAGGGTACCTTGGCACATTCGGTCGACTTAGGTCGATCGAGTATGCCCATATACCCTAAGTCATCATGAGCGTCTTCCTATAACAAATTATGTTGCTAACCTAGGCTAGGATCAAACCTTGGGCAAGTGGACTGGAAGAAGTCAGTAAAGACCATTCTAGATAATAGAAGAGTGAGGTGAAGGATGTATTCTAAAATGATGAGTATTCCGTCTAGGAATAGTAACATGAATAGTATGTTGAAAATCTTTGGCGAAAGTATCACAAGATGTTAGTTGCGTTATCATATGTCACCTAGTTTAAAGCAACATGGTGTCAGATGAATATTGGTAACAAATATTCAAATAGGTTCTTTAAAAAGATCACCCAGTACCCAGAATAGGGTAGGAAAACCAAGTATACATTGTATACATGAATTATTCTATACTTTAAGACAAACATGAGAGATAGGTTTGTAAATCGAGTCATGGAATAAGAGATCGGAACTTCTTGAGCCATTATAGCTACATATGGTTATCTCATTATGAGATTAATTGGTATGGAATGTGTGTTCTAAATGACATTTTATTTAGAACAGAGAACATTGTGTAAAAAAATTTCCCTTATTTCTAAATTCTTAAAATGGGAATGTTACATCTTGGTATCAGAGCTAAAGGTTGCAACTCTTGGACCTATTGCGTCCATAATCTGATGAAACTTAAATTTTCTTGTTAACAGAAAATGGTTAGAAAAAGAGGAAATGTTTCAAATAATCCTCCACCTGAGGAAGGAGCAACAACTACCCAAAACTCAATGAGATCCTTGCTACCATGTTGGACACAAGGGATCGTTTGGCTGTACTTGAACAACAAGTAATGGGCAATGAGGAGGAATAAGATGTTGGTAATAATAATCAGCCACCTCCTGAGGACAATGCTAATTTAGGTGTTGATAATAAAAATGTGAACATACCTAATCATCCTGAGAACAAAAAGGCTAGGCTGGCAACTGAACTCACTAATGATATAAAAAGGATAATTCCACCCAAGTTTGATGGCACCACATTAGGAGATGGAGTTGAGAATTTGTTCAAAAAATAGAAAATAACTTTATAATAAAGAAATTTCTCATAAGAAACAAAGGTGATATAGGGAGCATATCATCTTTCCCATGAGGCATCTTCATAGTGGGACAGCCGTAAGGCTGAGTTGAATATTAATGAAACTAATATCACATGGGATCAATTTAAAGGTTACTTTAGGAAACGTTGGCTGCCAAAACTTTACTATGATCAGAAAATGACTGAATTCTAGAACTTAGCTCAAAAATATAATCAGAACTAAGAATTGGGAGTGGTTTACTAAAATCCTTAAGTATGTACCTCGATGATCAAACCGACGAGAAATTCAGGATACAAAAATTCATCATGGGATTGAATCCCATTATAGGAGGAGAGGTGGATGTTCACATCCCAACCATGATGGAAGGGGTTGTTGAAAAATCCATAAGGTAGGAACATAAATTGAAGGAAATTTCTACTCATAAGGAGGAAGTAAGGAAGAAAGTTCCCAACTCCTCTTCAAATCTTGCACCTAAGAAAGGACCATGGAATAAATTTGGAATGAAAAGTAAGTTTTCTACTAATAATAATAAGAAAGTTGCAACAAATAAGTCTACTGGTAATGCATAGAGCAACTTTGTAAAGAAAATAATAACGAACATAAGTCTTATGGGGTCGAATGATAATTCTAGGGCTGGAAATAAATCTGAGCCTAGAAAGTGACCTGTAGGAGGATTTTATAATTTTGGCAAAGATCATTATGCAAATCAATTCCTTTGAAAAAGGATGATCATAATCAGTAGCACAAGATACACACTGCAGTAGCTGACAAGTAGGATGAAAAATAGGCCACACCCATAGAGGTTTTGGGTAAGTTATTTGGCATACCTATAACTATTATTTTTATATCGGAGCTATTGAATGTTTTATTTCTAGTAAATTAGCATCAAAACTAAAAAGAAAATATGGAAACATGGACTGTACATTATGGAAACAATGTTGTTCATATAATTAGTATGTTTCTTTTTGGAGCAGTCCTTGACTTACCTAGTTTTTCCACTGAAGTTGATCTCTATGTTGCACCCTTGGGGTCTTATGATGTAATCATAGGTGTTAATTGGTTAGCAAAACATAAGGAAAAAGTGGACTATTTTGAAAAACATATTAGTTGTTTAGATGATCTGTAGAAAAACAACAGAGATTTAGGGTGTGAAATGTGAGATTTCTGTTAGAAAATTTTCAGCTATACAACTTTAAAAGGCCAAAAATAAAGGTTGTACCTTATATGCAGTAAAGATTGCAGAAATAGTTGAAGAGAACAATGATTTCATGGAACGATATCCATTGTTACGAAAATTCAGTGATGTGTTTCCGGAAGAGTTACTAGGTCTTCCACCCAAAAGGGAATTTGACTTCACAATAGAAATCAAGCCTGGAACTAAGCCTATTTCTAAGGCACCATATCTAATGACTACTATAGAATTAGTAGAGCTTAAGGCTACAAGAATTTTTATCTAAAGGTTTGATTAGACCGAGTGTTTCACCTTGGGGAGCACCAGTAATTTTTATGAAAAAGAAGGATGGAACCCTTAGATTGTGCATTGATTACAGGATGTTAAACAAAGCAAAAATCAAGAATAGATACCTACTCACTAGAATTGATGATCTATTTGATCAGATGCATGGAGCATCGGTATATTCTAAGATAGATCTTCAATCAATATCATCAATTACGGATTAAGGATGAGGAAATTCATAAAACAACTTTTAGAACAAGGTATGGACATTATGAGTTCATGGTTTTACCTTTTGGATTAACAAATTCACTTGCATATTTTATAAATTTAATGAATAATATCTTTCAAGAATACTTGGACAAATTTTTTCTTGTATTCTTGGATGACATTCTCATATATTATAAAATTATAGAGGAACACCATGAGCATTTGAAGATAGTTTTAGAAATTTTGAGAAAGAGACGGTTATATGGTAAGCTATCTAAATGTTCTTTCTATGACATAGAAGTGCACTATTTGGGACATGTAATAAGTAAGAATGGAATTATTTTAGATCCTTCTAAAATTATAGCTATAACTAAGTGGCCTGCACTAAATAATGTACATGAAGTTAGAAGCTTCATGGGACTTGTAGGTTACTATAGAAAACTTGTAAAATATTTTTCTAAGGTGGTTGTACCAATAAATTCATTACAGAAAAAGGATAATAAGTTTGTTTGGAATGAGAAATGTGAATCTTCATTTATAAATTTGAAGGAACAGTTAACTTCAGCACCTATTCTAGCTATACCAGATCCTAATGGAGATTTTACTATTGTAACGGATGCATCTGGGGAAGGTCTAGGAGGTATTTTGTTACAAAATGATCATGTCATAGCTTATGAAAGTAGAAAACTAAAGTTACATGAGTTGAATTATGCTCCACATGATTTAGAGATTGTTGCCATTGTCCATGCACTACAAGTTTGGAGGCATTACCTACTTGGTAAACCTTTTGAATTAAAAATTGATCATCTTGGGCTTAAGTATATTTTCACTTAGCCAAATCTAAATGCAAGACAACAAAGATGGTTAGAGTTTTTGTCTCAATATGATTTTGACATCAATTATATCAAAGGTAAGGAAAATAGAGTGGTTGATGCTCTAAGTCGTAGGAAGCACATTTCTACTCTTATAACATTGAGAACTCAGTTTAAGGATGAAGTAAAAAGTGTTATGAAATATGATTCTTACTTTTAGCAAGTAAAAATAGCCCTCACTATAGATCCAAATGATGTGAGATATAAAGGTTTTCATTTTGACAACGAAGGAATCTTAAGATTTGAAAACAAAGTATACATACCTTCACTAAATGATTTAAGAAAGAAATTGTTAGAAGAATTTCACAATTCACCTTTTTCTGACACCCTGGTATTACAAAGATGCTTGCTGATATAAGACAACAATATTTTTGGAAGGGGATGAAAAAGGACATTATTGATTTTGTGACACATTGCTTAGAATTTCAATGTGTTAAAGCTGAACATATGCACCCAGCTGGTTTATTGTATCCTCATAACATACCGTAGTACAAATGGCAAGTAATAAGCATGGATTTTGTACAAGGGTTTCCTATGTCAAGAAATAAACATGATGTTATTTTGGTAGTTGTTGATAAACTAACAAAGGTAGCACATTTTATTGCTAGTAATCTGAAGGATGATTCTCCTGTATTGGCTAAGAGATTTTTACATGAAATTTTTAGATTACATGGAGTACCTAAATTAATCATATCTGATAGAGATCCTAGAATGACATCAAGGTTTTGGAAAACACTTAATGTAGCTCTAGGAACTAAGCTGAATTTCAGTTCTGCGTATCATCTAGAAACAGATGGATAGACTGAAAGAGTTAATCAAGTTTTAGAGGATATGTTACAAATGTATTGTATGGATCGTAGTATAAGTGGGAGAGTACCTTCCACTAGTTGAGTTTGCTTATAATAACACATATCATGCCTCTCTTAAGATGGAACCTTTCAAAGCATTATACGGAAGAAAATGTAGAACCCTTGTTAGTTGGGACAACATTGAGGATAAAGAGGTAATTGGACCTGAAATCCTTACGGAAATGGAACAAGTTAAAATGATTCATGAATGCTTGAAAGAAGCAGCAGATAGGAAAAAGAGTTATGCTAATTTAAAGCGAGTTGATAGGAAATTTGAACTTGGTGAGAAAGTCTTTCTTCGGGTTAAACTGAAAAATATTTCTATAACTTTTGGCAAGGCTTCCAAGTTATCACCACGTTACATGGGACCTTTTGAGATAGTTGAAGTAATCAACCCTATAGCTTACCGTTTAGCATTACCTCCTACTTTGTCACGAATGCATGATGTTTTCCATATTTATTTGCTTAAGAAATATGTTTCAGATTTATCACATGTGTTAAATTGGAATTCCTTGTAGGTCCAAGACCCAGGAATAATCATGGTTAAACCCATATGAGTGTTGGAAACTTGCCAATTGCATTTAAGAAATCATGAAATAAGTCAATGTAAGGTCTAGTGGGACTAGTTTAACGAAGAAAGTGCAACCTAGGAAAATATGGAGGATATGAAAACTTATTTTCCATATTTATTTGATCATAATTGACTATGATGACTGATAAAAATTTGTGATTTTATCTTTATATGTCAATAAGTCTTCCATTTTTGGGTAGATAACTATTTTATTTTTAATTAAGCAACTATGTGAATGCTGATTTCTGGAACTTTAAATTCAGATATTCTTGCAAACATATGTTAAGTAAGTGAATAAATTGATTATCCTTAATGCAATGGTCAAACATAAGACAATCATCGATGATGATTATTCATTTTAGGAGGGAAGTATGTAACACCTTTGACAAATAATTATATTCCTCTTTTACATTACAAGCGTTGGCATGTGATTTTCTTGAATTCACATGTCAACGCTTGTAATGTAAAAGAGGAATATAATTATGCTTATTATGGATAAGTCATTTCTACTCTTGGATTCATTGGACTGAAATGATATGGCTTGCAAGAATCCATTTTCACTTGTAGATGAGTTGCAATCTAGTTTTGAGAGTTGCAAACTTATCTCTTTTAACTGACTCATCCTTGGATCAATTCCAGTGATCCAAGGAATGTTTTAAATCTCCTTACTAGACTGAATGGTAAATTGACATTCATAAGTGTGAGAGACATAGTGGACTGAAATTTTGTGTGTTACAAATTCTTTGGTCTTGTAAGAACATGCCTTCATTCAGTTGTATGTTTGTGCTTGGATCTTTGGGATTGATCTCTTCAGGACATTTAATGGCATAAGAAAATGAAGCCTGCTTCATGACTATGAAGGGAATCTAAATCCTAAAACCTAAAGGATTATCCTAACAGTATTCTAAAACTAGGTAAATGCACCTACTTCCTAGCTATGTCTACTTATTTGGGTTACAATCTAACCTAAGCTTCTTATTCTATTTTGTTGGGATGGTGTCCTAACCTAAGTTCTTGTGCTAAATGAATAAGGGAGAAATTACTAAGGTAATGCTAGGCTATTTTAACCTAATACCTAATACTATATGGTTGTGAATTTGATCTAACCTAAGGTGGAAATTACTTATGAAATGATTTTGACTAAACCTAAGGTTATAACCTAAACTATTAAAAGGGAACCTAGGGTCCAAAAGCATTATGATGATGGTTCCAATGGCATTTATTTGATTTGATTTAGTTAAATGAATGGGAGGTAAAGCCAATTTTGGCAAAGGCAAGTAAACTTTAGTGGAAGCATACATGGAGGCTTCACTAAAGTTGGAAATACATGCTGAAGTGGAGATAGCATTCACCAGTTTTAGGAGGTGGTGGAAAGGAGAGATAGGTAGGAGATTGAGGAGTAATTGCATTAATGAACCTCGGTTTTTACGTGTAAAACATATTGGAAATAAGGAAGGAGGGTTTGTTGGAGGTTGTTTGGTCTTGCATGCCTTGTGATTTTTGCTCTGCATGGAGCTATCTAGTTCTTTGAACTAGCAGTTTGAATTTTACTTTGTGGCTATTTTTGGTTTCTCTGGTCTATTTTTGATCCAAGGAAAGTATATGAGGCATTGGAAGAAAATATGTTTGGTTGTTGATCTTTCGTGGAGGAGAAAAAGAGTTGGAAGCTCAGCTAGAAGTCTCCTTCAAATTGGCAGAAGCACTATCAGGCATGATAGGCTCTACCCATTAATATTTCTTGCTTTCTTCTAAATGATTCATTAAAACAATTATGCTCTCATGAGATAAATGTTTACATGTTTTGTCTGGTTATTTACTTTCTTGGTTGTAAGAATCTCTGTGATTTTTGGATATGAATCCATTGCATGATAATGTTTACATTTGGAAACTCTCTCTCTCTCTCTGTAAATTTCATTGGTGATAAGCTTTGTGTTTATTCTGAACTTGTGTTCGAAACTTGTGTTTTGCACTGAACTCATGTTCGCAGCTTTGTGTTTATTCTGAACTTGTATTGGAGGCTTGTATTGTTCTAAAATGGTATTTGAAGCTTGTGTGTTTTGAACTTGTATTTAAAGAATTATGGTTGGTTATGTACTTGTATTCTGAGCTTTGCATTTTACTTGTATTCAAGGTTTTGAGTTACTTAGAACTCATATATGGGATTATCTACTCGAAAAAGATTGAGAGAATAGTTTTGGTTTGAGTTGATATGGTAATATCTTTTGAGATCTTCTCCTTGAAGCTTCTTGAGTTTGGAATGGTTGTGGTACTTCTGTCCTAGACTGTACCACTTTCTTTGAACTTGTAAGGGCATGTAAATATGGAGGATATTCTTCTCTCCTCTGCTCTAAGAAAACCCACATCTTGTTAAAGGATTGACTATTTTGTTTTAAGGTTAATGGACCTTTTATGGAAATGTATCCAGTTCAATATTGTACTTGTTACTAAGTTGGTTTGAAATAGAGCTCATTTGAAACATTCGATAATGGTCCTTGAAGTTTATAGATATGCAATGAGCATACTTCTTCTTGTGTGAGTTGATTGGAACAAATACATTCTTTGTCTCAATCTTTATGAACTAGTTGGAATTTTAGTTTTGTCAATTTCGAGGGTAATATGAGACCTTTCTTGACTTAAACGTGTGTTGGGTTTCACACTCTCTTTCAGATCCTTTTAATTGATTTCTGGGCTTTTAAAGGAAAGATGAGTTGAATACTCTCGTGTATTGAATCTTGTTGGTAGGATTTAATACCTCTGGTTTGGGATTGTTTCATATAATTTGTTCTTACTTGGATCACGAACTATATGTTCTTTTGTATTGAGTTGTTTAAGTCCTTGTGTTGGGATCTCAGTTACTTTTGAGTTTGTGAGTATTTTGGAAACCTTGCTTAAGCTTAATACTGGTGTTGAGTTTTAGTACTCTCTTATAGATTCATTTGAATGAATTTCTGGGTCTTTAAAAGGAGAATAGAATGGATTTCTCTTGTGGACAATTTTTTTATTCTTCAGCCTTGGGACTGTACTATGTACTCCTTTCTATTTGAACTTGTGTTTAAATAAAATGGAATAGATGAACTAGGTTGTATTGATTTAGTAAGGGAAACTAGAAGTGTTGTTTTCTATGAACTGTGTGTTTGGTTTTGTGTTCTCTCTTGGGAACTTGTAAAAGAACTTCTGAGTTTGAAATAGAAATGGGAATTCATTTGATAGTCTAAATGAAATGAATTATTGATTGGATCTTTTCTATTTGAGATCCTTTAACTTTTGTTAAGATAAGTTCACTTGATTGAACTTCTCTATAGCATGACTCTCTTCTTGGCTGTAGAGTGATTATTCTCTTAGACCTGCTCAACTTCTTGGGTTTGGCTTTCTATCCTTTCTGTCTTGTAGGAAATAGTGAGAAACCACTCTTTTGAGATGGAAATTTCCTTGTGGATTATTTAGTCTACTTTGTACTAAGTCATTTGTTGTAATGATGTGGAAAGAGAACAACTGAGTCAGTTCTATAGAAGAGAAAATGTAATCATGTTTAGATCGACTGCTTTGTTTGACTGAGTCATACTCCATTTGGATTTGTTATTGGAAGGATTTTTTTTGTATAGTATTATTATGAATCCTCCTTGGATGGACATGAGAAGAGATTAACCTTGTGTGAGTCTTTCTTTGATTTTTGGAACGTATGGTTTCAGATCTTTGAATGATATCTTCTAACATGTAGAAGTTACTTAAAACTTGCGGGTGGACTATTTTTTTCTCTATCCCTCCTCGGATTGGTTTTGAATTCTTGTTCTAGTTGTTGCCTCTTTAATGTTGAATTCTTTTATTAGTTTCCTTGAACTGAGTAGTTATGTGCTTAATCGAGCTTGAGTACATTCTAAACATGTTTCTATCTTGTTGTCACCCTCAAATTTTCCTCCATTTTCCAAGTCTAAAAATGTTAAATTTTGAGTTGGTGCCTTTGAAATATGCTTGAAAGAGGTATTTTTGAATCTAGGACTAACCAAGGACTTGAATAATTTTGAAAACTGATTCATTAGATGGCAAATCTCTTCCCCTTTCTAAAAATTTGAAGACATTCTCCTAGCTCCTTGTATATTACAAGTTATGACAAGACGGACCTAAGTTGATAAATTTTCCCTGGCGGGTTGGCGACCTATGGAGTTCCTTGTGATTTTTGCACTTTTTCACCAAAAGGGGTAAGTTAGCAAAAGTGACCCATGAGTCCACGTGGAGAAATGGAGAGTTAAGTTCCACAAGCCCTCAACCAATCAGAAACACCACTTGTCCCTGGGTTGTAGGTTGGTGGGGGAGCAATATTATTTTTTGCTCTTTTTGCCAAAGGGTTAAAAGTTCAAAGTTTAGCCACCCCCTTAGGGCCCGCAACCAATCGAGGATACCACGTGTTAGCGGACCTATGGAGTTGTGAGGAAAATGATATTTTGTGCCAAAGGGTCAAAATGTTGCAAATTGAATCATGACCCCATAGGTAATCAGAAGGTGACATGTGTCCTCGTTGAAAGGTCAATGCAGACCTGTGAGAGGAATTGGAGATTTTGATTTTTTCTCCCAAAAGGCTCAGATAGTGTTTTTAGACCACATCCCCTCATCCAATCAGAGGTTGCCACATGTAAGTAGGTTAGCGGACCGGTGGAGCAAATTGAGGAATCACACTTTTTCTCCAAAATGTATAGAAATGTAGATTTCTCCCTCGTGCCTGCCATTGGTTGATTTTTCACCACGTGTGGGGTCCCAATTTGAAGGCAGAAGGGGGAAATTGACTGAAATTTTTGCATCTAGTTTTTATAGCCATTAACGCACCAGAGCTCTGCAAATCACGAAAATGGATCTTTCTTCATTCTGTTTTCTCAATTTCCTTGTCGTTTCCCTTCGCAATATGGTTTGGATTGGCTTTGAGGTGTAAATCTAATTTTTGAAAGGAACAGAGTTTCTCGTGTTCTTGCAGATGAAAAAGGGGAAAATTTTCCAGCAGGGAACTTGAGTGTTTTGGAGATGATTGCAAAGGTGAAATGGTGAGGGAAAATGAATGAGGAAACCGCCATATACTTCTGCTAAAGCATTCATGTTTGAAATGATGAATTTCAACCTTTAGGGCATCTACATTTTCCATGAGTGCATTCTTGTTTCCTGTCTCTTTCCAAATGAATCTCCAACAAATTTGATCCCATTGGGATATTCTTTCCTTGGAGGCAAAGAAAAGATGAAATAGGATTGTTATAAAAACTGCTTTTCCATTGTATACGGGTTCTGGCATTTTTTTTGGAAAGTTGTAAAAGTCTGAAAGTGATTCAATACAGAGGTATTTTCTTTCTCATTTTCTCCTATCACTCTTTCTCTTCCCTTGCTTGGTTCAATGGATCATTTACCTTACATGCAATAGAAACTTTGTGTCTGATATGTGCAATCTTAGAACTTTGTGTCTGTAGATTTACATGGTGTGAAGTAATTGATCTTTCCTTATATTTTCTTGTTTCAGTGTGAGTAAGGAAATACTCTGCTATCTATATTTCCCCAAAGCATTGTTGTTTTCTTCCTTCTCCCACCTCTTCATTCTTCCATTCCTTCTGATTGATAACCTTTCAAGTATAAATACTTTCCATAATTCCATGATCCAAACATTGAAAATCTTTATATCTGTACATTTGTTTTTCTAGTTTTCAATAAGGGAACCTCTCCCATTAAAGAGGAGGGACTTGTTGTCCCCTGACTGTGGTTTCACCTTCATGTTCCATTTTGAAACCCAACAGTTTTTGGTGACTCCTATGGGAATCCATTGTGAAGGATTTCCAGTTTTGAAGAATTACTTCTTGATCATCTTTGATCTAGCGACTCCAAGATACACTAGGGGTAGGAGAACCCTTGGGGAAGAAGATCCTCATTTCTAGCTGCTGGACAACCAAGGTTTCTCTCTTCCTTCATCAACAAGAAAAAGAAGAGGAGAAATATCTACAAGCACTCCTCCTGATAGAGATAAAACTTCTGGGAGTGATAGTCCTCAAAATCATATCAGTCCCAATCTACATGCTCTGATCCTTGTTGGTGTTGTTGTTCCTCTCCAAACAATATTTCCAAGAATGACAGCTCCTCTACCTTGGGGCCAAAGGGTTGGGCCTCTTGCTCTTCCCCAACCATTGCATGAATTGCCTAGAGGCAATAGAAATAATTTTCCCAAATTCAGAGGTGATGGGAAAGTTCATCCAGATGAACATATAACAACCTTCATTGTTGCTTGTGGTGTTCTTGGCATTGAACATGAGGATGTCTCTATTAGAATTTTTGTGGAGACATTGCAAGATAATGTTGCTGATTGGTTTTATCACTTGCCTGTTGGATCTATCACCAATTGGAACACCATGATAACTAGATTTGAGCAGCACTTTAAACCAACTGAAGATGTGCATGCCCTCTTGGCTCAGATTTCCCAAATCAAGAAATAATCTCATGAGCCTATGAGGGAGTTTGTAGCTAAATTCAATAGGCTGATCAATAAGATCCCACTAGCTACACGTCCTGTAGATCAGATTTAGAAGTGCTTCTTCCTTAATGCTCAATTTCCTGAAGTGAGCTATGCACTTAGGAGAGCTAATCTTGCCACCT
This sequence comes from Taxus wallichiana var. yunnanensis, assembly GCA_018340775.1. NCBI lineage: Eukaryota > Viridiplantae > Streptophyta > Pinopsida > Cupressales > Taxaceae > Taxus > Taxus wallichiana. Next base: position 65,379,476 of record CM031239.1, on the reverse strand, counting down.
TGGATGTTGATCAGAGGTTAGCTGTTAGTGTGGAAGATGATCTGATTATGTCTAGAAAGCTGAGGAGAGATTCATCTAAATCCAAGGCATCCTCTTCTTCCACATCTTCTCCTGAGTTAATGTAGATCAATTAGTCCAGAAGCTTGCTAATGATCTGATTGCTCTCAAGAAACAATTAGCTCAACATGCTCCTTATCAAGATGTGCCTAGAAAGAACTTTCAGCCCAGAATTGGTTAGCCCCTCCTTAGACTAGATTAGCAATTGAAGGTCCACCTATCAAAGTTCCATTCAATGCCACATGTGAAGTGTTAGAGCCTGATGATGAAGAGGAGAATGAAATCTATGAAGAATTGGAAGAGTTGAGTGGATCCCATGTCCATTTTCTCACTACTGAAGGTATAGATGAAGAAGATGATTATGAGGAAAGAATTACAGAGATGAGCAATGAATCTTATGTTGTCATGACTCATGAGTAAAACGAGCAAGAAAGAAAAGGTAGTGCAGCCTGCTAAAAGATCTAAGGATCCTCCTACAACCATTCCAGTGATTGCAAGGAGGGGAGCTCCTATTCCAACTTCTTCCACGCAAAAGGTAGGCTCTGTTGTTCCTTCTTCTTCTACTCCTACTCCTAAAACTTCTTGTCATCCTAGTGATAGAGTTGATAGATCAAAAGTCCCATCTACTACTGTTAATAATGTTGCATCTACCTCTGGCTCATTTGATATTATTGACCATCTCAAGAAAACTAAGATTCAGATCTCAGAGGCTGAATTCTACCAAACTCATCCCAAGGAATTTGCTAAGATGGTAGACTTTGTGAATTCTAAATCTAAGCCTTCACCCCATGGTTCTAAGGGCCTCTTGCCAACTCCTTCTTCATCTCAACCTAGCCTTGTAGCAATAGTTACTTCATCTGAGGAGAAGATCAAACCATTTTATGTTACCCTCCTCATAGCTGGTCATAAACTCAACAATTGTGTCATTGATTCTCGGTGCTTCAAACAATGTGATGCCCGCCAAGGTAGCTCATGCCCTAGGCCTGACCCTAACCCACACTTTTGGCTCATGTTATTCAATGGAAAGTAGAGAAGTACCGTTGGTTGGTAGAATCAAGGATGCACAAGTTGCATTTGCTGCTATGCCAGAGAAAAGAGTTTTAGCAACCATCTTGGTAGCTGATATACCTCCTTCTTATGGCATGCTATTGAGTAGAAACTTTTGCAAGGATGTTGGAGGAGAGATCATGATGGACTAGTCACATGCCCTCATTCCAGTGAATGGGAAGATGAAGAAGCTATTGCCTGAAAAGAAAACTGAATATATTGTGCAAAAGACAGATGATCCAAAAGCACAAATACTTTATGAAGACAGAGGTCATGGAAATTACATGGTCATGTCACAAGATGAGGTAAAGCATCCCAAGGAAGTACTTCTTGATCCCAATGGCATTTGGATTTTAGAGTTTGATGGGAGCTGCTCCTCAGCTAGTTCTAGAGCTGGTGTAGTGCTCATTTCTCCTGAAGGGAAGCTTCATCCTTCCTCTTTCAAGCTCCAATTTGAAAACACAAACAACATAGCAGAGTATGAAGCTCTCTTTCTCAGTCTTAACTTGGAAAAGGAAATGGGAATTAAGAATCTCCTTGCTCGTGGTGATGCAGAGCTGATTGTAAAGCAGGTTAGAGATATTTTCCAAGTAAAAAATAGAAGGCTAAAACATTACAAAAATCTGATTTGGGATTCAATTGAGTTCCTTGATGCCTTCTCCATCGAAGCCATGCCAAGAGAAAGAAACATGAGGGCTGATTCATTGGCTATCTCAGGGTCTCTATTAATTCCTCATCCAGATTTCTCCCAAGAGAAGTTCACCATTGAGATGATTCATAGGCCTAGTGTGCCAGACAATGCAAATAATTGGCAAGTCTTCAATGATGATCAACATCTATTGTCCTTCCTGGAGCTTAGAGATAATTTCGATCAGCTATACTTTGAAGGGAGTGAAAATCCACCTAGGGAGTGTGTGCCTCCAAACAAAGAAGGTAGCAAAGAAGAAGAAATAGATCATGATGGTTGTTTAAAACTGAAAGGCAATAAAATACCCAAGGGGTTGGTGAGCTTGAAGGAGTTATTCGATAAACATGACAAATATATTAAGTCAAAATCTACCGAAGGAAACCAGCAGTCCACTGAGTATGAGAAGATAAATATTGGAAGTTATCATGAGCCCAAACTGATAAACGTTGGAAAATGTTGCACACAAGAGGAGAAGGGAAAAGTAGTAGATTTGTTGAAGAGGTATGTTGATGTTCTTGCTTACTCATATGATGATCTTAAGGCTTTCCAACCAAAAGAAATGCAACATTTCATTCCTCTCAAACCTAGGATCAAAACCTTTAGGAAAAATAGAGGTAGTATAACCCTAAGATTGCTGACACAATCTTCCAAGAAATTCAAAAATTATTGAAAGCCAAGATCATTTTTCCTATTCACCATTCAACGTGGATTGCTAATATTGTGCCTGTTAGGAAGAAGAATGGTGAGATCCAAATTTGTGTCAATTTTAGAAACTTGAACCAAGCTTCTTTGAAGGATAATTATCCTCTTCCCACCATGGATCAAGTATTGCAAGTTGTCACAGGTTCAGAGATGTTATCCATGCTTGATGGGTTCTCGGTTATAATCAGGTCAAAGTAAATGTTGTTGATCAGCATAAGACTACCTTCACCACTCCTTGGGGCACCTTCACTTATAAGAGAATTCCATTTGGCCTCATCAATGCTGGTGCTACTTTTCAGAGGCTATGGACCTGGCCTTTGGCAGCCTCAAGGGAAAGTGCATAGTTGTTTACCTTGATGATATGACTTGTGTTTTCAAAATCAGAACTGATCATTTCAAACACCTTGAAATAGTCCCCAAAGGTGTAGAGAGCATGACATCTACTTGAATCCAAATAAATCAGTCTTTTGTGTCACTGAAGGAAAAATTTTGGGACACATTGTCTCTAAGGATGGGATCAAGATTGATCTAGAGAGAGTTTAGGCAATTCAGCAGATCCCTCTTCCAACCAGCAAGAAAGGTGTGCATTCTTTCTTTAGCAAAATCAACTTCCTAAGGAGGTTCATACCTAATTTTACAGAGCTTACTTTGAGCATTGCTCACATGATGAAGGGGAAGCAAACATTTGGCTGGTCCTCTGAAGGAAAAGTTGCATTTGAAGGCATCAAGAGAGCTATAGCAAAGACTCCAATCTTGGCATGCCCAGATTTTGGTAAGGACTTTATTATTTATTGCTATGCCACTGAATACACTCTTGTTGCTATGTTAACCCAAGAAAATAATGAAGGTCATGAGCTCCCCATAGCATTCATGAGTTATATTTTGAAATCCCATGAGATGAAGTACACCATGATGGAGAAACATGCTTTTGCAGTGGTTAAGGCGGTGAAACAATTTCATTTTTATATCCTCAACTCCCATGCTATTGTTCTTGTGCCTGATACAACTGTTAAATCCATTCTAACACAACAAGAATTTGGAACCAAGAGGGGTAATTGGGTAGCCAAATTTCGGAGTATGACCTTGACATCAAACCCACCAAGTTGGTCAGGGGAAAGGGCTTATGTGAGCTCATTGCCGAAGGAGCTGATGCTAAATTGCTAGAGGAAGAAGTTGATATGCCTATTGTTATTTTCCTCAGTTCAACTAATGAATGGTATGCTTGACATTGCATACTTTCTCACTTATGGGGAATGCCCATCCCATTTGACTGCCAAGGAGAAAAGAACCATCAAATTGAGATCTTCTCAATATGTATTATGGGAAAACACATTTTTCAAACATGGCATTGATGGAAGGTTTTTGAAATGCATTGACAAGGAGCAGAAAAAGAGATTATTCTCAGCTTTCCATGATCAGGCCTATGGGGGTCATTTCTCTTCTATTGTAACAGCCCACAAGATTCTTCGTGTTGGGTATTATTGGCCCCATTGTTCAAAGATGCATCCGAGTGGGTAAGAAAATGTGAAGCATGCCAAACCTTTGTTGGGAGACCCAAATTGGCTGCCTTGCCTCTCAAACCAGTGGTGATTGAGGAGCCTTTTCAACAATGGGGTTTGGACTTTATTGGCACACTCAATCCATCTTCAAGTGCTGGACACACTCATGTTTTGACTACCACCGATTATTTCACCAAGTGGGTGGAAGCCGTTCCAGTCAAGAGTACTACTTCAGAAGTAGTGTGCAATTTCATCAAAGAGAACATCCTCATAAGGTTTGGTATACCAAACAATATTGTCACTGACAATGCTTCAAACTTCTCCTCTGTTGAGATGACTGATTTTTGCTATGGCTATGGCATTTCCCTTGCCCACTCTTTAGATTATTACCCCTAGGGAAATGGGCAAGCTGAATCAACCAACAAGAACTTAGTCACCATTGTTAGGAAGCTTGTAAATGACTCTCAGAAGAATTGGCATAAGAAACTATATGATGCTTTATGGGTAGATAGGATTACACCTAAGAGAGCCATTGGAATGTCTCCTTTTCAAGTGGTATATGGAGTTGATGCTCAACTTCCCGTAACATTGGAATTACCAGCCTTACACTTGATGAAGGCCATTGAAGATGCAAGCTTTACTAGCTCACTTGACAAAAGAATTATGTACCTTCAGAGGCTGAATGAGGATAGATTGCAGGTGGTTGATAGGATATTAGCTCACCAACTCAAGGTAAAATCTCTATTTGAGAAGAAGGCTAAGTCTAGAACTTTTCAAGTGGGAGATGTTCTTCTTTAGGACAAAACACATGAACCTTGAGGTAGCCATGGAAAATTTGATTCTCTTTGACTTGGCCCTTTTAAGATCGACAATTTGCTAGTGAGAACTCCTTCTATCTGGATTACATGGATGGTTCTTCTCTCCCACTTCCTTATAGTGGGAAGTTTTTAAAATTGTTTAGAACCTAGGTGCTTTGGAATTCTTTGTACATTTTGTATAGTCTTTTATTTTGGTTTGTTTCCCTTTTGTTTTGGTTTGTATTCTTTTGTTTTATTTTGTTTCCTTTCCTTCCTGGTGTGTTGTCTTTTGTGTTGGTATTGCTTTTGACTCCTTTTTCCTAATGGATAAGGCACTAGTCTTCTTTTCCCAAAGTTTTCTATTGTTCTTGATCTTGCCTTATATTTCATGCCAAGCCAAGTCATCCCCAGAAGGAGCACTGTTGTCACCCTCAAATTTCCCTCCATTTTCCAAGTCTAAAAATGTTAAATTTTGAGTTGGTGCCTTTGAAGTATGCTTGAAAGAGGTATTTTTGAATCTAGGACTAACCAAGGACTTGAATACTTTTGAAAACTCATTCATCAGATGGGAAATCTCTTCCCCTTTCCAAAAAGTTGAAGAAGTCCTCCTAACTCCTTGTATTTTGCAAGTTATGGCTCAACGGACCTAAGTTGATAAATTTTCCCTCAGGGTTGGCAGACCTATGGAGTTCCTTGTGATTTTTAAATTTTTCACCCAAAGGGGTAAGTTAGAAAAAGCAACCCATAAGCCCGCATGGAGAAATGGAGAGATAAGTTCCGTAAGCCCTCAACCAATCAGAAGCAGCCATGTGTCCTCGGGGTTGCGGGTGGCGGGAGCAATATTATTTTTGCACTTTTTGCCAAAGGGTTAAAAGTTAAAAGTTTAGCTTCCCCCCCTTAGGGCACGTAGCCAATCAGAGCATGCCACATGTCAGCGGACCTACGGAAATGTGGGGAAAATGAGATTTTGTGCCAAAGGATCAAAATGTTGCAAATTGAATCATGACCCCATAGCCAATTAGAAGGTGACATGTGTCCTTGTTGAAAGGTCAACGCGAACCTATAGAGGAATTGGAGATTTTGATTTTTTCTCCCAAAAGGCTCAGATAGTGTTTTTAGACCGCATCCCCTCATCCAATCAGAGGCTGCCACGTGTCAGCAGGTTGGCAGACGGTGGAGCAAATTGAGGAATCGCGCTTTTTCTCCCAAATGTCTAGAAATGTGGATTTCTCCCTCAGGCCCACCGTTGGTTGATTTTTCACCACGTGTGGGGTCCCAATTTGAAGGCAGAAGGGGGAAATCAACTGAAATGTCTACATCTAGTTTTTATCGCCATTAACACACCAGAGCTCTATAGATCATGAAAATGGATCTTTCTTCATTCTGTTTTCTCAATTTCCTTGTTGTTTCCCTTTGCAATGTAGTTTGGATTGGTTTTGAGGTGGAATTGATTGGTTTTGGAGGTGTAAATCTGATTTTCAAAAGGAACAAAGTTTCTCATGTTCTTACAGATGGAAAAGGGGAAAATTTTCTAGTAGGGCACTCGAGTGTTTTGGAGATGATTGCAAAGGTGAAATGGCAAGGGAAAATGAATGAGGAAACCGCCATATACTTCTACTAAATAATTCACATTTGAAATGATGAATTTCAACCTTTTAGGGCATCTACATTTTCCTTGAGTACATTCTTGGTTCCTGTCTCTTTCCAAATGAATCTCCAACAAATTTGATCCCATTGGGATATTATTTCCTTGGAGGCAAAGCAAAGATGAAATAGGATTGTTATAAAAACATGCTTTGCCATTGTATATGGGTTTTGGCATTTTTTTTTGGAAAGTTGTAAAAGTATGAAAGTGATTCAATACAGAGGTATTTTCTTTCTCATTTTCTCTTCCCTTGCTTGGTTCAATGGATCATTTACCTTACATGAAATAGAAACTTTGTGTTCTGATATGTGCAATCTTAGAACTTTGTGTCTGCAGATTTACATGGTGTGAAGTAATTGATCTTTCCTTATATTTTCTTGTTTCAGTGTGAGTAAGGAAATACTCTGCTATCTATATTTCCCCAAAGCATTGTTGTTTTCTTCCTTCTCCCACCTCTTCATTATTCCATTCCTTCTAATTGATAACCTTTCAAGTATAAAGACTTTCCAGAATTCCATGATCCAAACATTGAAAATATTTATTTTTGTACATTTGTTTTTCCAGCTTTTTAATAAGGAAAACTCTCCCATTAAAGAGGAGGGACTTGTCCCCTCCGATCGTGGTTTCACCTTCATGTTCCATTTTGAAACCCAACATGTCTTTTAGAGGATTAGTGAATGGTGGATAGTATGTATTGATTCTTCTTCTTATTTTGTTTAAGTTATGGGATGAATCATTATAAATATGTACTATGTTGAAGCTAACTCTTTTTGTTCTTAGTAAAGATAAATTTGGTATTTCAATTCAGAATGAATTATGAAATAATTAGACGACATGATCTGTTGGTTGTTTAAAAATTAATTGATAGGATCAATTAAACTATATGTTATAATGTAGTTGTTGTTGATTACATTACGCTCTTTTATTAAAAGTGAATTTAGAATCATTATTTGTACTTATTTTCTGGTTGTTATTACTTATGCTTATTTGTATGATACTTATTAATTGTTTCATTAAAGCAGAGTTGTTTTAATGGAACAATTAGTGGAATGCACTTGTTTTAATGCTTAGTGCTTATCATGCTCAGTTCAATGAACTGACCCATGCTAGCAATTTTTGTAGATGGACATTGTAAGTGATAAAAGAAGGAAAAAACATTTATGATGCATTGGCTTATTTAATTGGATCTTATGTAAAGAATTTCGATTCATTCTTGAGTTGTATTGGAAAAGAGAAGTGATGTTATTTTATGATCTTAATGTTAATTGACATGAAGTATGTCTGAAATGCATATTCTTGTAAATGTATATTTTATCATGATGAATTAAAAGGTTTGAAGACTGACTCCAATTTGTGGTGTAAATTCTCTAGTACTTTATTTGAAGGAAATAGTAGTGATATCTTGTCGATATTCTTTATATATGTTTGTATACTATTGCTATTATCAATTAATAAGTTGGATTAAGGGGATAGTTCAATCTCCCTTACTATAATAAAACTTGTTAAATTACAAAAGATGTCATTCTATAACTAAACAATTATAGTTTAATAATGAAATATGCATTGGACATATAATTAAACTATATGAGTAATGAATGATAAAAAGGTTATGTTAACCCTAACATCTAACCATGTAGAGGAAGACTCTTCCTCTCTCATAAGAATGAAAAATAAATGGAATGGTGGTTATGATCTTTAATCCTTGTGCTTCATTTATAAAAAGTAAACACTAGCTTGAATCTAGGTGGATGATACACCTTCTTTGACAACTAGGTTACATTAAAAATTAACTATTTGATGTTTATTTCCCTATTTTCGGGATATCTCGCTTATTAACCCACAATAATGAACATCAATGCCAACATGATTTAATGAAGTTCTTAATATCAAATTAGATTAACTATGGATAAATAACTTAATGAATGTTGGAATTAAGGTTAGGCATGGTTGCTGCAATCTGAATCTTAATCTAATTTAATTATGAATTAATGACCACTAAAGGGTATGTACATCATGATGAATCAATTCTAATGGATGTTGGCACATGCCAACCGTAGAATCGCACTGCCGAGAAGTCCAGGGGCTTCTCAAGGATACAATGTTGTAGTTGACATGTGGCAACACCCTTCCATATTTTTTCATCTAGATCTACACACATCTAGACTTGAACTTAGTTTCCCTCTAGGTCAAGTTAGTAGCATGTTTAGAATAGGGAGTAGATTTCTATGACTTAGGGTACGTTGGCACATTCAGTTTAATTAGGTCAATCGAGTATGCCCATATACCCTAAGTAATCCCGAGCATCTTCCTATAACAAATTATGTTGCTAACTTGGGCTAGGATCAAACCTTGGGCAAGTGGACTGATAGAAGTCAGTAAAGACCATTCTAGATAATAGAAGAGTGAGGTGAAGGATGTATTCTGAAATGACGAGTATGTCGTCTAGGAATAGTAACATGAACAGTATGTTGAAAATATTTGGCCAAAGTATCGCAAGCTGCTAGTTGCGTTGTCCTATGTCACCTAGTTTAAAGCAACATGATGTCAGATGAATATTGGTAAAAAATATTCAGATAGGTTCTTTAAATAGATCACTCAGTACTGAATAGGGTAGGAAACCAAGTATACATTATATACATAAAGTATTATATACTTTAAGACAAACATGAGAGATCGGTTTGTAACCGAGTCATGGAATGAGAGATTGGTAACTTACCGAGTCATTACAACTGCATATGGTTATCTGTTATGAGATTGATTGGCATGGAATGTGTGTTCTAAATGATGTTTTATTTAGAATAGAGAACATTGTGTAAAAAAAAATTCCCTTGTTTCTAAAGTCTTAAAATGGGAATGTTACATATGAGTTATGTAATGTTAATAGGTAGCTCGATATCATTGATGCCAAAAGGCATAACATTATAGAAAATTTTCCCCATGGAGTAATAAAAGATATTTTTTCTTAATCAACATGGTTAATTTTAATTTGAGTATATCCCAAAAGCCATCCATGAATGAAAGCATGTCATGACCAATGGTGGAGTCAAAAATTATGTCAATAATTGGAAAAGGAAAACTATGTTTAGGAAATTCTTTATCAAATTCATAGAAGTTGGTGAACAATGGATTTTTCCATTAGGTTTCATTACTAAAATGATATTGGAAACCCATTCGGATAGTTGACAACCCTAAGAAATCCAACATCCAATAGTCATTATATTTATTTTTTGACCAATAAGGCTACCTGAGGATGCATATTTCTATATTTTTTGTAAATTTTTTTGTACCATCATGAAGAATGATGTTGTGCATAGTCAACGAAGGGTAAATGTTGGGCATACCATTTTATTTCCATGTGAAGATATCTAAAAATGTTTAAGCACCTATTAGATATCAACTATCTCAAAGTCACTACAAGATGTAACCAAAATAACTAAGCAAAGTGGTCATCAATGGTATTGAGGTTATATGGAATGATTTCTTTATTAAGTTGTGTGGATCCATTATTAATGTATGGTTGTATTGGAATATTGTCATGTGCATTTATGCCTCTGTTAGTAGGGTCACATTTTTCAAAGTATGCAACATGGTGTAGCGAATGGGGAAAACTTTTCTTATGAAATATTAGAGGAAGGTGTTATTAATCCCCCATATATTTGAGGAGGGCCTCATCATTAAGATACCCATCCAAAAGAGGCATGAAAATAGATGTTGTATTGTTAGTAAGGTGTGGGTTGAATAACAAGAGTTTGTGTATAGAAGAAACATTACATACCTCATGGAGGCACTTAAATGGAAGTGATTTAATGAAATTAAGTATAAGATAAGGACACTACTTGATTAAATGGACATAACAGTAAACAAATAATATCAAGCAAAGGAAATGCAAGAAAGAGAGGTAGATATTGTGGTAAGTATGACTCATCTTTCCACCATAGTCCTAGATTGATTTATGATAGGGGAATGATTTGAAAAAGTGTATTATAGGTTGTGCAAGCTCGATTATGAAACTGACATGTGAAAAATTCATGGACATGAGCACCTAAGAGAGGACACAGCCACCTCGGCACCGACATTTATTATGGGTGCTAGTTTCCTTAGGAAAGATATGGATCTGGTTCTTTCTATGTCACTTCTTGTCATTGTTATCTCCCATAGGTTGCATCAAGTTTGTTGCACTCATTCTTTGTCATACATGTACCTACAAAACAAACCCTATCTACCTATAAAATAATCAAGTGCACATTAGACTGAATGGAAAATGTAAATGAGAGATATGGATTGACCCAATGGTAACCTCTACGTGATCTTATTTCCAAACATTTTACTACATTTTAAACTCCATGTAGTTTTTATGGTGTGTGATTGAAATTGTGCACGTTGAGCTAGGATGCCTTAGTATTAGTTGCACAAAGAATAGAGGTATACAACTACTTTTTCCCAATGTAAGAATGTATGATATTGAATTTATAATAACCTCCCCTATGTAGTGAATAATGGATCCCCTTGTGTTTATCTTTATATGTGGCAGATATAGTAAGTGATATCACAATTACCCCTTAGAATAGTTAGTAGGTTGTGTTTATATATGAGTTATTTGTTTGAATTTTAGCACATAGTGACACCAAAATATGACCTAGGTCATGAAAATAAGATAATAAAATACCCAAATCCAAAACAACCCAAAAAGGAGAAAAACAAGAAAATAAAACATAAGTTCTAATAAGGACATTAACACTTGGGTGCTAATGTCATGTCTGGGAAGTACTATCTTGCAACAAGAAAATAGAAACATAGTAAAAGATAGAAATAGGTATCATTGTGACTCAATAGAAAGATGCAAATACTAGATAGAGGATGTAGACAAATCTAAACAAAGTAATAAAATGACCAAATAGGTGTCACCTAGTGGCTAGTTTCCAAAATTAGAAATCATGTACATAACAACAGACTAAAGGCATAATATAATATTTATAATTACATATTTTAGTGACTACATTTCCCCCTTTATGATATTTGAATGAAATTCAAGTATTATATGATAAGAAAACTCCAAATTTTATGATAAATTTAGCAACAACAATTTGATATTAGCACATGAAAATAGGAAAAATCCAGAAACAAATAAAACATAGAAAATAATTGAGTAATTTCTATTGAATAGGAAGGGCATTTTATACAATTGCTTGCTCCTATAATCATGGAGACAAGTCTTATCTTTTTATCCCCAAATCTCTCCTCTATTCCCTAGTCTTACTCCCACACCCCTATCTATGAGTTGTACATGAAAACTATTTGTGCACACTTATGATTTATTTAAATATTAAATAATACAATTATTTGAACCATATGTTCACACTATGAACACTTATTTCCTAACATTCACCCCCTTAGTGTGAACATGGGTGAGTTCTGTCTAGTACCTACTCATGTTCTACAATCCAATGGTTTTCAAAGAGTACCATCAACTCCAATAGGTTTTCTAGTGGAACCATTAACCACTATGTATGTGATTTTCTAAGAGATTCACAAACTCCCAAATTGGTTTTCTAGTGGACCACCAACCACTTTCATAGCAACGTACATGTTTCCCCACCCCCATCCTTACATTCAAGGGAAAATATAAGAAATATTACTCATGCAGAGCTCACTTATTAAAAGATTGAACATGAATAAATCATATGTTCTTATTACAACACATAATGAAAATTAAACACAATAAAAAAAAATGCCACAAATTCATTGTGTGGCCCCTTCACTTGCAGCTGGTGAGAGGTCACTGATTAACCTCCTTCCTTTGTTGCCTCCTTCCTCCATCGTGATGCTACTTAGTTAGCAAATGTAGCTTTTAGGCTCATTACACAATTTTTCTGGGTGTTGGATTCAACCGATAATGCACCCCCTAACTATGGACATCACGTGTAAGTGAAAATGTGTCCAATTAAAAAATTACATAAATGTATTATGCACCACTTTTTTTCAGATCCCTGTTTTTATTTCCACTTTTCTCTTAAACTAGAAACTGGGTTTTTGTAAAATTTTAACATAAGTTTTCCAAATATTAACTAAACAAACCCAATAAATTTCGTAATATTTTGAATCTAGGTTTTTTAGATACATTCAATCTATAAAACATTTGTTTTAAAAACAACAAAACATTTCACTCAACTTACACAAAATTTTACGCATAGATACAAGACGAATCTGAAGTTGATGTAAACTACAATATTGTGTGTCTTGTTCTTATCTTTCCATAAAAAAAATGAGACATCAATCAAATGTCATATGAGTAAACTGTGTTCTTTTTATTGTGATGTGTCTACTGGAAATTTTCTTATGGGATTCCTTCAACCATCTTCTTCTTCTTCTTCTTCTTCTACACTTGCAGAAGGAAACCTACTTTGATACCAGATGATAACAAAACTCCAGATTTGATGATAAAATTTAGCAACAACAATTTGATATTAGCACATGAAAATAGGAAAAATCTAGAGACAAATAAAATATCAAAAATAATTGAGTAATTTCTATTGAATAGGAAGGGCATTTTATACAATTTCTTGCTCCTATAATCATGGAGACAAGTCTTATCTTTTTATCCCCAAATCTCTCCTCTATTCCCTAGTCTTACTCCCACACACCTATCTTTGAGTTATACATGACAAGTATTTTTACACACTTATGATTTATTTAAATATTAAATAATACAATTATTTGAACCATATGTTCACACTATGAACACTTATTTCCTAACATTATAAAGGATATAAGAGAAGCACACCTAGAGTGTTCGAAGGAGTTGTAGTTAGAATTTTCCAATAGTAAGAAATAGAGTGTGATGAACCATGGACCAACACTTTGATCCATGTGGGGTGACACTTATTTTCCCATAGGATATATTGGATATGAACTTTCCAAGGAAGTATGGAGACTTTGAAAATTAGAAATTAAAGGAGGGATTGGGAGTGATCAGTTCCTGAATCAACATATAAACTAAGGATTTGAGTTTCTTGGTGCTAAACTAAAGATATGACAATCCTAGTGCTAAAATAAGGATTTAAGTGTCCTAGCGCTAGAGAAAGAGTGTTGGGAAAGTGATCTATTTCACCTTCCGACCATGATGCTTTCTCATAAATGAGTTATACTTTGCTACGAGAAGGCAATATGAACCCATTTTGTACGAGGTCCTAGAAACCCCGTAGAGTGGTATGGAAAAGGAACTGATGTCTCATTTCCCTCACTCTATACTGAAAGCGAGTAACTTGTTGGTAAATTGGAACAATGATTCCCGATATATTGGATTAGCTCCCAAGTTAGGTCATTTGGGAGAAAAAATAGTACTTGGAATATAATTTATAACTGCTAGTATTGATTTGGAAAAATGGTATTTTCTTGAATTTGACTGTATTAAACTCCTTACAAGGATGTATTTTATCCCATTTTAGGTCATTTAAGGGAAATTTTTTAGATAATATCTGAAAACGTGGACTCATTGCTAATTGGAATAGATTAGAGATTTGTAATTTGGATTACAACCTTCATATGATTTGAATTTTTGCTTTAATTACTTGAATATAGGGTATTTACGTATCATTCATAAATAAAAATTCTTGGATTATCAAAGGATGGGTAATACAATACCTTGAATATTTTCTCCCTTTTTTAGATTAGGGGAGAGATCGATCATCGAGCCTTTAACTGAAATAAATGGAGTAAAATTTCTTAGAGAGAAATGCGGAGTTAATATAAAAGTAATATAGTAATTAGTGAAATATGATAATATCACAAAATAAATACTAAGGAGGGATTCAAGGGAATATACAAGATATAATAGATCAAAAATATAGTTCTAATGTCATAGATGGCACGAGAAATGGATAAATGGTGCTAAAGATATGAAAGAAATGGTAACTAGGAATTAGTCATTGTGAATCATAGTATAGGAATTATTATAAATTTTGCTAAAAATATTTTACTATAAATAATAAGGTGGAAAATTCAAAAGGAATTTCATTTTTAACCTTCAAAATTGTGATTTAAGCTCTGAGTGAGAAAAATGCCACGTGTACGAGAGGTCATCTCGACTAGGTTCGAGAGGGTGATAGAGGTTGTTTTGACACAGATGGCTGATAGCTTGGTAAGTGATGTGTTTTACATATTAGATTAGGAAAATATATGCATTTTAAGTCAATTTTTGCATTTTTTATGATTTTTTATTTTTTGGGCATTAATGTCCAAGCTAGTGCCGTGAGGGTGGTTTTTTCCTTTGGACATGACCTCTCAAATTTGGGGCTAGTGTCTAGAAGTAAGTGCTTGGTAGTTTGTACATTGAGTTTGGGTCATTTTTTGAGTACTAATGATGCATTTTTTTGTCTTTTTTCAGTTGTGCAATGAGATATACACTTGAGGGATTTCCATGGGGATAGGAATTTGTCTAAATTATTGACATTGGTCTTGGAGGAAGAGGAGTGGAATGTTTTGGATTGTGTCATGTTGTAACATATTGCTATATTGGGGGAGGCACCCCATAATATGTACCTAATGACTTACTATATGAGATATGGTGTATAAATACTTACACATTCGTTTACCTATAGGAGAGATGAAAGTGACATTGGAGGATGCATATAACATCCTTTGATTTCTATTTATGGGGGATACAATATAGGATATGGCCCTTAGAGATACATGGAGGAAATAGAGGGCATGAGACAATATTTAGAAGGGACATAAACATGTGCAAAGTTATCAATTATTCTAGATGACATTATGAGATCAGTTGTTCCATGATTGCGGAAGTTTATTGTGGTTATATTAGAATCAATTATAGTAGTGGATGGAGGTCGGGTGTCAATTTATTAAAGTATGCATAGTATTTTCTAGAGTATTAACGAGTATGGCATGCAATATATATGGATTCGATGTGTATTGGAACACATGAACATAGATTTGTATTGGTTCACAGAGGAGGATCATGAAGGTGGGATAGGCACTACTACTCTATTACATGTATGGGAATACAAACATATGGATATAGTGTAACCATTTGGTGGAAAAAGGGAAGATTGGGGTAGACCGAGATCTTTACACCCGATGGGTAGGCCCTATGTGTCATTGATTTGATATGACAACTTAAAGGAACATGTTGGATAGGATGGGGCATGGAGCTATTTTTGAGACCATATATAGACTTTGGAGGGTGGGTAGAGGATGGTATATAATCATGCTAAATTTGACACACATATGGATAGAGAATAGGTTCTTAGGTGTCACCGAGCTATTTCATTGGAGCACGTGTTTAAAATTTGTATACTTACTCATGATGTGCCCCCATATCTGTAGATATGGTATAGAACTATACACATAGTGAGGAGAGTAGGAGCTATATTGGGACCTACTGGGACTTAGTTATAGTTTCTTGGAGTCGAGGAAAGATACCTAGATATAGTTGTGAGAAGACTCAATGACACGGGTTGTACCCGACTTATACCGTATGGTGATGAAGAACCAATGGGTGCTATTATATCCAATTTGTGTAGATGTGGCTAGAGGGAATCCATATGGACCGAGAGGTGGTGGAGAGGAAATGAGAGTACATGTAGTAACCCTCAAAGAGGATTTCGTAGTGGAAATAATTACACAACGTAAGTAGAATTGATTATATAGATTGTGATTTGATAGATGTCAATATTGATATATGTGATGACTATATACTAATGTAGATTGTGTTAATGCAAATGATGAGTATTGGAAATTTATCATAGATATTTCGATATGCATGTTGAAATGCAACGTGCCCCATAGATGTACTAGGATTAGGAAGTTGGGTAGAGGGAGTTGATCATATTCATTACAAACATCACCTATTTATTTGATCATGTGGCTAGGGTAGCCACAACATACACTATTTTGCAGTCTAAAGAAGATGAGGTGAGGATAGAGTTAACATGAGTAAAGTAGGTAGTCGAGAGAGGAGGAATTGGATAGAACATGTTTGAGAGATATGTGGAGCTCCAGTAGTATATGTAGAGGTCATGACCAAGGGAAAAATTACGAGCAAGATTAGAGGAGTAGTAGTCACAAGTGAAATGGTATAGATCGAGTGGGGGTGCATCTAGTTCTAGGGAAGTTATAGCCTCCAGTAGTGAGGAGGATGTATGATGTATATATAGGGCTTGGACCCTATATTTTTGTATTATAAAACATTTTGAGATATATACATGATGATAGTTTTGTTAATGATGTTGCCTTTGAGTTATATTGAGTTATTTTATGTGATGTATTTTGATGTGTTGAAAATAATAGTGTAGATGTTAAAATGATGTTAGAAATATGATACTAGATAGGAAAATATAGATAGGCATGTATGTTGAATATGGATTTGACCTTTGATAAAGATAAGCAAAAAAAATGATCATGTGCTAATAATCATACTAGTATAGGATAAACGTGAAAGTGTATAGTATGAAATGAATATATGGCCTCTAATGAGAGAAGATGATGACTATGCACAAGTGACTCAATGGATGTGATATCCCAAGTATAGGTTCCATAAGATAAAACTAAAGTGATCACAACATCACTAGAAGGATGTGAACCTAATATTGATGAGTGATTCTCCTTTGGGGCCCACTATGAGGGTCAAGCAAGAAGTGAGGAAAATTGCTCATGTATAGTTGTAAAAGGGGACAATATGACCTCGAGGAGGATGAGAGGTAGTCAAAGTTAGAGAAACCAACGTGTGTCAATGTGATATATGATAATGGGATCTATCAATATGGTGTGTGTAATAGGCAATGATACCTCTGTCCTTAAGAAATTAAAGATGATGAAGAGCATATAAATCATTGTCATGATGAACATTGATCCTATAGAAATTATAGAATGGTTGGTTATGATTGCATCATAACCAATGAGGAGGATGATTCTCATTGGAAGGTAAATGAATCAACTTCTCATCAAGAAAGGTGTGTAAAACATCATGTGGCCTAATAGAAGGTGGAAATTATAATGGATCACATTTAGGAAGTGGATTGAAATGAGGTGGAGGCCTACGTGCATCATGAGTATATTTAGGAGGATATGGTGATTGTGAAGGTGGTGTAATGGGTGGAAGAGAAGAGGAATGGAAGAAGTGCTAGGTGGAGTAGGAGTAGAGGAGGTAGAGGCATGTAAAATAGTATGATCATTAATATATATTTTTAATGCTATAACGATGAAGCAAAGAAGAGTAAAATATTCACATGTTTCTTATAACAAATGTTCTTCCAAAGGATGAATTAAGCCATGGAAAAAGATATATTGCATTTCTAGATCAATAGGTTGAAAAAAGTAAATGATACATGAAAGACTTGAAATGTAAAATATAATCCTAAATTGGTTCATTCTTTCCTTGATGCAAATAAGGTAAACATTCAAATGTAACTTTAGGACCATTATTAGAAATAAAGCATCTAAGAAAATCCTCTTCCATATCAAGATAAGTACTAATAGATCCACTAGGAAAATGATGAAACCATTGAGAAACAATATCAGTAAAACTATTATGAAAATATTTGAGTAACAATATATCATTATAAAATGAAGCCATATCTAATTAAAAATCCTTAAGATGCAAATAAGGATTACCCATCCCATCAAAAAGTGAAAAAGTAGGCATAGTAAAACCCTTATGGAAGGTTGAATTGTGAATCTTCTTAGGAATGGGATTACCTTGAAGGGAATCATTATTAGTACTAGGATAGTAGGCCCTAATTTTGAAAACAATAATATGGAGATTGTTTTTCAAATCACCAAAAACATGCATAAGAGAAATAACTTCTTGGGGAGGGATGGCATACACATTGAGGGGATCATTAAGGGGTTGGATTTTTCCATTGTAGGTAGCCATAGGAACACTATTAGGTTGGAATTAAATTTTAGGATCAGAAAGAGGGTGATTAGTGGTAGGAATGGAATGACTATCAATAGGAATAGAGGTTTTCACACATTTATCAACAAGCTCAACCAAGGGAGGAGAACAAGCAACATGTAAATGTTCTTTAACATCATCATTATTTTGTACATTATCTTTAGAAACATCATCAATAACAACACATGCATCATGAGTAAAATTAGATTGTAACACATTATGAGAAATAATAGGAACATTAGCAATAGGATCACAAGAAATAAAAGGATCCATGCATGCAAGAGAAGAAGAAATATAAGTCTCTTGAGGCACAATGGTCAATAGACAAGTAGAAGGTGGAGGGGAAGGAGAAGGATCTGAAATAGAAAGATTGACTTCAACATGACTAGTCCTAAGGATTTTTTCATATGTAAGGGGAGGAGGAGGAGGATGAGGGATAAGGCCATAAATGATGGAATTAGAAATGATGAAAGATTCAAGAGAAAGAGAAGTGTAATTAGCAAGGCCTTCTTCACTTGAAAAATCAACTAGATCTTTAATACATTATCATTAAAATTAGTAGACTCATGATAAAAATCACTAGTGGCCTCTATAGGGGTGATAATACAACACAAGGGTTAGGGTTATAAATCTTGGTAAACACGTGAGGTACAATCAGATTGTAAGTAGGGGTAATATGAGACTGTGATAGAAAGTGACTTCATCCTCAACATTGGTGAAATAAGGTTGAGCACCAATCATAGGAATGGATTCATACTTAGGAGATATAGAATTTTATTAATAGTTTTGTAACATATTTTGGTAGGCCATGAAGAATATACAAAAAAAAGGATCCTAGAGAAATCTAGGGTTTAATAAATAAATGGGTTCACCAAATGATTTAATGAAATTAAATCTAAGATAAGGACACTACTAATTAAATAGATATAACAATAATCAAGGAATATCAAGATAAATAAATGAAAGTAACAATGATAGATAGGGTTATGAGAATGAATTATCTTACCATCATAGGTCCTGGATTGATTCTAGGTAGGTGAATGATTTGAACATCTCAGTATTACAGTTGTGCAAGATTTGATTCTAAAACTAGCATGCGAAAAATTTAGGAACATGAGAACCTAGGAGAGGACACATTTTTTTAGGAATTGGAATCTATTCTAGGCATTAGTGTCCTCGGGATAGATATGGATTTAGCTCTTTTTGTTTCACTTCTTGTCATTTTTAGCTCTTTGTAGTTCATATCAGGTTTGTTACACTCTTTCTCTGTCACACATGTACCTATAAAAAAATCTAGCTACCTACACAAGACTCAAGAACACATTATACTAAATGAAAAGTGCAAATCGAGAGTCAAACCGACCACGATTGTCATCCCGATGTAATCTTATTGCTGATTGTTGCACTACATTTTAGACTCCATGTAGTTATTGTGGTGTTTGATTAAAATCATATCACTTGTGCTAGCATGCCCTAATGCCAGCTTACACAAATACTAATAAGATATAAATAATTTTTCCCAATTTAATAATGTGGGATATGCAATTCAGAATAGCCTCCCATATGCAGTGAATAATTCAGCTCGAAATGCAGCCCCTTGTGTTGTTCTTTATATTTGGTAGATATAGAGAATGATTTCTCAATTTCTCTTAGTATAATTAGTAGGTTGTCTTTATATATGATTTATTTGTTTGAATTTCAAAACATAGTGATACAAAAATCTGACCTAGGTAGTGAAAAGAGGATGATAAAATACCCAATCCAAAACAAATTGACAGAGGAAGCAAACAAGTAAGTAGGACAGAAGCACCCAGAAGGACATTAGTTTCTCGGCGTTAGTGTCCTCAGTATAGGTGGTATTGTCCTACAACAATAAAAATAATAGAGTAAAATACATGAATATGGATCCCTTTGACTCAAAAAAATATGCAAATAATAGACATAGGACATGGATAGAGTAAAAAAGCAAGAAGCGGACCAAAGAGGTTTCACCTAGTGCCTAGTTTCCAAACATAGAAATCATGTATATAATAACATACTAGATGTGTAATATAATAGTAATAAGAACATATTTTAATGACTAGAAGAAGAAAGTGTGAGTTCATAGAAAGGAATTAAGAATGGTGGGGAACATAACCAAGTACAAATTTATTAAGATATTTAGGAAGAGGCATAGGTTTGGAGATGCCTTGACCATCTTTTCCAAGAATAAGCTTATAAAATACCGTGTCATGGAAAATATTTGTAAGCTATACCATATGTATTTTAGTCAATTGTATATATTTTAGGTCTAAAAATGAGGGTATGTGGGTTCTCATGCTCAATAATATTACAAAAGTGAAGGGTGATGGATCATCTAGAACATCATATACTACTCCTTGATATAAATACTTAACCCATGTATGTAAATTAAAAGGTACAACATGCATGCCATGTAACCATGGAACATTAAGAATATAAGGACCAATTGTAATTTACAAGGTGATCTCCCCAAATACTTGCTTAGGCATATTTTCGAACCCATGAATGCATGGGGAAAATGGAGTTAGGTCATTAGTATTAATTCCAATTTTATGAAGAAAATAAATGTTACATGTGTTAAGACCATAACCATTATAAAAAAAAAGATCATGTTTTACCAAAGAAATATGGATTTTAACTTGGATATAAAATGGAGGAGTATTATCAAATTAAATTTCGAGAGGGAATATTAGGCTGGTGTGTAGGTAATTTGTTCATCGTTCATCACAAGATTGGTTGTGTTATGCTTAGTTTTATGACTGCACATAAGTCATTCAAAACTTGTCCCATCACCACATCATCATTCCACACGCTTATCTAGATCGCATCTTAACAAATTTAATATTTTAATCTTATGTATTAAAAAGATCTGAAATATAGGTCTCATCTCTAGACATGAGTGTATCGCAAATAGTCCCAACTTAAAATTCTATGGGAAAAATAATGATTACTTATGACTCACGTCAAGTAATTCCTACTATTCGCATATCTTTCCTAAGATGGTTCAAATCAGATTACATTCAAATCGATAGGTGAGACTTAAATTCCATGCCTAATTAACACATAAGACAATTATAAAATTAACAACAAGCTAATATCAACACGTTAAATATTATCATCTTAGGTGTTCAAAACTCAATTGTCACTTTACGAATTCCATTGTTAGGACTAGTTCTCAATAAATCTACCATTTAAGATTAGGTATTCATCCTTCTTGATTAGATAATGTTGTGTTTCGACCTTATAATTATCTAAGTTAGGTATCGATATACATCCCTTTTAAAAATGTGTATAAGTTTAACTTCAAGATAAATCCTAAAACATTCATTCTTGCTTAATCATTAATAATCACATTTACAAGTAGATTACTTTTATACTTTTACATATTTTTGTCATTTATTAAGTTAATATCATGATGGTACATACATACTTATGTAATAATTGGTTGTACTATTTAATGGAGAAATAATTAATTTTATCCTCTTACAATCAAGTCTAAGAAATATACATTTATTTCACGACGCTTGTTCTCGCTGTCCCAAAACAACATTCATTGTTTAATTCATTAATTTATTCATTAATTTATGAATTTCATATTTATCATTTAATTAATCGATTAAATGATACTGAAAAGTACAATTAAATAATCAACTCAATTTGTTGCATAATCCTTTTCAAGTGCAATCACTTTGGTAAAACCAAAGATACATCATTTTCACATCACATAAATATTTAGTCAAATAATAGAATATGCAATTGTAGTCATTTTTACACCCACCAAAGAACAAGGGAATCCCATGCACATCGTCCTATCACCCAGAGGGCGCCGGCATTCACTTGAGGCATGTGTGGGCGCCAAGTCTCTCCTTTATGTGAGTTAAGTGGGAAAACATCATCTATGATCCAAATCAGTAAAGGAAGTGAGTGGTAATGAAACATGTGAACATCATAGAGCTCAAAACGGCTCTAGATCATTACGCTTATTACAGAGACAGAGATAATTTAATGTGAATTAAAGAACTGAATCAAAATAGAAAGGAAAGTGCATAGGAATTCATATTCATCTTATAAAAATACATGAAAAGGGACTATGAAGAATCATATATGACTCTAAACCAAGAACGATCATATTCAATTAACTTGGTAACCTCATTACATTCATTAGACTTACTAAAAATCACCACATTATGCCAAACCAAATTCATGCATCATAACCGGATCCATATTATTTAACTCTCAAAATAAATTTAAACCCCAAGCCCTTGATATATCCTTCTCTTATATTTCATCTACCCAACCCAATATGAATCCTTACAGAATTTTTGTAGAGCTCGATCTCTATAGATCTCTCTCTATCCATGATCCCACCACACTTTTCTTTTATAGGTGCTTGTATATATAGGCATCCCAAAATGCCAACTCATCCTTCTATGGCCTCAGATCTAGCACCAAGTGTTTGAATGTGGTCCTCCATGCGAGAATGCTCCTCCAGGCCTGAGCTCTCCACTTTTTTCCATGATGTCTTCTAGAAAATTCTATCACAGGGAATATTCCTTCCTAGGCCAACTTGTCACTAGGATGGCACCTTATCCACTCTGCATGCGTAGTTGGGTCATGATTTTCTCATGTCCTTCCCAATACGCCAAATATGGCTAAGTCCCGAGACCTTTTCTATTGACGTGTAACACGGCCCTTCTAAAACCTTCCTAGAACCTTGCCTTGCATGCCTTCTCCTTGCGCGCCCATCCTTCAACCTAGGCCTTGCACGCCCATGCACCTTTTTGTACTTAGCCAATATTTTAGGGGTCCAACATCACCCCACACTACGTATGTTGTCTACCCATGGAACACTTCTCCAATGTATAAATAATCAAAACAGACTTAACATCTTGGGAAAAGAATAAGGGGATGAAGAATTTGGGAAAGAAGAAAGAATGGGGTAGTGATGGCATTATTGCGAAAAGCTAGGAAAGTCTTTTTGCAAGTCGACCTCCAAATTGTTCCAGAATTGACTTCGCTCTACTCTCTCGCGACGTCACCAACTAGGGTGCTTACCTCCCCAAAATCAGTCCATTTCCTTGAGTGTTCATAGTGTCAACAATTTTTTCCAACTCCTTGTCCATGTCCTCTAGTGCATCCATCCTTTTGGTAATCTTTGGGTATAACTCCTTTAGCCGGTTCTTGATTGTACCCCTTAGGGCCTCAATAGCTTCTAACTTCTTTTCAACCTCGGCCAGGATTCTATCCCACTCTACTCTGTTCCCTTTGTTCTTTTCTTGGAAATTTTTAAGCTCTACTTCATAGTTGGTGACTAGAGTACTCTCCACTCTATCTCTATTTGCGAAGTTGTCATATGTGGCCTCAATGGTATGGGAAAAATATTTACATTAGCAAGGAATTTGTTGTATTCAGCCATGATTTCTACTACCTTTAATTTATCCTCCTTCTCCAGGCACGCTGCTACTTCTTCCATGGATTCTAAGGCTAGAGGTTGCCTCTCCATGGTGAGGATGTGCGTTAAGTCTTCAAGGAACTCAAGGGAAGATCCATACTTTTACGCGAGCAGTATTAAGTCTAGATGCTTCAAAACAATGAAATCTATGATGGATTCTACCTTCTTATGTACTTCACGCACCCTTGCATTTTCTTCCCTGAGCTCACGCTTTAGCTAAGCGCTAATCAACTCCTCTTGCTTTAAATCCTTAGCCTTCTCTAACTTCACCTTGAATTCGTCACTATGAATTGGTAACGCCTCGTGTTTTCTCTAGTTAGTTGGTCGCACTAACTCCAACTCCATTACCTTTTCAATCACATTCATGCGATGATTGTAGTCACTTATTGTCATTTTTCTCAAGTGGGATTCCCATTACATTTCTCGCGTACATTCCTTGTTGGTACTGTGGTAGTCTCTTTTTGTTTTCCTTTCCCTTGCCCTTCTTAGGTGTTACTAATTGGTTTCTTGGGTGCCATTGTTTAGTTTTCACTTCAAATTCTCTTCCTAGCTCTACTCTTCTATCTTTTCCAAGTTCAAATCTCTAACCTGCGAAGAATACTCTTTTCCAACCCATGCCCTAGCTGCCAAACCCTAACTGGAATATATTTTCACAAGACAACACTTCTCCACAACTCTTCCCACACCCATGAATTACTTCCCCCTGGTTTGTAGATCCAAACTAGTTACTCACGGTTAAAATATTCCAATTTTTCTTCACACAGATCAACTCTAGAAACCCTAGTTCATGAAAATCTCTTCCTTCTTCATATTCACAAAGTAAATAATGAAGTTCCCAACCTTCTATTTATAGTTTTTCCCACTTTTTAACATTAAATTCTATCTTACCTACCACCGTAATTTAACACTTAATGTGGATTTTTCAAACAAACCTAACTTTAGCGCTTTAACTCACGCGCCCAACCTTACGCAGACAATTCCCCAACCTTCTGGCATGCAACCAATCCATCTTGACAAGAGACTCTTGCACGACATAACCAAGTGCCAAAGGCACTTCTTCTGTCATGATTTTTTCTCTCGCCTACCTCATGTTGCTTTTGCACTTCTTCCTCTCTTGTATGTGGATCCCCAATGTAGCCTTACCCTGACACCAACCATCCTTTTTCACCTTTCCTTACATGTACTTCCTTCACAGGGCCATTCAACCAGATTTCCAATGCAATCCTTCCTGGCACTTCACACTTCAATTTCTTCCACCTTACTCCACCCCACACTAAAATGATGTGCGGTCCTTTATGTAGTTACAACCTTTAAAAAGTAATGAGATTACCGACACCCAAGGTGCAACACAAAACAAAAATGAGAAAGGGAAACAAAAGAAAATAAAATTCATTAAAGGAAATCCTAAACTAACTAGAAATACTACCTTATTTACAAACACCAAGAAGACTTATTTATAGTAGGGCTTCAACCTACTCCCATTGAAGTGTCTTGGAAATCTCATCCCATCCAAAGACTTGAATTAGAACGTGCCCAATCAAGGATGTACGAGATGATGTAGGGACCCAACCAATGCAATTTTAACTTCCTAAGATGGTGCAAAAACTTTGAATCATAAAATAAGACCATCTACCCAACCTCAAACTTCTTGTTCTTAATTTTATGATCATGTCATGCCTTTTGTTTTGATTTTTCTATCTTCTAGCTCTACTCGCGAGTGATAGTATTTTGTCCAATTAAATTAACTTGTCAATTCTTTCTTCCAGTGCTTGTTCATTGGTCAATCCTCCTACACGTGCTATACATAGAGAAGGTAACATGAATTCAACTAGTAGGAAAGCCTCCACGCCAAACACCAATTGAAATGGTGTGGCCTTATTCAACCTCTTGTAGGTTGTCCTATATGCCCAAAGAATGGATGATACTTTTTCATCCCAATCCTGTCTACCAACATCACAAATTTTAGTCAATGTGTGGCTAAGTATTTTGTTAAATGCCTCAATAGTTCCATTTTCTTGAGGGTGATAGGGAGTAGTTTTGTGATGGGCCACCATGAATTCTAATAGTAGAATCCTGACCATTTCATTGAGGAAGTGCGTACCTCTATCACTTGTCAAACTCAATGGGCATCCATACCTACCGCTTTTATTTTTCCCATAAAAATCTAACATCCGTAGCCACCGTACAATGCTTTGTAGGCACTTCCTCTAACCACCTTGTCAAATAATCAGTGCAAGTGAGGATATATCACAAACAATTCCTTCATGCCGTTGGCGAGATTGGTCTGACAAATGAGATACCCATTTCTTAAATGGTTCCATGCTGGCTATTGGTCATAAGGTAATTTCATCCCTCTTTCTAGGTTTGTCAAGGCATTGGCAATGGTCACAGGCCTTGCAAGACTCAATGAAATATAGATAAATGGTCTCCCATTAGAGTCCGGTGAGTAGAATCTTCCACATGGTTTCATTTCCCACATAGTTTCCTCCTACAATCCCACCATGCACTTATTCCATAATTGCAATGCGCTCATGTTCTAGCACGTAACAATGCAGAACCTCATTACGACCCATTTTGTACAGGTCTCCACTAATTAGCATGTAGGGCGCGACGCATATGGCCAACTTCTTCTTTTCCAAGGCCTTCATTCCATTTGGTGCCACACCTGTTTTGAGAAATACTACAATATCCTCCAAATCGAGGGCACGCGCTGCAACCTAAATAGTTGTACATCTAGCATAGTCTCTTCAATACTCTATGCGTCCTCCTTGAATCAATCCTAGATAAATGATCAGGTCTGAAATTACTTTTTCTTAGTTTGACAACCACCATGAACTTGAATTCTTGGAACAATAGTACCCACCGACATATGTGCCCTTGTAGAATGGGCTTGTTCACCAAGTATTTCAATGCCATGTCGTCAGTGTAAAATATAAAAGGGGTTGCCAATAAATACTGTCTAAATTTATGAAGCGTGTAGATCATTGAAAATGCCTCACACTTAGTCATATTATAATTCTTCTCTCGATGGTGTTAATTTCCTACTTGCAAAGCATAAGGGATGATCAACAATCCCTTCATGAGGTTGTTTAAGTATTGATCCAATGGCAGTTTCTGAGGCATCTACATGAACATGGAAAGGCTTATCCCAAGAAGCGAAACGTAGGATGGGCGTGGTGACAAGCCTATCCTTCAAAGTGTCAAATGCCTTTTGTTGTGCCTCTCCCCAATGAAATGCACTCTTATGTCTAAGCAACTCTTATAAAGGCACAGTGATCTTGGCATACCCCTTGATGAACTTTTTGTAGTACCATGTATGCCCAAGAAATCAGTGCACTATGCTTTGACTAGTGGGCTCCCTTAATCCAACAATTACTATAACTTTTCGGGATCTACCAATAGGCCCTCCTTACATATGATGTACCCAAATAATGTTCCAAATAGGGTAGCAAAGACACATTTCTTAATATTGAGGGATATCCTCAAATGCCAACACCTTTCAAACATCAGCCTCAAGTTGTCACAATGGTCCTTCACTAACCCGTATACTCTCCAATCATCCAAAGAGAATTGAAGGAATTTATGGATGAAATCCTAGAAATCTTGTACCATAATGTGTGAGAACACAGTAGGAACATTCTTCAACCCAAACAACATGGTTGTATAGGAAAAACTTCCCCACTCAGTGGCAAAAGTCATCTTCCTTTGGTCCTCCTTCACGATCTCTTACTGGTGATAGCCCGAGAATCTATCTCGTGAAAGAATAGACCTCGCGCCATGCCAATCCCTCTAAGATTTATTCATTTAAGGGGTTGGAAAAGGATCAATGATACACACTGCATTCATGTCCCTAGAATCAACATAGATCCTTATCCTTCCATCCTTCTCGATACTAATTACCAGGGGACTTATCCATTCGACTCTTCAAAACTTCAATAATGCCCGATGCTAACATCTTATTTATTTCCTCCTTAACCTTCATGCGTAGGTTAGGATTCATCCGTATAGTCTCTTCCGACCTAGCATGCACCCTCCTTCATCTTTATCCTCATATCCCCCAAAGAATGGTGGACGCATTTAAGCTCATGATACCCATGTGGGAATAAATCCTCAAACTCACATAAAATATCAATGATCTTGGAGACTTCCTTCTCCAACCAATAATCTCCGATGATAGCCTCTTTAGTCTCTTCATCTGAGTTGATGTTAACCTTCTTTGTGTTTAAAGGCTCGTGATAGGTGCGCACCCATTCATCAACATTGTCTATGACTTTGCACATCCCTATAGAATGGTCAACATCTAATTTTTCCACTTCTTCTCCATTAATAACATACACCATCTTCCCCTTTTATTTTTCCAAACACGTGTGCTCAAGCTATATCTCTTCTATTTCTTCTTCCTCAAAGCACGCCTCCAGGATAGGTTCACCTAGCAACTCCAAAGAGCTTATCTTCTCAGTATGGTACTATCCCTAATGGTAAGGCACTTGACAACCTGTAATGCCTTATCCACCAAGGGCTTTGTACTCTAATACTCAAATGTTTGAATGAGATCAGCCGCTAACTCTTGCCAATTCCCTGTCTGGCAGCATGTCTCAGAATGAATGTACCATGCGTACACACAATCTTGTAGGGTGGAATAGAACTTATGAACCAATAATGAGGGTGGCAATGCTTCTACGCTTCCCATCCAGGCTGTCTAACATGCTTGGATATAGAAGGAATCATTATTTTTACCATGGTAATATTGTATATCCGTGCTCACGTTGCTCCTGCAAAACCTTATAGAGAAGGAAATTATCACCTTGTGCCATTCCAAGAGATTATCTCGATGCGTTACCCACCAAAGACGTAGCAGCCTCCGAGTTGGACATAACTTAACATCCCTTTCCTCCTAGGTGCCGAACCATAGGTGTATTTATCACCTTTGTTACCGACCCTCTCAAATGCTATCCGATTAACTCATAGGTCCCATGCACCCAATTTATCACATGCTATACTTGGTGGTGTCACTCAGTGGACCGAGCATCCTCAAATTGGATAACTCCTTTGGTGGGATGAATTATCTTTGGATCTCTGATTGAGTGCACATATATTCTATCTAGGACCTCTTCTCCCAAAGGTTCAGTATAGGGCGTTGAATTCCCATCAGCTAGGGGTATGATGACCTATTCCTCCTCATTTTCAAATCTTATGTATCCCTTGTTGAACCAAAGATCTGCATTATTATTATAGCACCATGGGTGCCCAAGTACTCAAGGTAAATTTTCTACCTCAGCAAGTGCCAAAACTTTGAAGTACTCAAGAAACTTAACTCCCCGAATGGTGATGACTGCATCCTTTAAGACACTAATGGGCATTTCCTTCATTTTGTTTGCCATATACAACACATTTAAAGATGGTTGTAATGTAGGTCTTCCCATCTAATGTCATGCATCCAAGGTGAGAACATTGACCTATGCACCTATGTTAATGAGGATATTACTAAGGAGCCATCCATCCATGATCGCATTTAATATGATCTCCCTATCATAGTCAAGGCTGTGAGGGGGAAGGTTTGCATGTAAGACCTACCTCTCATGCTCTCCCCGATGCGTGGTACCTTCTCTCTCAACCATGCTCCTAGTAAGGGAATAATATTCTCTTGCCTTAGCATTTTACATACTTCCTTGACCTCATCCAGGTCATCTTTTGGTGCCTTGACCTTCCTTCTTTTCTCCTCCCTCCTAGACTACTCCTTTAGACATTGGATTTCTCCTTGTAAAATCTGAATGACGTCCATGGTTTCTTGATATACCTCCTTTTTGATGCACAGGTTTGGGTACTTCCCATGTACCACTTCTTCCCTTAAAACTAGGTTCTTCTACCATGGAATTTCCTTTGCACATGCGACCTCATCTCTTGTTATTACCATAAAAGGTTCTAATCCTTCATCATGTTTCACCCATGGCATCCATTTTGTGTCATCCTTATTAATTTTTACCATTACAGTTCCCTTGTCTTTATGTTGCTACTGATTCATGTGCTCAAACAACTCAGGAACTCCTCATACTTGTGCTTCTTCCCACACCATGAGCACTGCAATAACTCGGGAACTCACACTTGTAGTGGTCTATAGACCCAAAATTAAAATAGGTTCCATATGGGAATTCACTTCTTCCTCCCCCATGGTTACCACAACCATGGAATCCTCCGTGAAATCCCCTTCCATGTGTACCTCCATCTACACGCTCCTCATAATGGTAGTCATCATTCTTAGAACTACTGGCAAGGCTAGTTTGGTGCACACCAAGATCAATGGCCTCATGGATCTGATCAATAAGCCTACAATCCTTAGTGTCATGGGTTGTAGAGGTGTAGATATTATAGTAGCAAGACACATTCTTCCAAATTGCACTCTATAACAAGGGACATCTACTCACATCATGGTCCCCATGAAAATCTCACAATCTATTGTTACGGTGTGTACTTTCTTCTGGGGGAAAATATCCTTGACATGCCCTCTACTTCACAATTTGTACACCATATACCACTACAAGTCTCATGGGTTGAGTTCGTAGAAAACTTCTCCAGCTGCTTAGCCATACCAAGGATTTGAGCCTCCAGAACTAAGCTAACACCGGTATCAACACTTCCAATAGCTTCGGCATGCAGAGCAGCTTCTAACACCTCACATGGGTATGTGAAAGTCTTATGAGATAAATATCTTCTAAAAGGTGTTATCAACCCTCGATAAGCCATTGAGCATGCTATAAAGGGTGAATTTCATATGATAATTTTGACAAGAGGGTTTTGAAATGTGCATCATACTCCCACACACTCTCTGCCATTCCCTATTGAATCTCCTTTAGGGTGCTGATGCTCTTCTACTCAAACTCAAGGATGTGGAATTCTACCAAGAAGGAATTTTTAAAGTAGTATAATCCACCACCATTTGATGAGGTTCATATTTCCTATACCGTATATGTGTGTGCCCTTCCAACATCGTTACAAAATCGGCTTGCCTTCCACTCGGGGCTAGTGATCCCTTTTGCATTCCATAAAGAGTCACACTTGTGAACATGCTCCACAAAATCTTCAATACCTCTCGTAATATGGAAAATGTAAAGACATATAAAATAATACTTGAGGAGGTGGTGGGGCCCTTGTCCTCCCGAGCGAGCCTTGGTTTCTCCCGTTGTTTCCTCCTCCACTGGATCCAAGGGATTCACCAGGTCTTATTCCTCCCGGTCCACCAAATCCACTAGATCTACTAGGTCCTAATCCTCCCGACCCACCGCACTCCACTAGATCCATCAAGTCTCGTAGTGTTCATGCCAAGGGTCCCTAAAGTCCCACTAAACCGCATGTTGATGGTCTCGTGATAATGTCCCACTACTAATAGTGTACCCCGCGCCACTCCCAGATGCGAGACCGAAAGCTTTCTTACTTTCTACTTGTCCATAAATTCCTCCAAATACTAGAATAGTATGCGTAGCCATAGAAGTGGGAAATGAGAAATTATATCTCCTGGGTGTAGATCTATCACTTCCACTGATACCAACTAGGTCAGTGATACTCCTTCCTTGATCTGGTAAACCAAACGCTAAGGTTTGGTCACTAGGTGGGTTCAGATGCATGCCAATGACTCTATTCTCTCTGCATGAAAAACTCTCATTAGAAGTCAAGGGTAATCTTTTACATTCTTTCTAATATGGGGTAACACATACTACTCAGGTTCCATGTCCTCTGTGTGAACCTCAAATCCTTCCCGCAATGTCTGCCTCCATATATCCATCACACTTGCAACCTCATGTTTTCTAGCAATCTCCCTTTCACATGCTTCACTATACTTGAGTTGTATCTCCTCCCTTTCTTTCTCTATTGCAATATCTACCATCTTCCTCCACCCTAGCTTCCTCACCTAGCACTTAGAATGGTTTATCCGGCCATTAGAAATGCCTCTAAACTCAAGGTAACAATCAAGATCTTCATTGCCAAAGGAATAACACATAGAAATGATCCTCTGGGCTCCCAGCAGAAACTCAAACTCAACAACTTCCAAACAAGAATATGTAGAAATAGCATACTCTAGAGTGTAGCTAGCCAATACTCCTTTCCACCAATGATCCACATCATAAGTCCACATCAGATCTGCATCTTGCAGCCTCTGGTACTCTTCCTAGGTCCATGCACGTGATCTATAATACCAGCTTGATCTAGACACATATGCCGAGAGCCATTCATACAGTTATACTGGGAAGCAACAGAAAAAGTTTCATACAAATCATGGTAGAGGTTCTCTTCTACCCATCTACGTGCATCAAACTCAGGTCCAGTGTTGAATCTCTAAGCAAATTCATCCTCTATGCTCTTGAACCATGATTCAATACCTTCCAAAGTTAAACACTTTTTCATCACTCATTACATAGATCATGATGTATGTCATTTCCCACTACAAGTTCGAAAAGAGGTCCTGCAATGAAACCAAGATGTAGTCATTTTTACACCCACCAAAGAACAAGGGAATCCCATGCACACCAGCCTATCACCCAGTGGGCGTTGGGCACTCACCCGAGGCACACGTGGGCTCTGAGTCTATCTTTTATGTGAGTTGAGTTGCAAAACATTATCTATGATCCAAACTATAAAGGAAGTGAGTGGGAATGAAAATGTGAAGATAATAGAGCTTAGAATGGCTATAGATCATTGCAGTCATTATAGACAGATATATTATAATAGATTTAAAGAACTAAATCAAAACATAAAGGAAAGTTCATAGGAATTCATATTCATCTTATAAACATACATGAAAAGGGACTATGAAAAATCATATATGAATTCGAACCAAGAAGGATCATATTAATTAACTTGGTAGCCTCATTACATTCATTAGAATTACTACAAATCACCACATTATGGTAGACCGAAGTCATGCATCATAACTAGATCCATATCATTTATCTCTTAAAAATAAATTTAAAGCCTAAGTCCTTGATATATCCTTCTCCTATATTTCATCTCCCTAACCCAATATGACTCCTTGCGACATTTCTGTAGAGCTCCGCTCTCTATTGATCTCTCTCTATCCGTGATCCCACCACACTTTTCTTCTGTGGGCACTTGTATATATAGGCATCCCAAAGTGCCAACTCATCCTTCTGCAGCCTCAAATCCAGTGCTAAAGTGTCTGAATGTGGTATTCCATGGGAGCATGCTCCTCCAACCCTAAGATCTCCACTTTTTTCCATGATGTCTTCTAGAAACTTATATCGTAGGGAATATTCCTTCCTAGGCCAACCTATCACCAGGCTAGCACCTTATCCACTCCACATGCATAGTCGGGTCACGCTTTTCTCGTGTCCTACCCGATACACCAAATATGGCTAAGTCCTCGAGACCTTTTCTACCGACGCATAACACGGCCTTTCTAAAACCTTCCTAAAACCTTGCTTTACATGCCTTCTCCTTACACACCCATTCTTTAACCTAGGCCTTGCGCACCCATGTGCTTTTGTGTACTTAGCCATTATTTTACGGGCCCAACAATAAATATCACATTTAGGATAATATCTTATTTTAAAAGTACAATAACAATTACATAATGATATAATTGGTTGACTACCATTTAAAACATTATGAAGTAATACTTCACTCAATAAGTATTACATGATCCAATTTAATTTATACATTAAGTCAATTTTTACAAATAGATAAACAATTTATTGCATGATGAACATGCATGTAAGCAATCTAGATTTAATCCTTGTAATAACTAATCTATCCTATAATTTGTAAAAATAAAATAATAATGTACGCGGTCAGTTCTGAGAAATGATATGGATTACATATATTTTTCTAGTTATTACATTTTGAAATAATAAAATATCTCCTCTTTGATTTAATGGCATTATATCAAGTATTTAAATTCAATATGTATACACTATACTAAAATTATCTAATGAAATCATACATGGCCCAATTCCTAACAAATTATACATCATATTACATTGCACCATATTCATACTAGTTTAGCCCGAATACTTAATCACAACAATTAACATAGTCTTCCCCATTTAGTAAGGATACCAACTAAGATAAGTTCACAATAACACCTTACACTCATAATACACTTGATACAACATTTCAAGTTTAGAAAGGAGAGTCAAATTCTTTTCCCTAGATTAATGTTAATTATTGTATCTTAGGATCATATCTTTATATTAATGGATAATCTTAATTATCTTCCATTTTATTGATACACCAAAAGATATAAGACTCCTCTATGTTTAAATATCAATATAATATAGTCCAAATAATGTCAATAAAATTATCAAAGAATAAAAGCGTTACAACCAATGTATCAAGAGTATCATAAATTTCTCAACCGAGTTTCATTCCTTAAACAATTAACCTCAATAATTAATATACCATTCAACCTAAGTATTCCATTCATATGTTAATAGTCTAAGTCATACATTCATATATTAATAATATATATTCCCAAGACTAGGTTAAAAGGAAACAATCGGTAGTTTGAACAAAGGTTCAACAGATAACCAAATCACCTCAACAAGACATCTTACAAAGTTACATACCATCCACCCTAGGTCATTTACTCAAGTATTGATAATACGAGTATCCCAAAAATGGGTTCAAGGCAATCAACGTATAGACAATCATTCACTAACTTCCTTTTCGTGGGAGACAAGCACTTGAAACAGGGTTCATTTTCACATCACATAAATATTTAGTCAAATAATAGAATATGTCATGATCACATTTAGGATAATTTCTTATTTAAAAAGTACAATAATAATTACATACTCGATATAATTGGATGAATTCCATTTAAAACATTGTGAAGTAATACTTATCTCAATAAGAATTATATGATCTAATTTAATTTATACATTAAGTCAATGTTTACAAATAGATAAACAATTTATCACATGATGCACATGCATGTAAACAATCAATATTTATTCCTTGTAATAGTTAATCCGTCCTACAATTTGTGCAAAAAAATAATAATGTACGTGGTTAGTTATGAGAAATGGCATGGATTACATTTTTTTCTATTTATTACATTTCTAAATAATAAAACATCCCCTCTTTGACTTAATGGCATTATATCAAGTATTTAAATTCAATATGCATACACTATACTAAAATGATCTAATGAAATCATACGTGGCCCAATTATTAACAACTTATACATCATATTACATCGCACCATATTCATACTAGTTTATCCCTAATACTTAATCACAACAATTAACATAGTCTTCCCCATTTAGTAAGAAGACCAGCTAAGGTAAGTTAACAATAACACCTTACACTCATAATACACTTGATACAACATTTCAAGTTTAGAAAGGAGAGTCAAATTCTTTTCCCTAGATTAATGTTAGTCATTGTATCTTAGGATTGCATCTTAATATTAATGGATAATCCTAATTAACTTCCATTTTATTGATACACCAAAGGATATAAGATTCATCTATGTTTTAATATCACTATTATATTCCAAATAATATCAATAAAATTATCAAAGAATAAAAATGTTAACTAATGTATCAAGAGTATCATTAATTTCTCAACCGAGTTTCATTCCTTAAACAATTAACCTCAATGAGTAATATACCATTCAACCTAAGAATTCCACTCATATGTTAATAGTCTAAGTCATACATTCATATATTAATAATATATATTCCCAAGACTGGATTAAAAGGAAACAATCGGTAGTTTGAACAAAGGTCCAACAGATAAAACAAATCATCCCAACAAGACATCTTACAAAGTTACATACCATCCACCCTAGGTCATTTACTCAAGTATTGATAATACGAGTATCCCAAAAATGGGTTCAAGGCAATCAACGTATAGATAATCATTCACTAACTTCCTTTTCATGGGAGACAAGCACTTGAAACAGGTTCATTTTCACATCACATAAATATTTAGTCAAATAATAGAATATGTCATGATCAAATTTAGGATAATTTATTATTTAAAAATTACAATAATAATTACATAATGATATAATTGGTTGAATTCCATTTAAAACATTGTGAAGTAATACTTCGCTCAATAAGAATTACTTGATCCAATTTAATTTATACATTAATTCAATGTTTACAAACAGATAAACAATTTATCACATGATGAACATGCATGTAAACAATCTAGATTTATTCCTTGTAATAGCTAATCCATCCTACAATTTATACAAATAAAATAATAATCTATGTGGTCAATTATGAGAAATGGCATGGATTGCATATCTTTTTCTATTTATTACATTTTGAAATAATAAAACATCCCCTCTTTGACTTAATGGAATTATATCAAGTATTTAAATTCAATATTCATACAATACACTAAAATGATCTAATGAAATCTTACATGACCCATTTCTTAATAACTTATACATCATATTACATTACACCATATTCATATTGGTTTATCCCTAATACTTAATCACAAAATTAACACAGTCTTCCCCATTTAGTAAGAAGACTAGCTAAGGTAAGTTCACAATAACACCTTACACTCTCATAATACACTCGATACACCATTTCAAGTTTATAAAGGAGAGTCAAATTATTTTCCTAGATTAATGCTACCTTATATCTTAGGAATGCATCTTTATATTAATGGACAATCCTAACTAGCTTCCATTTTTATTGATACACCAAAGGATATAAGATTCCTCTATGTTTAAATATAAGTCTAATATAGTCCAAATAATATCAATAACATTATCAAAGAATAAATGAGTTGCAACCAACCAATGTATCAAGAGTATCATAAATTTCTCAACCGAGTTTCATTCCTTAAACAATTGACCTCAATAAGTAATATACCATTCAACCTAAGTATTCCACTCATATGCTAATAGTCTAAGTCATACATTCATATATTAATAATATATATCTCCAATATTGGGTTAAAAGGAAACAATCGGTAGTTTGAACAAAGGTTCAATAGATAAACCAAATCATCCCAACAAGACATCTTACAAAGTTATATACCATCCACCCTAGGTCATTTACTCAAGTATTGATCATACGAGTATCCCAAAAATGGGTTCAAAGGCAATCAACGCATAGACAATCATTCACTAACTTCCTTTTCAGGGAGAGAAGCACTTGAAACAAGGTTCATTTTCACATCATATAAATATTTAGTCAAATAATAGAATATTTCATGATCACATTTATGATAATTTATTATTTAAAAAGTACAATAATAATTACATAATGATATAATTGGCTGAATTCCATTTAAAACATTGTGAAGTAATACTTCACTTAATAATAATTACATGATCCAATTTAATTTATACATTAATTCAATGTTTACAAACAGATAAACAATTTATCACATGATGAACATACATGTAAACAATCTATATTTATTCCTCGTAATAGCCAATGTCTTATAATTTGTACAAATAAAATAATAATGTACGTGGTCAGTTCTTAGAAATGGCATGGATTACATCTCTTTTTCTAGTTATTACATTTTGAAATAATAAAACATCTCTTGTTTGACTTAATGACATTAGATCAAGTATTTAAATTCAATATGTATACACTATACTAAAATGATCTAATGAAATCTTACAGAACCAATTCTTAACAACTTATACATCATATTACATTGCACCATATTCATACTGGTTTATCCCTAATACTTAATCACAACAATTAACACAATCTTCCCCATTTAGTAAGAAGACCAGATAAGGTAAGTTCACAACAAGCCTTACACTCATAATACACTTGATACACCATTTCAAGTTTAGAAAGGAGAGTAAATTTATTTTCCTAGATTAATGTTACCTATTGTATATTATGAGCACATCTTTATATTAATGGATAATCCTAATTAGCTTTCATTTTATGGATACACCAAAGGATATAATATTCCTCTATGTGTAAATATCAATATAATATAGTCCAAATAATATTAATAACATTACCAAAGAATAAAAAGTTACAACCAATGTATCAAGAGTATCATTAATTTCTCAACCGAGTTTCATTCCTTAAAAATCAACCTCAATAAGTAATATACCATTGAAACGAAGTCTTCCACTCATATGTTAACAATCTAAGTCATACACTCATATGTTAATAATATATATCCCTAAGATTGTGTTAAAAGGAAACGATCCGTAGTTTGAACAAAGGTTCAACAGATAAACCAAATCATCCCAACAAGACATCTTACAAAGTTACATACCATCCACCCTAAGTCATTTACTCAAGTATTGATAATACGAGTATCCCAAAATTGGGTTCAAGGTAATAAACATATAGAAAATCATTCACC
Source organism: Taxus wallichiana var. yunnanensis (assembly GCA_018340775.1). Lineage (NCBI taxonomy): Eukaryota > Viridiplantae > Streptophyta > Pinopsida > Cupressales > Taxaceae > Taxus > Taxus wallichiana. The sequence goes on along the minus strand of CM031239.1, from coordinate 65,341,332 downwards.
AACTTACTTTTCATGGGATACAAGAACTTGAAATAGGGTTCACATATTTAACAAAGAAATCAATACTATTATGGCCATCCAATCCATTTAAGCCAAGCCCATCTACCAATGAGAACTCTTATTGGTTTTTATCAACCTTGTTATCCCAAGCCCGAGTAAAAGGAAAGTGCCCAGGTTCAGTTCAACACATCAAGATATCCCATTAAGGATAGTAACAATTTATATATTCGAAGGACGACATGGATTTGACAAATAACCCACCCAATCGAACACGAGATAAGGGTTTCTCAAATACCCAAACCTACAAATCAGTATAAATGAGTTGATCAAAATATAATGATAAGTCTTTATCCCTAGGCTCTCATCCTCAAATAATAATATTGGGCTAAATGTGCTTACAGAAAAAGGATAAATAACTTACAAACAAATCGTAATAAACCTAGATAATGTAGTCTTGATTTCTCAGGGATGAAGAAAGTAAAATTTTTATCCAAACATGAATCGAACACTCAAACCATAATAAACCAAATTCAAAATCAGAACTATTGAAATATATACAACAAGAAAAACACACATAAACCATCATTATGATGTAGATGATGTTTTATTTTTATAAAACCTAATAGTGAGAGAAAGAGAAATAACCCATGCAAGGATAAGATGAAGCTTTTGTAAAATTACTCACAAAAACCTTTCAACAACTTCCAACTACCTCTCACAGTGTTTCCTCAATAAGATATTCACACCCAATTCCAATTAATAAACCTCATAATAAAAAAAATAGTCACCCCATGAACTATGAAACTCATATTTTAATAATACAGGGTTGTCCATAATGATTTACACCATTAACTCAACTGAAATAGGCTATAAAAAATGTATGGAACTTCCCACCTAGAAGAAAAACTCAAAAGATAACACAAAAAGAAAAATAGACTTTGAAAAATGCATGCAAGAGTAGCTTCTAGAGGAAGCTTCAAGCTTCCCAAGGCATTAATTTCCATTAACTTCTAAGTGCCACATAGTGGCCATTCATTAAAATTTCACCACCAATCCCAAAATTCCCTTTCAAAACCAACTCGGTCATTCAAAGACTGGTTTAACCAATTAACTTACATGGGTCTTGATTCACCATTTTATTATATTAAAAAAAAAAATTAAATTCCATTCAACTTAATTTGAATCAATATCAACCCAATAAAAACATGGCCAATAGATATGGTCGAGAAGGCCAACATCATTAGATTAAGCCACGAATATGGTTAATACCATATTACATTAATATATGCCATACATATGGTCTAAGACCACAATTTACTAACCTTTGATGAGCCATATATTATCTTTTAACCATTTATCAATATAACTATCCATTCGAACAATATTAAAAACCAATCATGCAAATGAATATAAATGTTGATATAATTAACCATTCATCGATAAAGGATTATCAATTGGTCTAAGATGATTAACAAGCTCGACAAGTTAAATCCATATGAAAAATTATCGTGATAAATATTTTACGTTCATGATATAAAACAAATTAGTATGTAATCTTAATGAATAAACTATAATAAAATTAATTGTAATAAATATACTCAAACTTGTACCTTGACAAAACTAATGTTTTACTTATTCGATTGAAGGTCCTCTCTTTGTTGTACTATCAATGATCATTAATATCAAAAGAGTTAGTACATTCAACAATCACCATTATTTTCTCATAATGAATGACATATTGCAATCATGTATAAATTCAACCATACTTTGCAAATTACTACTTTTAGCAAGAAAGGTAAACTAACAATATCAATAACAGTAAAGAAACCAAGAAAAGTATCCAATAATTGAAATTATCACACTCACAAAGGTAAGCTACTCAAAAATCAAGAAATAAAATATGGTATTTATGTAAGGTATATCATGAGTGCGTGGTGACAAGCACCATTACGCAGCTTAGCTTTTCTAAAATACATGTAAGCATATTTATCCTTTCTATGGTAAATGTGTGTATGCCTAGCTACGATACTAGCTAGGTAACGCTTCCCGCCCCAAACCTTCATGATGCACTTCATGCTAATAACCCTATTTTGTGACAATCATGAAATTAAAATACAAGATGTGACATACTTTCCCCCTTAATGAATCATCACCCCGATGATTTTACTCACTAATAAAACCAAAATAAACCACAAAAAGTTTATATTATTCAACAAAGGGAAAAATCAAACATTTTCATCCAAATTTGATTTTTTCATGTTTTTAGTTTATCTATCATCAATTTATTGGTTGTAACATCCTTATAAAACATTGGTTTTACTATACTATCTAAATTATGATAGAATTTTTTCATTTAAGCACTTATAATTTATAAAATAGTATCAAATATAACTTAGTAAATTAAAAATATCAAGTTTTATGACTAAAATAGATAAGGAAATGTTGTCTTCATTTCTTCTAGATTCTCCTAGGTTGCACTTTCTTTTGAATATTGGTCCCATTGGACCTTGCATTGCGTAATTTATCTATTTATTAAGTGTAATCTGCAAGTTTCCAAAATTTTGATTGGTTTAACTACCACGAATCCCGCATCATGAAATTAAAAATGTTCGAATTAAGCACATGTGATACATCTGAAACATACTTCTTAAGAAAGGAAATATGAAAAACATCATTCATCTTAGACAATACGAGAGGTACTACCAAACAATATTCTTACATACATATAATATCTAGCACTTGGTCCAACATATCATGGTGATAACTTGGTAGCCTTGCCAAATATTATTGAAGTATATTTAGGTTTAACCCTTAAGAATACTTTGTCTCCTATTTTAATTTTATGTCTATTTGTTTCAAATCTATGTATCTCTTCTTCCTATTAGAGGTTTCTTTCAATCACTTACGATGAGCTCCACCTAGTTTTCCATTTCAAGTAACATTTCAGGCCCACTAACACTCTATCTTTAGTACTATCCTAATTGATGGGTGTTCTACACCTTCTTCCATACAATGATTCAAAAGGAGCCATTTTCAGTGATGCATGGTAGGTGTTATTGTATGCAAACTCAACCAATGGAAGGTATTCTTCCCACTTGTAATATTTATCTATACAAGACATCATGATAATTTCCTCCATAACTTGGTTGACCCATTTAGTTTGACCATCTATTTCTAGATGGTATGTTGAACTGAATGATATTTGTCCCTAAGGATGAATTCAAAGTCTTCCAAATCTAGATGTCATATGTGGATCCCTATCCAAAATTATTAACTCGAACTCCATGTAATCTGAAAAACTCATGCATGAATTGTTTTGCAAGCACGGGATAATCGTCTTTTAGATTTCCCTGTATAAAATGAGCTACTTTTGTTAACTTGTCAACAACTACACATATCATGTTGTGTTTATTTTTCAACATAGGTAGCCCCTATAGTAAATTCATGATAATAAATTTCCATTTATATTGTGTAATTTTTGTGGATACAACACACCAAATAGGTCTCAAATTTTACATGCTGACATTGTAAAAAGTGATAAATATAGTTTATCATGTAGTATTTTATTTCACCTCACCGCTATGTGTACTAGAACTTCATTCAAGAGAACTGAATGCTCTCCCAAAGTGCATGCATCTACCAGGTCCCTCATTTTTTATTTCTTATCAAGATGTTAGCATGCATATTCATGATGATAATTAACCAAGAACATATTCAAACACATTAAACCATTGCATACATTCACTTGGAAACACATGTAATAAGGAAACATAACAGATAAAAAATTACCAATATCAATTGCACCATGAAATCTCCATACTCATGACATATCAATAATCATAATCCATCCACCATAATCCATTATAACAAAGTATTACATTACATAATCTATATACATATCAAACATTATACTGTGGGGCACTAGAACATGTTCAAGTATCAAAACCTTAGACCATAATTGCATCAATAAGACTCTTAGAACTTAGACGTGGTGATGATGAAGAAAATGATACAAAAACTATGGCATACAATATATATGTGTGTGTGTGTGTGTGTGTGTGTGTGGTTAGGACTTTCCCTTCATCACCCATGCACTCTCCTAATAATAGGCATGCTAAAAATAGACTACATGCATGATTTACCAAATAAATAATAATATATTATCCTATGAATAAGACTTTCTTTTATCCTTTTAATATCCTCCATGTGTGTGCTCATTCTACATGTTCATTATCTAAAAGTAGCCTTTTCTTGGTTGTCAATCCATCATGCATTATCTCCTTGTGTGGTTGGTACTCCATCCTAATTTATTATTTTTATCTCGTCATATGAAAAATTGGATAAGTATTGAACCTTGTCTACCTGAGCGCTAACCTCTGGCGCATTGTTCTAACCCTTTTCTCATGCAAGCCTTTGCGCTTCCTTATGTGCACCCAAAAATTCTGCGTGCTCTCCATACTTAGCCATTTTTTCTATCCAAGGTTAACCCATAATAATTACATTGTCATCCTTGACAATGGGTTTTATCGACTTGTCTCTCCTAGAATACAAAGAATAAAGAATGAAAATATAAAGAATAATGTAGAAGAATAGAAGATTCCTTAAAGCTCGCTGATTTCCTACTCCATAATCAATTGTAATAATTTGGGGAACTCCTTATCAAGGGTTCTCTCTAGCTCACCCCACTCTACCAAACATTTGGTGGTCGTATCTCGGATTGAACCTATTTCTTCCACCATCTCCTTAGGGGTCATGTTTTCAGCCTTATGCTTCAATTCCCTTACTACTCCAACTAGACCAGAGATCAAACCTTCCAAGTTATCCATCTTATGCGTGTTGAGGGATCCTAGCTCCTTGAGCCTAATTTCATAAGCATCCCTTTTAGGTTTTAGGGCATCTCTTTTCTGTGCAATCTCATCCATGATCTCGTCTCTCCCGATATTACCTTCTTTCCTTGCATCCTACATACTTTCCAAATCATCCTCTTGAGTGGTGTATGCTCTGAGGATGGGGTCAAGGTATTTAATATGTTCAAAGGCCCATCTCTCCTTCTCTAGAGCATCATTTATTTTTCGCATTAAAATATTTTTATGCTTCTCCTTTTCTATTATTATGCCCCTTGTGTTTCCCTTACATAGTCACTTTCTCCTGGGGTAACATATGAACCAAATCTAGCAATAAATGCAAAGATGATGAGTATCTCTCCTTAGTCCATTCATCAAATTATAGGTGTGCTTCCAAAATCTCATCTCCAATATTGGATATCATATCTAAGATATCCTTTGTGTGCTTCTCTACATTTTCCCATACCTCATCCAATTGTTGTACCTCATGTCCTTTATTCTTTCTATTCTGAATCATTATCCTGAGGGTGTCCCCTTTATCTATATTTCTACGAGCCACTTCTTCTGCCATCTTTTTTAAGATATTACTATCATGTTCATCAATTAGCTTAGTGGGATTTACTATTACATGGGTTTCGTGAGATGCTTTCTCCATTTGGTGCCTAATGCATGCTTCCTTGCTGACATAGAACTCAAGTTCATCCATATGCATCTGTATAGTCTAGGAAATAATGTTTCTAGTGCACATATTCACACCCTCCAGGTCAATCATCTCCCACCCATATAACTTCTCAACATAAGCATGATTTGAAATATCGTGCATATTATATTTATAGGGTCATTGACATACCCACAGTCTGGAGTATGTAAGATTTCTTCTCCCCTTCAAGAACTTCAGTTCACATAACTATGGGTATGTGAGTTTCAACACCTGAAAACATACCATATCCTTTTACTCTGAAATATCCTCCATGATCCCCAGATGGCTCACCTTTGTTCCTTTATTTTTCTTCACCTCCTCCACTAGGGCCTTATTTGTGGTCATTGGGAACCTCTGCATCGTAATGGGTCTCCTCATCCTTGGGCTCTTCTTCATCATCTAAAATATAAACTAGGGGAACTCTATGTTGTTTGCATCCTCATATGACATCCTTGCTTCATCCCTATCATGAGTTTGCACCTTATTTTCCTTTTATTCTCGTGGGCTTGGCTTGACTAGTGTTTTCCTTAGTGACCTTATAACTTCTTCGAGGTCCTTGCACTACCACCATGCTCCTTATGATTTATCCTTATTCTTTCTTCTATGGATTTGGTCGAGTTCCACTTTCTACCCTCTCTATCTCCTTAGCCTCAAAATCAATTTTTGTCTCTTCCTCTTCTTACCTCTGAGGAGTATCCCCGAGCATCCTCTTAGTGCCTATAGCATTTTTTTCCTTTTGGAGGGTATGGAATTTTCACATCATCTCCAATAACATATTTCCCATCCCGAAACCTAGGCCTCGAGGTAAACATATATGTGCACAACTTCTTTATTTCCAACTCGCCAAGGATTAAGTATTAATGTCAATGTTATCTAACTCCATCAGATATCCTCATAGGTCATCTTATTGGGGTAGACATAGGTCTTTTGTAGCATGTGATAATCTACATCCACTTTAATTGGATCAATTTTCAATTTCTTTGTGTTATATAACCTATTCATAGAATCCATGAAGTATCACATGGTAAAAGAGAATGGCAGTTTACACCATGGGAATTTTTTGACATCCTTCATATAAAATCTGCCCAAATAGAAGTGTTGGTAGGCTGAAAATTTTGATTTTCCATCCAAAACCAAGGATAATTCTCTCGTATGTGTAATTGTCCGTCAAATGCAAATCATGCATCCGTTTTTACCATTTATCTACATGTTTCTTATAGGTTCCTAAAATATTACCTTCACAAGAAAACTGAGTGAATCTCAGGGATGGCGAATTCTACTCCATAGGACACACCCACATGTTTTCTCTGGGCTTGTTTGGTACCTCAATCTCACAAAATACCAACAAAATAAAAATAATGCCACATGTAATTTTCTCACTTTTATTTACTTGTATGTGTGATTCCTCAATGATGCCTTCAATTATGTACTGCAAGATGTTATAGTAATTTGTATTCACCATATTGTGTGCAATATGTAGCCATAGCTTATTCACCTCTTTCCATCTCTCATATGTGCCTAGCTTAAAACTCACCAAGCATGTGGCCACTCTTATTGCGGAAATTTTATTCCTAAAACATCCATTGTGTGGCCTCTCTTATGGTATTTAAGTGTGACTATAGTCCATTTAACCCCAACATAATCATCCAAATATGGCTCTATCTCTTCTCCTAAGTTGCACAACCTTGTCACCCTTCCGATCCATCCACGTGATTTGAGGTGCATTCTCCTTCTTATAAAGTAAAAATATTCTTCATGGACTCGTGATACTAACCACTCGATATAGGCATTATCATTTTCCAAACAAGGGCATCTCATAGAGCTAAGGCACCCCTACACTCTCTAAGAGTATTTTTACTAATTCATCATAAATCCTTTTCCCCAACTTCATCCTCTCATTTTTCTTGATGACCATGTTCTTCTCAATGTTTCTCTTAGTGTTCTATAAGTGATGATTTAAATCAATAATCTTGCACTTTTTCAACTATGACTTCCATGCCTTTCCTTCTATGACCTCTCCTAGATATTGTATCTCTACAAACCATTACTCCAACGCTTCCTTAGTCACATGATTCTTTCTCTTATTCACGGATTTCATCGGTGCCATTGTTAACTCGTTGTCCCAAAAATAGAATCTTTTCAACTTATAAGGTTCCCTATGCATCAGTTTACTCACCACTGCTTACTCTTGCAATTTTTCACCTTATCAATGCCTCTAGTTATTCGAGCCCAGATGCCCTAGCTGCAAATCCCGTTTTCCAAACCCTAGCTCTAATAATCAACCCCTAAACCTTATATTCTCTTTTCCTCATGCCTTTTCCACTCTATAATACTTCCCATGGAGGAGCTCCACTTCAAATCATGACAAATTTTCTTTAGGTTCGATGAATTCCTCCTTTGCACTCACACTTCGCCATTCTTCGAACCTCAAATACTTTATTATGCAAGGTAATAATGAAGTTTCTTACATCCCTTTTATATATTTTTCATGATTTTTCCATATTAATTTCTCTTCACCTACCATGTACTCATCTTTAATTATGTTTTTCACTTTTAATGTGATTTTTGTTGTTTTCTTCCATGTGTTGCAATTGTAACCTTCCACACACTCACTACTTCCCAAGCCACATACCTCCTTACGTGTTGCTCCTTGTAAACAAATGCATAATCCTCTACATAATATGCTAAGTAGTTCATCTTTCTTTTTCCTACCTTGCATTACTCTACTCAATCTTTTTCAATGTGTGGACTACATCTTGAGTAATTTCATTATGATCACCATTATTCTTACTTCATGACACCTTTTCCTCTTTTTTTGCACTTGTATCCTTCAAATAGCACACCATCCTTCTCCCAACATGCACACATATTTATCCACTTTGGCTCACCTTCAACTCCCAACAAGGTCTCCTTTCTTACGCACTTGCACCTAGTTCACCCCACACTAAAAGTATGCACGATCCTATGTGCATGAACTCAATAGATAGTAATCATCTTGTTGTGCACAAGCACACTTATTATAACAAAACAAAGAAACAAAACAAAAGCAACTAGAAAGAAAAAATATTGAAAGGGAACCTAATATAAATAATACTAATGCCTTATTACAAACACCAAGAAGCTTTATTTATAGTAGGGATTCAACCTACTCCCATTGAAGTAATCGGGAAACATGGTGTCATCTAGTACTTGTAATTGACATGTGTCTTATTCAAGTATCTTGGTTACTACAAAAGGTCCCAACCAATGCACCTTCAATTTTCTTAGGTGGTGCACAAACTTGGAGTCATAGAGAAGGACTATATTGTAAATTACAAATTTTTGTTCTTAATGTGCCTATCATGTCATGCTTTTTGTCATACCTTCTCATTCTTTTGGATTCAATGCAAAATGGTGCACCAATCATAAAATTCATTATTTTTCAATGCACTCCTAACTAACTTTCCCACCATCCAATCCACCTCAGTATGCGTAATACGCAGTGGTCAAACATGAATTTAAGTGGGATCGCATCCTTTGCACCAAACACCTATTGAGAAGGTGTGGCCTTATTTAACCTTTTAAAGTGGTCTTGTAAACCTAAAGTATAGTGGATACTTTTTCATCCCAATCCTTCCAACATCAAAATTTTTGTCAATGTTTTCCCCAAGATCTTATTGAAATCTTCTCATAAAGATTATCATTAGCTTGAGGGTGATAAGGGATAGTTTTATGGTGTGCCACCATAAATTATTCCAACAAAATTTTGATTGTCTCATTCATGAAATGAGTTCCTCTATCACTAACCAAGCTCAATGGACAACCATACCTGCTAATAATGTTCTCCCATAGACTCCTTGTTTTAGTTGATCCTTTATAGGCTTAGCCTCTCGCCCACCTTTTAAGATAGTTTGTGCAAGTAATAATATAGTGCACTCCAGTCCTACATGCAGGAGGTGCAATAGGTCCTACAAATTTAATATCCCATGTCGTAAAAGGTTTCACATTTACAATAGGCCTAAGTGGCATATAATATTTATGTCTAACCTTTCCAATGCATTGACAGTGATCAAATACTTTTAAATACTCCTTGCTATCTTCGTACAATGTTTCCCACAAAATTCCAACCATAAAAATCTTGCATGTTGTATCATCACTCGCATAATGTCCTCCCGATATACAACCATGAGCCTCTTAAATAATTCCTTCACACTCATGTCCAATAACAAAACGCACAAGACCTCATCTTTACCCATTTTTATACGTCACCCGCAATCAACTCGATAAGGTGTTACATGTATTACAATCTAATTTTCCTCTAGCATCTTCATTACTTCAAGCTCCAACCTAGTTTGTAAAAACATGACTATATCCTGCAAATATTCGGGTTCTTGGTTTAACCTAAACAACTAAACATCGATATAGTATCTTTAATGCTCTATGTTTCCTCACCTGAATTTATCCTTGATAGATGATCAAACCTTGAATTACTCTTTCCTAACTTAACAACAATTGTATAATCAAAGTCCCGAAAATAAGTATCCACCTATAGATGCGCCCTTGTAAATTTGGATTGTTAATTAAATACTTTAGCACCATATGATCTGTATAGAAAATAAATGGGGTAGCAAACAAGTGTTTTCTAAAATTTTAAAGTGTTCTGATCATAGATAAGGCATCGTGTTCCGTTGTTGTATAATTCTACTCCGTGGGTGTTAACGTCTTGCTTGCAAATAAAATGGGGTGATCCTTAATACCTTCTCTCCGTTATACCAAGATTGTACCAATTTCCATCCCATAGGCATCAATGTGTACATGAAAAGGCTTGTCCCATGTAGGAAAGCAAAAATTGGTACATTGGTTAATCTTTTGTTAAAAGTCTCAAATGCATGTTGTTGTGTGTCAACCTAATAAAATTTTCCTTTCACTTTGAGTAACTCTTCTAGGGCCCGACAATTTTTGTATATCCTTTGATAAAAATTTTGTAGTATCCAATATGTCCTAGAAATCCACACACTTCACATCGATTAGTAGGCCCCTTCGAGCCCAAAATAACAACTATCTTAGTTGAGTCTATCAATAATACTTCTTTGTAAATAATGTGTCCAAGTAAATTGCCAAAAGGTGTATCAAAATAACACTTCTTAATGTTAAGAGAGATGTTTAACTTTGATAAAAACTCTAGATTTGATGATAAAATTTAGCAACAAAAATTTGAGATTAGCACATGAAAATAGGGAAAAATCCAGAGACAAATAAAATATCAAAAATAATTGATAGATTAAAACTTGAGAAATTACATGATGAGAGAGCTTACAATATATAGGAGAATGAACTCCTTAAAACAAGGATTCAAATTCAATATTTAATCCCATAATATCCTCACATATCTCTCCTATAATCACTTCCAAACCCAACAATCTCTCACACAACTCCCAATAGCTACGTGAGTTGTTTATTCAAAAACTCATACCTAATACACATTATCCTATATTATTAATAATGAATTGATTAATAACTCATATTAATAATATTACAAACTTTTATTTTTCTCACACAAATATGATATTAATATATCAATATTAATATCACACTAACACACTAACTTACTAATTTAATATATGAATATTACATTTAACTATTACAAACAATAATGTGAGCACTAAGTTCCTAACATTCACCCCCTTAGTGGGAACATGGGTGAGTTCTTTCTAGTACCTACTCATGTTCTACAATATGATGGTTTTCAAAGAGTACCATCAACTCCAACAGGTTTTCTAGTGGAACCATTAACCACTCTATATGTGATTTTCTAAGATATTCACAAACTCTCAAATTGGTTTTCTAGTGGACCACCAACCACTTTCATAGCAGCGTCCATGTTTCCCCACTCCCATTTTTACATTCAAGGGAAAATATAAGAAATATCACTCACACAGGAGCTCACTTATTACAAGAGCAAACATGAATAAATCATATGTTCTTATTATAATACACAATCAAAATTAAACACACACAAAAAACAATGCCACAAATTCATTGTGTGGCCCCTTCGCACGGCTGGCAAGAGGTCACTGATTAACCTCCTTCCTCTGTTGCCTCCTTCCTCCATCGTGATGCTACTTAGTTAGAAAATGTAGCTTTTAGGCTCATTACACAATTTTTATGAGTGTTGATTCAACCGATAATGCACCCCCTAACTATGGATGTTGCGTGCAAGTGAAAATGTGTCCAATTAAAAAATTACATAAATGTATTATGCACCACTTTTTCTTTTTTTTCGATCCCTATTTTTATTTCCACGTTTCTCTTAAACTAGAAACTGAGTTTTTGTAAAATTTAAAAAAAGTTTTCCAGATATTAACTAAACAAACCCAATAAATTTTGTAATATTTTGAATTTGGGTTTTTTAGATACATTCAATCTATCAAACATTTGTTTTAAAACAACAAAAAAATTCACTCAACTTACACTGAATTTTATGCATAGATACAAGACAAATCTGAAGCTGATGTAAACTGCAATATTGTGTGTCTTGTTCTTATCTTTCTAGAAAAAAATGAGACATCAATCGATGTCATATGAGTAAACTACGTTCTTTTTACTATGATGTGTCTGCTGGAAATTTTCTTACGGGATTCCTTCAACCATCTTCTTCTTCTTCTTTTATTCTTCTTCACTTGTAGAAGGAAACCTACTCTGATACCAGATGATAACAAAACTCTAGATTTGATGATAAAATTTAGCAACAATTTGAGATTAGCACATGAAAATAGGGAAAAATCCAGAGACAAATAAAATAGTGAAAATAATTGATAGATTAAAACTTGAGCAATTACATGATGAGAGAGCTTACAATATATAGGAGAATGAACTCCTTAAAACAAGGATTCAAATCCAATCTTTAATCCCATAATATCCTCACATATCTCTCCTATAATCACTCCCAAACCCAACAATCTCTCACACAACTCCCAAATAGCTACGTGAGTTGTTTATTCAACAAACTCACAACTAATACACATTATCCTATATTATTAATAATGAATTGATTAATAACTCATATTAATAATATTACAAACTTTTATTTTTCTCACACAAATATGATATTAATATATCAATATTAATATCATACTAACACACTAACTTACTAATGTAATATATGAATATTACATTTAACTATTACAAACAATAATGTGAGCACTAATTTCCTAACAAACTTCCCACACCTCTCAAACATGAGCCTCAAATTATCATAATGATCTTTTACTAAACCATACACCATCTAATAATCCAAATAAACCTGCAAAAACTTATGAATAAAGTCCTAAAATTCTTGCATAACAATGTGCGAGAATAATTCTAGAACATTTTTCAATCCAAAGGGCGCGAATCTATATGAAAAAATTCCCCACTCAGTAGTAAAATTGGTCTTCTCTTTATCTTTTTTGCGGTGCGCACTGGTGATATCCTCGAAAAACCATCTATGAAGGAATATATCTCACACCCAAATACTTCTTCAAAAATATCCTCTCAGTAAATGGCGTGGGAAAAGGATCTATAACACATGAAGCATTCAAATCTCTATAGTCCACACAAATCCTGATCCTCCCATCCTTCTTGATACTAATAACTATGGGGCTAACCCACTCGAGTATTCAATCAATTCAATAATTCCATACTCAAGCATCTTATTAATTTCCTCCTTTACCTTGATGCACAAATTTGGGTTCATCCTGTAAGGCCTCTTCCTAATATGTCGCATAACTTCTTTAAAATTTATCTTCATCTCATCTAAATAAGAATGCACACCCTTTAATTTATGGTAACCTCTTGTAAAGAGATCCTAAAAGTCATGCAAAAGCTCGATGATCTTAGATACTTCTTGATCTGACCAGTAATCACCAATAATTTCTTCCTTAGGATCATTTTTTTTTCAATATTCACCTTATTTGTTTCCATGGGAGAATGGTATGTGTGTTCCTTCTCATCTGCATAATCCATAACCTTGCGCACACCTTTAGTATGGCTAACATACAGGTTTTTAACTTCCTCATCATCAATCATATAGACTAGCTTTCCTTTTTTTTCTCTCTTTTCGGGTGTGACCCATCTGTACCTCTTCTGTCTCCTTAAGATCAAGGCACACCTCATAATCGAGTTCAAAAAATAGCTCTAGCATGAGCTCTTCCACCTTCACACTATCCACCAAATTAATGTGCTTCATGATTTGCAATGCTTTATGGACTATGAGTTTATTAGAGAAATATTCAAAGGTTTGAATGATACCTACAATTATCTCTTTCTAGTTTCTAGTTTCCTTTTATTTCATCTAACATACTGTGCACACACGCATCCATGTAGTGTGGAGTAGAACTCATGTGCCCATAGGGATGGTGGTAATGCCTCTTAGACGTGCACCCATATTCTCTCATAATTATGGACGTGGAACAAGGAAGGAGTCTTTCCATGAAATTCACATATGTGCGTAGGTACATTTCTATTGTAAACTTGGTGGAAAATGTGATTCTTAGTTATCACCATTCCAAGAGGTTATTTCTATGTGTATCCCACCAGTATGTTGTTATCCCACATAAGGTATAGAATGACATGTTTATTCTATCTCCTTTATCCAGCCACTGAGTCTCCGTGACACAAAAATATGTATCAGGCTTCCTTCACCAAGATATCTTGGTACTGAGTCAAGCCTAAATTCCTCACCATGCATGACATTATCATCCTTGTGACTCACTCGTTAAATTTTTTTCTAACCATCTCATATGTATCATGATCCCGGTTATCAAAATCAACACTAGTACTTGTCACTTAAATATTGTGCATCTTCCCACTAGACTACACCTTCCTTTAATGGTTCTACATGTTTTTATCACCCACCATCTATACATAAATTTTATTAAGATATTCTTCACTCAAATTCTCAACATAAGGCTTCAATTCTTATCATATAGAGGTATAATCATGTGCTCATCTTTATTATCAAAACTAATGTATCTCTTGTTAAAGTACATATCAACATTCTTTACATAGCACCGGGTCATCCAAGTAATTCTAAAACATTGTCGATTCGAAAAGTTCCAATACCTCAAAGTCTCCAATAAACTTGGCTCCCTAAATGGTAATGGATGCATCCTTCAGTACCCTAATAGGAATAGCCTTAGTTTTGTTTTCCATATACAACACATTTGAAGATGACTACAATGTAGGTCTCCCCATTTGATTCCATGCATCTAGAGTGAGTACATTTACTTCAACACATGTATCAATCAAAATGTTTCTTACTAACCACCCATTGATGACCACATCAAGTGTGACCTCCTTGTAAAATTCATGATTTTGAGGTGCTAGATTTACATGAAGTATGTTCCTTTCACGCTCAACTTCGAGGTGTAGTACCTTTTTGTTTAGATATTCCCCTAGTAATGGGATGATATTTTCTTGGTGTAATATCTTACACACCTCTTTCAGGTCATGCACATCCTTCTATGGGAGCTCAACATTCTTCACATGTTCTTTCTCATGCACTTGTTATTTTAAGCATTATATGCCACCTCCGTAGATCTCAAATGACTCCCATATTCTCTTGACATACTTCCTTCCTCGATGCGTTGCATCTAGATACTTAGCATGTATTACTTCTTCCTTGTGATGAGTGGCTTGGCCTTTAAAGGCTCACGTGTGCATGCTGCCTTGGTGCATGTTGTAACCAACATGTGTTAGAATTGTGGATCAAGCATCCATTTATCAACATTGAGTTTCACCATCTATTTCCCGTAGATGTATATGTTGAATTGAAATCCATCTTCGTCCCCAAGGCTGAATTCAAAGTATGCCAGAATCTAGATATCATCTGTGGATCCCTATCCAATATTATTAACTCTAGAAATCCAAGCAATATTAAAATATTATGCACAAATTCATTTTCAAACATGGGATAATTATCTTTCAAGTTTCCCAAGATAAAATGAACTATTTATGTTAACTTGTCAACAACCGCATGTATCATGTTGTGTTTATTTATTGACATAAGAACCCTATACATGAAATCCATGCTAATAAATTTCAATTTATATTGCACAATGATGTGTGGATACATCATACCGTAGAAGGTGAAATTGCCCAGCATTTTACACACCGACATTTCAAATAGTGAAAAATATGGTTTATCATGTAGTCTTTTATTTCACCTCACCGCTATGCATGTTGTCACTTCATTCGGAAGAACTGAATTCTCACACAAAGTGCATGTAGCTACCAGGTCCCTCCTTTGTTATTTTTTAATTCATATCCCATAGTGCACATGATTAATTGAATTAATTATTTTAATTAATTTAATAAATATCCTCACTTGACCACCTCACCTAGCCACATCACCTAGACACCTCATCATGGACCTATTCTTAGCATGTTTCTTTTAACTAAGACTCAATCTCTACTTACCATAACTAACTAAGACTTAGTATAACCCTAACATTAGATGCCTATTCTTTCTCTAACAACATGCCCACTTACTTAAGTGGAAAATACCATTTTAGACCCAAAACCAATGGGTAGAACTGGCCAAAAAGATAGCCAAGATCTGTTATTTTAGAAAACCTAGGATTTCCACCGTAATCGAACGCCGTTAACCCTAACCATCTCATGTTAACCTAAACCATCATCGGTTACCATATATTCACTTTGGTAACCTTGTTCTAGAGGTTGGAAGAATTATTCAAGTTTGGAGAGAGAGAGAGAGATCTGCATGCAAGCATGAACTAGAGCCCTCTCGCACATCCACACACCCTAGCCAACACCAAGACTGATCTGAAGACATTGGCATTCACGGTAGCATTCCGGGAAGCACTTCCATGACATGACCACCACTAGTTTCATAGATCAACCATCACCTTCATCCAACCACCAGTCTGCAAATACAAGTAAGTGCATTTTGATCTACATCATTCCATACTTACTTAGATCATCATTTCTTTAGCTTTCTCTTTTAAATCCTATTCTCTTTTGCATCCTATCATCCTCACCTTCCTATCAATCCACCCATCTAACCACCCATAACCTTTTAGCTCCCCACATCCAACCCCAGACATCTCTGAGCATTCTCAACTTCTTTGCAACCTAACCATCATTCTTCCATTCTTTGTGCAATCACAAAGAATCTCCAAAACCAAATTTTATTGAGTTTCTACCATTCCACCTCTACCGACACACGGTTAACCTAAACCGTCATTGGTTTCCCTCTCAACCATGGCATCGGTCATACCCGACCGACGTTGGTCTCTATAACTAGTAATCCTACTATAATAGTGACCTAATAACCTTCACCCAAATAACCCAAAACCACCCAAAACCTGATCCTGACCTATTCTAATCACCTTGGCTACCTGCCCAACCTCCAGATCTGATCATAACCTTACCTGTTAGATTATATTTTCTTATTTTATTTGAATGAGATACCTAAATCATATCAACTACAGTAGGATGTTATTTTTTACGTTATTTCTTGCATTAAATTGTATTAAATAGTGGATTGACAACCATCTAGGAGTATCACACTTCTCGGATCTAGCACACGCTAGGTAGTCCACTTGACATATATTGTTTAATATTATTCTTGTGGTCTTGTTTTTCATTCACAGGTAGTTCCTCCTAGCAAAAAGGAATTTCTCACAATCAACATTGATCGGGAAATCGAAATGTGCATGCACTCTACCTTCCACCTTCATTTCACAAGTATTCCTCCTCACCTTTACCTTATCTATTTTTTTCTCATATGTACGTAACTTATTGGTGAAACATTTTGGCATGCACTGGTGGGACCCTCTCTTGGGTTCTTTGCATTTTCTTCATATAGGGAAATCTTGTGTGTTTCTTTCTCTTTTTGAAAAATACACATTTAATCTTCTCCCTTGGTAACATTCTTTTCTTCTAATTGTCTAAATGACATTTGTGATTTGGTGTTTAAAAAAATCATTTCTTTCTTCCTCATTTATAGTAGTGAAAGAGCATGTTCTTGACCTATTCATCACTTGCTACATCAAATATAATTATCGATTTGGGTTATAAAATTTGTTGCATTTCATCCTTGTATGTTGCATTATTAGCTCACATTTAAAACTGAGGGAAACCTATATACTGGAAGTCATGCCCAACTGATGGTTGACATAATTGAATCATAGAAAGCACTTTCTCTTCTCTCTCTCTCTTTGCCAAAATGCAAAATACAAAATTCACACATCTTCTTAAACAACACCTTACCTAGAAGAAGTTTCAATGATCACATGATCAGAGGATTGATAGTGGGTGCCCAGCTGGTTTCTCTGTCCAGTCATTATCTCAGAGAAAGGACCACCCCCACCAAAACATAACCTAAAACCACCCTTTAGAATTTTCCTCTTCATAGGATGCCTTCCCAACCAAAAAAATTTTTATTCTAATTCACAAGTCAGTCTTAAATGGCATAAGTTAAACACATAAAATTCACTTATTAGGATTTGTGTGTTTTTTCTTAGCTTTTTCTTGAGTTGCATTTTTGAGTTGTGAGGTTACATTCTCCACTTTCCTCTTCTTGTCACACTCCACCATCATAGTTGGAGCATTTTGACTATTTTTGAGTGTGTCAGGTCTAATACCATCATCCTCATATTTCTGGGTTGGTGTTTCATCTGACTTAATTCATGAAAAATCTATTTTTCTTCATTTCTTCTAATTTCATAGTAACCGACATCGGTCCATAGACCATCATTGGTTTATATCGACCATCATCGGTTTACCTAATCGATGTCGGTTCCAGCTCTTTTTGGTCATTTCACCCAAAGATAACATTCATCAAATCTATTGTTCTATCTGAAGTTCTCAAAACATCATCATATCCCCAAAAATTTCATATCACAACCCAAATACAATTTCCATTATTTTATTTTCATCAGTTTTTGCCTCATTTGTAGAACTGTTGATTCCCCACAGTAACTGGTATCGATTATCATAACCATCATCAGTTCCCTTGTAACCATCATCGATCAATCTAACCATCATCAATTTTTATGTTTGATTTTTAATTAAAACACTGATCAGATTTACCTCCTCAAAATTCATCCTTCTCCATTCTATTGTTTTTTTGTCATCATCTACAGAGAGTACAGTTTTACTAGTCAACACTAATTCACATGGTGTTGACTCATAGCCAAACCAACACCCTTATATTTCATGCTAGTCTTCAGCCACTCCCACCTAGCCCATCACCACCTTCCATCTTGTCACCTATGGATCCAACTCATCCCATCACCATTACTACCGACAATGATGAGGAGTTCGCAAGACTCCTTGACCAGAATCCTGTGGCCTTACAATACTATCTTTCCCACTCATCTACTCGAGACTCCTCAGATAACTAGTATATGACATGCCCATATCTATCCCTCCTTCCCTCACCCCCACTTCCATGTCAGCTACCACTAGCTCAGCATGACCTCATCCACTTTACCCCCTGTGGTCTCTCAACTAGGTCCCACATCTACTATAACTATGCACACCAACAACATCTATCACACCCATGGTGTCGACCATTCCTTCACCAACCACCTTGAGCATGGCCCCATCTTCCCCCTTTTCCTCGTATATACCAGTTACATCACAACCACCCCATGGTGTCGAAACCCACACCCCATTTCAAAACCTCATCCTTTCCATCCCTCAGTCTCTACCCCCATTACCACGAGAGTCATTATGACTACCCCACCTATTTACACGCATCACCAACAACCCCCAATCTCATCTATCACTTATTTGGGGTATCTTCCACCTACATCTATCCCCCTTTATAGTTTTCATATTCGGCACCCCCATATACCGGATGCCATCCACATCATACACCCATCATCAACCTCCCTTTACTGCAGGAGGTACCCATTCCTCATAACCCACCAATGACCTCATTAGGATGATGATGGAAAAGATGCAGACATTAGAAGCATCATTTTTGGCTCTCACAACTCCTTAACTTATGATGAAATATGTAATGAGCCTATTCATCCATCTATTCCTATTCTCCCATACCTGTGCATTGGGAAATTCCCAAGTTCAACCATTTCAATAGTAAAGAAGACCCACAACAACACTTGTGGTCATTCAAACATGGGTGCTATCTAATTTCCCATGATGATGCTTTACTCCTACGAACATTCCCCATGTCCCTGATAGGACCCACCTTAGATTGGTACAATAGTTTTACCTAGACATTCCATCTACTCCTTTAACCAAGTGGCTCAAGCATTCTTGGACCACTTCTCAATCAATGTAGTCAAAAAAGTCACCATGATGACCTATATTCAACACGACAATATATGACGATGAATCTATCATAGATTTCATTTCATTGGTGAAGTCTTATCAACCAATTAACATTCCAGTTACCTCAAGTTGAACTTATAGAGTTGTTCACTAGAGCTTGTGCCAGACACATCTCACCAACTCTGTAGGTACAAACCTTTTGTACCTTTGATGAAGCATTTACCATGGCACGAAAGCTATAAATTCATGCCATTGAAGAAAATAAAATCCAATTGTGAAAACAAAAATGCACGTTCAAATCAAATGATTCTTCTTCATCTTCAAAACCCCAAAACAATTATTCAAAAGCCAAAGGATCTGCCAATGTGGTAGTTCTCAAATCTGGTCCATCTCATCCATCTAATCAAGCCAAACCTTCCTCCAATCTTTCTCCTATTTAACTTTTTAGTTCTAGTGGAACAATGAAAGTACACTCCAATTGGAGAGCCCTATTCTTCAGTCTTGGAAAAGCTTCTTAAAGTCGGAGCCATTGCACTACCCCCATAAAACCTCATACTAGTTTTGATCCCACTCATCCTATGCCTACATGGTATAAGGAACATGACTATTGTAATTATCATCATGTCAAAGGCCATAGTGATGGTAATTGCATAACTTTTAAGAACATTGTCCAGAAATGTTAGATAATGGAGATCTCATCTTGGACAACCCGAATGCACTAAAAAATCAAAACTTGCATATCTTTAAGAATTCATTTCCCTAACCATACACCATCATCTAATCAAAATGGTGAACCTTCAACCAATGACAATAATGTCCATGTGAAGTCCACACTGTTTTTTTGATATCATACCATCCATTCCTCAATTTCCACCTATTCCATCTATCGAGGAAATTCTGCATGAGCTCCTCTACCCATGGAGGAGCATACCTCTTCCACTCCTTCACCCTCAAAGGAGTCCCTTCATCTCCCCTTCACTCATGGAGGATTCCATGATTTTTGTTGATGTCATTTCACCATCTACCTCACAACCTACCAAAATCAAATGGTATTAACTCTCCTACCCATAGGAGAATCATCATCACTTTCTCCTCCACCAAAAGAGAATTCTACCTCACCCCACCTACCATCTCTCCTACCCATGGGAGATCCTTTAGACATGCCACTACCTGTTGGGAAAATTCTCCATTAGCATTCCAGGATCCCATTGATCTGGTCTCGGCTCTTTTACCCACAGTCTCGAGGCTAACCAATTCCTTGTCTCATAGACATATTTTATAGGGATTTCCACTAAACCAACTACATCTCCTCTTACAAAGTAGTCCCATTTTCACAACTGGTCGATCATTTGGATTACGTTGATAATTCCATGCTTTGGGGACATCTTCGGCTCCCCTTTTTGAACTCAAATGCAAATGTTTCCTATAGATACCTCCATGATCTATCCAAAGTATTTCCAACAACCAATTGACCCTAACCATGCCTGTCAAAATGGATTCTTCTTTGTCACCTTTACCTACATCTGAACCTTTACCCATGACTAAAACCATTCCTATGCCTAAGAACCTACCCACACCTACATCTTCATCCATATCTAGACCCATCACTACCTTGGGTGTCATGCCAATGTCAAGCCTTACCCATCCACCCATCAAATTAGATTCAAATTAGATTTAGCCACATCTTCCCAAACCCACACCAAAATTGTTCCTCTACCTAAAAGGAAGACCCAACCTTCTAGGCCACATACACCAATCTCACCTACCACACCTTTGTCACCTTCTCCCCTTTTCATCCATCCTAGGACCTCACCCATCAACCTTGGCCAAACAACCCCTACCCAAGGCCAATCAAAAGCTAAGAAACCTACCTCATCATCATGATCCTTTGTTACATCTAATTTACCTACACAACAAACACCCTCACCCTCACCCATACATTTCTTACCACCTATACCTCCACCAACTACTATAACCCCAAATTTTCCTATATGACTTCAACCCATACCTTCCACCCACCTCTACCAACCACTTCCACCACAACTCTATTGTCCCCATGGGTAACCCATCCTCTTCCACCATCTATTTTTCCCTTCGCATCATGTACTCCCACCTCACCTTTACCCAAGAAGGTGCAATCCAAAGACAAGAACCCACTACCCTCTCAATAGGGTAGTTAAACCAACAACACCTTCCATTGCTAGTTCTTCTACCACACCTTTACCCAAGCAGATACCATCAAAACCTAAGACAATACCACCTACCAAACCAGTGGTCAAACCTATTCCCCCTCCTATAATGCCTCTTCCACCACAATCATCCACACCTTTACCCAAACCCACACTCACTTCCCACTGTGATCCATTGGCAGGGTCCTACGCCAACATTCTAGCCAACCTCTTAGAGACCTCAGTCATCACATTACCACCACTTAGACCTTATGACCCCTCAAACCCAAACCAAAAGGGTTTGATGAAACTAAAATTTGTGCCTACCATCATGTGCCAGACATGATGTAGAAGGTTGTAAGGCTCTCAAAACCATTCTCCTCCAATTATGTCCTCTTGAAGAAAATTTTGATGATGATGATCTTCTTGATGAGGACCTTGTTCCACCTTCACCTATCACCACACACCCTCATCCCTTACTTCTTCAACCTTCATCTCCCCCCCACAACCCTTTTATCCACCTCCAAAATTTGAGATCAACATGGTTTGTATCAGAGAGTTGGCCAAACCACCACCTAAATGCTAGTGTGCCCTACTCATTTCACAAGGTTCTTACCCCACATTAGGTTTTTTCCATCATGTCATTATACTACTCATGACATACCTTCTCCATCTACCTCCTTCCCTCAGATTAACATGGTCCAAGTTGCCACTCACACCAAAAGGAAAAGGAAAAGAAAAAGTAACTAGCCCATCAACCAATCCCATGCCCAATATACCATCTACACCCACACCCAAAATCACCATTTCGAGGACCCACATACCCTATTTCTAATGGGGTCACCCATCATACAATGATAAAACAATTACACCAATCCCCTCTAAAAATGTCTTTGTACGATCTCATCCAAACCTCTAAATCTCATCGATAAGCCCTTATGGAGGTTTTGTAATCCATCAAGGTTTTACCTAACAACCCCACACCAGTAGCCTCCATTCTCACCCCTCATCATGTGGCCTCTCTTACCAAATCATCTCCTTCTTCTACCCCATGCCCACTCATCAAGTAGCCCCCTCATTTTTTTTAATGAGGAGATCATACCTCTCTCAATCAATCGACCCCCCGATCCCCCTTTTTCATCTCCGTCTATATCGATAATATATGTGTACGACGCATTATGATCGATGGTGGTGCTAGCATCAACATCATCTCCTCCCACACATATAATCAAATGTGCATCCCTTCAAATTATATGCATAATAACCTAGTTATGTTTGCTCTCCTTCAATGATGCCATCACTTCCACCCTTGGCACCATTATTCTTCATGTTCGTGTGGGCCCTCACACTATCCCGGAATTGTTCTACATCTTAGAGGGGAGTTCTAGTATAACCTATTGCTTGGCCACCTTGGATTCACATCATGGGTTGTGTTCCTTCAAATTTACACCATTGTGTAAAATTTGAACATGAAGGACATAACTATACCATCCCAAGATGACTGACACCACCATTCAAAACCTATAACATGTTGTACCAACCTAATGATGTCCTTGTACTAGTTAAGGCATCTACCACTACCCCCACTTCTCCTTCACCCATAGCCCCATCCACCAATGTTGTTACCACCTCTCCCACACCTAACTTTCTATTCATATTATTGCCGCAACCTCTACAGCTATCTGGCCCATCTACTTCCCAACCAATCAATACCCCTCCTTGCCCAATCACCTAGTAATTCATCTATCCCCTACCCACATATCTACTACTGATCCCTTAGAGGGTGTTTTTCAACACCTCACTCTGGGGGAGTACCACCTCTATAATATCAACACATTCCTTACTCCACAAGAGTATGGAAACCTACGCCAACATCCTCATTATGACTATCACATAGGAGAGGTTTTCCCTTATGGTCCTCCCCACCTTCACACCAACTTAACATATGGGGGACTTGATACTTCCACCTATTCACCCAAACCACCATCCCAAACATGACCATTTTCATCTGACCTCCAATCTCTCACTAACCACCACTTCACCCACACTTTCCTTCACTTCATTGCATGCATGGAAAGGATTTGGCTTGGTTTTTACAAACAAGGTTGTCATACCATCATCCCATGTACCACCCATAAACACAAAGATCATCAGGTGGCATTGGATTTTCCAAACCATCTTCCAAGAAGACCCACATCGACCTCATTGAGGATGAAAAACTTCTCCACCCCATTCACCAACATCACCACCTTCACCCACGAGTCCATAGATCCCAAATCTATTCCTCCTAACTTTTTTTTCATGAACACAATTTCCTGGACCTCTGACTTATCAACGTGATGGTGAGGCTCCCTCTTCTCTTCCCTTCCTATATCCTGACATGATCAATGATGATACACCTTCTATTAACATCATTCAATGTCAGGATGATGAGTCTATCCTCACCTACCTTGGTGTGGAAGATTCTTATATTCACCGGTCATTTCCTTCTAGAGATGTAAACCATGTTGAATGAATCAACCATCAAAGTCAATATTAACACTCAAGATGACCCACACATTCTAAAGATAGGCCAATCTTTAGATGTTATCCAAACAGAAGCTTTTACTTCTTTCCTCCGGGATCATAGAAACACTTTTTTCTTGGTCCTATGCTGATATGCCCAGTATTGACCCAAACATTGTGGTCCACAATATCATAACCATTCCTAAAGCCAAACCCATAAAATAGAAGCTGCGGAAAATGCATCCTCGCATTTCCCTTCTTGTCAAAGAAGAACTTCAACACCTTCTCTCGGTTTCCTTCATCCTACCCATTGACTATCCCCAATGGATTTCTAACATCATTCCTATCACAAAAGTGATAGGGGGACTTTGCATTTTTACATGGATTTCCATGACCTCAACTTAGCTTGCCCCAAAGATGACTTTCCTCTACCAGGTATTGACCAACTAGTTGATCTCACCACTAGGTCATGAGATGTTATCACTCATGGATGGTTTCTCAAGTTATAACCAAATATTACTCACTCTGGAGGATCAACACAAAATACCTTCATCACTCCTTGGGGACCTTTCTACTATCGAGTCATGCCTTTTGGCCTTAAAAACATTAGGTGCTACATATCAATGGGATATGACTTATATCTTCCATGACATAATGCATCACATATTGGAAGATTATGTAGATGACCTTCTTGCCAAATCAAACATCGGGCAAACACCTTACAGTCCTTAAGGTCATCTTTGACCACCTCATCAAGTATTGTGTTCACCTTCAACCTAAGAAGTGTGTCTTCATTGTGCTCTCAGAAAGCTCCTTGGTTTCATCATTTCTTTGTGTGGCATAGAAGTTGATCCTACTAAAGTAAAGGCTATTCTCAAATGCCTCCTACTAATCTCTCCACCAACTTTGAATTTTGCAAGGTAAGTTACAATCTATTCATCGGTTTATTTCACAAATTTCCAACACTGCTAACCATTTCATCATCTCCTCAAAAAGGATGTCTCCTTTAAATGGGATGATGAATGCCACAAATCCTTTGACACCTTAAAATAATACCTTCTCTAACCACCAATTGCTCATTCCTCCTAAAGATGACCAACCCTTTTACCTATACATTTCTGCTACTGATCATTCCTTAGGTGCCATGCTCACTCATCATGTGATGAGAAACATTGGGAGAAAGTGGTTTATTACATAAGTCATACCCTTTTGGATTATGAAACTAGGTACACCCATGCCAAAAAAAATTTTTTAGCCTTAGTTTTTGTCACCACTAAACTTCATCATTACTTACTCAACCACAAAACCTTTGTCATCACTAACACTGACCCCTTACATTACATGTATGCCAAACCCTACCAACATCAATGTGTTGCACATTGGCTCATGCTTCTCATGACCTTGACCTCAATTCATCCATCAAAAATCTATCAAGGGCCAAACCATTGCTGACCAACTTGCAGACACACCCCTTTCTAGAAATCAACCCTCTAACTTTGATTTTCCAATGAATCCATTACTACCCTCTCTTTGGATGATACCATTTACCAAATGACCTTATTCTTTGATGGTTCCAAATGTCAGCATGGGGGTGGTGCAGTTGTTATCCTCATTCCTCTTGATGGTGAACCTATGCCTTTATCTTTCAAACTAGATTTTGATTGCACTAATAACATCACCGAATATGAAGCACTCGTATTAGGCCTTCAAAATACCATCACCTAGATGTCAAATCAATTAATATCTTTGGTGACTCTCAACTAGTTGTAAACCAAGTCAATGGTATATACCAATGTTGTAAAAAATAATTTAAAAGTATAAACACCATGTCGACATACTTCTGACTACCTTTGACCATTACAAACTTCAAACCACCCCATGTTCTACTAATAAATTTGTGGATACCATGGCCTATCTGTCTAGCTTCTCAGATACCCACTTCACCTTCCAACTCCAAAATCTTTGTCATAATACAAAGGTTGCAATCACCTTCTTATTTATCTCGAGATGTCAACTCCATCGAACCATTGCACACCTACCCACATGACCTTTGGTATAAGCAGTTTGTAGACTACCTTTCCCTTTCCATTTTACCTCCCAATCTTACTCATAATGGACAACGTGCCTTTCTTAAAGGTGTCTCTCACTATGTCATCATGGGTGGTCTTCTTTATAAATGTGGCTTCAAGGTATTCTCTTATGATGCCTTACAAGTTCTAAAATTCCCTACACCATCAAGGAAGTTCACGATGGAATTTGTGGAGGTCACTTTAGTGGCTTAGCTATTGCTAAATGCATTCTTCACCTAGGCTATTATTGGCCAACCCTAAACCATGACTATTGTGACTATGTCAAATGTTGTGTGAAATTCCAAAACATGCTAATCTTCATCACACACCTAGTCATGCCTTATAGGTCACAACGAGACCTTTGGCCTTTCTCTCAATGGGGTTTGGATCTTGTTGGAGAGATCAATCCTCATTCTTCACAATGCCATCAATGGATTATAACCACTACTTGAATACTACACTAAATGGGTAGAATCCATCCCCCTCATTTCTACAAAAGCCGAGAAAATTTTGAATTCATCAACCATCACATTATTTGTCACTTTGGTGTTCCTCACCATCTCATCACTGATAACGGAAAGAAATTCAAAAACAAAACCCTACAAAAGATTTTTGATGACACTTTTGGCATTCAACTCAGTTTCTCTTCACCTTACTACCCACAAAAAATGGCCAAGTAGAATCAACCAATAAAACCTTGAACAAAATTCTTATGAAAGTAGTTGACGATACTTGGGAAGGATTGGCATACGCACATTCCTTTCACCTTGTGGGCTTACCGCACTAGTATTCACACTTCAACTACTACCACACCTTTCTCTCTAGTCTATGGTACCGAGGTTGTCTTGCCTCTCAAAGTCTAGATTCCATCTCTCCTCATCATCTCACTCCAAGACATGCTCAACGATGACTTTCACAAGACCATTTGGCACAACTTGAGTTATTAGATGAACTATCTCAATGCTCTTGATCATCTCCAAATCTACCAAAAATGTATCAAATATGCCTATGAAAAATGTGTCCATGAGTGAACCTTCTAGTTCAAAACCTCATCTTGAAGGAAAATCAACATGTAACCAAAGAAGAGAAAAAGTAAATGGGGAAAATTTTCTCTAATTGGCTTGGACCCTATATCATTACTCATACCTATGGATCAGGTGCTTATCATTTGTCTTCACTCGAAGGTAAACCCAAACTTGAACCCCAAACACCTTGCATCTTTAACCATTCTATTGTTGAATCAAATCCTATATCACCTTCTATCTATTTTAAGCTCATCCCTTGAGCACCCTTCACCTTTCATATTACCTATTCTTGGGGTCAACGAACTAAAACAAAATCATGTGATTAACCATCACCTTTCAGCCTTATCTTCAATATGAGTACCATGGCTCTACTCATGGCATGATTTTCATGGATACTTTTCATCTTTTTCAAGATGGAATCCCATGGTCATTCATCACTTGAAACCATCTCTTTCATAGTTAACCTCTGTGTGCTATGGTTTTTGTCTTCTAAACAAGAGCCTAATCTCCCTCTATAGTCTTGTCCATGACTTAAACATGTTCAAAAAGAAAAATAATTTCAAAAAAAAATGGGATTCAACTCCTTGAGTCAAACTTCCAGAAATGAGATGACTCCCTCAAAAGGGACATCTCTTCTCTCTATCTCATCCACTATAAATAGACTGCTCCCTCGAAGGACAACTATACAAAGCTATTAAAAAATAAAATAAAATATTCAGAAGCTTCCCGCATCGATCAACTTCACAAAGACCTCAAGGAGATAATATACTCATCCCATGTAGACTTCCCACATCGATTAGTCTATCAAACACAAAAAGCAAAAAGAAGAAAATGATAAATTTTTCATCATGGACTTGCCTATTTTGATCATGGGTTTCTTTCCAAGTAGACATGTTGTCTTACACCAAGTTACACTAAAACCAACCATTTTCACCTCATTTCCTTTTCATCCTAATCTCCTACCTTCTCAAGGGACTTGCCACAAAAATGACATTTCATGATCATGTGATTCTCTTCACCCTTAGCATAGTCAATCATGCACTGCCTTTAGGGTCTTACGTTCATAAGCCCACCTTTAGTATGGTAGACTTATTATGGTTCTTACCAATTAGGCAGCTCTTTTGGTCAACTCTTACCCTTCACCTTCTTCATTACTAATTGATTCTCCTATATAGGATTAGACCATCGAAACCTACATTTTAAGAATTCCTCTATCACCTAAACTCAAACCTGCCTAAATGACCCAAATGTAACCATGCCTAAATGACCTAGACCCAATCATCCCTAAAAATCTACCAAACCATCCCTCTACCTCATCTTATTCTTCCCTAGCTTATGGGAGAACTACATCGTCCTGAGGCCCCTTTTCTCTCAATGGGCTATGTAGGAAACTACGAGGGCATGGGGCCCTTGGAGGTTAGCTCAGCCACTCTTTACCCTAACCCATTTTCCCCCATTTTTCTATTAACTTTCTACCTTACTTAGTTTCCATTTTTCACAACACTTGGAAGTTAAAAATCAAAAAACATACATACCTACCATTTTATCACATCATAAATACATCCAACAATCATTTCATATTTTCATGACATCAAATATTTGGGAATTTACACCATAACATACATATACATCATCATTTATGCTCCATACTACCAAAATTGGAAATTAAATCAAACCCAAAGACATGACCTTGACTACCTAACTCACCTTGACTCAACCATGCCTAACTCACCTAGACTCCACCATGCCTAGATGATCTAGACTCGTCCATTCCTACATGACCTTGAATCCACCATGCCTAACTCACCTTGACTCCATCATGACTAGATGATCTAGACTCATCCATGCCTAACTGACCTAACTCATCCATACCTACATGACCTTGAATCCACCATGCCTAACTCACCTTGACTCCACCATGACTAGATGATCTAGACTCATCCATTCCCTGAATGACCTAACATCCATGCCTACTCCACCAGACCTCACGACCTCAAATCCACCATGCCTAATTCACCTAGTTTCCATCCATACACAAATAACAATGGAAATTAAAACACAACTACATCATCCATACCATAAATCTCATCATCTATAACAATGAAATTTTGTATATCAATACAAATGTACACCAATACAAATACATATAAGTATCTCAAATCTCTCAGATGTACATCCTCACCATCTTTGGCATACAGGCTGATATATGATCAAAAATCTCAAAAAATATCATGTACATCCTCACTATCTTCGGCTCGCAGGATGATATATATATAAAAATATCAAAAATAAATAATTGTACCAGGTGACTAATCATCACCCCACCTAAGACCCTCGGGGCTAGTCTCATTTGTCTCCTCCTCTCTGCCCTTCTAGGCACCTGCCCAACATCTCTCTCACCCTCCGTAAGTCTCATCTAGTCTCTTCGCTAGCCAGTAGCTAGTTTTGCCTCCATGAACTAGTAGCCTCACCCTAACCCTATCTCTGGGCTCACCAGCCCCCTGTACTCTCTGCACTATGAGTGTGGGATCTCATCCTCTCACTCAAGGCATGTTATGCCCTATACTCTACATAGGAGGGGACATCTATCCTAACGGTCATCAGGTGATCCTAGTAATACCATGCCTCATTTAGGGCATCCCTGAACCTCACCATCGACACTATCTTGGGGTGGTGCCATAGGTCTCATAACAACCTATGAGCTCTGTCCTACTAGGGTTGGCCTCGGACCCTATACCTATGTACCATGTCCTCCTCCTTGTACTATGGGACCCTATCCCACTGCTTCCTATGGAGGTGCCTATGTTATAACTTGGGCCCTGTAGGCCATAATCTAAGCATGTGTAGTGGCCAAATGACCATGTAAACTAGGTATCTACACCTGTAGGGTGGCTACTATCCCCCCATCTCCATCATCACCCCATGTGCACATAGGTACTTCCCATGTGTAACTTGGGCATGCAGGGCTACCACCTGCACACTAAAAGTGGTAACATGTGCCTCTAATCCTATGAGCTACCCCTGCAATACTCTAAGCTATGTCAAAAGGGTGGCCACCTAGCCCTGCAAGGTATCTTATTGTACCATGATAGTAGCTAAGTCAAGATATCCTAGCCTCGTGGTGTTTCCCATGTAGATGCGCCACCCACCATTGCCTATATTTATATGTGACCCCGCAGTGTCATCAATCCACATGTCCACCATCTATTCCTCCTTCACCATCTTGTGGTATCATAGGCCTCTCCATGTCATCTCTCTTATACTATGGGAATGGTGGAGGCACATCCTGTGGCTATGGCATCCCAAACTACCGCCTAACCCTATCCACTGGTATCATCTCATCATCTCTCATGTGCCCCTCTATCCACCTGAGTAGTTGTAGCTCCTCCAACTCCTTGGCCATGTGCACCTATATGAAGGAAATCCAACATATGGCCTCTAAACAATATCAACCCTAGATAACCCCTCCAGTACTCACCTGTAATATGCTACATCGTGGGTGGCCCTCATCACCCTGTGCTCTCCACCAAGTGGTACCCATCACCTATAACCAACCTTAACTAAACCACCCCTAAACCAATCCTATTGTTGGGGCAAGCCAACTAGACATACACATACAATGTGCTTGTATGCCCAATAATGTAGAAGGAAGGTACAACATAAAATGAATCTCTCGTAACCTCTCATAGGCCCACAACTCTCTATACAACTACACCAAGAATGTCGTGCCCAGGAAAAATAAACCCACTCCTCCATCATGTCCTAGAGAACCCCATCAGTGCTCGTGGGAATCTCCCACCCTCCGCATCTGCAAGGAAAAACAACATACTACCTCCATCAAAAAAACCACTAACCACATCTCCTAAGGATGAGCTACATACATATCCCCATAGCTCAAACTCATGCTATGGTACCTCATCTCCACCATCACCTCTCCAAAAAACCACTATCAGCTCCTCTAATGCCTCTAACATAATAGAATATACCTTGCGCCCCCAACTATCGATAGTCACAGGATCTTATATACATCCTCTAGGGTGATAGTGATCTCACTTGTTGGTAAGTGGAACGTGTTGGTCATTGAGTCCCATCTTTCGATGAGTGTGACCATCAAACTCAAATCTTGAGCTACATGCATGTAGCATTAGATCCCACTCAGGCCAACATCAGTCATGTGCCTCCACTCCTCTGGTCAATAACACTCATATATCACTAGTAAGAGAGGTGGTACTTTGTCCTACATCCGTGGGTCCCTCTCCTATCCAACAAAACCACAACATTATTACAAACTTGAAAACCTTCACTTATCTATTAACCCCCAAACCATACCCAACCACACCAATCCTACTCACCCCATGCTACATATTCACCTACTATCCTTCTACCCCATTGCAATCATGACTTATCATTCTAAAAACATCATTTCACCTACTTACATATCCTTTACACCAATACCAACCTTCTACCCCCATCACTCTACATGTATCCTCCCTTCCCCCTCTCACCTATTTTTCTTGCCCACTTAACCTTTCTTACCCCTATTTTCCATCCACCCTCACTAACGTCGGTCCCCCGACCATCATCATTATCCTTAACCAACATTAGTTCACTTCAACCAATGTTGGTCACCTAAGACTGCACCGATGCTAGCTAAAGAAAACCAACGTTGGCCACCCTTAGACGACATCGATCTCTATCGCGGGCATCTAAATTGAAACCCCCTCCCCCATCTTACCAAAATTCCTAAAAATGACCTACACACCTACTCTACCCTACCCAAACCTAACCTAACTTCATTGCCAACCCTATTTAAGCTACATTGGACCTTCCCCCTCCCTCATTTACTTCATTTTACCCACAAATTCAAAATAAAACTCCCACCCAAAACCCTTTTAACCCAAAAAATTCCACACATTATTTTCAAACCAAAGACAGAAGTGGATTGAATCCTACCTCATCTCGGTGTCATCTGCATGGTGGTACATCTGCCTTTGCGTCGGTGGCCCACCCAAACCCTCTCCCACCTCTTTCCATGCCACAAATCAACTTCTCACCTCACCACCAATCAAATAGCTCCAATCGATCTCATGTGGACCCACCTACAAATGCCAATCTCATGCTAGTCACTCACCAACTCAGCTCAAATACCTCAGTACCATCACTTTCACTCTTACTCTATCACTCTTTCATTTTCCCAAATGACAATATGTTAAAATGAATCCGTAAAATATGGATTTTTCATTTTATTAACCCTAACTCGACATGACCAACGTCGGTCATACCAAACCGACATTGATTACTTTATAACCAACATCGGTCGCCTGTCATTACCATTTTCACCCCATTTTTCCCATTTTGACCTCAACTCATTATTTCTTGATACCCTTTGACCTTACCCACACTTATTGCAACCTACCTACAAGCCCAAACTACCCCTACATTTCCTTAGTTGCATCTAGGATTTGTTATTTTACCTATACCTTGGCCTTACCCATGCCATGACCCATATACCTTGACCTGAACCACTTTTTGGGACCTTTTGAACTTATGTACTCACTATACCTTGTAATGTTGTTACCTATGTTGTTTTAGCCTAACAACCATACCTTGCCTATTGTCATGTGTCATTTATCCTAACCAAACCTTTGGTGTACCAAACATACCTAAACATTCCTGCACCTAACCTATGTTGTGTTTCCGGACCATATCTTATGCCTTGGATACCTAATCACTTCACCCTTGTTTGGATAAACCTATTGACCTTGGATGATGTAGAGTTTGCAAGGTTCTTCAACTTGGTACTGTGTTTCAATCTATACATGTGTTTGCATGTTTGATTTCCATTACCCATTACCCAATTTGACCCTAGCCCATTACCTATTACCCAATTTAACCATTACCCATTCCCAATTTGACCCTAGCCTATTACTTATTTCCCAAGTAGACCATCACCCTTTCCCATAGTACTCATCCCTTCCCCACCTACCTTCACTTCCACCAACTACACATTTATCAAACCACTCACCATTCCATATAACACCTCACGATTCCTTGGTTTAGGGGGTCACCTTCACCCACACTTGGGCAAAACCCTGGTCTCACCCACACATGGGGCAATCATTTCCTATTTTTTCAACATCTCTTACTAATACAAGCTACATGACAAAAAGGGGCAAAATGTAGACACCAAAATTAGGTCGTACCACCCTTATAGCCCCATTAATTAAATTATCCATACCTTACATATTCATATCCCATAGTGCACATGATTAATTAAATTAATTATTTTAATTAATTTAATAAATATCCTCACTTGACCACCTCACCTAGCCACATCACCTAGACACCTCATCATGGACCTATTCTTAACATGTTTCTTTTAACTAAGACTCAATCTCTACTTACCATAACTAATTGAGACTTAGTCTAACCCTAACACTAGATGCATATTATTTCTCTAACAGCATTCCCACTTACTTACGTGGAAAATACCATTTTAGACCCAAACCAACGGGAAGAACTGGTCAAAAGATATCCAAGATCTGATATTATGGGAAACCTAGGATTTCCCACCATTAACCGACATGCGGTTAACCTAATTCAACATCAGTTAACCTAAACTATTTTTGGTTACCATATATTCACTTTGGTAACCTTGTTCTAGAGGTTGGAAGAATTATTCAAGTTTGGAGAGAGAGAGATTTGCATGCAAGCATGAACCAGAGCCCTCTCACACATCCAGACACACCCTAGCCGGCACCAAGACTGATCTGAAGACATTGGCATTCACGGTAGCATTCCAGAAGCACTTGGCATGGCACTGACCACTAGTTTTACAGATCAACCATCACCTTCATCCAACCACCAGTCTCTGACAAATAAGTATGTGTTTTGATCTATATCATTCCATACTTACTTAGATCATCATTTCTTTAGCTTTCTTTTAAATTCTATTCTCTTTTCCATCCTATCATCCTCACCTTCTTGTCAATCCACCCATCTAACCACCCATGACCTTTTAGCTCTCCATGTCCAACCCCATAACATCTGTGAGCATTCTCACATCTTCTTTGGCAACCTAACCATCATTCTTCCATTCTCTGATGCAATCACAGAGAATCACCAAAACCAAATTTTATTAAGTTTCTACCATTCCACCTCTACTAACATTGGTTAACCTAAACCATCATTGTCACTTTCCTCTCTCAATCGGCATTGGTCATACCCATCCGAAATTGGTCTCTATATTTAGTAATCCTATTTATAAAAACAACCTCATAACCTTTACCCAAATAACCCAAAACCACCCAAAATCTGATCTTGACATGTTCTAATCACCTTTGCTACCTTCCCAACCTCTAGATCTAATCATAACCTTACCTGTTAGATTAGATTTTATTTTATTTGAATGAGATACCTAAATCATATCAACTACAGTAGGATGTTATTTTTTTATGTTATTTCTTGCGTTAAATTTTATTAACACTGGATTGACAACCATATATGAAGTATCACACTTCCTCGGATCTAGCACACATTAGGTAGTCCACTTTGACATTTATTGTTTAATATTCTTCTTGTGGTCTTGTTTTACATTCACAGGTGGTTCCTCCTAGCAAAAAGGAAGTTCTTGCAATCAACACTTTGGATCGGAAATCAAAAATGTGCACTCTAGCTTCCACCTTCATTTCATAAGTATTCCTCCTCACCTTTACCTTATCTATTTTTCTCATACGTACATAACTTATTGGTGAAACAATCGATAATCCATCCTACTTTTCTACTTTTATCTCATAATATGCAAAAGCTGGATAAGTCTTGAACCCTATCTACCTAGGCGTGAACCTCGACATACTTTTTCTAACCCTTTTCTCTTGTGCCCCTTCATTCCTTCCTCACACACACCTAAAACTTATGCAAAATATCCATACTTATTCATTTTTTCTGTCTAACATATCATGTCCTTTTTCATTCCTTTCCCAAAATATTATTGCTTTATATCAACAAGAATTTTAGTTACTCGATGATGACCAGAGTATGGTGAATCATTAAATTATTTCATACCTTTTATCCTTAAGTCATTTGTTGAAAGTACATAGACTCTACCTTTGTATTTCAAGATTCCCTCATTGTCAAATTTAAATCCTTCATATCTTTTATTGTTAGGATCTCCTATTAAAGAAACCTTAACATGCTGATACTAAGAATCAACCATCATTTTTTTCTTAACTTCATCCTTGAATTGGGTTCTAAGGGAAAAAATTACAAAAACATGCTTCCGATGAATTAGAGCATGTACCACTCTATTTTATTTACCTTTTATGTAGCTTATATCAAAATCATACTGTGATAAGAATTCAAGCCATCTTCATTGTCTTGCATTTAAGTTGGGCTATGTGAAGATATACTTCATCCTTAAGTGGTATGTTTTTAGTCCACAAGGATTTCCCAACAAGTAATGTCTCCAAACTTAAAGTGTGTGCACTATGGTAGCAAGCTCTAGATCATGGGGAGCATAGTTCAGTTCGTGTAACTTTAATTTTCTTCTCTCATATGCTATCACATGGTCATTTTGGAGAATAATTCCACCCAAACCTTCACTGAGGCATCTGTTACCATGGTGAAGCTTCCGTTGGGGTCCGGAACCTTCAAAATTGGTGTTGTAGTTAATTTCTCTTTCATAAATTAAATGCATTCTCACATTTTTCAAACCATACAAATTTCTTATCATTTTTCTACAGTGATTTGATTCAAGTAAAAACTCTAGAAAATATGTTTACTAATTTTGTAGTAACCAACTAGCCCCATGAAGCTTCTAACTTCATGAACATTATTTGGTGTTGGCCATTCTATTATTTCCTTGATTTTTGATGGATCTATAGATATTCCTTCTTTTTTATGATATGACCAAGGTATTATACCTCATTTTGATAAAAGGAACACTTAGATATTTTTCCATATAATTTTCTTTTTCTAAGTATGTCCAACACTATTCTCAAGTGCTCATTATGCTCATCAATGGTTTTGGATATCAAGATATCATCCAAGAAACTAGCACAAACTTGTTTAGATATTCTTGGAATATGTTGTTCATTAAGTTCACGAATGCAACAAGTACATTCGTGAGTCCAAATGGTAAAACCATGAACTAATAGTGGCCATTCCTTGTTCTAAAGGTTCTTTTATGTAAGTCTTCATCTTTAATTCTCATCTAATTGTATCCTAATCTTAAATGAATTTTCG
Organism: Taxus wallichiana var. yunnanensis; assembly: GCA_018340775.1. Taxonomy (NCBI): domain Eukaryota; kingdom Viridiplantae; phylum Streptophyta; class Pinopsida; order Cupressales; family Taxaceae; genus Taxus; species Taxus wallichiana. Next base: position 65,304,495 of record CM031239.1, on the reverse strand, counting down.
AATAATCTTAAACATCATGCATTTGATTAAAAATATCATTTATCCTTGGCGAAAGGATATCTATTATTTATTGTAGATTTCTTAACCATGTAATATTCAATGCATAACCCGAGCGCGTCATCTTTATTTTTGAAGAAATAACCAAGGTGCTCCCCAAGGAGACAAACTTGGTCTGATTTTTCCTTAAGAAAACAACTCATTCATTTATGCCTTGAGTTCTACAATTTATGTTGTAGTCATGCAGTAAGGAGCTTTTGAAATAGGTTTTGTTCCAGGTTTGATGTCTATTGTGAATTAAAATACTCATTTTAGATGGAGTCTAGGTTAACTCCTTTGGCAATACATTGTTGTACTCTTGTAATAGTGGGTAATCAGCCAAAGAAGTGTTACCTTATTCACTGAAATAAGAAATTTAACTGCATAAAGCATGTAACCTTTTTTTTACCTTTTTAAGCTATATAGGAGAGATTTTCCTCACTACTATGTCTCTTTAAATGCCCTGAATGACTTTTGTTTTCTATAGGTCATCCAAATAATTTATTTTTTTCTAATAGTCAGTCATTACCTTATGTTGTGATAACCAATTCACACCTATAATGACATCATAAGAATCTAAGGGAGCTACGTAAATCTCTGCTTTCAATTGTAAAATTAGGTAGCTCTAAGGTTGCGCCAACAAGGTATTTGGTAACCGTGTGAACAACATTGTTCTCGTATTGCACAATTCATGATTTCTTCATATAATTAATTTTTCTTTTCTTTTCAACTAACTTATTAGAAATAAAACATTCAGTAGCACAAATATCAAAAATAATAGTTATAGGTAATCCATACAACTTACCCAAGATTTCAACAGTTTGGTTTGCTTTCTAGCTTGCCTATTTGCCATTACAACATGTATCCTATGTTGTTGGTTGTTATCTTTGTTTCACCAAAGATAATTATTTTCATAGTGACCACCACAACACTTAAACCATCCTCATATAGGCCCTTTTATTTATGTTTTGTTTTCATTTGTTATTGTGATGTTCTACCCATTTTTCTTATGGTTTACTGTAGAATTTATTGCTGTAAATTTCTTCCCATTATTGGCTTTATTGCCCACTTTTTTCCACCAATTCTTCTTTGGTGCTAGTGGAGATGGTGAATTGAAATTCTTTTTCTTTATTTTTTCATGGTGAACAGATATAGATTATGACTTCTACTCTTGGCGGATGGATTTTTAAAAACTACCTCCATGATTGAAGGCCCATGTACATCCACCTCCCCACCTATAATAGGGTTGATTCCCATGATGAAATTTCTTATTCTAAATTTTTCATCAACTTGGTACTGAGGAACATATTTTAATAACTTAGTGAACTATTCCTAGTACTCTAATACACTCCAATCACCCCCGACTAAGGTTCTAAAATTATGACATCTTTTGGTCATATTACATTTGTGGTAACCAACTTTGTCTAAAATAGAACTTGAACTGATCCCATGTGATGTTGGCCACATTGACCCTTAGTTATACCTTTTTGTTATCCCACCAAGAGGAAGTCTCTTTTGTAAGATGATACCCACCCCATACTGCCTTAGTTTCTTCAAAGAAGTTCCCGATGGCTAGATAATTCTCCATCTCACCGAGCCAATTCACGGTCCCATCCCTAGCGTTGTCCCATAAAATTTTGGGGAAATTATTCACTTGATGTCATTTGAAAATTATGATATCAAATGTGCCCTCTTATTTTCAGGTTGGTTTTGATCTAAATCATTAAAGTATACAATATTAACATTGTTAATTCTAGTGTTTCCATTATTATTCATAGATTTATTATGTTCTCGCATTATGCAATCCCTCATTTCTTCATTAACATCATCTTCCTCCTCAACCAAAAAATTTTGTTCTAAAACAACAATTGGATTGCATGTTTCTTGCATAACACCAAACATCTCATCTAATTTTCTGAAAAGTGGTAGCCTTAGCCCCAATTGGTTGATTATTTGCAACATTTCCTATTGTCATAACTATTTTATTCTATTAGACAAGAAATAAGTTCATTGTTAGTGTAAGGACCCATTGTGTCCAAGAGTTGTGTTAACCTTCGGCTTTGATACCAAAATGTAACACCCAATGTTATAACAACTCTAGATTAATGGATTTTTTTAAAACAAACCCCTTAATTCCCGATACATGCCTTCAATTATTTTACAATTCAGAAATAAAAATCCACCAAGTAATATAGTTTTACAATCCATCTGATAATATCATAACCATGTGTAGCTATAAAGGTCCATTAGATCTATCCGATCCCCTTTATCACTCTTTTGGGTGTGTATAATTATTAGATCTTATCCAATCTCATAATCATCACTTTATCCAAGTGTATAGAAGTTGTATGTAATTGGTTAACCATTGTATTTAGGTGTGTGAACTGATGCAATTCCAAGTGTCTACCTAAAAATCAGTTTACTGAGTTTCATCTGGTATCTCACACTATTTTATTGGAACTCGGTGAACTGATAGTGTAACCAACTAGTACACTACTTAGAAAAATGTTTTCAAGCTATGATTTACATGCTTAGTTTCTTGACTGCACATGACTCACTCAAAAATTGTCCCTTCACAACATCGTCATTCCACACAGTTATCTGGAATACATCTTAATAAATTTAATGTTTTAATCTAATGTATTAGAAAAATCTGAAATCTAGGTCTCATCTCTTGACCTGAGTGTACGCAAGAAATCCCAAATTAGGACCCCTATGGGAAATATAATGATTACTTATGACTCCCATCAAGTAATCACTACCCATTCCATAGCCATCGTAAGATGGTATGGTCATAGTACATTCAACTTGATAGGATGGAATTAAATTCCATGCCTACTTAACACATAAGACGATTATAAATTTCACGACAAGTTAATATTAACACATTAAATATTATCGTCTTAGGTTTCCAAACTCAAGTGTCACTTTATGACTTTTGTAATTAGGACTAGTTCTATATAATTCAACCATTTAATATTAGGTATTCATCATGTTCCCCGATTAGATAATGTCGTGTTTTGACCTTATCATTATCTAAGCTAAGTATCTCCTAAAAGAGAAATATATCCCTTTTAAACATTTGTATAAGTTTAACTTCAACATAAATCTGAAAATATTAATTCTTAATAATTAATAATTGTTTGTAAGTAGTGTACTTTTGTACTTTTACATATTTATGTCGTTTAGTAAGTAAATATCATGAAGGTACATACGAACACTCATGTAATAATTGGTTGTACTATTTAATGGAGCAATCATTAATTTTATCCTCTTACGATTGAGTTTAAGAAATATACATTTATTTCATGACTCTTATTTTGTTCTCCTAAAACAACATTAATTAGTTACTTCATTAATTTATTTGTTAATTAACCACTTTCATATTTATCATTGTAATAATTATCATTTACTTAATCAAATTAAATGATATTGAAAATTACAATTAAATAGTCAACTCAATTTGTTGCACAATCCATTTTTAGTACAATCGTTGGTAAAATCAGAATACATCAATTTTACATCACATAAAGATTTAATAAAATAATAGAATATGTCATCAAAACATTTAGGATAATGTTTTATTTAAAAACTACAATAATAATTACATAATGATTATTAAGGATTACAACATTATCAAGTAATACTTCACTTAATAAGGATTACATTATCCAATTTAATTTATACATTAAGTCAATGTTTACAAAAAGATTAAAAAATCATCACATGATGAAAATGCATGTAAACAATCCAAATTTAATCCTTGTAATAACTAATATGTCCTGCAATCTATGGAAATAAAATAATAATGTACATGGTCAGTTCCAAGAATTGGCATGTATTACATATATTTTTCTAGTTATAACATTAAAAAATAATAAAACATCTCTTGTTTGAATTAATGACATTAGATCAAATATTTAAATTCAACATGTATACATATAATAAAAGGATCTAATGAAATCACACGAGACCCAATTATTAAAAACTTAGATATCATATTACATTATACCATATCAAAACTATTTTATCCCTAATACTTAATCACAACAATTAACAGCCTTCCCCATTTAGAAAACAGACTAGCTAAGCTAAGTTCACAATAACACCTTTCACTCATAATACACTTGATACACCATTTAGAGTTTAGAAAGGTGAGTCAAATTATTTTCCCTAGATTAATATTACATGGTGTATCTGTTGGTCTTCAAACTTGCACCCACATCTCTCGATCCAAAAGGATTGAGGTGTTTGAGACAACTATTAAACTGTCCCCAAGTTGTGGGACCTTGCGCACTTGAGACGGATCTCCGAAGAAGGTCGGTTCCTCTACCTACCTCTAATGCTACTACTACTCCTAATGCTAAAATAAAATCCTAGACTAAACATGCCAAGGGACCAGGGATAGAAGGATGTGTAGAAATGGGAAATCCTAAGCTAGGGAAGGCAATAATGCCGGAAGAAAGGGTTGATCTCTCTCCATGAGTGGTGAAGGAAATAGAGAAGACGTTGGGAAGAGGGTGGACAATGCACGCCATAGATCAACATATAGAATCAACCTTATAGCATGTGCAACACATGAATGTGGGGACTACAAGCACAAGAGTATGAACAATATGCTAGAAAATGCAAACAGAGAGGTGATATGCGATGAAAATGAGAGAGGGAAGACAATAGTTCCATAAAACATGATTTTATTACTAAAGGGATGCATATTCATTTACATTCATGACAGGAGGTGATAATACATTGTAGAGACCATATTAAGGTCTGAGACCCATGGGAATTCGGTCACCATTTTGGCATGGTGCTATTACAACAAGGAGGGATCTTTTTCACAAATAAGAAATCTGCCATTTATAGAAGAAGGAAAGAAGAGAAGGGGAAAGAGAGAGAAACTCATATTCAAATATTCAACCACCAAAAGCTAGTGATAAATGCCTATAAATCTGCCTACAAGTGTTTTCAGATGCACTTCCCCATGTATTTTTGGCATGTAGAAGAAGGAAGGAGGCAAGATCTGATGAAATCTGGTGGTTGAGGTTGATTATATGTATGCATTGATGACATGAGAGACATTTCTGTATTTTATACCTACAAAATCCCACCTAAATTTTAATTTGAATTATCCAACGTGTAGCTTGTGTGAGAAGTTATCTAAAAATTCTAGGTGCACGCCGATCGAAGCTTATAGCGAGAAGATACGGCTTTAAAAAAATTTCAAATCCATCTAGGCATGCAAGACATATGGCACACATGGATTGACCTGAATAAATCCACCAACTATTTATTTCTTTTATCTTTTATACCATGTGTCATGCAATGGTTAGTTGTCCTAATTTGGTGCCCTATTGGTGCACTTTTATAGGTTACATGTTACACACTCAAGTTTGAAAGATGACATGGCACAATGACAGCGCAAGGCACGAAATCAAAAGGAAGACGTCTGAAGGGAAATCGAGGGGAGGCATGTGTGTAACATTCTTGGTAAGAAGGAAGGCGTAATTATAGAAGGAAATTATGGAAACAAAACTCTACCATTCAATCAAGGAAGGTGCATGACATCGTAAAGAAAAGAGGTCACGTGAAGGAATTGATTCTATGTAAGATCGTAAGAGGAATGTTAAGGACTTAGTCGATTGGAAGGTAAGTCTCACAGAGGTGCACACAAGGAGTGCATTACAGGATAGGAGATAAAGTAGGCACATATGAGGAAAGGCATACAAGGGAACATAGAGGAATTGTAATTTTGCCAAGGTGTCAAAAGAACAATCTGGAGTGTGCACAACCTAAAATATGAAACACCAGAGTCAGAATGAAAATATAAGTTATCCAGATAACTAGGAGAGTTATTTGGATAACGATATTAGAGCACATCTTTATATTAATGGATAATCCTAATTATCTACCATTTCATTAATACACTAAAGGATATAAGATGCCTCTATGATTGTATAACATCTAATATAGTCCAAATAATATTAATAACATTACTAAATATTAAAATAGTTACAAACCAATGTATCAATAGTATCCTAAATTTCTCAACCGAGTTACATTCTTTAAATAATCAACCTCAATAAGTAACATACCATTCACCCTAAGTCTTCCATTCATATGTTAACCATATAATTCATGCATTCATATATTAACCATACATATCCCCAAGATTGGGTTAAAAGGAAACAATCGAGTAGTTTGAACAAAGGTTCAATAGATAAACCAAATCATCCCAACAAGACATCTTACAAAGTTACATACCATCCACCCTAAGTCATTTACTCAAGTATTGATAATACGAGTATCCCAAAAATGGGTTCAAGGTAGTCAAGATATAGAAAATCATTCACCAACTTCCTTTTCATGGGAGAGAACCACTTGAAATAGGGTTCACATCTTTAACAATGAAAGCAATACTATTATGGTCATCCAAGCTAATCTCATATATACCACTGGAACTCTTATTGTGTGTGATTTAACACCGATATCCCAAGTCCGAGTAAAATGAGATTTCCCATTTGAGCTCAACTCATTGTGGTTTCCATTAAGGGGAGTAATAATTTATAGATTCGAAGGCCAAGATGGATTTGAGGAATAACCCACCCGGTCAAACATAGATAAGGGTTTCTCGAATACCCAAAACCTATAACTCGTATAAATGAGTCGATTAAAATAAAAATGATAACAGTCTTTATCCTTGTGCTCTTGGCCTCAACTAATGATGTTGGGCTATACGATCTAAAATAAAAAGGAGCAATAAATTAAAAACATATCATAATAAACCTAGATAATGCAGTCTTGATTTCACATGGAGGAAGAAAGTTAAAACTTCATCCAAACACGAATCAAATATTCAAACAACAATAAACCCAATTTAAAAATAAAAATGATTGAAAGCCATGCAACAATAAAAACACACAAAAACCATCCATTATCATGTAGATGATATTTTATTATTTTAAAATGTAAAATCCATAGAAGAATAAATAACACATGTGTGGATAAGACAAAACTTTTTCAAAATTCTTCACAAAAACCTTTCAACAACTTCCAGTCAGTCTCGCAGTGTTTCCTTGACAATATATTTGTAATTGATTCCAAATAATACGCCCTAAAATCAAAATAAAAATCACCCCATAAACTATGAATCTCATATTTTAATAATACATGGTCATCCATAATTATTTCCACCATTATCTCAACAAAAATAGACTATCAAAATGCTTCGCAACTACCTTACAAGAAGAAAAACTCAAAAGATAACCAAAAATGGAAATAGACTTCGAAAAATGCATGTAAGGGTAGTTTTTAGAGGAAGCCTTAGGCTTCCCAAGGCATTAATATCCATTAAATTTTATAGGTTCCACGTAGTGGCCGCTCATTAAAATTTCACCACCAATCCCAAAATTCCCTCCAAAACTAACTCAGAGATCAACTCGGTTAGTTAAAGACTGGTTTAACCAATTAACTTACATGGGTCGTGATTCGACCAGTTTATTATATTAACCAATCAAGTTAAATGTCATTCAAATTAATATCAACCCAAACAAAACATGGCCAATAGATATGGTCGAGAAGGCCAACATCCTTAGATTAAGCCATGAATATGGTTAATACCATATTACATTAATATATATCATGCATATGGTCTAAGACCACAATTTATTAACCTTTGATGAACCATATATTATCCTTTAACCATTTATCAATATAATTATCTAGTCAAAAGAATATTAACAACCATTTTAAACCAATCATGCAAATGAATATAAACGTTGATACAATCAAACATTCATCAATAAAGGAGTATTGATTGGTCTAAGATGATTAACCAGCTCAACAATTTAAATCCATATGAAAAATGATCATGATAAATACTTTACGGTCATGATATAAAACATATTAGTATTTAATTTTAATCAATAAATTGTAATAACAATTAATCATAATAAAGATACTCAAACTTGTACCTTAAACAAACCAATGGTTTACATGTTCCGATCGAAGGCCCTCTCTCGTTGTATAATCAATGATCGTTAGTATCAAAAGAGTTAGTACATTAAATAATCACCATTATTTTCTCATAAATAATAATGTATTGCAATCATGTATAAATTCAACCATACTTTGCAAATTATTACTTTCAACAAGAAAGGTAAAACAACAATATCGTAATAGGTAAAGCAACCAAGCATAGTATCCAATCATATAAATCATCACAATAAGAAAGGTAAGAAACTCATAAAATCAAGCAATAAATATGGTAATGACGTAAGGTATCTCATGAGTGCTTGGTGACAAGCATCATTACATGGTTATCTTCCCAAATACGCGTAAGCAAGTTTATTCTCTCAAGGGTAAATGTGTGTACACCTAGTTATGATACTAGCTGGGTAATGCTTCCCATCCCCAAACCTTCATGATCCACTTCACACTAATAACCCTATTTTGTGACAATCATGAAATGAAAATTTTGGATGTGACATACTTCCCCTTAATGAATCATCATCCCGATGATTTTACTCACTAATAAATAGAATAAACCATAAACAGATTTATAACATATAACAAAGGGAAAACACTCATGCATTTTCATCCAATGTTGAAAATTTTCCATATTTTTAGTTTATCTGCCATCAATTTATTTTCTTTAATATCCTTAAAAAACATCAGGTTTACCATACTTTCTAAATTGTGACAAAATTTTGTCATTTCAACACTCGAGTTTATAAAATAGTATCGAATATAACAAAGTAAATTGAAAAATATCATTTTTATGACTAAAACATATAAGGAAATTTTGTCTTCATTTCTTCCATATTTTCCCAAGTTGCAATTTCTTCTGAATATTGGTCCCATTGGACCTTTTATTGCTCAACTTATCTATTTCTTAAGTGTAATATGTGAGTTTCTAGAATTTTGATTGGTTCAACTACCACAATTCTCGGATCCTGAACCTATAAAGCATTCTAATTAAGCACATGTGATACATCTGAAACATACTTCTTAAGTAAGGAAATATGAAAAACATCATGCATCTTAGACAATGTGAGAGGAAATTTCAAATGATATGCTACCAAAATTATGATTTCTAGAACTTCAAAAGGTCCAACATATCTTGGTGATAACTTGGCAATCTTACCAAACATTATTGACCTCTTTTTGGGTTGAACCCTTAAAAATAATTTTTTTGCTATTTCAAATTTCTTGTATATTCATTTTAGATCCTCATAGCCCTTCTTCCTATCAGCGGCTTCTTTCAGTCGCTCACATATGAGCTTCACTTGTTTTTCCATTTGTATTACAATTTCAAGGCCCATTAACACTCTATCTTCAAAGACTATCCCACCCGATAGGTGTTTTACACCTTATTCCATACAATGCTTCAAAAGGAGCCATTTTTACTGATGCGTGATAGGTGTTACTATATGTAAACTCAACCAATGGAAGGTATTCTTCCTACTTGTACTACATATCCATGTAATATTGTTGACCCATTCAGCTTGACCATCTGTTTCCAAATGGTATGCTAAACTAAAATTTAGCATTGTACCTAAGGTTGAATTCAAATTCTACCAAAATCTAGATGTCATTCATGAATCCCTATCTAAAATTATTAACTACGTAACTCCATACAATATAAAAACCTAATGCACATATCATTTTGCAAGCACAAAAGAATCTTCTTTCAGATTTCCCAAGTATAAAATGAATTACTTTTGTTAATTTTTGAACATCTAAAAGTATCATGTCATGTTTATTTTTCGAGATAGGCACCCCCCACATGAAATCCATGCTAATAAATTTTCATTTATATTGTAGAATGTTGTGTGGATACAACAGCCAACAGCAAGTGTGTGTGCTCATCTTATACATGTGACATTCCAAACAATGAGAAACATAGTTTATCATGTCCTTTTTCATTCCTTTCCAAAAATATTGTTATTTTATATCAATGAGAATTTTAGTTACTCTAGAATGTCCAGATTATGGTGAATCATGAAATTACTTCATAACTTTTATGTTTAAGTCATTTTACTAAGGTATATATACTCTACCTTTGTATTTCAAGATTACCTCATTGTCAAATTTAAATCCTTCATACATTTTATCATTAGGATATGTTGTTAAAGAAGCCTTAACATGTTGATAATAAGAATCAGACATCATTTGTTTCTTTACCTCATCCTTGAATTGGATTCTAAGATTAAAAATTGTGGAAACATGCTTTCAATGACTTAGAGCATCTGCCACTCTATTTTCCTTACCTTTTGTGTAGCTTATATAAAAATCATACTATGATAAGAATACAATCCATCTTCATTGTCTTGCATTTAAGTTTGTCTCGCATGAAGATATAATTCAACCTCAAGTGGTCTATTTTAGTTCAAAAGGATTTTCCAACAAGTAATGTCTTCAAACATGGAGTGTGTGCACTATGGCAAAATCTCTAGATCATGAGGAGCATAGTTCAGTTCATGTACCTTTAATTTTCTGCTCTTTTATGTTATCACATGGCCATTTTGGAGAATAATTCCTACCAAACATTCACCAAGACATCTGTTACCATGGTGAAGCTTCTATTAGGGTCTGAAACCTTCAAAATTGGTGTTGTAGTTAATTTATCTTTTAGCAAATTAAATGCATTCTCACATTTTTAAGACCATACAAATTTCTTATCCTTTTTCTACAGTGATGTGATTGGAGCAGCAAATGTAGCAATGTCTTTTATGAAATTTTGGTAGTAACCAGCCAGCCCCACGAAGCTTCCAACTTCATGAAAATTCTTTGTGTTGGCCATTATATTATTGCCTTTTATTTTTATGGATCTACAGATATTCCTTATTTCTTTATGATATGACTAAGGTATTGTACCTCATTTTTATCAAAGGAACACTTAGATATTTTTCCATATAATTTCCTTTCTCTAAGTATGTCCAACACTATTCTCAAGTGCTCATTATGGTCATTAATGTTTTTGCAGTAGATCAGAATATCATCCAAGAAAACTAACAAAAACTTGTCTATTATTCTTGGAATATTTTTTTCATTAAGTTCATGAATGCAATAGGTGCATTCATGATTCCAAATGGTAAAACCATGAACTCATAATGGTCATACCTTGTTCTAAAGGATGTTTTATCTGTGTCTTCATCTTTAATTCTCGATGTTGGTATCCCGATCTTAAATCAATTTTGGAAAAAATAGATGCATCGCACATTTGATAAAAAATATCATATATCCTTGGCAAAGGATCTCTTTTGTTTATTCTGGATTTATTAATCATTTGGCAATCAATGCATAACCTTAGTGTGTCATCTTTATTTTTGAAAAATGATTGTTGCTCCCAAGGAAACACACTTAATCTGATTAGTCCTTTGGAAAACAACTCATTCAATTGTGCCTTGAGTTCAACATGTTCTATTTTGTTCATGCGGTAAGGAAATTTTGAAATAGGTTATGTTTCAGGTTTGATGTCTATTGTGAAGTCAAATTCTCATTTTGGAGGGATTCCAGGTAACTCCTTTGGAAATACATCGTTGTACTCTTGTAAAAGTGGGTAATTAACCAAAGAAGTGTTACCTTCTTCTCTAAAATCAGAAATTTTAATAGCATAAAACATGCAACCTTTGTTTCTAGCCTTTTTAAGCTACATAACAAAGATTTTCCTCACTACTATGTCTCATTTAATTTCCTAAATGAATTTTTTTTTTTGTAGGTCATATAAACAAAGTATTTATTTATCATAACAATCAACCATTGCCTTATGTTGTGATACAAAATTCACACATATAATGACATCATAAGAACCTAATGGAGCTACATAAAGGTCTATTCTAATTTTAAAACTGGGTAGCTCTCTAAGGTTGTGCCAAAAATGCATTTGTTTATCATGTGAATATCACCTTTCCCATATTTCACATTCCATGATTTCTTCATATAACTAGCTTTTATTTTTAATTTTTCAGATAACTTATTGGAAATAAAACACTCAAGAGTACCAATGTCGAAATAATATTTACAAGTAATCTATACAACTTACCAAGTACTTCAACAAGTGTGGCTTTCTTTTCAAGTTACCTATTTGCCACCGCCGCATGTATCCTATGTTATTAGTTGTTATCTTTGTTTCGTTGAGGATAGTTGCTCATGTGGTGATCACCACCAAACTTAAAGCATCCTCATATAGGACCTTTTCTTTCTATTTTGTTTTCATTTGTTTACATTACATTATTTTTCCACTTTTCTTTTGGTTTATAACATACTTTGATGCTATAAATTTCTTCCCATTTTTGGCTTTATTTTGCACTTTCTTCGACCAAGTATTCTTTGGTGCTAGTGGAGATAGTGAACTGAAATTCCTTTTATTTATTTTATCACCATGAGCAGATATAGATTGAATCTTCTACTCTTTGTGGATGGATTTTCAAAACTTCCCCATGGTTGAAGTATCATGCACATCCACTTCCCCACCTATAACAAGGTTGAGTCCCATGAAGAAATTTATTATTCTAAATTTCTCATCATATTGGTACTGAGGAGCATATTTTAATAACTTAGTGAGCTGTTGTCAATACTCTATTACACTTAACTTGGAATGAACTAAGGTCTGAAATTATTACATATTTTGGTCATAGTACAGTTGTGGTAACAAGTGTTCTCTAAAATATAACTTGAACTAATCTCAGGTAATGTTGCCACATCAACCCCCAATTCTACCTTCTAGCTCTCCCACCAAGAGGAAGCCTCTTTTTGTAAGGTAATAAGCACCTCAACTACCTTATTTTCTTCATAGAAGTTTCGATGGTGAAATATGTCTCCATCTCACCGAGCTAATTCTCAACTCTAACCCCTAGTGTTGTTTGATCAAATTTTTGGGGAATTATTCACTTGATATTGTTTAGAAGTTATACTTCTAAATTTTCCCTCATATTTTCATGTTGGTTCTAATTTGTAGCATTAAGGTCTCGCAACATTAACATTGTTAATTCCAGCATTTGCATTATTATTTGCAGCATTGGGATCCACTACATGTTCATTATTATTTTCTGAATTAAGTGGTCCCTCAAGTTGTTCAATTTCTCTATTAACATCATCTTCCTCCTCAACCAAAATATGATGTTCTAAAATAATTCGATTATGGGTTTCTTGCATAATAACAAGTATCTCATCCAATTTTTTGACAATGGCAGCCTCAGGCCCAATTGGTTGATTATTTGCAACATTTCCTATTTTCCTAACCATTTTATTATATTAGACAAGAAATAAGTTCATTGTTGGCGTAAGGACCCATTATGTCCAAGAGATATTTTAACCTTCATCTCTGATACCAAAATGTAACACCCAATGTTATAACAACTCTAGATTAAGGGAATTTAAAAAAAAAAAAACCCCTTAATTATTGCTACATTTCCTCAATGATTTTACAATTTAGAAATAATAATCCAACAAGTAATCTAGTTTTACAATCCATCTGATAACATCATAACCATGTGCAAATTGTAAAGTTCCATTATATCTACCTAATCCTTTTATCACTCTTTTGAGTGTGCATAAATATTTGATCTTACCCCATCTCCTAATCATCACTTTATCCAAGTGTACATAACTTGTATGTAATTGGTTAACAATTTTATTTGGGTATCTGAATTGATGTAGTTCCAAGTGTCTACTCAAAAATCAGTTCTTGAGTTTCATCCGTATCTCACATCATTTATTATAACTCGATGAACTCACGGTGTAACTAACTAATACACTACTTAGGCCAAAGTTTTCAAGTTGTGATTTTCATGCTTAGTTTCATGACTACACATAAGTAACTCGAAACTTGTCCCATCACCACATATTCATTAAACATAGTTATCTGGATCACATCTTAATAAATTTAATGTTTTAATCTATTGTATTAAAAGATCTAAAATCTAGGTCTCATCTCTTGACTCCGAGTGTACGTAAAAAGTCCCACCTTATAACCCCTGTGGGAAGATAATGATTACTTATGACTCCTATCAAGTAATCACCACCATTCCCGTAGTCATCCAAAGATGGTATGGTCATATTACATTAAACTCAATAGGTAAGTCCCATCCCCGCTTTAACACATAATATGATTATAAAATTAATGACAAGTTAATATTAACACGTTAAATATTATCGTCTTATGTTTCCAAAATTAAGTGTTACTTTATGAATTCCATCATTAGGACTAGTTCTAGATAAATCAACCATTTAATATTAGGTATTCATCATGTTCCCAATTAGATAATTTCATGTTTTAACCTTATCATTATCTAATTTAAGTATCTCCTAAAATATATATATACATCCCTTTTAAATATTTGTATAAGTTTAAATTTAGCATAAATCCGAATAGATTCATTCTTACTTAATCATTAATAAATTTTTGCAAGTAGTTTACTTTTGTACTTTGACTTCTTTATGTTATTTAGTAAGTTAATATCATGAAGGTATATACAAACACTCATGTAATAATTGGTTGTAATTTTTAATGGAGCAATCATTAATTTTATCCTCTTACGATCGATTCTAAAAAATATACATTTATTTCACGAATCTTGTTCTACTTTCCCAAAACAAAATTCATTGTTTACTTCATTAATTTCTTTATTAATTAACAACTTTCATATTTATCATTGTAATAATTATCGTTTAATTAATCGATTAAATGATACAAAAAGTACAATTAAATAATCAACTTAATTTGCTGCACAATCCACTTTGAGTACAATTCATTAGTAAAATCATCATACATCATTTTGACATGACATAAAGATTTAGTCAAATAATATAATATTTCATTTTAAAAGTACAATAATAATTATATAATGATATAATTGGCCAACTTCCATTTACAACATTGTGAAGTAATAATTCACTCAATAAGGATTACATGATCCAATTTAACTTATACATTAAGTGAATGTTTACAAACAGATAAAAAATTTATCACAAGATAAACATGCTTGTAAACAATCTAGATTTAATCCTTGTAATAACTAATCCACCTTGCAACTGCATAAATAAAATAATAATGTACATGGTCAGTTCCAAGAACTGGCATGGATTACATCTCTTTTTCTAGTTATTACATTTCGAAATAATAAAACATATCATGTTTGACTTAATGGCATTAGATAAAGTATTTAAATTCAATATTTATACACTATATTAAAATGATCTAATGAAATCATATGGGACCTAATTCTTAACAAACTATACATCATATAACATTGCACCAAATCCATACTTGGTTTATCCTTAATACTTAATCACAAGAATTAACATAGTCTTCCCCATTTAACAAGTGACCCAGCTGTAAGTTCACAACAAGACCTTACACTCATAATACACTTAATACACCATTTAAATTTTAGAAATAATAGTCAAGCTTGTTTCCTAGATTAATGTTACATGTTGTATCTTAGGATCACATCTTTATATTAATGGATAATCCTAATTATCTTCTATTTTATTGATACACCAAAGGATATAAGATGCCTTTATACTTATATAACAATCTAATATAGTCCAAATAATATCAATAACATTACAAAATAATAAAACAAATTCTGAACCGAACCAATGTATCAAGAGTATCATAAATTTCAACCGAGTTACATTCCTTAAACAATCAACCTCAACAAGTAACATACCATTCACCCTAAGTCTTCATTTATATGTTAATAATTTAAGTCCTCCATTCATATATTAACCATACATATCCCTAAGATTTGGTTATAAGGAATACATAATGTTTCCCTACGAAGAGAAATCCATGTGTGCTCTTATTTGTGCCCTAGGTTTTTCCAATTCCATGTGTGCTCTTATTTGTTTTCATTTTTGTTTTCCCTTTACTAGATCGTGCAAAAATCAAAAATTGATCAAATCTAAATTATATGGGTTAATTTCCCAATCCTAAGGTCAAAAATAATGTCAAAACATGATTCAGTTGATTCAAAATCAAAAATTTGCAATCCTTGTTGAAAATTTTGATTTCTAGGGCATCCTTTAAATTTTTCACAATTTGATGGTCATACAAGTGTCGTTTTCCCATCAAATTTATCATCACAAGGTAATGGCAACATGGCGGGTTCCTATTGGTCGGGGTTTTGGGAAATGTCTCTAACTTATCATTTTTTGAAATTTTGGCAAAAGGAAAATTTTGATCCATGGCTCCACCTTCAAATGAAGTTCCTACATGGCACATTTTGATTGGCTAGGGGATTGGCGGGTGGTGGGATTTCCTTAGGAAATTTTTCTTTCATTATGCAAAATTTTCAAAATCAAATTTTGGCCCAAGGCCCATAGTGAATAAGGAGAGGACACATGGCACGGGGGGCATGCGGATGGTGGAGGGACTTGGAGAATTTTGATGTTTTTGGCTCAAAATGATGAAGTGAATTTTTGGCCCAAAAGCCCTCGGAAAATCATCGGTGGACATGTGTCCAGGAAAGGATAGGATGGGGCAGTGGGTTTTGTAATGACTTGGAAGTTTTTAACTTCAAATGGTAAAAATCAAATTTTGGGCTGAAGTTCCACAACAAGTCAGGAAGTGACACATGTCCAAGAAAGAAAATGGAGGCGTAAGGGGCCAAGGACCTCTTTTGGGGTAAAAATGACGAAAAAAATTTTGTCATTTTGGAAAAAGGAGCTAAAGTGTAAATTTAAGCATGCCTCCATGGTAAATAAAAGAGACTGCCACATGGTAGGAAGAGATCGGGCTTCTAGGCCCATTGAGGTTTTGTGAAAAAAAATCCTTTTTTCAAAAAAAAAAAAAGTGCAAAATTGATAGAATCGGTCCACGGTTTTCAATGGGGCCCACATATGGACACGTGGCGGGTCCAGGGAGAAGTGGGAAATTTTGCAAAATTTTCCAAAACTTTAAAAGGTCATAAAAGCATTTTTGGAAGCATGGGCCCGATCCAATCACGTTTTGACACGTGTCCCACCTTATCCAAAGGTTAAAAAGGTAATTTTGAGCTTATTTCTAGATCTCATCTTCCACATGGAGGGTGATATTTAAAGTTGATACAAGATCAATGGTTACTATGCATCCATCTATTTTGGCCACCATGGGAGCTCCAAGAAACTTGGAATCATGATTTCTTCATCAAATTTCATCAAATATTATATGATTTTGTGTCATCTTGACCTTCTGAGAACATTGGCATCATTTTCATGACCTAATTCTTTGATCTATGGTGTTTTTGATGTAATTTTGGCTCAGCCCGAGAAAAAAATGTGAAATGTCAACATCAAAAGTTACAGAGGTAAAATTGAAAAGGGGAAAAGGTAAAAATGATGAATGAAAGATGCTTGCATGCTTGAATGATAAAAATGTGCCCCTGGGGTGGATAATGATCCAATTTGTGTAATGATTTAACTTTTTGTGCATACCTGGCAACCTGTGAGTTATTTTTCCATTTGGTGTCACTATCATTAAATCATGAGGTTTTTTGTGACAAATTTGATCCCATAGCATATTATTTTCTTGGGAAGGAAGAATCCAATGTGGCATGAGGTATATAATGCATTTTGAGAAATTTGTAAAGGGTCGGGAGTTGAAAATCATGAGAAAATTTTGAGAAAAAGCTCATTTTCTGAGAAAATCCACCAAAGAACCAGGTTAATGTCTCATGTGTTGGAAATTCATGTATGTGAGTTGGTTACAAGTGTATAGCCATCACACAGCTCTGAGATTGTTCATGTAACTCTCCCCTATTGTTGAATCTAACAAGTTTTGAATTAAATCTATGTTTTTCTTTGGGCAATATGATGTCTGTTATCATTTTTAAATGCCTGCAAATAAATTTTATTGTTCTTGTTGCAATCTTACATTGAAAGTCTTTAGAAATCACACAAATCTCCATTTCTTGTTGATATTTTAGTGGCATTTGCAATCTCATGTTCAGAAGAGCCTTCATCTGATAAGGAGATAAACAAATTTAAAATCACTTTACCTTCCTTGATTGCAGAGATTTCTTGTAAGCCTTTAGGGTACCTTAGGCGTGGTTTGATCATGGATTTTTGTGTTTAATTGAGTTCTTTACTTCAAGATTTTGTGGTGAGTTCTCAAAGATTGTGTGAAGAGTGCAACCTGGGCTTCCATTTGTGCCTCTTCTGGTTGAAAGAACATCCTGATTATTTTAGGCATTTCATCTGATAGTTGTTCAAGTATTGTAGAGATTGTCAAAGATCTGATCTATCCTAGTTTGTCTTATCAATCCCCACCAAAATCATCTAAACAACAAAGATCCTATCATGTACTATCCCTGATTTGCATTTGTATACCCACAAAAGATCAAAATCCATTTGCAAAAGTATGCATAATAGATCAGATTTCCAATGTCTCTAGTAACCTTTGCCTTGTTTTGAGAACATACCCATGTTTTGAGAAGTGACAACTTGTGAGAGTTCAGATCTGGGGTGTTGATCATGTTTTCATCAAGGTCTCCATCATAGAATTTCAAGAAAAGAGAAGGACATCTTCATCTCCTTCACCATTACAAGGTTACAAAATAGGTCCTCTTACCTTGGTTGCAAGGCACAACCTAAAACAACTAGGACAAGATCAAGTCCTATTGGAGTGCTATCCATTTCTCCACAAACCTGAGTGCTAGCTAGACCATATCCCCAGCTACCAATGACATACAACATGGTCTAATATGTCTTTAAGCTCCATGACATAACTATGGTGCTACTCAGACTGAAAAGGAGAACAAATTTGGATACCAACACGAGTGGCACCATTGCCGGGGACTTCTTGAATTTCTTGGTGTTTTTGAAGTGTTTGAAGAGTTTGAGCATTTGTGTATTCAAGTATTTGAGCTGCTACATTGTTAAAATATCATTCTATGTTTCAGATCTACAAGTTTTAAGCAAATGTTTCAAGTTCTATCTGCCCTTTTTCATTTACTAGTAGTTTCATACACTTTGGGTGCATTGTGATTGATTGATCTAAGAAGAAGAAGGTCTGATTTATAAGGCTTTGCAAAAATTTTTTCAGTGCTAACATACATTTGATATATTATTTTAGTGCATTCTTACACAACTAAGGTGAAATTCCTTAGTGGTGACTCCATGCTGATTTGAATTTGGAAATACCAGTGTCTTAAGCTTTCTGTCATTTATTTTTGTGTTGTTGATCTCTACAAAACTAGAGGGAAGAAGATCTCTCTTCCTTAAAGACTCTACTAAGAAATTGTTCTCTAGATTCAAGAAATTTAGAGTTGGAAGGGAGAAGAGTTTGAAAGTGGTTAAAGGTCAGACATCAGAAAAGATATAGCCATTAGTGAGAGAGATCAGCCTTTGGTAGAGGACTATCACTCTTCTTCAAGTGATTTTGATTCAAGAAATCCTCTCATAAACTTGTTTTCCTCAACTAGTGAAGGTCCTTCTGCTATACCTGGTAAGTTCCTTCTCCAATCTGCACCTTTGTGTTTTAATTCGAGTAAAAATTTCCAAGAAAATCAGCACTTAGAGGATACCAGTCTTGTGAATCACATTCTTGAGCCCCAAAGATATAGCACTCCTCATCATCTTGTCTCACCTCCAAGATCACCCCCACCAAACAATATGGCTCAGCCTAGACCTCCATTTTTGTTAACACCTTTGGTCCTATAAATTTTAGAGGAATGGATGGTTACCCAAATGTTGTCCCACAAGATGTCAAAAATAGGTTGCCAAAATTCTAGGGTAACAATGCTATTACTAGTGATCAACATCTCAAACTTTTTGATAATATGATGGAAGATTTTGAGATAGAGTTTGAAGATGTGTATATTAAGTTATTTATTCATACACTAGAAGAAGATGCTAGGGATTGGTACAAGGCTCTACCTAATAACTCTATTGATTCATGGACTGAAATGAAAAATGCATTTAGGTTGTAATATGGTGATAGGACTGATCCTAGATTTCTTTTATCTGAGTTTGAGAATATCAAGAAGAACCCTAATGAATTAGTCCATGACTTCAACACAAGGTTCAAAAAACTTTGAGAAGGCTACCTGTTGGTTTGAGGCCTTGTGATGAATCTTGTTTAATCAAATATGTAGATGCATTTGATAAAAAGGCAGCCTATTACCTAAGAGACAAGAACCCAACCAATCTAAGACAAGCTTTCACCATGGCACTTCAAATTGAGAACAATATCAAGGCTGTTGGGAAACCTCTTAAGAGAGATGGTGTAAAATTGATAAACCCTAAAAAACCTCAAGCTAGCAAAGGTGTTGATTTAGAAGAGGTTGTGAAGACTTTGGCAGGGGCTGTCAAAGAAATCTCATACAAGTTGGCAAGAGTTGAGAAGGGAATTGGGCAGACTTCACAAGGTCAGCCTAGGCAACAGCACAAGATAGATTTGGCAATCACCATAGAATGAGAAGAGGTTTGATGACAAGGGTAAAGGGCCTATTGGATCTACAAATAGACAACCCCAAACATGTGAAAATAGATTGGTTCCTTGAACCTCTAACTACCAGGGTTGCTGTTGTTGATGAAGTTATTGATATGGATTGGTGTGATAGATGTTTTCTTCCTCATCCTCCATGTGAAGTGGACCAACAAGTTGATGAAGCTGATAATGAGGATGGAACTGATGATGATATTTTCATGGTGGGCTGTTCTTCAAGCTCACAAGGAGGAGAAACATCTACTGAAGTAATAAGTGCTAGGACTGCTGCTACCTTTTTGGGATTGCATCAAGTGGGTACAAGTCTTTCTCCCCCTCATGCTCTTGAAGTTGATGTAGTGCAAGCTTTTGAAATTCCTAACAATGACTTTGAATACTTGAGAGCTTTGATGATTAAGAAGTATGATGGTGGTATCCCTTCGAGGAAGATAGACAATTGTTGATGAATGTTGTTGTAGCTCAAGAGAAGGAATATAACACTAGAAGCAAAGTTGTTAAGGGAGTTGGGCCTCAAGCCAAACCTAAAACACCCTTGCTCACAAGCATTCCAAAAGAAGCTCCTAGGAAAGAAACACTTGCTAGAAGCTCTGTTGTCCCAAGCAAAAATTACAGTCCTCATCATGCCCAAGCTGCCAAGAATCCTTTGCCATCTGATGAATCTTCTTGTATCCCTTCCAATGTTGTTTTTCCAAAGAGTGTCCCCTATGACATAGCCTAGGTATTGAGCCAAATTAAAGTGAGTGTTCCAATCATTGAGTTGCTTAGAATTCTTGAGCATAAGAAGAGAGCATTTGAGTACTTGGGATTGAAAGAAGAGAAGATCACCCCAAGCAGAAATGTAAATGTTGTTGAGACTCCTCTTCAAATCATTGTTAACCTTGAAACACCACCAGTAGTGGAAGATCTTGGAGAGACACCTAAGGTATATTTGGGGACATCCTTGGTTGATTCCCAATTGAATGTTGATCCATTCTTTATAACTTTGCTCATAAAAGATAGGCTACTTCACAATTGTATGTTTGATTCCGTGCATCATCATGTAATGTCATGCCTCTAGAAGTCATGAATGAGTTGGATATCAAGGTGATAGCTACCTATGGGAAGTGTACTACCATGGATTCAAGGGAAGTGCCGGTGGTTGGTTGTGTGAAGGGTTTGGTAGTGCAACTTGCAGCCTATCCGGTAAGAATTTGAAACTGGATGTTGTAATTGTTGACTGCCCTACCAAATGGGGTATGCTTTTGTCAAGAAAATGGGCTGCAAGTGTTGGTGGCAACATTCAGATGGATATGTATTTTTCCACCATTCCCATTGAAGGTAGCTTGGTCAAACTTTATGGTGAAAAGAAGATGTTGCACCTAATTGAAGATCCCAACAATGCTTCCTATGAAGTGTTGTTTGTTGATGTAGATGTTGAGAATTTCATTGGTTTTACTAATGGAAAAGAACACAAGATGGATAGATCAAAGTGCCTTGATATGGTAGGTTCTCCTTGGACCTTGCTATTTGATGGAGCTTGCTCCAAATTTGGAAATGGTGCTGGTATAGTTCTGCTTTCTCCTAGTTTGGAAGAATTTGATTTTTCCTTCAAACTTAATTTTGAATGCACTAACAATGTTGCTGAGTATGAGGCATTTTTTGGGGTTAAGGATTGCATGGAAGTATGGAGTGAAAGATATTTTGCAAAAAGGAGACTCAGAGTTGGTTGTCAAACAAATAAGAAAATTGTATGCTACAAAAAATCAGCGTATGAAATAGTATAAGCATGTAGTTTGGGATCTAATTGAAATGTTTGATTCCTTTAACATTGTTTACCATGATAGAGGTCTTAATGTATGCTACTGATAAGTTGGTAGTGTTGGGTTCTAGATTTGAAAATTGCACCATTTCACCTTATTGTGAATACAACATTGAAGTGTTGACTAGGCCAACTGTCCCTGATAATGTGAAACATTGGCAAGTCTTTAACAATGATGCTCAAGTGCTAAGGTTCTTGCAAAACTAGGGTGAGTTTGCAAATCAGAATATTGATTGGGAGCCAATGGTATGCATGACTGAAGGAAGAGAAACTTTGTTTGGAAAAGATATCATCCAATTGAAAACAAACACCATTCCTAGAGGTCTTGTTGCACTTGAGTCAAATTTTAACAATGTTGATTGCATCATAAATAGAAACATGTCTACCTCAAGGGATGTGGAAGAGCATGACTTGGGAACAAAGGAAAACCAAGGAAGGTTTGGTTGGGCAGAATTTAAGTAAAGAAGAAAAATAGTCCTATGCCCAACTCTTGAAAAAATATCAAGACTGCCTTGCTTGGTCCTATTCAGAGCTGAAAGCATACAGAGAAGATTTATTTCAGCATGAGATCCCTCTTGAAACAAATTCCAAACCATTTAGATAGAGGCAAAGGCCAATTAATCCACTTCTCTCCATGAAAATGCAAGAGGAGTTAAGGAAGTTGAGAGATGGAGGTATTATTCAGCCCACTAGATATTCATCTTGGGTTGCAAACCTTGTGCCAGTCAGAAGAAGAATGAACGGAGACATCAGACTTTGTGTGGATTTTAGAAATCTAAATAAAGCATCCATGAAGGAAAAATATCCCTTTCCAAATATGGAAAATATGTTGCAGCTTGTGATAGGGTCTGAATTGCTTTCTACATTGGATGGTTTCTCCGGATATAATCAAGTGGTTTTAAAGAATCAGAAAGACTTAAGACAACATTCACTACTCCTTGGGGGACATATGTTTTTGTTAGGATGCCCTTTGGTTTGATGAATGCTGGTGCCACTTTTCAAAGAGAAATGGATGTTGCTTTTTCTGGTTACATCAATGAGTTCATTGCAGTTTACCAAGATGATGTGACTATATTTTCAAGGTAGAGAGGTGATCATTTGCAGCACTTGGAGAAGATGTTGATCAGATGTAGGGAGTATGGAATTTCTCTTAATCCAAAGAAGTGTCATTTTGGCATGCAAAAGGCCAAGATGCTTGGTCACATTGTGTCAAAAGATGGTGTTATGATAGACCCTGAGAGAGTGGAAGCAATCAACAAGGTACCTATCCCAAGAACCAAGAAAGGCATCTAGTCTTTCTTTGGTCAGATTAATTTTATTAGAAGGTTTGTTTCCAACTTTTCTGAGTTGACTCTTCCAATCACAAGCATGCTAAAGAAGGACCAAGTTATCAAATGGGAGGAGGCTTCCATTCAAGCTTTTGAAGGAATTAAGGATGCACTTAAACATGCACCTGTTTTAGCAGCCCCAAACTATAAGAGGCCTTTCCAAATCTTTTCCTTTGCTTCTGAGTATACCATTGCTTCTATTTTGCTGCAAAAGGATGAGAATGAGGCTGAGAGGCCTATTGCCTTCTTTAGCAAGGCTTTACAAGCTACTGAGTTAAAGTATACAATCATGGAGAAATAAGCATTTTCCTTGGTGAAAGCAACAAAAGTTTTCAGGCCTTATATATTGAGTTCAAAAGTTGTTTCCTATGTTCCCCACACCATGGTGAAAGACATCTTATCAGAGATGGAGATCTCAAGTAAAAGATGTAGATGGGTGAACAAACTACAAGAGTATGATATGGATATCCAAACCACAAAGTTAGTAAGAGGTTTGGGTCTTGCTAAGCTCATGGCTGAGAGTAACTTGCAAAATGTAGAAGTGAATCAGCTAGAGGAAGAAAGGGCAGATCCTCTTGAGAAATTGATAAGTTCTGAGTGGTACAAAGATGTGATCTTCTACCTCAGACACCTATGCTTCCCTAGTCACTTAAATAAAAATTAGAAAAGAGCCCTCAAGCTAGCTTCTCAAAAATATATCATAACAGACCTTGGGTTGGCTTGGAAGAACCCTGAAGGTGTCCTCCTGAAATGCATAACTGAAGATGAAGCTCCCAAAATAGTTGTTGATTTCCATGGGGGAGTTTGTGGAGGACACTTTTCTGGAAGAGTAACAACACATAAGATTTTGAGGGTTGGTTATTGGTGGCCTACTCTTTTTAAAGATGCAACCCAACTGGTTATAAGATGTGATAGTTGCCAACATTTCTCTAGAAGACTAAAAGCTTCAGCTCCCTTCCTTTACAGCCTATATCAATTGAAGCCCCTTTCAAACAATGGGGAATGGACTTCATTGGTGAGATTTCAGATCCTTCTAGTGCTGGTCATAAGTGGATTCTTGTAGCCACTGATTATTTTACAAAATGGGTTGAAGCAATCCCATCTAAAAAGGCAACACACCAAGTGGTAGTGGACTTCTTATTGAATCATATCATATGCAGATTTGGAGTTCCAGTTAAGATTGTATCTGATAATGCCATGTGCTTTAGAGCCAAACCTTTAATGGCAATGTGCAATGAATATGGAATCAATCTAACTTATTCTTCAAACTACAACCCCCAAGGGAATGGACAAGCTGAGTCCAGTAATAAGAACTTGTTGAAGATCATTAGAAGAACCTTGGAAATGAACAAGAAAAAGTGGGGAGAACAATTGAAGTTTGTAGTTTGGGCTGATAGAATAACTCCTAAAAGAGCTACTGGTAAAAGCCCATTTGAATTGGTGTATGGAACTCAAGCTTTTCTGCCCTTACACTTGCAATTATCTTCATTTCAGTTTTCCCAATAGTTGGAAGATCAAGAGCATGGCCCATATGAATCAAGGATCAATCAGATTATTGAGCTTGATGAGGAGAGAAGAGCATCCCATCAAAGGCATATCAAATTTAGAGAGAAATTGAAGAGATTGTTTGACAAGAAGGTCACTCCTAGAGCCTTCAATATTGGAGATCTAGTTTTGTTGTGGGATAGTAGGCATGAAGACAAGGGAAAGCATGGAAAGTTTGATGCATTATGGATGGGCCTTATGCCATTGATATCAAATTGGTGAACATACCTTTTTTCTCAAAGATCTAGATGGGGAATTGCTGAGCTGCATTAATGGTAGACATTTAAAACATTTCTTGGATTAATCCCCAAAGTGAGGTATGCACAAATTGTACAATTGTATAGTCTTTGTTTTTTTTCTCTTTTTTTGTTGTTTGGTGGTTTGTGGTTTGCCCTTTGTTCTTGGCAGCCATTTTGGTTGGTTTCTCGCTCATTTTTGTTGGGTGGTTCTAGTTTTTGGGGTTTCCTTGTGTTTTGACTCCTTTTCCCAATGGTATTTTGGCACTTGGTCTATGTTTTGTCCTTATGGCACTCACTGGGAGTGCCCATCCCTAGGCAGGAGCCAATGTTAGTGCCATTTCTAAGCTTACATTGTGTGCCCTAATTTTTCATGTCTGATTTTGCTCAGAAACATTTTATTTCTCAAATTGGTGATCTGTAATTTTCTCCCCCTGGTTGAATGTTTCAAAAATGCCCATAAACTTGTTGTTTTGCCCTGGTTTAAAAGAGAAATCCATGTGTGCTCTTATTTGTGCCCTAGGTTTTTCCAATTCATGGGTTGTGTCATTTTCCCTTTACCAAATCGTGCAAAAATTGAAATTGATCAAATCTAAATTATATGGGTTAATTTCCCAATCCTAAGGTCAAAAATAATGTCAAAACATGATTCAGTTGATTCAAAATCAAAAAAATTTGCAATCCTTGTTGAAAATTTTGATTTCTAGGCATCCTTTAAATTTTTCACGATTTAACAGTCATACGGGTGTCGTTTCCATCAAATTTATCATCACAAGGAAATGGCAACATGGCGGGTTCCTATTAGGCTGGGGTTTTGGGAAATGTCTCTAACTTATCATTTTTGAAATTTTGGCAAAAGGAAAATTTTGATCCATGGCTCCACCTTCTGCAATGAAGTGCCTACATGGCACATTTTGATTGGCTAGAGATTGGCGGGTGGCGGCTTTCCTTAGGAAATTTTTCTTTCATTATGCAAAATTTTCAAAATCAAATTTTGGCCCGAAGGCCCACAATGAATAGGGAGAGGACATGTGGCATGGAGGGCGTGCAGATGGTAGAGGGACTTGGAGAATTTTGATGTTTTTGGCTCAAAATGATGAAGTGAATTTTTGACCTAAAAGCCCTCAGAAATCATCGATGGACACGTGTCTAGGAAAGGATAGGATGGGGCAACAAGTTTTGTAATGACTTGGAAGTTTTTACTTCAAATGGTAAAAATCAAATTTTGGGCTGAAGCTCCACAACAAGTCAAGAAGTGACACGTGTCCAAGAAAGAAAAATGGAGGCGGAGGTTCGGACCTCGGGGACAGAGTAAAATTTTCCTTTTTGGAAAAAGGAGCTAAAGTGTAAATGGAAGTGTGCCTCCATGGTAAATCAGAGAGTGACACTTGGCAGGAAAGAGATCGAGCTTCTGCACCCGTGGAGGTTTTTGTGAAATATTTCCTTTGTTTGAAAAAAAAAAAAAAAGTGGAAAATTGATAGAATCGGTCTGCACGGTTTTCAATGGGGCCCACATATGGACACGTGGCGGGTCCAGGGAGAAGTGGGGAAATTTTGTAAAATTTTCCAAAACTTTAAAAAGGTCATAAAAGCATTTTTGGAAGCATGGGCCCGATCCAATCACATTTTGACATGTGTCCCACCTTATCCAAAGGTTAAAAAGGTAATTTTGAGCTTATTTCTAGATCTCATCTTCCACGTGGAGGGTGGACATTTAAAGTTGATACAAGATCAATGCGATTACTATGCATCCATCTATTTTGGCCACCATGGGAGCTCCAAGAAACTTGGAATCATGATTTCTTCATCAAATTTCATCAAATATATGATTTTGTGTCGTCTTGACCTTATGAGAACATTGGCATCATTTTCATGACCTAATTCTTTGATCTATGGTGTTTTTGATGTAATTTTGGCTCAGGCCTAAGAAAAAACATGAAATGTCAACATCAAAAGTTGCAGAGGTAAAATTGAAAAGGGGAAAAGGTAAAAATGATGAATGAAAGATGCTTGCATGCCTGAATGATAAAAACATGCCCTGGGGTGGATAATGATCTAAATTTGTGTAATGATTTAACTTTTTGTGCATACCTGGAAACCTGCGAGTTGTTTTTCCATTTGGTGTCACTGTCATTAAATCATGAGGTTTTTTGTGAAAAATTTGATCCCATAGCATATTATTTGCTTGGGAAGGAAGACTCCAATGTGGTATGAGGTATATAATGCATTTTGGAGAAATTGTAAAGGGTCGGGAGTTGAAAATTATGGGCAAATTTTGAGAGAAAGCTCATCTTCTATAAAATCCACCAAAGAACCAAGTTAATGTCTCATGTGTTGGAAATTCATGTATGTGAGTTGGTTACAAGTGTATAGCCATCACACAGCTCTGAGATTGTTCATGTAACTCTCCCTTGTTGTTGAATCTAACAAGTTTTGAATTAAATCTATGTTTTTCTTTGGGCAATATGGTGTCTATTATCATTTTTAATTCCTAAATAGTTTTCATTGTTCTTGTTGCAATCTTGCATTGAAAGTATTTAGAAATCACACAGAATATCCATTTCTTATTGATAGTTTAGTGGCATTTGCAATCTCATGTTCAAAAGAGCCTTCATCTGATAAAGAGATAAACAAATTTAAAATCACTTCACCTTCCTTGAATGTAGAGATTGCTTGTAAGTCTTTGGGGGTACCTTAGGTGTGGTTTGATCAAGGATTTTTGTGTTTAATTGAGTTATTTACTTCAATATTTTGTGGTGAGTTCTCAAATATTGTGTGAAGAGTGCAACTTGGGATTCCATTTGTGCCTCTTTTGGTTGAAAGAATATCCTGATTATTTTAGGCATTTCATCTGATAGTTGTTCAAGTATTGTATAGATTGTCAAAGATCTGATCTATCCCAGTTTTTCTTATCAATCCCCCACCAAAAATCACCTAAACAACAAAGATCCTATCATGTAATATCCCTGATTTGCATTTGTATACCCACATAAGATAAAAATCCATTTGCAAAAGTATGCATAACAGATCAGGATTTCCAATGTCTCTAGTAGCCTTTGCCTTGTTTTGAGAACATACCCATGTTTTGAGAAGTGACAACTTCTAAGAGTTCATATATGGGGTGTTGATCATGTTTTCATCAAGGCCTCCATCATAGAATTTCAAGAAAAGAGAAGGACATCTTCATCTCCTTTTCCATTACAAGGTTACAAAATAGGTCCTCTTACCTTGGTTGCAAGGTACAACCTAAAATAGCTAGGACAAGATCAAGTCCTATTGGAGTGCTATCCATTTCTCCACAAACATGAGTGCTAGCTAGACCATATCCTCGGCTACCAACGACATACAACATGGTCTAATCTGTCTTTAAGCTCCATGACATAACTATGGTGCTGCTCAAACTAAAAAGGAGGACGAATTTGGATACCAATAGGTTCAACAAATAAACCAAATCATCCCAAAGCAAGACATCTTATAAAGTTACATACCATCCACACGAAGTCATTTTCTCATGTATTGATAATACGAGTATCCCAAAATGGGTTCAAGGCAATCAACATATAGAAAATCGTTCACCGGCTTTCTTTTCATGGAGAAAAGCACTTGAAACATGTTTCACATATTTATAAATTAAAGTAATATTGTTATGGCCATCTAATCTATCCAAGACAGGGCCATCTACCACTGGGAACTCTTATTGGTTATGATTTAACCTTGTTATCCTAAGCTCGAGTAAAAGGAAAGTACCCAATTAATTTTAACTAATTGGAATTCCAAGATGGATTTGAGGAATAACCCACTAGCTTGAACATAGATAAGTCAAATACCCAAAACCTATGACTCGTATAAACGATTTAATCAAAATAAAAATGATAAAAATCTTTATCCCCGTGCTCTCGGCCTCAATTAATGATGTTGGGATATACGATATTAAATTAAAAGGAGAAATAACTTAAAAATAGATCATAATAAACTTAGATAATCAAGTCTTGATTTTTCAAGGAGGAAGAAAGTAAAAACTCATCCAAACAAAAATCAAACAATCAACCCACGATAAACATAGTTCAAAAATCAAACGATTGAAATCCATGTAATAAGGAAAACACACAAAACCATCCATTCTCATATAAATGATATTTAATTGTTTTAAAAATTAATATCCATATAAGGGGAAATAAACCATGCATGTATAAGAAAAATATTCTATAACATTCTTCACAAAAACATTTCAACAACTTCCAGTCGGTCTCGTAATGTTTCCTCAACAATAAATTCACACTCAATTCCAAGTAATATGCCCTAGAAAAAATAATAGTCACCCCATGAACTATGAAACTCATATTTTAATAATACAACATCATCCATGATGACTTCCACCATTATCTCAATATAAAAAGACTATAAAAAATGCATGCAATTGCCCAACCAGAAGAAAAACTCAAAAGATAACCTAAAAATTAAAATAAACTTTGAAAATGCATACAAAGGTAGCTTCTAGAGGAAGCTTGAGCTTTCCAAGGAATTAATTGAAATTAACTTCCTGCGGGTGCCATGTAGTGGCCATTCATTAAAATTTCACCGCCAATCCCAAAATTCCCTCCAAAACCAACTCAGAGATCAACTCGGTTGATCGAAGACCAATTTAACCAATTAACTTACATCGGTTGAGATTCAAATAGTTTATTATATTAACCAATCAAGTTAAATGCCATTTGACTTAATTCAAATTAATATCAACCCAAAAAAATCATGGCCAATAAATATGGTCGAGAAGGCTAACATCCTTATATTAAGCTACAAATATGGTTAATACCATATTACATTAATATATTCCATACATATGGTCTAAGACCACAATTTATTAACCTTTGATGAACCATATATTATCCTTTAATCATTTATCAATATAACTATCCGTTTAGAACAATATCAACAACCATTTTAAACCAATCATGCAAATGAATATAAATGTTGATACAATTAACCATTCATCGATGAAGGAGTATCGATTGGTCTAAGATGATTAACAAGCTTGATAAGTTAAATCCATATGAAAAATATCATGATAAATATTTTATGGTCATGATATAAAACAGATTAGTATGTAATCTTAATGAATAAGCTATAATAAAATTTAATCGTAATAAATATACTCAAACATGTACCTTGACAAAACTAATGTTTTACTTATTCGATTGAAGACCCTCTCTTTATTGTATGATGAATGATCATTAATATCAAAAGAGTTAGTACATTCAACAATCACCATTATTTTTCATAACGAATGATGTATTGCAATCATGTATAAATTCAACCATACTTTGCAAATTAATACTTTCAACAATAAAGGTAAACTAACAATATCGAATGCGGGTATAATAACCAAGAAAAGTATCCAATAATTGAAATCATCACACTCAGCAAGGTAAGAAACTCACAAAATCAAGCAACAAAATATGGTATTGACGTAAGGTATCTCACAAGTGCTTGGTGACAAACATCTTTACGCAATTATCTTCTCAACTATGAATAAACATGTTTATCCTTTCCATGGTAAAAATGTGTATGCCTAGCTATGATACTAGCTTAAGTAATGCTTCCCATCCCTAAACCTTTGTGATCCACTTCACGCTAATAACCATATTTTGTGAAAATTATGAATTGAAAATGTGGGATGTGACATTTTCCCCACTTTATGTTGTTGAGTGAATACTTGATAACATAAAGTAGATCTAAAAGATGTGTACCTTATGATCATGTAGAGAGTGCGGAAAATAGTGTGTTGAGTGGACAAGTGAAGCGTGGAGTGATTGCAAAGTGATGTGTGGAGAATAGGAAAGGGAAGTGTGACCCTAGGGGTTATGTGTGTGCATTATAGCATGTTTTTTTATCTTTTTCTTCCCGCCTCTTATAAGGAAAGACCCTTAAAAGAAGAGCAAGAGAGTAGTCAAAGTTCTATATATTATATATTAGAGTAATGCATGTATAAGTAGGTTAAAGTGTGAAAGTATGTAAAAAGGAAAGTATGCACCTGATGTATAAGAGTGTAAAGGATAGGAAGATGTCCTTAAATGTTGCAAAGGGAAATTATTTTAGGGGATCTCATGTAAAAAATTAGTTTTTTGGCAATCTCATGCCAAATACAAGTTTTTTTGGTGATTTCATGCCATGTATGAGTTTTTTGGGCGATCTCATGCCAAATACGAGTTTTTTTGGGTGATCTCACACCAAAGAGAAAGTGTTGGGGAGAGAGGTATGGTTTTACTCTCCTTCCATGACTCTATCCAATAAACACCACTACAGATGGTACATCCCGATTTATTTTGTTTGTCTTGATTTGTTCCAATTTGTCCTAAATTATTCTCGATTGTATGCGATTATAGGATATTGAATGCATTCTATGACTGAAGGCCAATGCTTGTTATTGTAGAACTACTATGTAAACTACTAAAGATTGTGTTGTACTCATAAATTGACTATTTCTACCCACATGACATTAGCACCTGTGGGAGGACAGAGCACCCAGGACGTTAGTGTCTAGTTCTGGGGCATTGGTGTCTACTCAGTATGCGAGGTCTAATTTTATTTTTGGACCATTATTTGACTTTGTTCTTATGATTTTTTTGTAGTCCTGTATATATGAAATACGACTCTGAATTATTTTAGGGGTGATTTGTTTACCCAATGTATGTCCCCCTCATTTGGGGTGTATGTAATGATAATAGGATAATGCAGCCCAAAGGATATGGTTTGATGTTTTTCTCAAGTGTATACTTGTAGGGGTAGGGGATGTGCATGATAAAACCAAGGCACATGTAAACAAAATAGGATAGTAAAAAGTGTTAGTATAAAAGTTAGAATGCAAAAGAAGACAATGTAATAAGCAACTAGGAATACAATATGGACTCGGGAAAAGTGGGTTTCATACATGGGACATCACTTGCAATGTCACAAGAAAATCATGGCCGAAGTGGCGAAAATCATATAATGATCATACAAGACATAGGGTATAGCCCACAAATAATATCATACAATACCAAAAAATATCAAGAAAAATGTATCAGATAACCATGGTGGAATATAGTCCTACAAATAAAATGCTACACATGAAGCACTTGTTAGCATGTTATAAAGATAAATAGTATGTTAAGGAATGTATACATCATCAAAAAGTAAAGTTCTAGTAATGACAAGTAGTGAACAATATAGTAATAGAACCTTAAGTGTGTAGAATGTGGTAGTAGCGAAAGTAGATGCCCCAGAGCCTCAAAGGGGACCGGTAGAAGGTATAGTGCCAAGCATCATTGCAATGTGTAAACACTTGTAAGAGATTTGCATTCACCTAAAAATTACAAGTGAACAAAAATGTGTATATGATAAAAATAATGACATACCGAGTTTCCGGATAACAAAGTGAGGAAAGTGTAACATGTAAGTAGATAAAGATAGCAAGAATAGATGTAACCAAGATATGCAAATGCAATGTATGAGTGTGATGGTATGAAATGTAAAAATTTGCATATGGTAGGAGCAACGTGCCCCCAATGTATGTGTATGAGATGTGGTTAATTTTTAATAACCCTTAATAGATCAAGAATGAACCATAGAAGAAGAGTGTGTCATTGGATAATGAGAGTGTTGTGCAAATAAATACTAGAAAGATGTACCATGAAGCACAAACCATAGAATTTAGATCATGTGAGGTTCATTTCATAATTAGACCCTTAGTAGTCAAGTATGAACCATGGAACTAGAGTGCATCATAGGGTAATGACGATACAATGTGTGTATCAAAGGGTGTGAGGGTATGTACGAATATTATTCATGAAGCGTGGAGTGTGAAGTATGATAGTAGGTGCTAGAGACAACTAATAGTGCTAGAAAGGGGGAACTACATTTCCCCCCAAGTGTGCTGATGATGGAGAGCTATGTGACGATGAAAGAGAGACATTACGATGGTGATGGATTTTAAAATGCATCATGAGAAAGCATATTGTCATCAAAATGAGAGGTAGAAGAAAGAATAGGGCCATGGTTGGGTTTTGGGTTGATAGGAGGATGAATTTTTAAATGAGGTTGTTTAGTTGGAATGGGTAATGTCATAGAAGAATTGATAGGAGGAGAGGATGGATGATGGATTTTGAGAGGAGGTTGCTTAGTTAGAATGGGTTGGACAGAATCTCTTGAATTACCAAAGAAGGAACATTAGTGATGATGGATTGCTGCTCATTAGACATAGAAGGACTATATTTAGGATCCCATTTGGATTTAGCAAATGGAGATGTAGCAAGATGTTGTGAAGTAAATGAAATATAACCTTGATGCTCAAGGTTCTTAATTATTTTTTTTAAATCATTGTCATGATTCTCATTAAATATATGATAATTATAAAATGGAAGACCTATTCACTTGGTAAGCTAATAAGGAGGATAAAAATGAATAATTGGTAATTGATCAATTGATGATTGAGGAGATGAGGAAGAATATCATGTTTCTTAGAATTTAGATCAAACTTGAGAGGTGTTGGTCATGGTGAGACTTGAGGTTCATTGATATGAGTACATGTAGAAGACATATTCCATTGGGTTGAGGTGTAGAAGAAGAAATAGCATGAGATTGAGAAGCATTCTTAAGATGTTGGAAATGATAGATGTAATTGTGGTTTCCATAGCTTGAATTTTATCTTGAAATAAACAATGTAAATCTTGAATTGATTTGTAAATGGATTGATTGGTTGTGGTATCATGATCAATATGGTCATTAGAGAGATGATTGAAGATGGAACTTACCTATGCAGGTGGCATATTGTGAGGGAGATACATAGTGTCTAGGAATTTTTGGAGAACATCTTTGCAAGGTGGGTTCATTTGAATTAAATCATGTAGGGAAATTTGAGGAATTTTAGGATCCATGAAAGAAAATTGGAAATAATAGTAAAAATAAGGATTCAAAGGTTTGGTCATGATCGGGGTTCACCAAATGATTTAATTCAGTGGATACACAATAATTATAGAAAAATATATTGTATTTACTCTCCACTATTCTCAAGCAATACATTTGGCTATTATATAGCCATATAGAAATCACAACCATCTCCTAATTGATAGAAACAACATACCTGGTAATAGGCACAGGTAACAAAAAACCTCCGAGAATATAATACCAACAAAATAACAATATAACAAATGTAAAAATTATTGCCTAACATTTCCCCCTTTAATTTTTACATGGTAAAATATATCTCGATATTTATTGTAGAGTTCCACCTTTGTGTATTCATGATCAAATTCTAAACTGTGCAACATTAGGCATACACAAAACATGCACATGTGCCATCACACATTTCTTCCACTGATGGTTTTCTCTGGCTCCTACAAACAACCTTACTCAATTGGTTTTTCAGGTGTACCAATAACCTTGAACAATTGGTTTTATACGTTCACCAAAAACCTTACAAAATCAGTTTTACAGGTTCACAAAAACCTTACACAATTAGTTTTCCTGGTTTACCAATAACCTTCACATCATGATTGCTACAATACATTTTGATCAATATTCTACAATGTTTCTACAAAAGGGGTTACATGAGGAATACTCATAAGTGAACAGGAATTTACATCATCTATTCTTATTTTCCACGCCACACAGAAAAACTAAAATCCACAGAACACAACTGGAACAAATGCCATCATACCATAAATGCAGCCCCATCATTGATAACTGATGAGAGGTTACTAATCAACCTCAAAACTCACGATGCCTCTGTCCTCCAGTAGAAAATCATCTAATAGAGAAAATCTTCATCACTTTGATTTTCTATATGAGCAGTATTTCCTTCCTCTTCATTCTCTCCTTCTTCATCAACAACCATGGCATTATCTTACAGTTTCCCATCAAGTAAGTCTTGTGCTCTTTTCCTATAATTTGTAGATATATGACCAAGTTGTTTACAATAGTAGTAGGTAAGTTGTTTCTTTGTACCTTTGGAAGTTGAACCATATTTGGATTTTTCTTAAAAAAATCTTTTCTTTCTTGTTTCTACCATACATTGCAGTTTCCTCTGGTTCAACAATCATAATTCTTTTTTCTTCTTCAAGTAAAGAAGAAATGAGATCTTCTAAACTAGGATTAATTTTACTCAATGTAAAAACCATATTAGAATAACTAGTTGGCATGTTATTTAATAAAATAACCTTTTCATCATCATCAGGTACATCTATTTTAATTCCAGCTAACTGATTTGAGATAGATCGAAACTTACTAATGTGATCTACCATGTTGTCACCTTCTTCCATTTTAAGACCAAACAATATTTTCTTCAATGTTATCACTATGCTTCCATCTTGTGAACCAAACAATTTGTTTAATGTTTTCCAAATTATATGAGAGGATTTAGAAAAATCTATATGATGCAAATAAGCATCAGATAGTCCCAATCCAATGATTGTGGCTTTTCGGTCTTTTCTCTCCCATTTTACTACTTTGTCTGCATCTACCGGTTTATTTGCTTTTCTAGAAACAATATCCCATGTTTCTTTATTGATCATAAATAGTTGTGTTTGAACTTTCCATGTGTGGAAATCATTTCCATCAAAATTTTTGAACATGACTTAATTTATCCATGACAAAAATATAGTTTTGACTTACCACATAAAATTTGTTATCCTCCCAAATGGTCTTTTACAACAATTTTTTTAAAATATGGTAAGGACATGGAATCTAAATTAAATATAGATAGATTACATGAATCAATAGACTTCTACCTTTAGATCATTGACATCAGATGTTAATATAAATGTGACGTGGAGGAAATGTGCCAAACGCAAAGTTGATAAATGGATCGCTAAGAGTATTGTGGCATGAGTTTCCTTCATATGAATTAGGTTCATCCAATTTTTCAGACTTGTGTGCCCTTCTATGAGCTCAGATATAAGTATCCAATACCCTCCATGCACTAGATTTCTTACACCAATTTCGTGATCTATCCAACACATAGATCTAATGCCTAGAAAAATGCTGCAACATACACAAAAACTTGAATATAGAAAATGCACATGCGCATATGTTGAACGTAGATCAAAATGCATGGATGAAATCACATGCATAATTGTGATTGATTTGATACACTAGGAACAAAGGCAAAGAGATCTGTTTTGAAAGACCCAATGCAATCATTTTTGGCTCTAGAATGTCTATATCAACTAGGCCATAATTAATTAGATGTGTCATGTTTCCATTATAACTTTTATTTTCTTAAATTCCTCTCTACAATGTTTAATGGTTTATTAAACAAAACAATATTTCAGAATATGGATGTCATTGGCTAGGAAATACTACATTCCTAACCCATGCTCTCAAAGATTTGCATGATCTTATCTTTTCTTTGATTTGTGTTAGTGGGTTTGCCCCAATAAGATGGTATGAGAAATGAATGCACCATGTCTAGATGACATATTTCTCTTAGATCTGAAATATTTATTTTTCCATGTTATGGGGAAGTACGAATAATAAATATTATTCCCTTATAGAGAAACTCAATACTTCATAACCACACTCCTGCTGTGATTTTTCTCATACAAAAATTTCAATCATAGAATGAGCCAACTCGATACCAAATCAGGTGAATACACCATAATTATAGCAAAAAATATTGTATTTACTCTCCATTATTCTCAAGCAATAGATTTGGCTATTATATAGCCATATAGAAAGCACAACCATCTCCTAATAAATAGGAACAACATACCCGGTAATAGGCATAGGTAACAACAAACCTACAAGAATACAATACTAACAATATAACAATATACCCAATGTAAAAACTATTTCCTAACATTAATTAATTTGAATTAAATTTGATTATAGAGTAACTATTGTAATAATTGATGTATGAATGCTAAAATATAGTAATGACACAAGCAATATTGCATTTAAAATGTAAAACCCTAAGCCAAGGGGAGAGATATGAAGACTTATCTTATTTCAAAGTAGACTAAAGGTGGTCCAGGAAGGCACAAGTGCTAAACAACTAGGAAATAATGTTGTTAATGCTCACTGTAAAGTATGGAACTCAGAGACGGAGAAAGATAGGGGGCCCCATACAAGGGTAGGAGCGCCTAAGTGCTGGTGATTGGATCTAGACACTAGGGGCCATACAAATGATCATAAATAGATTTCTTATATCTCATAAGGGTTTCATTGTTGGCCCCTGTCTATCACTTGATATTCACTTCTTAATCACTAAGGATACATGTAACTTGTGAATTAGAATGTATACTGTACATGTCCACAAACCACATAAAATCTAATAAAAAGGATGTAGAATGTGGAGTAGGATGACCCCGAGGTCACTCGAAGAGTGAACTTATTACCGAGCATTGCACTACATCTCAAACCCCATATAGTTCTTGTGTGCGTGTATAAATGATTCCCTAGGATTCCTTGTGTAAGTTGCACACGGTGATAGAAGGCTAGATCTAGAATGTAGCAATGCATAGTATGTGTGGAGGAAATAGAATAGACTTTCCCCTCCTTTGTAGTGTATGAAAAAGTGATGTAGCCCTTATGCCTTGTATGGATGCTATATGGATGCATTTGAGGTTATTTAGTGCCTTTGGATGCAATATAGGTGGTAATAGTAATTTTTAGTGCTTGGTCCTAATTTTTGCAAAGTGGCTAAATATATATATGATTCTCTTGTTTGAATTTCGTAATTGATAATTGGAAGGCCAACCCATAAGTGAAAAAAATTCCCAAAAGATAAAATAGATCCAAAAAGAGTGAGTAAATGTAAGAAAGGGTCAAGAACACCTAGTATGGATAGAAGTTCTTAGACGTTGGTGTCCTACTTGGGTGCCGAGTTCACGAGACCATAAAATATAAATCATACGAGGTTTCATGAGGGTTGTAAGATGTGTAAAACCAAAGAGACAGTAAGAAACAAATAAAATAAGTCAAATATAGTTGTCAACCACTATTTTTCTTTCTTAGGAATCATATATACATTTGTGTGATTTTGGACCTAGAAATATACCCAAGTGCTTGATTTTGTGTCTCAGCGGATCCAAGTGTAAAAATGTTCTCCTAATCCTTCTCGAACCCTCTCCTTATTAGTCTAAACTTGTATCATGTCTTTCATGGACTTAGAATTTCTCCTAGTGTTCTGAATAATATTTCCCTAGTGTTTGAAATGTGGTGTCAATTTCATTTCATATCATTCAAAAAGTGTTTCCAATAGCTAGTTTCTTAGTGAGCCTATAAAGGTCAATTCTGGCCTTCCTAGGGCAGGCATGCATCCTCCAGAATGAATAAAAGGCCTACAATCATCCAGAGGTGGTGTCGAGGAGTTTGAAGAGTGGTGGAATTGATTTTGGAATATTTAGGAAAGTTTCGAGAGTCTTGGAGAAGTTGCAGTGAAAGCATGTTTTTCAAGGTTAAGGAGCTTGTAGTTGAAAAGGTACCTAAACTTCAACGAAGTATTCTAGAAGCTCTATGATGGTAAAAGGACAAAAAGTAACCATTGGAAATATTTAATATCCCTCTTCATGATGGAATCAAAAATTATTTACAAGACATGGTTTTTCTCATGGAAGAACAACAGTGCAGACTCATCTTGTTGTCTCAAATGAAAAAGGTGATTTTTTTCGAGGAAGAAAAATCAAATCTTGAAAACTATCTCATTGATCTTGTAATAATATTGGGAGTTAAAATTATGTGAAAATTTTCATGAAAATACCTCTCAAATCCCGAGAAAAGTTCTCTCAAGTTTCAAGGACATGTCATTATCTAAGTTAGTTCGGTGGCGAGTTTCACTCTCACGACCGTCCTAACTATCCCAAATTTCCTTGAGACATTGGGGACAACCAGGATAAGAAATTGCACCCCTCCCCTTAGATTATTTTTGAATTCATCCATAGAAGGCCCAATGAATTTTCATGGCATGTTTATTTTCAAAAATATACCCTTCGGTCCCGAATGAAAAAGGGTCATTTTTGGAGAAGGATGCAAAATCAGGTATTGGAAACCATCCCATGTATCTTGGGAGTCAAAATGATATAAAATTTTACATGAAAATGTTTGAAACACAATGGACTGAGGGGGTGAATCAATCCTACAAATTTCTTACTTCATTTACCATTGTTTACAACATCCATTAAACATCCATTCAATTATATACATTAAATAAGAGATTATTAGGTGTGCACCATACATTCAAATGAACATAAAACATGAGAGAGAACACATAGACACAAGATTTAAGTGGGAAACCCTCATGGGGAAGAAAACCCACATAAAAACATTTCTTATATTACTCAAATCAAGGACTAAATTCTATATTACACATCATAAGATATTTATTTAGTGAGGCACCAACCCCACAAAGAGCACCAACCCCTAAACCCTTGTTGATATTACTCACAACAAGAAACTCATTTGAAAATGAATCGTCATAAGAGATTTTGTAGATTAATTATCATTTAAAATAGGATTATATCATAGTTAATTTTGATCCAAGTTCATCTCACACATTAAATGGACCCATGTAGGTCAGCCATGGACCAAGACAAATAAACAAGCCAAAAATAGGCTTAAAACCCCATCACCTGGCTCATCAAAGACCTCCAAACACATCACCATGATTATTCAAGCCTCCAAATGCCTCAAACATGTCAAATACATCATAAAAACATCATCCATGCTCACACAAATCTTTTCACTAATCATTTTATTCATAATTATACAAATGAGGACCATTTCCTACTCAAAACAATTGTTTCGAAACCAATATTCACCTAACAAGCTAAATATCACACCAAAACACCTCAACTATGCCATGTAACCACTCATTGGAAATCCACTAAAATTTATATCACACCTATTCTTTCTACACCTCATGAAACATCCATGAATGTAAACCACACCTCTTTTCCTCTTCACCAAGCTGAACTACCTAGAAAGTAGTTTTGGAAACTCAATTTGATTACACCCTTTCTATCATTTTAAATAACTCTAAATTCATTCATGTTGGGCCCCTGAAATATTGGCTAAGTACAAAATATCGCATAGGAGTGCAAGGCCTAGTTGAAGAAAGGTGCGTAAGGAGAAGGCATGCAGAAAATGGTTTAAGGAAGGGTTTAAGGAAACTCCGTGGCATGTGCGCGGAAAAAGCCAAGGTTAAACAAATTTCCAAGTTCCCCCCATTTGTGCCCTAATTTCTTCATTTTTTCAGGCTATGTCATTTTTCCTTTGTCAAAATCATGAAAAGACTCGAAATGGATCAAATCCAAGTTATTTCTGTTAAAATCTCATGCCCCAGTCAAAATCATTGTTAAATCATGCTTCATTGGATTCAAAACCAAAAATCCACCTTCCTTGTGAAAAAATTCAATTTCTAGGGCATCCTCTGTATTTTTATGTTTTGACGGGCATACGGGTGTCATTTTCCCATCAAATTAATCATCACAAGCTTTTGGTGATGTGGCAGGCTCCTATTGGTCGGGGATGTGTGGGAAAACATTACTAACTTGTCATTTTTGAGTTTTTGCAAAGGAAAATTTTTGTCCATGGCCCCGCAGTGCTACAGTGATGTGCCTACGTGGCATGATTTGATTGGTTGATGGATCGGCGGGTGGCGGGTCACTTAGAAATTTTTTTCCATTTTGGAAAATTTCTCAAAATCAATTTTTTTCCCAAAGGCCCACAGTGAATGGTATGATGACACGTGGCTCGGAGGACAGGTGGAGAGGTGGGGACTTAGAAAATTTTGTTGTTTTTTGGCTCAAGGCGTCAGGGAAAATTTTGACCCGAGGGCCCGCATCCAATGAAAAGAGGACACGTGTCCAGGAGGGTCAAAAGGAAGAGGCGAAGAGTTGGAAAAATTTGAAATTTTTGGCTTCAAAATGCTAGAGGAAAATATTTTCCCCAAACCCACACCAATGAGGAAGGACACGTGTCCGGGAGAAGAAATGGAAGAAGGGGCCGAAGGAAAACTTTTTGAAATTTTGCCTTTGTGTTTGCAAGGTAAAAAGTGAAAAATGGGCCCGCCTCCAATGAAAAATGGACACGTATCTAGGAGGGTCAAGATGGAAAAGGGGGAAAAGTTTGAAGGAATTTTTTTTTTTTTAAATTAAAAATGAAAAATTTTTTTTCGAAAAGAGGAAGTGTTCGAATAATGAAGAGGACACGTGTCCAACATTTGGGATTTTGAGGATTTGGAGCGCAGAAAAATGGAAAATTTTCAAATTTTGGTGAAAAATCAAAAGGTGAAAAATCCATGAACCCATGGATGGAAAATTGGGAGGTGTCCCCCACAGCTAATCAAGGGGTGACACATGGCATTTCCAAAAGTCAAAAAGGGGAGCACGGGCCGCAAGGAGTTTTGTGCTCAGGAGGTTTGAAGGAAAATGAGGGTTGGCTCCATAGCGAATGGGAGACCGCCACGTGGCAGGGAGAGAGCGGGTGTTCGGGCCCACGGGGGTTTTTGAAGAAATTTTCCTTTTCTCAAAAAAGGAGAAAATTTCATTATTTTGGCCCACACTTTTAGTAGGGCCCACCTAGGACACGTGGCGTGTCCAGGGGGCATGCGGGGAAAATTTTCAAAATTTTCCCGAGGTCAAAAAAGGTTTGAAATGCATTTTAAGGTTGGATGCCCGGTCCAATGGTATTTGGACACGTGTCCACCTTATCCAAAAGTCAAAGAAGATATTTTTGAGCCTACGTGTTGAATCTCATCAGACACGTGGAGGGTGAAAATTTAAAGTTGATTTTAAATCAACGGTTGTTGAGTGTTTTCATTTCTTGCCACCATTGAGCTCCAAGAACTTGGAATCATCATTTTTGCACCAAATCACATGAAATTTTATATGAAATCACATCCCCTCAACCTTTTGAGATGTAATGGCATCATTCATTTGAGCTATTTGGTGCCCTATAGTGTTTTTCATGAAATATTTTCTCAGCCCGTGTAAAAACGTGAAAAGTAAAAATTAAAAGTTGCAGAGTTAAAAATGATGAGGGAAAAAGGTGGAAAATGATTGCAAATGCATGCTTGGCATGGTGGAATGACAAAAACGTGACCTTGGGATGGATAAGGATCCAAATCCATGTAATATTTTAAAATATTTGTGCATCTCTGCATTTTGCGAGCTGTTTTACAGTTTGATGTCATTTTCATGAAATGGATAGGGTTTTTGTAACAAATTTGATCCCTTGAGCATATTCTTTGCTTGGGATGCAAGGATCCAAGTTGGCATAGGGTATATTATGTAATTTGGAGGCATTTTGTAAAGTCTGATTGAAAATTTTGGAGAAAGAGAGAAGAATTTTCACGAGGAAAACTAGAAGTGTCCATTTTCTTTTGGAGAAACTACCTGAGAGCCATTTT
Source organism: Taxus wallichiana var. yunnanensis (assembly GCA_018340775.1). Classification (NCBI taxonomy): domain Eukaryota; kingdom Viridiplantae; phylum Streptophyta; class Pinopsida; order Cupressales; family Taxaceae; genus Taxus; species Taxus wallichiana. Next base: position 65,261,738 of record CM031239.1, on the reverse strand, counting down.
TGATTCCTGTTTGCATCAAATGTTCATCATGTTGAGTTGGTTTCAGCTTGTAAAGCCATCAAAAGCTTTGAGATTGTCTTAATAACATTCCCTTTGATATATTTGATCAAAATTTATGGATTAACTGTTTTATCTCTTGGCAAAGCTTGCATACACTTGTATTTCAGTATGTTTTCAATTTGTGTTTCATGCTCATGTTGCAATCTTGTGTTTGGGATCTTTATTGGTCATACATGGTCTCATTTCTTGTAGAGGGTTTGAAGGCATCTGTAATCTTCCATTCAGAAGAGCATTCATTTGAGTGAAGATAAACAGATTTAAATTCATCTTACCTTCCTTGTAAATTGAGGGTGTTTGTAAACTTTTGGGTGTACCTTAAGTCATGATCTAACAAGGGTTTCTAAATGCTTCATTGATATTTTTCTTCAAGCCTTTGTGGCAGGTTATCAAAGTTTGTGTGGAATAGTGCAGATTTGGGCCTCCATTTGTGCACACATCCTGGTTGAAAGAGTACTTCAAACTCATTGAAACATCTCTGTTGTTTAGGTGTTGTTATTCATTTTGCAAAGCTTCCCAAAGAAGTGGGTGATTCCTTATCTTGTCTTGTCCAAACATCTCTCATCAAATATCATTTTAAACTAACTCATCCTACCTATACTACCCCTACATTTGCATTTGTGTGTCCACAAAAGAACTCAATCCTTTCACAAAAATGCACAAAGTTGATATCAGGGGTTTTATCATGTCTTTAGTAGCCCTAGCCTTGTTTTGAGAACATTTCCATCATTTAGTAGTGACAACTCCTTTGAGTTTGGATAATGGATACTTGATCATGTTTTCACAAGGCCTCTTTCATGTCATAATGCAAAACACAAGGATATCTCTACCTCCTTTACCATATAAGGGCTGCAATATAGGTTCTCTTGCCTTGGTTGATAGGCACAACCTAAAATAGTGAGGGTTAGATCAAAACCCTTATGAAGGTGCTATCCACTCCCTCAAATCTTGAATGCAAACAAGTAGATAGGTGTGCTCCCCTAGCTACAAATGACATACAAACCATCTATCTATCCTTGAGTGTCTTGTGCAAGTTCATGATGTTGTTCAAGTTGTGAAGGAGATTAAATCTGATACCAACACCCGAGTGGTGCCATTCTTTGGGGGAGTTTCTTTGATTTCTTGGTGGTTTTGAAGTATTTGAAAGGTTTGAGCATTTGTGTGATCAAGTATTTGAGCTGTTACATTCTTGAGATATCATTTCATACTTCAGATCTGCATGTTTTGGGTAAAAAGGATTTCAAACTCAGCTTGCTCTTCTCATTTACTAGCAGTTTATATGATTTGGATGCATTGTTTTTGGTTGAATCAAGAAGAAGAAGATCTGATTTGTAAATCCTTGCAAAGTTTTCAGTCATAGCATACATTTGACAAATATTTTAGTGCTTTCTTGCACAACTAAGGTGGAAATCCTTAGTGGCGACTCCATGTTGTTTGGATCTTGAAATACCAGTTGTCTTACACATTTCTGTCATTTGAAACTTGTTGTTTAAATCTGTCAAGTTGGAGGGAAGGAGATCCCTCTTCATCAAGGACTCTTCTAAGAAGTTTCTCACCGAATCAAGAAGCTCAGAACTAGAAGGAAGAAGAGTGTGGAAAGTGGTTGGTGATTTGGTTGCAAGAAAAGAGATCCCCATAGTTGAATTTGAAGGAGAGCAACCTGTTATTGAAGATTATAATTCCTCTTCAAGTAGATCTGATTCAGGAAATCTTCTTGCTGATTTTCATTCTCCATCAGGTGAGGGACCTTCTTGTGTATTTAAAAAACTTACTCCTAGATCTTCTCCTGTGGTTTCTAAGTTTGCTAAAGTTTATCAAGAGAGAGAGCCTTTGGGGGTTTCATTTTAGAGATCATTCATCTATTCCAATCAGACCCATTACTACTCCTCATCAGCTTGTTTCACCTCCAAGATCACCCCCACCAAACAATATGGCTCAACCTAGACCTCCATTTGTTGTTAACACCTTTGGTCCTATAAATTTTGGAGGAATGGATGGTTATCCAAATGTTGTCCCACAAGATGTGAGAAATAGGTTACCAAAATTCCAAGGTAACAATGCCATTACTGGAGATCAGCATCTCAAACTCTTTGTTAACATGATGGAAGATTTTGAGATAGAATTTGAGGATGTGTATATTAAGTTGTTTATTCATACACTTGAGGAAGATGCAAGGGATTGGTACAAAGCTCTACCTGATAACTCTATTGACTCATGGGAAGAGATGAGTAATGCATTCAGATTACAATATGGAGACAAAACAGATCCAAGGTTCCTTCTATCCGAGTTTGAGAACATCAAGAAGAACCCTAATGAGACCGTTCATGATTTTAATACAAGATTTAATAAAACATTGAGAAGGCTGCCTGTCATTTTGAGGCCTTGTGATGAATCTTGCTTGATCAAATATGCAGATGCATTTGATAAAAAGGTAGCCTATTACTTGAGAGACAAAAATCCTACAAACTTGAGACAAGCTTTCACCATGGCACTTCAAATTGAAAATAATATTAAAGCTATTGGTAAACCACTTAAGAGGGATGGTGTGAAGCTGATAAACCCTGAGAAGCCTCAAGCTAGCAAGGGTGCTGATTTAGAAGATGTTGTCAAGACTTTGGCAGGGGCTGTTAAAGAAATTTCTTACAAGTTAGCCCGGGCTGAGAAAGGAATTGGGAAAAGTTCACAAGGACAAAAAGAACTCAAAACCATGATAGATTTGGCAATCATCCTAGGGGTGATCAAAGACAAGATGATAGAGGTAAAGGGCCTGTTGGATCTGCAAATAGACAACCCCAAGCACGTGAAAATAGAGTGGTGCCTGACCCTCTGACTGCAAGAGTGGTTGTTGTTCAAGAAATTGCTGATATGGATTGGTGTGATAGATGTTTTCTTCCTCATCCTCCATGTGAAATGGACCAGCAAGTTATTGAAGATGATAATGAAGATGAAATGGATGATGACATTTGTATGATGGGCAGCTCTTCAGCTCACAACAAGCAACAACATCAACAGATGTGATAAGTGCAAGGACTGCTGCAACCTTTTGGGATTGCATAAAGAGGGTACCATTTCTTTCTCTTCCTCAAACTCATGATGTAGATGTAGTTCAGCCTTTGAAATTCCTAATAATGACTTTGAATATCTAAGGGCTTTAATGATCAAGAAGTATGATGGTGGTATTCCTTCGGAGGAAGATAGACAATTGTTAATGAATGTTGTGGTTGGTCAAGAGAAAGAGTACAATACTAGAAGTAAAGTTGTTAGAGGAGCTGGTCCTCAAGCCAAGCCAAAGACACCCTTGCTCACAAGCATTCCCAAAGACAATCCTAGAAAAGAAACAATTGCCAAGAACCCTGTTGTCCCATGCAAGAATATCAGTCCTCTTCATGCCCAGGCTGCCAAGAACACTTCTCCATCTGATGAACCTTCTTGTTTCCCTTCTAATGTTGTTTTACCAAAGAATGTTCCATATGATATAGCCCAGGTTTTGAGCCAAATTAAAGTGAGTGTTCCCATCATTGAGTTGCTTAGAATACCTGAGCATAAGAAGAGAGCATTTGAATACTTGGGATTGAAGAAAAAGAGTATACCCCAAGTAGAAATATAAATGTTGTTGAGAATCCTCTTCAAAGCATTGCTGGCCTTGAAACACCACCACCAATGGAAGATCTTGGAGAGGCACCTAAGTATATTTGGGGACATCCTTGGTTGATTCCCAATTGAATGTTGATCCATTCTTCACAACTTTGCTCATAAAAGATAGGTTGCTTCACAATTGCATGTTTGATTCCAGTGCATCATGTAATGTCATGCCTCTAGAGGTCATGAATGAGTTGGATATCAAAGTGACAACAGCATATGGGAAGTGTACAACCATGGATTCAAGGGAAGTGCCAGGTTGTTGGTTGTGTGAAGGGTTTAGTAGTGCAACTTGCAGCCTATCCGGGTAAGAATTTAAAACTTGATGTTGTAATTGTTGATTGCCCTACCAAATGGGGTATGCTTTTGTCAAGAAAATGGGCTGCAAGTGTTGGTGGTAGTGTTCAAATGGACATGTCTTTGCCACCATTCCCATTGAGGGCAAATCTTGTCAAACTCTATGGTGAAAAGAAGATGTTACACTTGATTGAAGATCCCAACAATGCTTCTTATGAAGTGTTGTTTGCTGATGTAGATGTTGATAACTTCATTGGTTTTGCTGATGGAAAAGAGAATAAGATGGACAAATCAGAGTGCCTTGGTATGGTAGGTTCTCCATGGACATTACTATTTGATGGAGCTTGCTCCAAATTTGGAAATGGTGCTGGTATAGTGTTGGTTTCTCCTAGTTTGGAAGAGTTTCCTTTCTCCTTCAAGCTCAATTTTGAATGCACTAACAACATTGCTGAGTATGAGGCATTATTATTGGGATTAAGGATTGCATGGAAATATGGAGTGAAGGATATTGTTGCTAAAGGAGATTCAGAGCTAGTTGTCAAGCAAGTAAGAAAGTTGTATGCTACAAAAAATCAGCGTATGAAACAATATAAGCATGTTGTTTGGGACTTGATTGAAATGTTTGATTCCTTTAACATTGTTTATCATGATAGAAGTCTTAATGTGCTGCTGATATAAGCTGGCTTGTCCTTGGTTCTAGATTTGACAATTGCACCATTTCACCTTTTTGTGAATATAACATTGAAGTGCTAACAAGGCCAACTATCCCGGATAATGTGAAACATTGGCAGATTTTTTATGATGATGCACAAGTATTGAGATTCTTACAATGCCAAGGTGAGTTTTCTGGTCAGAATATTGATTGGGAACCAATGGTATGCATGAATGAAGGTAGAGAAACTTGTTTGACAAGGATATTATCAATTGAAAACAAATACCATTCCTAAAGGTCTTGTTGCACTTGAATCCAATTTTAGCAATGCTGATTGTATCATAAATAGAAAGATGTTTGCTTTCAAGGGATGTGGAAGAGCACAACTTGGGAACCAAGGATAAACCAAGGAAGATCTGGTTGGGCAGCCATCTCAACAAAGAGGAAAAATAGTCCTATGCCCAACTTTTAAAGAAGTATCAAGACTGCCTTGCCTGGTCTTATTCAGAGTTAAAGGCATATAGAGAAGATTTATTTCAGCATGAGATTCCTCTTGAGGCCAAGACTAAGCCATTTAGACAAAAAAAAGGCCTATTAACCCACTTCTTTCCATGAAAATGCAAGAAGAGTTGAAGAAATTGAGAGATGGTGGCATCATTCAGCCTACTAGATACTCATCTTGGGTGGCAAACCTTGTCCCAGTTAGAAAGAAGAATGGAGATATCAGACTTTGTGTGGATTTTAGGAATCTAAACAAAGCATCTATGAAGGACAATTACCCCTTGCCAAACATGGAGAATATGTTGCAGCTTGTAACAGGGTCAGAGATGCTTTCTACTTTGGATGGTTTCTCCGATACAATCAAGTAGTTGTCAAAGAATCAGAAAGACTTAAGACAACCTTCACTACTCCTTGGGGGACTTATGTTTTTGTAAGGATGCCTTTTGGATTGATGAATGCTGGTGCTACTTTTCAAAGGGCAAATGGATGTTGCCTTTGCTGGTTATATCAATGAATTTATTGTAGTTTACCAAGATGATGTGACTATTTTTTCAAGGCAGCGAGCAGAGACCATTTGCACCACCTAGAAAAGATGCTAATCAGATGTAGAGAGTATGGAATTTCACTTAATCCAAAGAAGTGTCATTTTGGCATGCAAAAGGCCAAGTTGTTGGGACATATTGTGTCCAAAGAAGGTGTTATGATAGACCCTGAGAGAGTGGAAGCAATCAACAAGGTGCCTATTCCAAGAACCAAGAAAGGTATCCAATCTTTCTTTGGCCAAATCAATTTCATTAGAAGGTTTGTTTCTAATTTTGCTGAGCTAACTCTCCCAATCACAAGCATGCTAAAAAGAAAGGATCAAGTTATCAAATGGGAGGAGGCTTCCATCAAGCTTTTGAAGGAATAAAGGATGCACTTAAGCATGCACCTGTTTTGGCAGCTCCAAACTATAAGAGACCTTTCCAAATCTTTTCTTTTGCATCTGAATTCACTATTGCTTCAGTTTTGTTACAAAAGGATGAGAATGGAGCTGAGAGGCCTATTGCTTTCTTTAGCAAGGCTTTACAAGTAGCTGAACTGAAGTACACAATTATGGAGAAACAAGCATTTGCATTAGTAAAAGCAACAAAGATTTTCAGCCCTATATACTTTGAGTTCAAAGGTTGTTGCCTATGTTCCTCATACAATGGTTAAAGACATCTTATCTGACATGGAGATATCAAGCAAGAGATGTAGATGGGTCAAAAATTACAAGAATATGATATGGATATCCAAACAACAAAGCTGGTAAGAGGTTTGGGTCTTGCCAAGCTCATGGCTGAGAGTAATTTGCAAAATGTAGAAGTGAATCAGCTAGAGGAAGAAAGGGCAGGTCTACTTGACAAATTGATGAATTCTGAATGGTACAAGGATGTGTCTTCTACCTCAAGCACCTATGCTGTCCTAATTACTTGAATAAAAATCAGAAAAGAGCCCTCAAGCTGGCTTCTCATAAATATATCATAACAGACCTTGGGCTGGCTTGGAAGAACCCTAAAGGTGTCCTCTTGAAATGCATAACTGAAGATGAAGCTCCCAAGTTGATTGCTGATTTCCATGGGGGATTTTGTGGAGGAAATTTTTCTGGTAGAGTGACAACACACAAGATTTTAAGAGCTGGTTATTGGTGGCCTACTCTTTTTAAAGATGCAACCCAGCTGAGTTAGAAGATGTGATAGTTGCCAACGCTTCTCAGGAAGATTGAAAGCTTCAGGCTCCCTTCCTTTACAGCCTATATCAATTGAAGCTCCTTTCAAACAATGGGGAATGGATTTCATAGGTGAGATCTTCAGATCCTTCTAGTGCTGGTTATAAATGGATCCTTGTAGCAATTGATTATTTTACAAAATGGGTTGAAGCAATTCCATCTAGAAAAGCAACACACCAAGTGGTGATGGATTTCTTGTTGAATCATATCATATGTAGGTTTGGAGTTCCAGTTAAGATTGTATCTGATAATGCTATGTGTTTTAGAGCCAAGCCTTTGATGGCAATGTGCAATGAATATGGGATAAATCTGACTTATTCTTCAAATTACAATCCACAAGGGAATGGGCAAGCTGAGTCAAGTAACAAGAACTTGCTCAAGATTATTAGAAGGACTTTGGAGATCAACAAGAAGAAGTGGGGAGAGAAATTGAAATTTGTAGTTTGGGCTGATAGAATAACTCCAAAAAGAGCAACTAGTAAGAGTCCATTTGAATTGGTCTATGGAACACAAGCATTGCTGCCCTTACATTTGCAATTGTCCACATTTTAGTTTTCCCAGCAGTTAGAAGATCAAGAACATGGCCCATATGAATCAAGGATCAATCAAATCATTGAGTTGGATGAAGAAAGAAGAGCTCTCATCAAAGGCATGTCAGATTTAGGAGAAATTGAAGAAGTTGTTTGATAAGAAGGTCACCCCTAGAGCTTTCAGTGTTGGAGATCTGGTTTTGTTGTGGGATAGTAGGCATGAAGACAAGGGCAAAGCATGGCAAGTTTGATGCTCTATGGATGGGCCCTTATGCCATTGATATCAAGATTGGAGAAAATACATTTTTTCTCAAGGATTTGGATGGGGATTTGCTTTGGAGCTTCCTATTAATGGCAGACATTTAAAACATTTCTTGGATTAAATCCCCATGTGAGGTATGCACAAGTTGTACATTTTGTATAGTCCTTGTTTTTGTTTTGTCTTTTTTTGTTGTTGGCTTGTGGTTTGCCCTTTTGTCCTTGGCAACCATTTTTGGTCTGGTTTTCTCGGCCTGTTTTTGTGAAAATTTCTAGTTTTTGGCTGCTCTGCATTTTTATACTCCTTTCCCAATGGATTCTTGGCACTTGGTCTACGTTGTGATCTTGTGGCACTCACTGGGAGTGCCCATCCCCAAGAGAGCCAATGTTGGTGCAAATATTCACTTTACACACTTTTGCCCTATTTTCCATGTTCCATTTTTGCTCCAAAAAAACGTTCATTTTTCGAGTGGTGATCTCGCAACTCATTTTTTTCCAGTTGAATGCCTTTGAAAATTTCCCTCATGTTGTTGATTTTTTGCCCTAAATTGAAACAAATTTCCAAGTTCCCCTCTTTTGTGCCCTAATTTCTTCATTTTTTTGAGCCGAGTCATTTTCCCTTTGTCAAAATCATGAAAAGACTCGAAATGGATCGAATCCAGTTTTTTTTATGTTAAAATCTCATGCCCCAGGTCAAATCATTGTTAAATCATGCTTCATTGGATTCAAAACCAAAAATCTACCTTCCTTGTGAAAAAATTCAATTTCTAGGGCATCCTCTGTATATTTTTTACATTTTTGACGGGCATACGGGTGTCATTTTCCCATCAAATTAATCATCACAAGCTTTTGGTGACGTGGCAGGCTCTATTGGGGGATGTGTGGGAAAACATTACTAACTTGTCATTTTTGAGTTTTTTGCAAAAGGAAAATTTTTCCACGGCGCCCATTTACAGTGTTGAAATGCCTACGTGGCACGATTTGATTGGTTGATGGATCGGCGGGTGGTGGGGTCACTTAGGAAATTTTCTTCCATTTTGAAAATTCTCAAAATCAAATTTTTTCCCGAGGCCCACAAGCAAATGGTATGATGACATGTGGCTCGTGGGAGGTCAGGTGGAGGGGGGGACTTTGAAAAAATTTTTGTTTTTTTTTTGCTCAAGGTCAAGGGAAAATTTTGACCCTAGGGCCCGCATCCAATGAAAAGAGGACACGTGTCCAGGGAAGTCAAAAGGAAGAGGGGCGAAGAGTTGAAAAATTTGAAGTTTTTGGCTTCAAAATGCTAAAAAAAATTTGATCTCGAGGCCCACACCAATGAATTGAAGGAAGCCACGTGTCCAGGGAGAAGAAATGGAAGAAGGGGCTGAAGGAAAACTTTATGAAATTTTTCCTTTGTGTTTGCAAGGTAAAAAAAAAAAATGGGCCCGCCTCAAATGAAAAATGGACACGTGTGTCCAGGAGAGGTGGAAATGGAGGGCGGGAATTCAAAGGAATTTGAAGTTTTTTTGGCTTAAAGGTAAAAAGAAAATTTTGGCCGAAGGCCCGTGTCGACCAATGAAAAATGACACGTGTCCAAATTTGAGAGGATTTGGAGCGCGGGAGAAATGTTGGAAAATTTTCCAAACTTTGGTGAAAAAAATTCAAAGGGAAAAATTGATCCATGGAAAATTTGGAAAATTGTGTCCCCACAGCCAATCAAAAGTGACACATGGCATTTTCAAAAGGAAAAAGGAGAGCACGGCCCCAAAGGATTTTGTGTCTCGGAGGTTTGAAGGAAAATTGGAGGGTCGGCTCCGCAGCGAATGGGAGACTGCCACGTGGCAGGAGAGAGAGTGGGTGTTCGGGCCCACGGGGGTTTTTGAAGAATTTTTCCTTTTCTCAAAAAAGGAGAAAAATTTCATTATTTTGGCCCACGACTTTTTAGTAGGGCCCACCTAGGGACACGTGGCATGTCCAGGGGGCATGTGGGAAAATTTTCAAAATTTTCCCGAGGTCAGAAAAGGTTTGAAATGCATTTTTAAGGTTGGATGCCCAGTCCAATGGTATTTGGACACATGTCCACCTTATCCAAAAGTCAAAGAAGATATTTTTGAGCCTACATGTCAAATCTCATCAAGACACGTGGAGGGCGGAAATTTAAAGTTGATTTTAAATCAACGGTTGCTGAGTGTTTTCATTTTTTTCTTGCCCATGGAGCTCCAAGATGCTTGGAATCATCATTTTTGCACCAAATTACATGAAATTTTATATGAAATCACATCCCCTCACCTTTTGAGATGCAATGGCATCATTCATTTGAGCTATTTGGTGCCCTATAGTGTTTTCATGAAATATTTTTCTCAGCCCGTGAAAAACATGAAAGGTAAAAAATAAAAGTTGCAGAGTTAAAAATGATGAGGGAAAAGGTGGAAAATGATTGTAAATGCATGCTTGGCATGGTGGAATGACAAAAACGTGACCCTGGGATGGATAAGGATCCAATCCATGCAATATTTTAAAATATTTGTGCATCTCTTGCATTTTGCGAGTTGTTTTACAGTTTGATGTCATTTTCATGAAATGGATAGGTTTTGTAACAAATTTGATCCCTTGAGCATATTCTTTGCTTGGGATGCAAGGATCCAAGTTGGCATAGGGTATATTATGTAATTTGGAGGCATTTTGTAAAGTTCTGTTGAGAATTTTGGAGAAAGAGAGAAGAATTTTCAGGAGGAAAACTGAAGTGTTCCATTTCTTTTGGAGAAACTACCTGAGAGCCATTTTTGATTCCTGTTTGCATCAAATGTTCATCATGTTGAGTTGGTTTCAGCTGTAAAGCCATCAACAAGCTTTGAGATTGTCTTAATAACATTCCCTTGCTGATATATTTGATCAAAATTTATGGATTAACTAGTTTTATCTCTTGGCAAAGCTTGCATACACTTGTATTTCAGTATGTTTTCAATTTGTGTTTCATGCTCATGTTGCAATCTTGTGTTTGGGATCTTTATTGGTCATACATGGTCTCATTTCTTGTAGAGGGTTTGAAGGCATCTGCAATCTTCCATTCAGAAGAGCATTCATTTGAGTGAAGATAAACAGATTTAAATTCATCTTACCTTCCTTGTAAATTGAGGGTGTTTGTAAACTTTTGGGTGTACCTTAAGTCATGATCTAACAAGGGTTTCTAAATGCTTCATTGATATTTTGCTTCAAGCCTTTGTGGCAGGTTATCAAAGTTTGTGTGGAATAGTGTAGATTTGGGCCTCCATTTGTGCACACATCCTGTTGAAAGAGTACTTCAAACTCATTGAAACATCTCTGTTGTTTAGGTGTTGCAATTCTTTTGCAAAGCTTCCCAAAGAAGTGGGTAATTCCTTATCTTGTCTTGTCCAAACTTCTCCCATCAGAATATCATTTAAACTAACTCATCCTACCTATACTACCCCTACATTTGCATTGTGTGTCCACAAAAGAACTCAATCCTTTCACAAAAATGCACAAAGCATATCAGGGTTTTATCATGTCTTTAGTAGCCCTAGCCTTGTTTTGAGAACATTTCCATCATTTAGTAGTGACAACTCCTTTGAGTTTGGATAATGGATACTTGATCATGTTTTCACAAGGCCTCTTTCATGTCATAATGCAAAACACAAGGATATCTCTACCTCCTTTACCATACAAGGGCTGCAATATAGGTTCTCTTGCCTTGGTTGATAGGCACAACCTAAAATAGTGAGGGTTAGATCAAAACCCTTATGAAGGTGCTATCCACTCCCTCAAATCTTGAATGCAAACAAGCAGATAGGTGTGCTCCCAGCTACAAATGACATACAAACCATCTATCTATCCTTGAGTGTCTTGTGCAAGTTCATGATGGAAGATGAATTTACTTAGAGATTCAACACTAGACCTGAATTTAAAGCATGTAGGTGGGTAGAAGAGAACCTCTCCCATGATTTATATGAAACATTTTTCTGTTGCTTCCCAGTAGAACTCTATGAATGGTTCTCAACATATGTGTCTAGATTAAGTTAGTATTATAGATCATGCACGTGGACCCAAGAAGAATACCAAAGGCTGCATAATGCATATCTGATGTGGAATCATGTTGTGGATCATTGGTGGAAGGGTGTGTTAGCTAGCTACACTCTAGAGTATGTTATTTCCACATATTCTTTTCTGGAAGTTGCTGAGTTTGAATTTTTGTGGGATCCTAGAGGATCATTTCTACATGTTGTTCCTCTAGCAATGAAGATCTTTATTATTACTTTGAGTTTAGAGGCATTTCCAACGGCTGGCTAAACCATTCTGAGCATTGGGAAAGGAAGCTAGGGTTGAGGAAGATGGCATATATTACAAAGGAGAAAGAAAGGGAGGAGAGACAACTCAAGTATAGTGAAGTGCGTGAAAGGGATATTTCTAGACAACGCAAGGCTAAAAGTGATGGATCTATGGAGGCGGAGACATTACGGGAAGGGGTTGAGGTTCATGCAGAGGATGTGGAACCTGAGCATTCTGTGCTACCCCATCTTGGAAAGTGCGTAAGAGAGAACCCTTTAGATTCTGATGAGAGTTCATCATGTGGAGAGAGAAGATTCATTAGCACGTATCTGAACCCACCTAATGACCAAACCCTAGTGCTTGGTTTTCTAGATCAAGGAAGGAGTATAGTTGACTGGTTGGTATCAGCGAAGTGATAGATTTGTGCCTAGGAGATATAATTTTTTAGTTCCAACTTCTATGGCTACATATATTCATGTATTCGGAGGAGTCTTTGGATAAGGAGCAAGTATACAAGCCTTCGGTCTCATGTCTAGGAGTGGCACGGGGTATAATAGTGGTAGTGGGGCATTATCATAGACCATCGATGCACACTTCAGTGGAACCTTGGGGACACTTGGCATGACTACTATAGGACCTAATGGTTCTGAAGGATCAGTGGGTCAAGAGGAATAGGATATGGTGGACCTAGTGGTTTTGGTGGATCCGGTGACTCGGGAGGCACATGACACAGTGGATCTAGTAGTGATGGAAACACTAGAGGGAACTAAGTCTCTATCTTAGGATAAGGGCCCTAGCCACCCCCTCAAGTCTTCTTTGAGATGTCTTTACATTTTCCAAATTATAAAGGTATTGAAGATGTTGTAGAACATGTTCACAAGTGTGAGCTGCTATGGCGTGTAAAGGGGATCAAAACCTCGGAGCGGAAGGCTAGTCAGTTTGTAATGACGTTACAGGGGCATGCACATAGCTGGTATAGGAAATATGACCCTCATCAAACAATAGTGGATTATACTACTTTAATGAATGCCTTCTTGGCATAATTCCACATCCCTGAGTTTGAACAAAAAAGCATCAATCCCCCGAAGGAAATTCAACAGGACAGGTAGAGAGTGTGTGGGAGTATGATGTGTGCTTTAAAACTCTATTATCCAAATTATCATATTATATTCACCCTTCACAACATAATCAATGGTTTTGGGGGTTGATCACACCTTTTAGAAGGGTCTTATCTCTTAAAGCTTTCATAGACCCGCGCGAGGTGTTATAAGTTACTCTGCATGCCGAGGTTGTTCAAGTGTTGACACTAGTATTAGCTAATTTTTAGAGGCTCAAATTACTACTATGGCTAAGCGGTGGAAAATTTATCTATGAACTCAGCCCATGAGACTCGCGGTGGTTTATGGTGTACGGATTATGAAGTCGAGGGGAATGTCAAGGATAGTTTCCCATGGAGGACAAGATCGTGCCATGATAGTAGACTGTGAGATTTGTCATGGGGACCATGATGTAAGTAGATGCCCCTTATTACAGTGTACAATTCAAAAGAATGTGTCTTGCTACTATAATATCTACACCTCTACAACCCATGATACTAAGGATTAAAGTCTTATTATCAGATCCATAAGGCCATTGATCATGGGGTGTGCCAAACTAGCATTTTCAGTAGTTCTAAAGCTGATGATCACTGTTATGAGGAGTGCAAAGATGGAGGCATGCGCGGAAGGGGATTTTGCAGAGGATTTCATGGTCATGGTAACAATGGAGGAAGAAGTGAGCTCCCACGTGGAACCTATTTTAATTGTCGATCTACAAAACATTACAAACGAGAGTGCCCAGACCTATTGTAGTGCTCATGGTGTAGAAATAAACACAAGTATGAGGAGTGCTCTGAGTTATTTGAGCACATGAATCAATAGCATCGGAAAGAAAAGGGCATTGTAATTGTAAGCTTTAGGAATATAGAAACTCAATGGATGTCATGGGTGGCATGTGATGCAAGATTAAAACCTATTTTAGTAACAACAAGAACAAATGCCATGCGTGCAAAGGAAATACCAAGGTAGAGGACTCTGGTTTCAAGAGAAGAAGTGGTGCAAGGAAAGTACCCAAATCCTTCTCATGAGAAGTAGGTATATCAGGAAACCATAGATGTCATTTGGATTTTACAAGGATAAATCCAGTGTCTAAAGGAGTAGTACAGGAGAGAGGAGCAAAGGAAGAAGGTACCATGTACCAGAGAAGAGCTTGAGGGAAGGTCCTACATGAAAACGTTCCCCCGTACAACCTTGACTATGATATAGAGATCACATTGAATGCAGTAGTGGATGGATGGCTATTGAGTAATATCCTCATTGACACAGTGTAGAGGTCAATGTTATCACACTAGATGCTTGGCATCATATGGGAAGGCCTGCATTACAATCATCTTCAAATGTGGTGTATATGGCAAACAAAACAAAGGCAATACCCATTGATGTCTTAAAATATGTGTCTATCACCATTTAGGGAGGAAGTTTACTGGGGACTTCGAAGTCTTAGTGCTCACCGAAGAAGACAATTTCCCAACACTACTTGGGCACCCATGGTGTTACAATAACAATGTGGATCTTTGGTTCAACAAAGGGTACATCAGCTTTGAAAATGAGGAGGAGCGAGTCATCATACCCCTGGCTGATGGGAAGTCAACACCCTATATTGAACCCTTGGGAGAAGAGGTCCTGGATAGAATATATGTGCACTTAATTAGGGATCCAAAGATAATCCATCCTATTGAAGGAGTTATCCAGTTTGAAGATGCTCAGTCGGTAAGTGACACCACCAGTCTAGCATGTGATAATTGGGTGCACGGACCTATGAATTGATCGGATGACATTTAAGAGGATTGGTGACAAAGGTGACAAAGGTGCGCATAGTCAGGCACCTAGGAGGAAAAGAGCTACCTAAGTACTCAGGAGGGGCCTCCCTAAGGTATTTTTGCAGAGAATGGAAGCTCAGTAGAAGGAAGAAAATGAAAGAAGAGGAATGTTAAGTTACGTCCTACTAGGAATTGCTACGCACTTGGTGGGCAACACATCGGGATAATCTATTGGAATGGCACAAAGTGAGAATTTCCTTTTGTGTTTGTTTCTCTAGAAGTAATGCACCCACCACCATTAAGGACTACCATAGTAAGGAGCCTACCTTTTTCCACATCTAATCCTATGAAAGAACCTGGGGAGAAGTTGCAGAAGGTTTTCCACCATCCCTTTGGGTGCACAAACTATATTCTACACTGCAAGGTTGCACGCGCGCATGGTACATACATTCTTAAACACACCGCTAAATAGGAAATTGGAACAAACTAGCATATGACCTAGTCCAAACATTCAAGTATTGAAGTACCAAGCCATCAGTTGATAAGGAATTACAGGATGTTAAGTGCCTTACCATGGGGGATAGTGCCATGGCAGAAGATAGGCTTCTGGACTTGCTTGGTGAACTAGGTTTGGGGGAGCACTTTCAAGAAGAGGAAATAGAGGAGGATCAGTTTGTGCACACATGTGTGAAAAAGGAGAAATAAAATCTTTTTATGTGATTGATGGGGAGGAAGTAAAAATTTTGGATGTTAACCATTCTATAGGGATGCACAAGGTAGTGGAAAATGCTGACACGCACACGTGCACCCACCATGAACCTCTAAAAACTAAAAATGTTAACATCAGATCAGGAGAAGAACCTAAGGAAACTATCATTGTAGATTACTGGTCGGAGAAGGAAGTCTCTAAGATCATTGATCTTTTACACGAATTTGAGGATTTATTTCCACACGGGTACCATGACCTCAAAGGCATCCACCATTCCTTGGGGGAAATGAAGATAAAGCTGAAGGATAGTGCATCCCTGGTCAAGAAGAGAACCTACCAAATGAATCCCAATTTGTGCATGAAGGTAAAGGAAGTGATAGATAAAATGATATCTTATGGGATCATTGAAGCTGTGGAAGAATCAAAATGGATAATTTTAATGGTAATCAACATCAAGAAGGATGGGTGGATTAGGATCTACGTGGATTATAAGGAGCAGAACTAAGTGTGTGTCATCGATCCTTTTCAAACCCCCTTCACTAAATAAATTTTGGAGGGATTCA
The DNA here is from genome assembly GCA_018340775.1 of Taxus wallichiana var. yunnanensis. NCBI lineage: Eukaryota > Viridiplantae > Streptophyta > Pinopsida > Cupressales > Taxaceae > Taxus > Taxus wallichiana. Next base: position 65,245,662 of record CM031239.1, on the reverse strand, counting down.
CTGGGTGTGAAATCTATTCCTTTACGGATGGATTTTCGAGGGTACCACTAAGTCTGGATTGTAAAGGAAGACCAAGAGAAGACAACTTTCACCATTGAATGGGGAAGTTTTACATACACGGTCATGCCATTTGGGTTGAATAATGCACCAACCGTTTCTCATGCATAGTGGTACAAGTGTTCCAAGAATTCATCCACAAATTTCTTCAGGTCTATCTAGATGATTGGACAGTGTATGGGCTAGTAAAAGACCATTGTGATAATCTAAGGCTGATGTTTGAGAGGTGTCGGCAATTGAGGATATCCCTCAACATTAAGAAGTGTGTCTTTAGTACCCCTTTTGGAACATTATTGGGGAATATCATATGTAAGGAGGGCTTGCTAGTATATCTTGCCAAAGTTGTTTTGATTGTGGGGTTGGGAGAACCTACTAGCCAGAGCATAGTGCATGGGTTTTTTTGACACGCAGCTACTATAGGAAGTTCATCAAGGGGTATGCCAAGATCACTGTGCCTTATAAGAATTACTAAAACATAAAATTTCCTTCCATCGAGGATAGGTGCAACAAAAGACATTTGATACATTAAAGGATATGCTTGTCACCACGTCTATATTACATTTTCCCTCTTGGGATAACCCCTTCCATGTTTATTTATATGCCTTCAAAATGGCCATTGGGGTAGTGCTTGCAAAACCTGGTGAGGGAATTGTTGATCATCCCCTATTCTTTGCAAGCATGAAGTTGACACTAGCATAACATAATTATACTATGACTGAGCACGAAGCATTGTCAATGTTCTACATGCTTCACAATTTGAGACAATATCTCATAGCAACTCCCTTTGTGTTTTATAATGACCACATGGAATTAAAGTACTTAGTGAACAAACCCATTCTACAAGGGTGCATATGCTGGTGGGTGATGTTATTCCAAGAATTTGAATTCATGGTAGTTGTGAAGATGGGAAATAGTAACTATGGACCTGATCATTTGTCAAGGATTGATTTAGGGGAGGATGGGCGAGCATTGAAAATACAATGTCGGATGTGAAATCATTTAGGTTGTGGCACGTGCCCTCAAATTTGGAGGAGATTGGAGTATTTCTAAAAGAAGGTGGGGTACCGAGAAGGGATGAAGACATTAGAGAAGAAGTAACTAGCCATATGTGTCATGCCTTACATGTTGATCGGTGGGTACTTATACAAATTAAGGTGTAGTGAAGTTTTGCAGTGTGTGCTAGAGCATGAGCACCTTGCCATCATAGAGGAATTACACGAGAGGAATTATAGGTGGACATTATGCATGTAATGCCACTACATATAAAATATTAATGGTAGGATTATGGTGGGAAACTTTGTATAAGGATTGCAAGGACTATTGTAAAGCGTGTGACCACTATCGGGGCATTGGAAAACCGGAAGAAGAGATGAAATACCTTTTCACCCTATCCATAGCACTAAAACTTTTGAGAAATGGGCAATAGACTTTGTAGGCCCTATTACACCAGCAATGTGTAGGACTGATGCATGCTACATACTCACCTACATGGACTATTTAACAAGGTGGGAAGAGGCAGCCCCAACTAAAGATTGCACAATAGCTATAAAGAGAAGGTTTTTATGGGAAAACATTATCACAAGGTATGGATGCCCTTTAAGTTTAATCGGTGATTGGGGTACACATTTTTGAATGAGACCATAATGATCATGTTAGCGAGTTCATGCTTTGGCTCATCACAAGACTACATCTTATCACCCACAAGCAAATAAAACTAGAGAAGCATTTAAACAATACTAAGTCATACCCTAACAAAAATTGTGATGTCGAAGACAAGATTTGGATGACAAGGTATCACCGTATTATGGGCTTATAGGAAAACTTATAAAAGGATAAATAAAGCCACACTATTTTAATTGGTGTTTGGCATGGAAGTTGTTCTACCGGTTTATTTCATGATACCTTCTTCTCGTGAATAGCACGTGCAAGATGGTGGTGATGAGCAAGCACTAGAAGAGAGAATTGAAGAATTGATGAATTTGGATAATAGATGATCACTCTCTAGGTGGATTTAAACAAGAGAAAAGTAAAACAAAAATCATGGCATGATCGCCACATTAAAAACAAGAAATTTAAGGTTGATAAGATGATCTTCTTGTATTATTCTAAGTTTATGCGCCACCCCGGAGGTTGAAAGTCCATTGGTTGGGTCCTTACACAATCTCGTACATCCTTGATTCGGGCACGTGCCAGTTACAAGTGTTGGATGGAACAAAATTACCTGGACACTTCAATGGGAATAGGCTGAAGCCCTACTATAAATAAGGCTTCTTGGTGTTTGTAAATAAGGTAGTTTTGCTAGATAATTTAGAATTTCCTTTATGCATTTTCCTTTCATGTATTTCCCTTTCACGTTGTTGTTTTGTTTTTCACCTTGGGTTTCAATAACCTTATTACTTTTTGAAGGTTTTGAATGTGCAGAGGGTCAGACATCATTTAAGTGTGGGGTAGAGAGATGTGAAGGAAAGCATGAGTAAAAATACCAAGGAGGATTTTGTTGAAAATCCGAGTTGAATGGCCCTGTTGAAAGAGGTACGTGAAATAAAAGGTGGAAAAGGATTGTTGGTGTCAAGATAAAACGACTTTCGGATCCCACGACAGAGAATAAATAAGTTTATAAACAACACGAGGTAGGCAAGAGAAAAAATCATGATAGAAGAAGTGCCTTCGGCATAAGCGACACACACGCACAAGAGTCTCCCGTCAAGATAGATTTCTTGTGTGCCAAAAGGTTGGGGATTATCTGTACGGTTAGGTATGTAAGTTAGGGCGCAAAAGTGAGGCTTTGTTTAAAAAATCCACTTTAAATGTAAAAAGTATGGTGGTAGGTGAAGTAGCATTTAATGCTTAAAATTGAGAAAAAACTATAAGTAAAGGCTCGAAATTTCATTATTCACTTTACGTATAAGGAGAAAGAAGCGCTTGTAGCATCTTTGTAAACTAGGGCTTCCAAAACTGATCCGTGTGAAGAAAAATTTGAAAAGTGTGAGCATGAGTAACTAGTTGGATTTGCAAACCAGAGAGAAGGGATTTCACGGGTGTAAGAGAAAAAGTGAGAAGACGTCATTTGCAAAGGAACTATCCCAGTTAGGGTTTGAAGAACTAGGGCATGGGTTTAAGGGGTTTTCTTCACAAGTTTGAGATCTAAGGTTGGAGGGAGTGGAAGAATAGAGTAACAACAAGTGATTGAAGTGATAAGAGAGCCTAAGCAATGGCACCCAAGAAAACCAGGTTGGCACACCTAAGAAGGGAAAGGGCAAGGGAAAGCAACAAGAAACTGTTGCACATACAAATGAAGAGTGGTACATAGAAATGCAATACCCAGATGGAGTATTGCTTGGGAAAGGAGTGGGAGTCCCATTTGAGAAGCATGTCTGTAAATTATTACAATCATCATTCAAGCACAATCAAGAAGGATATGGTGCTTTGGATTTAGTGCACCCAACAAATGAAAGGACACCAAAGGGTCTACCCATCTATGACAATGATGTAAAGGTCAAGTTGGAGAAGTCAGGGTTATTGCAACTCTTTGAGTTTCCCTACTTTGGGAATCCTGAGTGCCTTTACCAATGGTTGATGTCACGCATGCATGAAGACTACTTCCACTTCATAGGGCACAAGATGTGCATTACCCCACAACTCATTTCGCATTTCACAAGCCTCATCTGTGAAGGAGATAGTTTGGAGGATGACTTAAGCAACAAAGAGGAAATTAAGGAGACTGTTGCTACCTATGCATACAAAAAGGGGTTGAGGTACTATGATATCATGGATATCAATGACTCGGTGATGAAGATGGCCACGCACCTGGTACCAAAGTTAAATGGCAAAGAGAGATGGACCCAGGTTAATAAGGAATTGTTGCATGTTTGCAGGAAAATTTCAGAGGGCACCATCTACAACTTGTCTACATTCATTGCAACACCTTTGATAAACTATTATATTTCTCTTTTGCATTGCAATCGTTAACATGAAATTTTCTTGAATGAGGTGTGTTCCCTTTGTTGGTATCCAAATTTAATCTCCTTCACAACTTGAAAAAGATCATGAGCTTGTACAAGACACTCAAGGATAGATAGATGATTTGTATGTCATTTGTAGCCGGGGGAGCACACCTATCTGCTTGTTTGCATTTAATATTTGAGGGAGTGGATAGCACCTTCAAGAGGGTTTTGATCTAACCCTCACTATTTTAGGTTGTTCCTATCAACCAAGGCAAGAGAACCTATATTGCAGCCCTTGTATGGTAAAGGAGGTAGATATGTCCTTGTTTTTGCATTATGACATGAAAGAGGCCTTGTGAAAACATGATCAAGTATCCATTATCCAAACTCAAAGCATTTGTCACTACTAAATGATGGAAATGTTCTCAAAACAAGGCTAGGGCTGCTAAAGACATGATAAAACCCAGATATGCTTTGTGCATTTTTGTGAAAGGATTGAGTTATTTTGTGGACACACCATGCAAATGCAGGGGAGTAGGTAGGATGAGTTATTTTAAATGATATTCTAATGGGAGAAGTTTGGACAAGACAAGATAAGGGATTACCCACTTCTTTGGGAAGCTTTGCAAAATAATTGCAACACCTGAACAACAGAGATGTTTTAATGAGTTTGAAGTACTCTTTCAACTAGGATGTGTGCACAAATCGAGGTCCAAATCTAAACTATTCCACACAAACTTTGATAACCTACCACAAAGGCTTGAAGAAAAATATCAATGAAGCATTTAGAAACCCTTGTTAGATCATGACTTAAGGTCCACCCAAAATTTTACAAACACCCTCAATTTACAAGGAAGGTAAGATGAATTTAAATATGTTTATCTTCACTCAAATGAATGCTCTTCTGAATGGAAGATTACAGATGCCTTCAAACCTCTATAAGAAATGAGACCATGTATGACCAACAAAGATCCCAAACACAAGATTGCAACATGAGCATGAAACACAAATTGAAAACATACTGAAATACAAGTGTATGCAAGCTTTGCCAAGAGATAAAACCATTAATCCGTAAATTTTGATCAAATACACCAGAAAGGGAATGTCATTAAGACCATATCAAAGCTTTTTGATGGATTTATAGCTGAAACCAACTCAACATGATGAACATTTGTTGCAAACATGAATCAAAAATTTCTTCTCGTAGTTTCCCCAAAAGAAAATGGACTTCTTCAAGTTTTCGTTGTGAAAATTCTTCTCTTTCTCCAAAATTCTCAACAAACTTTACAAAATGCCTCCAAACTACATAATATACCCTATGTCAACTTGAATCCTTGCATCCCAAGAAAATAATATGCTCAAGGGATCAAATTTGTTACAAAACTCTTATCCATTTCATGAAAATGACATCAAACTGTAAAACAACTCACAAAATGCCAGAGATGCACAAATATTTTAAAATATTACATGAATTTGGATCCTTATCCATCCTAGGTTCACGTTTTTGGCATTCGACATGCCAAATGCTTTTGCAATCATTTTTAACCTTTTACTTCATCATTTTAAACTTTGTGACTTTAATTTTTTACTTTTCATGTTTTTTCACTGGGTGAGGAAAAAAATTTCATCAAAAACATCATAGGACATAAAATTTCCTCAAAATAATGGTGCCATTGCACTTGGACAATGAGGGTATGTAAAATCACATAAAATTTCATGTATTTTGGTGAATAAATGATGAAACCATGCTTCCTTGAGCTTCCATGGTGCCCAAAAAATGAAATTGCATAACAACCATCGATTAAATAAACTTTAAATCTTTGCCCTCAATGTGTCAGATCAGATCTTGAATATTCCCTCGAAAATACCCTTTTTCCCTTTTTATGAGGTTATACATGTGTCCAAATACCATTGGACCGAGACTTCATTTTAAAATTTACATTTGTGACCTTTTTTGACCTTGAGAAAATTTTAAAAATTTTCCCTGCGGGCCCGAACACCCGCTCTCTCCTCTGCCACGTGGTGGTCTCCCATTCACTGTCAAGGCCAACCCTCCAAATTTTTCCTTCAAACCTCTGCAAGCATCAAAACTCCATGTGGGCCTGAGCTCTCTTTTTTGACATTTGAAAAATGCCACGTGTCACCCCCTGATTGGGCAGCGGGGCACACCTCCAAATTTTCCTCGTCGGGGCCACGGGAAAATTTTTGACTTTGAAAACTTTGCCAAAGTTTGTAAATTTTTCAACCTTTTCTCCATGCTCCAAACCTCCACCAAATTTTGGACACATGTCCACTTCTTATTGGTGGCAGGACTTTGGCATCAAAAATTTCTTTTTACCCAGTGAAGTTAAAAAACTTCAAATTTCTCCAAACCTCCGCCCCTCCATTTCATCCCTTTACATACGTGTCGCTCTATGATTCGTTGCGGGCCTTTGGGTCTGAAATTCCCCCTTAAGCTGAAAAACAACAAAATTTTCTAGGCACCCACCTTTCCATGCTGACCTTTTGGACACGTGTCCACTTCTAATTGGAGGCGGGCCCTCAGGTCAAAATTTTCCCTTGAAACCTTTGAACCAAAAACAATAAAATTTTCTCCAACTCCCCACCGTCTGCATGCTCTTTGCCACATGTCACCTTCCCATTCATTGCGGGACTTTGGGCCAAAATTTGATTTTGAGAATTTTGCAAAATGAAAGCCAAAATTCCTAAGGCATTTTTGCCACCGCTGCTAATCCGTCGACCAATCAAATAGTGCCATGTAGGCACATCATCAGTAACATTGCGGGGCAGGGAGCAAAATTTTCCTTTTGCTAAAAGTCAAAAAATGACAAGTTATATCATTTTCCTACACATCCTCGGGCCAATAGGAGCCTGCCACATTAGCAATATGTTGCAAAGATAATTTTGACGAGCGGGTGACACCCGTACACCCGTCAAAAATGTAAAAAATACATGGGATGCCCCTGAAATCAAATTTTTCACAAGGAAAGTGGATTTTTCGGTTTTGAATCCAATGAAACATGATTTGACAATGATTTAGGCTTGGGAATGAGATTTTAACAACAAACAACCCAAGTTCGATCCACTTTAATTTTTGCATGAATTTGACAAAGGGAAAACGGCTCAGCCCGAAAAAAATGAAGAAATTAGGGCACAAAAGAGGGGAACTTGGAAATTTTCTTCAATTTAGGGAAAAATCATGACAATGTGAGCAATTCAAAGGCATTCAATTGGGTAAAATGACTTGTAGATCACCCACTTGAGAAAATAAAACGTTTTGACCAAAAATGGATATAGAAAATTAAGGCAAAGTGTGCAAACTTAGAATTTACACCAACATTGGCTCTTGCTTGGGGATGGGCATGCCTAGCGAGTGCCACAAGATCACAATGTAGACCATGTGCCAAAAATCCATTGGGCAAGGAGTAAAAACACATTTGCAGCCCAAAAAACAAGAATTTCACCAAAAAGGACCGAGAAAACCATACCAAAAATGGTTGCCAAGGACAAAAGGACAAACCACAAGCCAACAACAAAAAAGAACAAGGCAAAGACAAAACAAAAACAAGGGCTATACAAAATGTACAACTTGTGCATACCTCACATGGGGATTTAATCCAAGAAATGTTTTAAATGTCTGCCATTAACAGGTAGCTCCAACAAATCCCCATCCAAATCCTTGAGAAAAAGGTATTTTCTCCAATCCACAGTATCAATGGCATAAGGGCCCATCCATAGAGCATCAAACCTGCCATGCTTTCCCTTGTCTTCATGCCTACTATCCCACAGCAAAACCAGATCTCCAACACTTTGAAAGCTCTAGGGTGACCTTCTTATCATATAACTTCTTCAATTTCTCACTAAATCTAACATGCCTTTGATGAGAAACTCTCCTTTCTTCATCCAACTCAATGATCTAATTGATTCTTGATTCATATGGGCCATGTTCTTGATCTTCCAACTATTGGACAAACTGAAAAGTGGATAATTACAAGTGCAAGGGCAGTAATTCTTGAGTTCCATACACCAATTCAAATGAACTTTTACCAGTTGCTCTTTTTGGAGTTATTCTATCAGCCCATACTACAAATTTTAATTGCTCTTCCTACTTCTTCTTGTTGATCTCCAAAGTCCTAATAATCTTAAGCAAGTTCTTGTTACTTGATTCAGCTTGCCGATTCCCTTGTGGATTGTAATTTGAAGAATAATTCAGATTTATCCCATATTTATTACACATTACCATCAAAGTCTTGGCTCTAAAACACAACATTATCAGATACAATCTTAACTAGAACTCCAAACCTACATATGATATGATTCAACAAGAAATCCATTACCACTTGGTGTGTTTCCTTTCTAGATGGAATGGCTTCAACCCATTTTGTAAAATAATCAGTTGCTACAAGGATCCATTTATGACTAGCACTAGAAGGATCTAAAATCTCACCAATGAAATCCATTCCCCATTGTTTGAAAGGATCTTCAATTGATACAAGATGCAAAGGAAGGGAACTTGAAGCTTTCAGTCTTCCTGAGAAGTGTTGGCAACTATCACATCTTCTAACCAACTTGTGTTGCATCTTTAAAAAGAGTAGGCCACCAATAACCATCTCTTAAAATCTTGTGTGTTGTCACTCTACCAGAAAAATGTCCTCCACAAACTCTCCCATGAAAATCAGTAATCAACTTGGGAGATTCATCTTCAGTTATGCATTTCAAGAGGACACCTTCAGGGTTCTTCCAAGCCAGCCCAAGGTCTGTTATGATATATTTCTAAGAAGCCATCTTGAGGGATCTTTTCTTATTTTTATTCAAGTAATTAGGACAACATAGGTGCTTGAGGTAGAATACCACATCCTTGTACCATTCAAAATTCATCAATTTGCCAAGTAGACTGCCCTTTCTTCCTCTAGCTGATTCACTTCTACATTTTGAAAATTACTCTCAACCATGAGCCCTGGCAAGACCTTAACCTCTTACCAGCTTTGTTGTTTGGATATCCATATCATGTTCTTGTAATTTTTTGACACATCTACATCTCTTGCTTGATATATCCATGTCTGATAAGATGTCTTTAACCATGGTGTGGGGAACATAAGCAACAACCTTTGAACTCAAAATGTAAGACCTAAAAATCTTTGTTGCTTTTACTAATGCAAATGCCTATTTTTCCATGATTGTATATTTCAACTCAGCCACTTGTAAATCCTTACTAAAGAAGGAAATAGGCCTCTCAACTCCATTCTCATCCTTTTGTAACAAAACTGAAGAAATAGTAAATTCAGAGGCAAAGGAAAATATTTAGAAAGGTCTCTTGTAGTTTGGAGCTACCAAAATAGGTGCATGCTTTAGGGCATCCTTTATTCCTTCAAAAGAATGAATGGCAGCCTCCTCCCACTTGATAACTTGATCCTTTTTTAGCATTCTTGTGATTGGAAGATTCATCTCAGAAAAATTGGAAACAAACCTTCTAATGAAATTGATTTGGCCAAAGAAATATTGGATACCTTTCTTGGAGTGCAGGGAATGGCACCTTGCTGATTGCTTCCACTCTTTCAGGGTCTATAATAACACCTTATTTAGACACAATATGTCCCAAAAACTTGGCCTTTTGTACACCAAAATAACACTTCTTTGGATTAAGTGAAATGCCATACTCTTTACATCTGATTAGCATCTTTTCTAGGTGGTGCAAACGGTATGCTCATTGCCTTGAAAAAATAGTCACATCATCTCGGTAAATTGCAATAAAATCATTGATATAGCCAGCAAAGGCAACATCCATTTCCCTTTGAAAATTAGCACCAGAATTCATCAATCCAAAAGAAATCCTTACAAAAACATAAGTGCCCCAAGGAGTAGTGAAGGTTGTCTTTAATCTTTCTGATTCTTGTTGCAAGCTGCAACATATTTTCCAAAGTTGCAAAACATCTCTCGACCTGTTACAAGCTGCAACATATTTTCCATTTTTGTCAAGGGGCCATTTTCCTTCATAGATGCTTTGTTTAGATTCCTAAAATACACACAAAGTATGATATCACCAATCTTCTTTCTAACTCGGACAAGGTTTTCCACCCAAGATGAGTATCTAGTAGGTTGAATGATGCCACCATTTCTCAATTTATTCAACTCTTCTTGCATCTTCATGGATAAAAGTGGATTAATGGGCCTTTGTTTTTGTCTAAATGGATTAGTGTTGGCCTCAAGGGGAATCTCATGCTGAAATAAATCTTCTCTATATGCCTTCATCTCTGAATAAGACCAGTAAGGCAGCGGTCTTGATACTTCTTTAAAAGTTGGGCATATGACTGCTTTTTTTCCTCTTTCTTGAGGTGACCGCCCAACCAAATCTTCCTTGGTTTGTCTTTATTTCCCAAGTTGTTCTCTTCCACATCCCTTGAAGCAAACAATTTTCTATTTATGATGCAATCAGCATTGTTAAAATTGGATTCAAGTGCAATAAGACCTTTAGGAATGGCATTTGTTTTCAATTGGATAATATCCTTGTCAAACAAGGTTTATTTACCTTCATTCATGCACACCATTGGTTCCCAATAAATATTCGACTAGAAAACTCACCTTGGCATTGTAAGAATCTCAATACTTGTGCATCATCATCAAAAATCTGCCAATGTTTCACATTATCTGGGATAGCTGGCCTTGTTAGCACTTCAATGTTATATTCACAAAAAGGTGAAATGGTGCAATTATCAAATCTAGAGCCAAGGATAGCTAGCTTATCAAGAGCAGCATTAAGACTTTTATCATGGTAAACAATGTTAAAGGAATCAAACATTTCGATCAAGTCCCAAACAACATGCTTATATTGTTTCATATGCTGATTTTTGTGGCATACAACTTTCTTACCTGCTTGAAAACTAGCTTTGAATCCCCCTTTGAAACAATATCCTTCACTCCATATTTCCATACAATCCTTAATCCCAATAATAATGCCTCATAATCAGCAATGTTGTTAGTGCACTCAAAATTGAGCTTGAAGGAGAAAAGAAATTCTTTCAAACTAGGAGAAACCAATACTAGACCAGCACCATTTCCAACTTTCCATGGCTGTACACTTCCCATATATGCTCTTGTCACTTTGATATCTAACTCATTCATGACCTCTAAAGGCATGACATTACATGATGCACAGAATCAAACATGCGGTTGTGAAGAAACCTATCTTTTATGTGTAAAGTTGTGAAGAATGGATCAACATTCAATTGGGAATCAACCAAGGATGTCCCCAAATATAATTAAGGTGCCTCTCTAAGATATTCCATTGGTGGTGGTGTTTTGAAGGCCAGCAATGCTTTGAAGAGGATTCTCAACAATATTTACACTTCTCGCTTGGGGTAACCTTTTCTTCTTTCAATCCCAAGTACTCAAATGCTCTCTTCTTATGCTCGGTATTCTAAGCAACTCAATGATGGGAATACTCACTTTAAAACAACATTATAAGGGAAACAAGAAGGTTCATGAGATGGAGAAGTGTTTTGGCAGCCCGGGCAAGAGGAGGACTGATATTAGTGTTAGTGCAAAATCACAACACCCCTGGATGTTGATCAGGTTTCTAAGTTGATGTTCAGGCATCCAGTGTGATTGCACAACATTGAAACCTTCCTCCAAGTGTGGGACTTGCAAGAATGAGAAAGGAATCTCCAGAGAAGGCTGGTTCCTGCTCCTAAACTACCTGCCACAAGCTATTCCAGTGCAGGAAAGCTAATCTAAACCTAATCTAACCATGCCAAGGAGACAGAGAGAGAGAGAGAGAAAAGGGAAAAACAAAGCAAAATCCTACACTAAAATGGTGATACACCAGAGAAGGAGAATGTTGAACATCTATCAAAACTACCATGGAACAAGGAGAGGTGAGCAATGGGAAGGATGGACAGATGCATCACAGGCCCAAGGATAGATTTCACACAGAAAATGTCCCAAAACTCCATAAACACAGCTCCAGACCTGCAATGAACATTCAAACTTGCACAAATACCTGAAATGAAGAGAGGCAAGAAGAAAACAAGCAAAAAATGAGCAAGGATGGACAGATGCATCACAAAACACATTTTTTTTGCTTCAGAAGTTTACACAGAACATCATTTCAATAGTAAAACGCAAAAACACCATTATAGAGCAAGGGAGGAGGTTCGAACTCCATTTTCAACCCTAGAGAAGAAAAGAAGGGAGGGTAGAGCTGAAAAGATGAACAACTTGTAATCATTATAGAAAATGAACCGAATCTGGCCTTTTACAATGCATGGGTCGAGCTAGAGAGAGAAAACATAGGAAAACGTGTAAGCAACCCAACCATTGACCAAAACGCATTCTTCATTAAAATCGGTGGTTGAAACATCACTTCTAGCCATGCTGAAGAAGAATGTGGCCCATGTGCATTAAAATTGGTTGCTTTGAAACGTCGATTCCGTCTTTGAAGAAGAATGCGACCCATTTGCATTAAATCGGTTGTTGAAATGTCAATTCTGGCCATTACTACGTGCCAGAGATGTTTCTTGATTTTCTCACTCCAAACTGAACCAAAATGCAAGATTGACCCCGGAATCGTGTAGAGAATTTCATAAGCTTTCCAATGATATAAAGAATGTGCAAATCCAAGCTCTGGATCAAAAGATATGGGGGTCTGAAGATTTAGGGCACAAAACAGGCCAAAACAGATATTTGAATTTTTCCCGCGCTCTGCCACTTGGATGACACGTGTCGGGCGCTGATTGGATGAGAAATTCTCTCTCCTCTGCCTCCCGTGGGTTTCCCTTTGAAATTTTTACTTTTTTACACTTTGGAAAATTTTCCATTTTTTCCCACAGCGTCCGGCCACTTTGGGACACGTGGCATCATTTAGTTCGAGGACAGGGGTGCGGGGTCATCCTTACCTTTTAATTTTTTGGGCCCAAGACTTTTGCTAAATTTTCTAAGTCCTACCCGAGCTCGGTACTTCCTTCCTTGCTCCTTAGGACACGTGGCATGTTCTGATTCGTTGGCAGATTTTCCGGGTTTTCGCGTCCCTCGCGTATTTTTGGCCCGATGTCCCAAACCTTCTGGGAAAAATTTCTCTGATCCACCCGATTCAGGCTTCCCTGTCCCTCTTTGTATTAAAGACACATGGCAAGATTTGATTGGCTCTCGGCTCCTTCGGCTTTTCGCGTCCCACGCATCCCTTTGTCCCAAATGTCCCGGATGAAAGTTTCTTGTTTCAGCTGAACCGGGTGGTTCGCGTCCTACGTGTACTCTTGTCCCAACTGTCCCAGTTATGCAGGGACAAATAATCCGAACCGCCTTTGAATTGGGTGACCGACTTGTACCAAATCGCCGATCCACGCCTTTCATGTACTTTTTTCCCGGATGTCCCTCACTCTGCGAAACAAGACTTAGGCAATTTTCTTCATTTCTTCAGCCGGTTCACCTTTTCGCGCCCCACGCGTCCCGGTGTCTCAACTGTCCCGGATGCTTGCAGACCTCCCGGAGGCTTTTCGGCCGATTCACACCCCGACGTCCCAACTGTCCCAAGGACCTCCTGGACTAGGACTTAGCTGATTTTCTCCATTTTTTCTGCCCCAAGCTTATTTTCTGCAATTTCTTCCATTTTCTCAATCTGTTGGGATTTCTTCTTGGACAGGAGAGTTAGAAGGAAGCCGAGGGACCCCAAAAACATGATTTTGGGCCTTTAAACAATCTACTTGCTCGGGACTTGAAGAATCTGATGCATGTTATCAAAATTACCCTGGGGGGAATTTTGGATAACAGTTTTGGCGAATCAGTGGGGTCATCTTCTGCTAGATGAATGATCAGTATCCTGAAGCAATCCATTGGGCATGGAGTCATGAGTCATAACCTACAACCGATCGAACTTTGAAAACCTCCTCTCTGAGCCACTTGAAACCACTTGAACATGGATTTGTTCTCACCAAAATGCCACTCAAATGGACTGCATGCGAGCAAAACCAACACCACAAAAACTATGTATAGAACTTAAAATCATACATGCTCCAAATGAAGCATGCGAGTGTTCACAAGCACTTCTTTTGCTGAAAGCAAACCTACCTACTTTACTCTAATCGGAAGTAAAGGCAAGCTAAACAAACCCCGCAATTGGTTGTGAGAAATAGCTTCCTTTTCTCAAAAGTGGCAGCCATGTAATTGATTTGGAGCTGATCATGGCTGTTAGGATGAGTGGAAAATCAACAAGAAGTGGTCTTCCACCCGATCATCAAGGTATCGGCTGAAGGTGAATTCAATACCTCTTTTAGTTGCTCGCATTTGGATTGAAGAGGTATGACAACTGATCCTTGGTACTTTGTAGCTCACCCTCATGCTCGAAGCAAGCATGACTGGTTGTGAATTCTCCTTTGGATCCAATAAAGCTAGATACCTGATTGGGCAAGGTTTGATCCGTTTGATATGCCCATAATTCTGATTTTCAACTCCAAGAATGGAGTCTTCTTGTAGACCCTCCTGAATGGATGGTGTGGAAGAAATGGTGAAATTCCTCTGTCCTTTCTCTTCCTCCATGAAGAACATGAAAGATTAAAATCTTCCAATCTGGGATCCAAAGAGCTACTATAAGGTGCGGCTGCTGCAAATTAATGTTCTCCTTCATGACAACAGAGACTCAAGTGTTTGGAAAGTGGATGATGAAAGAGAGAATGGTGGAAGCTCAACTGACTCTTCTCCATCAAAACAGTCCTCCAAATCGGCGAGATAAACCGCCTCATGGCTGTCCTGCTGCAAATGCTCAACTTCCTCCATGGTGTCCTCTTGATCTCGTAACTTGACCACCATGGTTTCTCTCATCCTCCAACATTGAGTTTGAGAGGTTAGACTCTTCTTCAAAGACACTAGATCTTGAGAGAGGTGAAGTAGAAAGAATTGAAGGTTCTCCCGTAGCTTGCTTTGTGCTCAAAACCTTTGGATCTGCAATTTTATCCTCCATAATGAGAATATGCTCCTCTTCTTTTGGATTTGGAGCAGCTTCTCCTTCCTCCAATGTTTGAAGACAATCTTTCTCTTGATTGAACTCTTCCTCCAGCATGAAGTTTGTCAAGTCAAACTCTTCAATCTGCTGCTCTAGAGGACAAGTTGGGACTACAAGATCTTCTTCTTGTCTTTGTGTAACAAAAATCAGTCTTGACCACCATTTTTTCTCCAACTCCCATCTCTTCGTAGGTTTAACCATCAAGGGATCTTTGTCATCCCAAACTTGGCAACCAAAACCCTCAAGTTGTCTGTCATTTCTTTTCTTCTTGGCTCTTCCTCTTGCTGTCCTTGATGACTATTTTTGCAATTTCTTCTTCCCCACATGGAATTGGGAATGCAAGAGGAGGGATGGGTTGTAACTCAATTGATTTGGCAATTTTTTGTGGTGGTGGAGGTAGAAACTCTTGTTTCTTTGGAGGAGAGGGTATTTCTTTTAGCTCTTGTGGAGGGGATGACTATTTGGAAGGAAAAAGGAAAGAAGAATTGAGGTGTGGTGGAAGACTGAGAGGTGGAGAAATGGATTCAACACTTGGGACAGCAGATGGGGAGTTTAGAACTTGACACTGCTGAGATAAAACAGATTGGGAAAGAGGAAAAAGAAAGGCATGAGATGGCGTGCTTACCCGTTGACAAGGTTGCTGAATACTCCTCTCATACACCTCTATTTCTTCAATCCACTTTGTGCAAGTTGGGGCAGCATCTTCATCATGAAGTCCAGCTTCTCCTGAGGGCTGAAGTGTCTTGGAAAAGGGCCTCCCCATGGACAAGGAGTCCTGCAACCAATTCTGAAAGCTCTCATTTGAGCTGTTGCTTTGGACTGCACCATCTCTACCTCCATCTTTTGGATTTTCTCCAACAGACCAGCATCTTGCATCTGATTGTCTTCATAACCAGCATACTCTTGCTCTTGGAAAGCTCCGTAGCCAAAATGATCTTGGCATTGCTACTCATATATGGTATGCATACTGATCTTGAATCTACTCAAAATGTTGATTTGAAAGAGTTGTAATGCATGTTGGAGGTGGAATATACTGCTGTTGTTGATGTGAATTCCATAATGGAAATGAATTCATGATTGCACAACTTCATGGAATGGAAAAGAATGAAAGGGATGGAAAGAAGGATGGAAATGGATGAAAAATAGGTCTGCAACTTCGAAATGGGTTACTTGATCGATGATGGAGTATCCGGATGTGTTTGCAAGTGCCTCCAAAGGCTGAAATATTCACAGGAACACACCAACCTGTAAAAGATGAAGTGGAAGACCTCTAAGGTCCCACTGGGTGTGCCAAAACTGTTGGTGCAAAATCATAGCACCCCGGATGTTGATCAGATTTCTAGGTTGATGTTCGGCATCCAAAGTGATTGCACAACATTGAAACCTTCCTCTAAGTGTGGGACATGCAAGAATGAGAAAGGAATCTCCAGAGAAGGCTGGTTCCTGCTCCTAAACTACCTGCCACAAGCTATTCCAGTGCAGGCAAGCTAATCTAAACCTAATCTAACCATGCCAAGGAGACAGAGAGAGAGAGAAAAGGGAAAAATAGCAAAAGCCTACACTAAAATGGTGATACACCAGAGAAGGAGAATGTTGAACATCTATCAAAACTGCCATGGAACAAGGAGAGGTGAGCAATGGGAAGGATGGACAAATGCATCACAGGCCCAAGGATAGATTTCACATAGAAAATGTCCCAAAACTCCATGAACACAGCTCCAGACCTGCAATGAACATTCAAACTTGCACAAATACCTGCAATGAAGAGAGGCAAGAAGAAAACAAGCAAAAAATGAGCAAGGATGGATAGATACATCACAAAACACATTTTTTTTGCTTCAGAAGTTTGCACAGAACATCATTTCAATAGTAAAAGGCAAAAACACCATTAGAGAGCAAGGGAGGAGGTTCGAACTCCATTTTCAACCCTGGAAAAGAAAAGAAGGGAGGGCAGAGCCAAAAATATGAACTTGTAATCATTATTGAAAATGAACCAAATCTGGCCTTTTACAATGCATGGGTCGAGCCCAGGAGAGAGAGAATGTAGGAAAACGTGCAAGCAGCCCAACCATTGAACAAAACACATTCTTCATTAAAATCGGTGGTTGAAACATCACTTCTGGCCATGCTTTGAAGAATAATGTGACCCATGTGCATTAAAACTGGTTGCTGAAATGTTAGTTCTATCCGTGCTGAAGAAGAATGCAACCCATTTGCATTAAATCGGTTGTTGAAACGTCGATTAAGCCATTACTATGCACCGAGAGACATTTCTTTAGTTTCTCTCTCAAACTGAACCAAAATGCAAGATTGACCCCGGAATCGTGTAGAGAATTTCATAAGCTTTCCAATGATATAAAGAATGTGCAAATCCAAGCTCTGGATCAAAAGATATGGGGGTCTGAAGATTTAGGGCACAAAACAGCCAAAACAGATATTTGAATTTTTTTCCGCGCTCTGCCACTAGGATGACACATGTCGGGCGCTGATTGGATGAGAAATTCTCTCTCTCTCGCCTCCCATGGGTTTCCCTTTGAAATTTTTACTTTTTTACACTTTGGAAAATTTTCCATTTTTTCCCCGCGCCCCGCCACTTTGGGACACGTGGCATCATTTGGTTGGAGGACGGGGCGCGGGGTCATCCTTACCTTTTAATTTTTTGGGCCCAAGACTTTTGCTAAATTTTCTAAGTCCTCCTGAGCTCCGTACTTCCTTGCTCCTTAGGACACGTGGCATGTTCTGATTCGTTGGCGGCTTTTCCGGGTTTTCGCGTCCCTCGCGTATTTTTGGCCGGATGTCCCAAACCTTCTGGGACAAATTTCTCCGATCTGCCCGATTCGGGCTTCCCTATCCCTCTTTGTGTTGAAGACACGTGGCAAGATTTGATTGGCTCTCGGCTCCTCGGCTTTTCACGTCCCACGCGTCCCTTTGTCCCAAATGTCCCGGACGAAAGTTTCTTGTTTCTTGAGCCAAGGCGATTCGCGTCCTACGCGCGTACTCTTGTCCTAACTATCTTGGGTACCGCTGCAGGACAAATACTTCCAAACTGCATGAATTGGGTGACTTGCGCCAAACCGGCTGATTCATGCCTTTCACGTACTTTTGTCCTGGATGTCCCTCACTCTACGAAACAAGACTTAGGAAATTTTCTTCATTTCTTGACCGGTTCACCTTTCCACCCCCCGCTCGTCCTAGTGTCCCAACTATCCTGGATGCCCCGCAAACCACACCGAGGCTTTTCACTGATTCGCGCCCGACATCCCAACTGTCCCAAGGACCTCCTGGACTAGGACTTAGCTGATTTTCTCCATTTTTTCTGCCCCAAGCTTGTTTTTTGCAATTTCTTCCATTTTCTCAATCTGTTGGGATTTCTTCTTAGACAAGAGAGTTAGAAGGAAGCCGAGGGACCCCAAAAAACATGATTTTGGGCCTTTAAACAATCTAATTTCTCGGGACTTGAAGAATCTGATGCATGTTATCAAAATTACCCTGGTGGGGAATTTTGGATAACAATTAGTGCATGGGACAACAGGGTTCTTGGAAATTGTTTCTTTTCTAGGATTGTCTTTGGGAATGCTTGTGAGCAAGGGTATCTTTGGCTTGGCTTGAGGACCAGCTCCTCTAACAACTTTACTTCTAGTATTTTACTCTTTCTCTTGACCAACCACAACATTCATCAACAATTGTCTATCTTCCTTCGAAGGGATACCACCATCATACTTCTTGATCATTAAATCCCTTAGATATTCAAAGTCATTATTAGGAATTTCAAAGGCTTGAACTACATCTACATCATGAGTTTGAGGAAGAGAAAGAAATGGTACCCTATTTATGTAATCCTAAAAGGTTGTAGCATTCCTTGCACTTATCGCATCTGTTGATGTTGCTACTTGTTGTGAGCACGAAGAGCCGGCCATCATATAAATTTCATCATCCATTTCATCTTCATTATCATCTTCAATAACTTGCTAGTCCATTTCACATGGAGGATGAGGAAGAAAACATATATCACACCAATCCATATCAGCAATTTCTTGAACAATAGCTACTCTTGTAGTCAAAGGGTCAGGCACCACTCTATTTTCACATGCTTGGGGCTGTCTGTTTGCAGATCCAACAAGCCCTTTACCTCTGTCATCTTGTCTTTGATCACCCCTAGGATGATTGCCAAATCTATCATGGTTTTGAGTTCTTTGTTGTCCTTTTGAAATTTTCCCAATTCCTTTCTCATCTCACGCTAACTTGTAAAAAAATTCTTTGTGCAGCCCCTACCAAAGTCTTGACAACATCTTCCAAATCAGCACCCTTGCTAGCTTGAGGCTTCTCGGGTTTATCAGCTTCACACCATCCCTCTTAAGTGGTTTACCAATAGCTTTAATATTATTTTCAATTTGAAGTGCCATGGTGAAAGCTTGTCTCAAGTTTGTAGGATTTTTGTCTCTTAAGTAATAGGCTGCCTTTTTATCAAATGCATCTGCATATTTGATCAAGCAATATTCATCACAAGGCCTCAAAATGATAGGTAGCCTTCTCAATGTTTTATTAAATCTTGTATTAAATTCATGGACTATCTCATTAGGGTTCTTCTTGATGTTCTCAAACTCAGATAGAAGGAACCTTGGATTTGTTTTTCCCCATATTGTAATTTGAATGCATTAATCATCTTTGCCCACGAGTCAATAGAGTTATCGGGCGAGCTTTGTACCAATCCCTTACATCTTCCTCAAGTGTGTGAATTAACAACTTAATATACACATCCTCAAAATCTATCTCAAAATCTTCCATCATGTTAACAAAGAGTTTGAGATGCTGATCTCCAATAATGGCATTGTTACCTTGGAATTTTGGTAACCTATTTCTCACATCTTTTGGGACAACATTTGGATAACCATCCATTCCTCCAAAATTTATAGGACCAAAGGTGTTAACAAAAAATGGAGGTCTAGGCTGAGCCATATTGTTTGGTGGGGGTGATATTGGAGGTGAAACAAGCTGATGAGGAGTAGTAATGGGTCTGATTGGAATAGATGAGTGATCTTTAAAATGACAACCCCCAAAGGCTCTCTCTCTTGATAAACTTTAGCAAACTTAGAAACCACAGGAGCAGATCTAGGAGTAAGTTTTTTAAATACACAAGAAGGTCCCTCACCTGATGGAGAATGAAAATCAGCAAGAAGATTTCTTGAATCAGATATACTTGAAGAAGAATTATAATCTTCAATAATAGGCTACTCTCCTTCAAATTCAACTATGGGGATCTCTTTTCTTGCAACCAAATCACCAACCACTTTCCACACTCTTCTTCCTTCTAGTTCTGAGCTTCTTGATTTGGTGAGAAACTTCTTAGAAGAGTCCTTGATGAAGAGGGATCTCCTTCCCTCTAGCTTGACAAATTTAAACAACATGTTTCAAATGACAAAAATGTGTAAGACAACTGGTATTTCAATATCCAAACAACAAGGAGTCGTCACTAAGGATTTCCACCTTAGTTGTGCAAGATAGCACTAAAATATTTTGTCAAACATATGCTATGACTAAAAACTTTGCAAGGATTTACAAATCAGATCTTCTTCTTATTGAATCAACCAAAAACAATGCATCCAAATCATATAAAATGCTTTGCAAATGAGAAGAGCAAGTAAGCTTGAAATCCCTTTTTACCAAAAACATGTAGATCTGAAGTATGAAATGATATCTCAAGAATGTAACAGTTCACATAATTGATCACACAAATGCTCAAACCTTTCAAAGACTTCAAAACCACCAATAAATCAAATAAACTATCCCCTGGAAATGGCGCCACTTGGGTGTTGGTATCCAGATTTAATCTCCTTCACAACTTGAACAACATCATGAACTTGCACAAGACACTAAAGGATAGATAGATGATTTGTATGTCATTTTTAACTAGGGAGCACACCTATCTACTTGTTTGTATTCAAGATTTGAGGGAGTGGATAGCACCTTCAAGAGGGTTTTGATCTAACCCTCACTATTTTAGGTTGTGCCTATCAACCAAGGCAAGAGAACCTATATTGCAGCCCTTGTATGGTAAAGGAGGTAGAGATGTCCTCGTGTTTTGCATTATGACATGAAAGAGTCCTTGTGAAAAAATGATCAAGTATCCATTATCAAAAATCAAAGGAGTTGTCACTACTAAATGATGGAAATGTTCTCAAAACAAAGCTAGGGCTGCTAAAGACATGATAAAACCTAGATATGCTTTGTGCATTTTTGTGAAAGGATTGAGTTATTTTGTGGACACACAATGCAAATGCAGGGGTAGTAGGTAGGATGAGTTATTTTAAATGATATTCTAATGGGAGAATTTTGGACAAGAAAAGATAAGGAATTACCCACTTCTTTGGTAAGCTTTGCAAAATAATTGCAACACCTGAACAATAGAGATGTTTCAATGAGTTTGAAGTACTCTTTCAACTAGGATGTGTGCACAAATGGAGGCCCAAATCTAAACTATTCTACACAAAATTTGATAACCTGCAACAAAGGCTTGAAGAAAAATATCAATGAAGAATTTAGAAACCCTTGTTAGATCATGACTTAAGGTACACCCAAAAGTTTACAAACACCCTCAATTTACAAGGAAGGTAAGATTAATTTAAATATGTTTATCTTCACTCAAATGAATGCTCTTCTGAATGGAAGATTGTAGAAGACTTCAAACCCTCTGTAAGAAATGAGACCATGTATGACCAACAAATATCCCAAACACAAGATTGCGAACATGAGCATGAAACAAAAATTGAAATCATACTGAAATACAAGTGTATGCAAGCTTTGCCAAGAGATAAAACCAGTTAATCCATAAATTTTGATCAAATACACTAGCAAGGTAATGTTATTAAGACAATCTCAAAGCTTGTTGATGGCTTTACAAATGAAACCATCTCCACATGATGAACATTTTATGCAAACAGGAATCAAAAATGGCTCTCGGTAGTTTCCCCAAAAGAAAATGGACTTTTTCCAGTTTTCCTTATGAAAATTCTTCTCTCTTTCTCCAAATTTCTAAACATACTTTACAAAATTCCTCCAAACTACATAATATACCCTATGCCAACTTGGATCCTTGCATCCCAAACAAAGAATATGCTCAAGGGATCAAATTTGTTATAAAACTCTTATCCATTTCATGAAAATGACATCAAACTATAAAATAGCTCGCAAAATGCCAGAGATGCACAAATATTTTAAAATATTGCATGAATTTAGATCCTTATCCATCCCAGGGTCACGTTTTTGGCATTCAGACATGCCAACATGCTTTTGCAATAATTTTTCACCTTTTACTCTCACCATTTTTAACTCTGCAACTTTAATTTTTACTTTTCAAGTTTTTTCATGGGTGAGGAAAAATTTCATCAAAAACATCATAGGACATCAAATTGCCTCAAAAGAATGGTGCCATTGCACTCGAATGGTCACGGGGATGTGAAATTACATAAAATTTCATGTATTTTGGTGAAGAAACAATGAATCCAAGCTTCCTTGAGCTTCCATGGCGCCGAAAAATGAAATTACCAAAGATCTCATTGATTTAATCAACTTTAAATCTCTTCCCTCCACGTGTCAGATCAGATCTTGAATATTCCCTCGAAAATACCCTTTTTTCTCTTTGGATGAGGTGGGACACATGTCCAAATACCATTGGACCGGGCCCTCATTTTAAAATTTACATTTGCGACCTTTTTTTGACCTTGGAAAAATTTTGAAAATTTTCCCCATGGGCCCGAACACCACACCCGCTCTCTCCTCTACCACATGGCGGTCTCCCATTCGCTGTCTAGGCCAACCCTCCAAATTTTTCCTTCAAATCTCCACAAGCATCAAAAATCCATGCGGGCCCGAGCTCTCTTTTTTGACATTTGAAAAATGCCACGTGTCGCCCCCTGATTGGCTGCAGGGCACACCTCCAAATTTTCCTCGTCGAGGCCACGGGTAAATTTTTGACTTTGAAAACTTCACCAAAGTTTGTAATTTTTTCAACCTTTTCTCTACACTTCAAACCTCCACCAAATTTTGGACACATGTCCACTTCTTATTGGTGGCGGTCTTCGGCATCAAAAATTTCTTTTTACCCAGTGAAGTTAAAAAACTTCAAATTTCTCCAAACCTCCACCCCTCCATTTCATCCCTTTGCGTCCGTGTCGCTCTATGATTCATTGCGGGCCTTTGGGTCCAAAATTTCCCCCTTAAGACAAAAAATTAAAAAAATTCTAGGCACCACCTCTCCACGCTGAATTTTTGGACATGTGTCCACTTCTAATTGGAGGCGGGCCCTCAGGTCAAAAATTCCCTTGAAACCTTTGAGCCAAAAACAATAAAATTTTCTCCAACTCCCCGCCGTCTGCATGCTCTCTACTACATGTCACCTTCCCATTCATTGCGGGCCTTTAGGCCAAAATTTGATTTTGAGAATTTTGCAAAATGAAAGCCAAAATTCCTAAGGCATTTCCGCCACCCGCCAATCCATCGACCAATCAAATTGTGCCATGTAGGCACATCACTGTAGCACTGCGAGGCCATGGAGAAAAATTTTCCTATTGCTAAAAGTCCAAAAATGACAAGTTATATCATTTTCCTGCACATCCTTAGGACAATAAGAGCTTGCCACGTTAGCAATATGTTGCAAAGATAATTTTGACGGGTGGGTGACACCCGTATACCCGTCAAAAACATAAAAAATACATGGGATGCCCCTGAAATCAAATTTTTCACAAGGAAAGTGGATTTTTGGTTTTGAATCCAATGAAACATGATTTGACAATGATTTAGGCCTGGGGAATGAGATTTTAATAGAAAACAACCTAGGTTTGATCCACTTTAATTTTTTACACGAATTTGACAAAGGGAAAATGGCTCAGCCTGAAAAAAAAATGAAGAAATTAGGGCACAAAAGAGGGGAACTTGGAAATTTGCTTCAATTTAGGGCAAAATCATGACAATGTGAGTAATTCAAAGGAATTCAATTGGGTAAAATGACTTGCAGATCACCCACTTGAGAAAATAAAACGTTTAGACCAAATGGATATAGAAAATAAAGGAAAAGTTTACAAGCTTAGAATTTGCACCAACACCCTTGATTTATGAAGATCATGCTTGTTATGGATAAATCATTTCTACTCTTGGATTCATGAGACTGAAATGATATGGCTTGCAAGAATTCATTTTCACTACTGATAGGTGAGTTGTAATTTGGTTTTGAGGGTTGCAAACTTATCTCTTTTAACTAACTCATCCTTGGATCAATTCCAGTGATCCAAGGAATGTTTTAAATCTCATTACTAGATTGAATGGTAAACTGACATTCATAGGTTGAGAGACGTAGCAGACTGAACTTTTGTATGTTACAAATTTTTTGGTCGTGTAAGATTGTTCCTACATTCGGTTGTATGCTTGTGCTTGGATATTTGGGATTGATATCTTGGGACATTCAACGGTGTAAATGGAACAAACTCTACTTCATGACTATGAAGGGAATCTAAATCCTAAACCTATGGGATTATCCTAATGGTATTCTAAAATAAGGTATCCTAAACCTATGGTAGCTATGTCTACTTATTTAGGTGCCAATCTAACCTAAGCTTCATATTCTATTTTGTTGGGATGGCATCCTAACCTAAGTTGTGCTAAATGGAATAAGGGAGAAATAACCTAAGGTAATGCTAGGCTATTTTTAACCTATACCTAATACTATTTGGTTGTAATTTTGATCTAACCTAAGGTGGTAATTACTTATGGAAATGATTTTGATTAAACCTAAGGTTATAACCTAAGTTATGGAAATCTATCCTAAACTATTCAAGGGGACCTAGGGTCACATGGCATGTTGGTGATGGTTCCAAAGGAATTTATTTGATTTGATTTGTTTGAATAAATGGGAAGTACTGCCAGTTTTGGAAAAGGCATGTAAAGTTAGTGGGACTTACGTGGAGTCTTCACTAAAGTTGGAAATGCATGCTGAAGTTGAAATAGGTTTCGCCAATTTTAGGAGGCGGTGGAAAGGAGAGATAGGTGGGAGATTGGGTAGTAATTGCATTAATGAACCTCAAATTTTACGTGTAAACCGTCTTGGAAACAATGAAGGCATATTTGTTGGAGGTTGTTTGGTCTTGCATGCCTTGTTATTTTTTCTCTGCATGGAGCTATCTGGTTCTTCAAACCAACAGTTTGACTTTTACTTTATGGCTATTTTTGGTTTCTCTGGTATATTTTCGATCCAAGGAAAGTATATGAGGCATTGGAGAAAGAGATGTTTGGTTGTTGATCTTTCTTGGAGGAGAAAAAAAGTTGGAAGCTCAGCTAGAATTCTCCTTCAAATTGGAAGAAGCACTATCAGGAATGATAGGCTCTACCCATTAAGGTTTCTTGTTTTCTTCTAAATGTTTCATTAAAATAACTCTGCTCTCATGATATAAAGTTTTCATGTTTTGTCATGCGGTTATTTACTTTCATGATTGAAGGAAATAGTAATTTTATCTTGTCGATATTCTTTATATCTATTTGTATACTATTACTATTGTCAATTAATTAATAATTTGGATTAAGGGGATGGTACAATCTCCTTACTATAGTGAAATATGTATTGTATATATAATTAAACTATATGAGTGATGAATGATAAATAGGTTATGTTAACCCTAACATCTAACCATTAGGAGGAAGACTCTTCCTCTCTCAAAAGAATGAAAAATAAAAGGAATGGTGGTTATGATCTTTAATTTGTGTACTTCATTTATATAAAGTAAACACTAGCTGAACCTAGGTGGATGATACACTTTCTTTGGTCAGCTAGGTGGCGAATAAAATTATCCGTTTGATAATTATTGTCCTATTTATGGGATAAGCGCTTGTTATGCCAAGATTAATGAACATAAATGCAAACATGGGATAATGAAGTTCTTAATATCAAATCGATTAATTATGGATAGAGAAATTAATGAATGTTGGAATTAGGGTTAGGCATGGTTGCTGTAATCTAAATCTTAATCTAAATTTAATTATGAATTAATGACCACCAAGGGGTATGTACATCATGATGAATCAGTTCTAACGGATGTTGGCACATGCTAACTGTAGGACTGTACCTTTGAGAAGACCAAGGGATTCTCCGAGATACGAGTGTTGCGGTTGACATGTGGCAATACCTTTCCATATTTTTCATCTAGATCTACACACATATGGACTTGAACTTAGTTTCCCTCTAGGTCAAGTTAGTAGCATGTTTAGAATAGGGAGTAACTTTCTATGACTCAAGGTACCTTGGCACATTCGGTCGACTTAGGTCAGTCGAGTATGCCCATATACCCTAAGTCATCATGAGCGTCTTCCTATAACAAATTATGTTGCTAACCTAGGCTAGGGTCAAACCTTGGGCAAGTGGACTGACGTAGTTAGTAAAGACCATTCTAGATAATAGTAGAGTGAGGTGAAGGATGTATTCCAAATTGATGAGTATGTCGTCTAGGAATAGTAACATGAATAGTATGTTGTAAATATTTGGCCAAACTAGCAAGCTACCGGTTACATTGTCCTATGTCGCCTAGTTTAAAGAATGTGATGTCAACATTTGGTAACAAATATTCAGATAGGTTCTTTAAATAGATCACTCAGTACCTAAAATAGGGTAGGAAAACCAAGTATACGTAGTATACATAAATTATTCTATACTTTAAGACAAACATGAGAGATCGGTTGGTAACCGAGTCATGGAATGAGAGATTGGTAGTTTATCGAGTCATTACAGCTACATATGGTTATCTATTATGAGATTGATTGGTATGGAATGTGTGTTCTAAATTATATTTTATTTAGAATAGAGAACATTGTGTTAAAAAAAAATTTCCCTTGTTTCTAAAGTCTTAATATAGGAATGTTATATTCATCACGGATGAGATTGTTAGTAGCACGAAGGAAGGTGAAAAAATCATTTTCAGTATTTTCCTACTAACCATTGTGTTTTTAGAGATTAGAGTACCGGATGCTTGAAAAAAATTGTGTGGGAGTACCCTTCACCCATGAAGATATTTGAAAAGTATTCCTGTGACACTATGATGTTCGTGCACAAGGTGCACTTCAAGAAATGGTATACGCACTGAGGAATGTGTTCGAGTTGTAATAGAGGATTCTTGAACAACTGTCAGTGGCCACCAAGGGAGAGGAAGAGTTTTCTATGTACCAACATTTCTTCCTAGGAAGATTCAAACTAATAGATGAGACATGGAGCCCTTGGTGCAAGCTCCCTTTTTCCTTCACAACTCAACACTTCCAAGCAAGAGTGAGAAGTTGAGGTTGGACCTTGGAAATCTAGATAGGGACCATAGGCAAATGTGCAAAGGGTTGGTCTACCCCAACAAGCACACATACGTGGAGAGGTACATGTCACATGAGGTTCAAATGGTGAGGCCCATGACCTTTCCCATTACAGAGAGGATCTGCGGCATGCATATACCTCCGTATAAGACCCAAAGATGAGAAGGGCGCGTACCTAGAAAATGAGATATCCATACCGAGGACCTAACTCGGAAGGAATATACCCACACCCAAGCGGGAGGAAAAAGAGCCGAGAGAAAATACCAAGTGTGGTGGAAACACGGGTAATAGGCTCCCTTGGGACAAGCACCAGAACCAACATGTACTCACACAAGAAGAAGTCCATAATCAAAAAGAAGACTCCAGATCCAGAAAATCCATTAGACAAGGAGTCATTGAAGGAATAAAAGATAGAGTCACCTACACTAGAATCCCTAGTTAGGAAGAAGCAGAGGGTAGAAGAAGAAACTGCCTCAAAAGAAACTGAGAGTTTGGAGAGGTACACAAGTGAAAAGGATGATGATGATGAGGAAGATGGAAGTGAAGAAGATGATCCTAGAAGAGATCAAGAGCCACCCATCTTTGACATGCATGACTCAGAAGAAGAACAAGGGTTCTATTTCATATGGTGCAAGGGTAGCCAAGAGGGGAAGGCACCCATGACATAAGGAGATTTGAGGAGGTCAGCACATAGAAATAGAGGAATCCAAGCCTTACATAAGAGCAAATAACCAAGGCAGTAGAAGAAGAAGCAGCAAAGATCATGGAGACCCTGGTGGAAGAGGAGTTGGAATGCAATTGAGCTGGTATTGAATGAGGATAAGGAAGAGAGCATAGAAAAGGACCATGGTAGCACTAGAGGCCCCATGCTAACTGTAGTTATTCCTAAGGGAACATGCATGGGAGGAAGGCATGTGGAGGAGGAGAGGCCAAGGATGGGTTATATTAATGACCCCAACAAAGTGTTATGTGCATAGTTCTAGAGCATAGTTCCAGCAGAGGAGCTCGTGGCAATGTCATCTTTTGATAAGGAGGATGCTTACTCATGGAAAAGGAAGATGCTCTCATGGGCATTTGAGTCCCATCTTGATGAGCCAAAATTTAAAGTAAGTAATGGGGAAATCATAACATTGCCAAAATCAAAAGGAGACAACCCATTGGTGAATTCTCAGTAGCTCTCAGATGAGAAACTATGCAATGCGCTCACAAGGTATCCATTGAGGTCGAAGCTAAACTCTCTGGGAAAAAAGATAAAATCAAAGATCTACAGGATGAGCTGAAGAAGAAAGAGGAAGATCTAGCTGCAAGGAAAAAAGAGCTAAGCCAAGAGAAGTTGATCAATGCCTAGTGGCAGCGAGAGTTAAGGGATGAAAAGGCTAGAGTGTGCGAAGTTTACAAAAAGGTGGAGTACATTACAAATGTCATAGTGCTTTGAAGCATCTGGACCTAGCACCTACCACACGGAAGTATGCAAATTCCCTAGAGTTCTGGGAGAAATTAACAAGATCCCTCACCATGGAGAGACAACCTCTAGCTTTGGAGTCTGCAGAAGAGGTGGCCACAAGCTTAGAGAAGGAGGATAAGTTGAAATTCATGGTGCTCATAGTAGAATATAGAAAGGTCCATGCTGATGTGAAGATTGCCTCCCGAAATGCTGAGGCCACGTGCTGATAAGCTGCGTAGATAGGGATAAAGTGGTGAGCATGCTGGTCGCTAGGGATGAAGCGGAACTTAAAGAGGTCCAGGAGAAAAACAAGGGAAATAGAGCAAAGTAGGAAAAGATCCTAACTAAGCTCGAAAAGAAATCCAAGGCCATTTAAACCATAAGGGGTTTAATCAAAAACTAGTTAAAGGAACTATACCCCGGATTACACGAAGGATGGATGCACTGGAGGATGTAGGAAAGGAGTTAGAAAATATTGTTGACACCATGAGTGCACAAGGGGATGGGCTAGGTTTTGAACAGGTGAGCGCCTTAGTGGGTGATCTTTTCCAGAGAGTGTAGAATGAAGTTGATGCCTGGAACAAGTTGGAGGCTGACTTATAGAAATGTTTTCCTAGTTTATTACAGTGATGCCATCACTGTCCCATTCTTTCTTCTTTCCTAGATTATTCATCCCCTGATTCTTTTTCTAAGGCGTAAGCCTGCAATGATTCCTTATTCATTTAATAAGTGTTCTCATGGATGGAGAATGGGCATAGTGTGGGGTGATGTTGGGCCCTTGAAATATTGGTTAAGTACAAAATAGCGCTTAGGAACGTAAGGCCTAGTTAAAGAAAGGCACATAAGGAGAAGGCGCGTAGGAAAGGGTTTAAGTAAGGGTTTAAGGAAACCCATGGCACATACGTGGACAAAGCCAAGGTTCTAGGACTTAGCCATATTGGGAATTTTGGGCATGATATGAGGAAAACATCACCCGACTGTGCATGCAGAGTGAATAAGGTGTCATCTTGGTGACAGGTTGGCCTAGGAAGGAATATGCCCTGTGGTAAAGGCTTCTAGAAGTACATCATGACATGAAGCGGTGAGATCAGGCCTAGAGGAGCATGTGTTCCTGGAGGACTACATTCAAACACTTGGTGAAAGATCTAGGCCATAGGAGAATGAGTTGGTGGATCAAAGAGGCTATATAGACAAGTTCCTGTAGAAGTAAAAGAGACATGAACATATAGAGGAAGGGTAGAGCTCTACAGAAATACTACAAGGACTCTACTAGTTTGGGAAAATAAGGGTAGGAAAGAATGTATTAGGGGTTGGGAATTATAAATTTTCTTTTGTAGGCCTAGTTATATGAGTCCAGTTATAATGCATGACTACGGTCTACCTTTCTATGACATTCTGTAATGGCCTAATGAATGTAATAAGGTTACCAGTTGATATGAACATGAGCATTAATGGTTTTGATACATACATCCTTCTTCATAGTTCTTTCTCATTTATGTTTATGAACTAGTATGAATGCTTGTATGATTTCCTTTTTGTATTGGTGTAATTTCTTTTATCTGTTAAAGTACTTTATGTTTGGAATAACTGCAAGGATCTAGAAGTTGTTCTGAGCTCTATGGTGCTTGTATGTCTTATTTCCTTTCAAAATCTCTCACACTCAGATCATAGATGATGTTTCCCATTAAAATCACATAAAAGAGAGACTCGGTGCCTACGCATGCCTCAAGTGAGTGCCTCGACATGCTTGGGATTTCTTTCCTTTGTGATGGGGGTAAAAATGAATACAATTCACTAGGAAAAACATCATCCCTCTTCACTCTCCAATATATATAAAGCATCAACTAAGCCAAAACATGAGTCTTCTATATCCATCTTCTAGTCAAAGTAGTCATGTCCTGAATCAATCAAACTTTGTCTTCAAAAATTGAGTTAGTTCACCTATCAAAACACCTCATCAAGAGACAAACCATATATCATTATAAAGGTATATGAATCTTATTTCTATAACATCTTACATTTCCTCTCAAATCTAAGTGGAAGGTATTTAAGCAAGCCAATCACTGCAGCTTTTCAAAAATTCCTTTTCAACCCCAAAGGTTTTTCTTCAAAAATAGGGCACAATTTTCCCTATATGACTTCAACCATGACCTAAAACTATCATTTACATATATTAAAACTCCAAATATTCAATCAATTGTGATTTATTCAATACCTTTAATGGAAAACTTTTCCACAAACTAAAAATATCTAGAAACTTTCCTTTTTGAGTGGGGCCCACATATTGTCACAAGATCTATCATACCTTTCTATAAATATGGAGGAGTAATCTAAAACTTCCAATCATAAAATTTTAAAAATCAATCAAATATAGCTCATTAGAATAAATTTCCTCCAAGTCGCTTTGAGCTAGAGTTTAACTAGGGTTTTAAACCACTTTACCTTCTTAATGATCGTTCATAAAAACATGATGACTAGACCACCTCATTATTTTTGAAAAAAATATTAGATAAATTTAAAATCATCTCCCAATAAATTTGGGTCCCATGAAAACAAAAAAATCACAACAAGCATCGAAGGTCCATTTTTAGCACAAAAACACAATCATGAAAACCCATTTTTACAAAATATTGTAAAATATTCTTCAATTTGACCTAAAACTTGGCATGAAGAATCATGATAACATCCTCTAACTTCTAAAAATCGCCACCTATCACAATTATTCCTCAATCTCTCCAACCACAACGACTTACATGTGTTTTCCTAGCTTGTCTTCACCCTCTTGCTTCCCAAGGACCACGAAACACCACCAAACCTTTGAGAACTGGCCTGAACTCATCATACATATCATATACCTCGTCACCATGTTTATACCATTCTTGAACATGAATACCTTGATCTATTTATTAAGATACCATACCACAACACATGTTCTAGGTCTACGAATAGGCCTAAAATGACCTAACTCTAGCCATACAACCCGTGAACTGACCATGATGAATCATTACAAACTCATTAGCACTTGTAAAATTCCTCTAAGACCATGTATGACTTCATGAAAACCTTTTACCAACTTTGGATAGCTTAATGAATATGCAAGCAAGACCATGCTCCAGGACAACATGACAACTCATCAAATCTTATCACTACCAATCAACCTTCATACTTGACCTTAATTCACAAATCATGGAGATGGATATGACACCATGACACAATTTTCCATAAATGAAATTTACATCAATGACAACACTAAGACACAATGACAAACAATCTCCCCCTTTGTCATTGATGGCAACCACCTTCAGAAACATTGATGGCAACCAAAAAGACCAAACACACTTACATGACCTCTTTTCATTTTTCTCATGCCAATATCCCCCTTTGATATCTATAAAAAGGCTACTATGATGAAACAACATGAAACATGACAAAACACAAGGAAATACATAATGAAACAAAGCACAAACTCAAATTACTAACTTAAAATATTCCTCCTTTGACTGTACTTTCTCTTCTTTGACTTCAACAACATATGATTATCCATAGACATTTCAAATAGCTCCCCATGAACTGATATCCTCATCTTTTTTCTTCATGTTTTTCATCCATCACCATCTAGGACTATACCATATAAGAAATCATAAAATATGCCTCTAATGCTTACAAAACCTCCTTTAAGGCCATTGTCCCTAAACCACATCTTCTCAGTGCATCTTTTCCAAACTTTATCTTACTCTAGGATCTCCCCTTATAGCTCACCCTTATAGCTCCCCTTGGATCAATCTATCTATATCCAATTGAAAGCACAAAATTTAGGTCTCTAACCTTCCATATTTTTCATGGAGAAGGGTGAACCATGTCACCACAAACCTGAAGTAACATTTTAGTGAAATCAACATTCTTTGTATACTATTACAACTTAATTGAGAATATAACTTACCCTCTTTTCACTATACCTACAAACATGACCAAAACTAATATATAAAGTCTTCTAGACCCCTTTCATACCTTAGATATCTTTTGAAGATCACTATCAATTCTCCTTGTCTCATGAAGCCTCCATACACCTAAGAATCAACTCATATTGTCAAGAAATGTCAAATATAGACCTTTATCTCAATTATTCCTCATTCTAATATTTCAATCTCCCATTGAACAAGTTCATATCTCTCTAATCTTGAAGAATTTTTAATCTCACTTCTTTAAAACAAAATTAATCTTGTCTTATGATATTTAGGCCACATTCACAACAAAGATCACTTTGTTCATGACTTTAGAAAACATATAAAAACAAATCCTTTATATCATGACTTAACCAATTATATCTTCTTGGGTTAAATAGGTTAACTCATATACATATCTTTTATCACGGTATATTCAAGCACCTTCATACCTCTCAGAACACCATTACGAGTTTTCATGGTCAAGTATACTTTTGTTCATGATCAACTTGAAAATTTTACCAAACCTCAAACTCCCTTATATCTTTAAAAATCATTATGACATTCCAAATTCCTAGCTTGAGAGGAACATATTTTATCTTCATAGCATTTGGAGACCTGATAGCATGTTTTCGAGACCTAATCACGAGATCCACATACCTCTAAAAACCTTAGAAGAAATGTTATTCATTAGCTCTATTTTGGTATTCATCATGATTTCCTTAATATCACTTCATCCTTATGACCATATCTTCATACTAAATGGAATCATTTCAATTGTTTACATCATATCCATTGTTTAATATTGTAGCATAACTTTCTTTCAACTCTTATTGAGACCATAAATCAAGTCACATAATTTCTTCAATTCAAAAACCTTTGATATAGTGCATACATTTTTCCCTTTGGTTTGATTGATGATCAAAACTCTCATGAACTTTGAACACCTTGTATGATGTACCAACCCACTAAAAACACCTCTGTCATAATGAATGAAGACATACCTTGATATTGAAAACAAAGTGATACTCAAGACTAGATCAACTTGTCATATCTATGAGATAGACTCCATTCCACCATGTTTTATTCTTCTCCTTCACTAACTTCACCAAATTAGATTGAGTCTAAATTCACGCCATCTTGCAAAGTTGGAAATATAGCACAGTCTTATTATTCTCCTTACAACTTCAACGCTAACCTTGTTTTTGCATCTAGGTAGAGATATGAAACTCTTCATGTATTGAAATAATTCTTATAACATCAACACCAAACTAATAAAATTATAAATTCATGCTTCATACATACACCCTAATTTCTTCAAGTATGCGATGCATTACCCAACTATAGATGTCCTTCATTAATAGTCATATCAAAAAAGAGACCAACTTGACAGAAATCAATCACTTGGGTCACCTTCTTGGAGCACAAAAAACTTCTTCAAATAACTTCTGAGTTTTAAAAATGTAACTCTTCTTAGCTTTCCCAATATCGACATTTTAGTCAAGAACAGAGACTTCATACCTCATGATAGTACCCGAGATCCATTCATAATAATTTAGGTGACTTAGATCTATTCATGG
Source organism: Taxus wallichiana var. yunnanensis (assembly GCA_018340775.1). Lineage (NCBI taxonomy): Eukaryota > Viridiplantae > Streptophyta > Pinopsida > Cupressales > Taxaceae > Taxus > Taxus wallichiana. The sequence continues at coordinate 65,211,373 of CM031239.1, read as the reverse complement.
ATGATATAGGACTCTCAACATTTCCTTGGAACCTACAAGACCTCCATAAGACTCTTGACCATTTGATATTACATTAGAGATCACATACTTACTTATCTTGACTCAAATTTTACCAATCTACCTCAAACTTAGGCTTCAATATGAGTGTAAAGACATTTTCAAGACATAACCATTCGTCTTTACATAACTTATGACTTCAACTCAATGCATAGACATACTTGATACTTGACTATTAGAAATTACACAAAATGTGACTAAACAAACCAAGAACATGATCTTAAATATCATGATGACACATATTTATCCTTTGAAAACCTCATAACATTAGATTCAGACCTCTTCACAACATATTTGTTCGTATAAAACCCTAACTCTTCTTTGAGCACTTTGATTCAATTGTTATAATTGATCACCGAGTATAGAAAATAGTTTAAACATTCTTTAACTTGAACACCATCGACTTGACTCTTGATATTTGATTATAATGAACCAACAACCCCTTGTGACCTAGCTAACACCATGTATAGACCTCTTTACATTGACTCATGATGTATGGACTCTGTACTTTTCACACACTTAAGCTACTCATACATACTTCAATGGATGTCATCAACAACATGCATTCCTAACAAAAAGACTTCATAACATATGAAAATGAGTGATCAATATAACCTAAAAATACCTGATATACCCTTATTCTTAGCATGACATGTCATAACCAGATTTCCTTGGGATAATGAGCTCACCATTTTTCATCTTGACATTGTTTTAGTCACTTAGATCAATTGTGCATCATCACACATGCTTGAACCTTTTTTCTTTCTTCACAAATCTTACAGAGCTTAAGTCTTCAAATGACCTTCATAACGAAATTTTTGTACTTTAATTTACCTCTTAAATATATGTGAGCATGGGTAAAATTACATACCTTATTTATACAAACTCCTTCATGCTATTCAATATCCCCTAGAACTATACATCAAATACTAGATTTTCCATGGCACAAAATATCCTGACTTTGTCACACTATTTTTATGACTTATGAGGACTTCATACACCTTGGTTCTATGATGAGATTGCATAGAATTCAAGAGACTTCAAGAAAATTTAAGTATAATGAAACCTTCATGTGTAGAAATATCATACCATTCATACTTTACTTGACTTCAATCATAGGTATATACTTCTCCACAAGGTCTATAACAACATGACTCCACACTTAGACTTGATAAATTATTCTTTTCAATACACATAGATGGTGACACAATGAAGACGCTAAATCATGCACTTTGTGTATATTTCTAGTCATGATCACATACCATTATTTATATGATTTTGAAGTGATAAAATTGCTAATTGACCATTGTATTTATCCTCTTTGCTTGCTTTCTAGATTCCTTCCTTAGTCTTACCCTACTTCCTAGTCTGACCTTCGATACTTTAGTTTTTATGAGTCTAGACACCAGCTCCCAGTGCCCCCATCCCCTATGGGTGCCCTTCACCTCTTTGTATATTGCTTGCATCCTTGGGGTCCTTTCTAATTTTTGGGCATATTTATTTATTATTATTCGGACTTTTAGTGGTTAATTACAAAATTCAACCAAGGGAATCATATAAATATAAAATATATGTGACTATAATAAATGACCAAGAATTGATAATTATCTATCACGATCTAAGGTTACATCCAAGAGCATTCAAGCATCCATCTAGCTTCGACACAAACAACAAGGGACCAATTATTATTTACTGCATACACACATAGGATGTGAAGTTCATTTTTCCATGAATACGTCTATCTACATATTTTACATCTAGCAATTACTCATTATTCAAGTTTTTCTACAACCAGCTTTCACCTAGGGCATGATTCTACGAGACACACACATATATGCATAACTACATGGGGTTTGAAACGTGAGTGCAATTCCCGATCGTAAGTTAACTCATTTGGGTGACCATCGGGTCGATATAACTCCCCATTTGCATATTTTTTATTTTTAGGATTTGATGTGTTTTGGGGTTTTATAGGTGATCTTTCTTCTTGAAGGTTTTAGGTGAAAAAGTGAAGTATAACAACATACACAAAATTAAAGACGATATCTAGTGAGCATATCATGACCCTGTAAAATTGGTTTTCTAAGGTTCTTATAAGTAACAAGTTCCCAGGAGAGAAGGTTTACAATGCCCCTAACCTTGTCTAGATGCCCCGATCTAGGAAGATCCTACAATCATGTAATTTTCTAAGCTCGGGTGTGACACTTATGTCCTTGTGTTAATTAGTTCCTCGACTCAAGACATTCCAATATTATTTTCGAACCAACTAAGTATTCTATCCTTTCATTTGCAACTAGGGTTTCATATTTTTATATCTTACTTGTTTAGGTTAAATCAGTACTATAATTATCTATATTTACATTATTACATATTTAGATTTGGCATCTATTTATTTCAATATTTTCTTAATCCTTTGGTGAACCCATTGCTTGATACCAACCTTCTTTATATGGTTTTTTTCTTATTCTCATCACCTGTAGTGGTCATTTTGGGTCTTTTGAGAATCTTGAGCTTCCTCCATCTTTCCATAGGGTTTCAAAATCAATGGTTAAAATAGATAATCCATTTTCTAACTCTCAACAAGTGCCTCTTCAAAACATTGAAGAATATAATAGTGAATAATCATATGATAAGGACACCAACATTGATCAAGATTAATTAGATAAGCTCAATGATTTTTTCCAAGATTTTCTCGATAATCCTTCCCATCTTTTTCATATTCTTCATGCTCTAATTTCTATTAAAAACTCTTACGATGCTTCTTCGGAACCTCTTGTAGGTTCTTCCTCAACCACCATGGCCTCCACTCAACCCCTTCATATTCCCACTTCCATTCCTACTACTATCACTCCCATCATTCAACCTAATTCTTCTAATGCACAACCTAGCTCTTCTTCAAATACTCCTGATTTAACTTCTTTATATCAAGATCTGCAGACTCAAATTCATCAACTTCAATTGGCTACCTCTCATGCATCTCCATCTTTGGATTCCACTTCACTCCTTCACACTCCTTTTCACCCGTTATTTCTACCTATCCACTTCCTCTAAATTTCATCACCCCTAAGATTCCCACTTTCAAATTCCATGGTGATCCTCAAGAGCATCTCAGCTAATTTCATGTAGCATGTCTATACTATGTGGATGATCACAATTTACTCACAAAGATATTTCCAAGAATTATTTAAGATTATGGAATGCATTGGTTCTATGATCTACCTATCCACTCGGTAACATATTTTACGCATTTAGATGATGCTTTTCTTTCTCATTTCTCCATAAATATTGGCTCTAAGATCTCATCTGCTCAACTCATGCAAATTAAACAAGGATCTAATGAACATTTAGCGGGTTATGTCTTGCGATATAAGAATAACTTAGATAAGATTTCTAATGTTCTTACATAATTTGCACTTCAAGATTTATTTTTCCAAATTCTATGACCACCTCTACATGAGAGTTTCATCTTTAAGACCTCTTCATCATTCTATCATTTGTCTCATACTCTTAAGATGCGTGAAACTAAACTCCTATCTATAGGAAAGCTTAAGCATCATTAGAAATCTTTATCTTTGGTGAAATTTCAGAGTAAATCAACTTTCAAGCCATCTACAAAACCTACTGAAGCTAAAGCTATTGTCAACCCCGTATATAATCTTGAAAATCTTCAATGCAAACTACCTAACCATACATTTACTAAACTTCCTACTAATCCACATCTTTTATTGTCGTAATTCTTTGAGAGAAATATTATTACGCTTCCTTCTCTACTCAATATAGACCCATCTCATTCAAAAGGTTGTAATTACAATGAAAATTTCAAATGTGACTATCATCATTATATTGGGAATTATACATATCATTGTTTCAAACATTAAAATCTTATTCAAGATTTCATCAATAATAATGCAATTGAGCTTCCGAGCCTACGATTCTACATTAGTCAATGAAAATCATAAACTAAAGATCTTAAAAAATCCTCCTCCAAAACATGACAAGCAAGTGGTTGAATCTTTAGCCAATCATACGTATCACCTAGTACCTCCTCCTCCTGCATTTGGGGCTCTTGATTTTATAGTTGTTCATGTTGAGACATATCCACCGATCATTACTTTCTTCGATCATGACTATCATGCTACATTCTCTTCGATCACTTATACATTACTAATTCTATTGGATATATTACTATTAATAACACTATGGTTGATCCATCATTTCGTGTAAGCTCGCATGTTCTATTTCACTTCTTGTTGCTATCGGTTATCCACTCTCACAAATTTCATATCTAGTTCCTAAATCATATGGTTATGTCAAGCTTCTAGTTACCATCGGTCCTCTTACCATGTTTGTTCCTTTTCTTATGAAACCTTTAGTCAAAGGGTGTGACATGCTCTTAGGTCTTCCCTAGCTCCATACAACTCAAGTTATCATCTTCATGAATCACTTGTGTCTAAATTTCATTCACAACAGGAAATTCATTACTATCAATGGTGTTCTACCATCTACACCATGGTTGTAACCTCCTATTGAGGTTTTTATTGTACTCACTAGAGCATCTATGTCCCCATGACTTGTAAAATCTACAACACAATCTGATTCTAGCTCACTGTTTGCACATGTCTTACTCGGTCTCACATGTCTACTAGTCCATCTCACTAGTCTATCTACACCACTCGAATGAAACTTTATCATAGGTATTCATCACCTCCGTGCTCTACTTCACATAGGTGTTCATCACCTCCATGTTCTACTTCATATAGGTGTTCATCACCTCTATGCTCTCCTTCACATAGGTTTCCATCACCTCATAGGTCTCATGAACATAGGTCTCATTCAACTGATACATAATTTGTCTCATACATTTCCACTCTTAGAGCATGGTCACACACCTTTATCTCTACAAGCATCAGGTGGAGGACCCTTATCTTTCAATTTTATCATATAACATAATCATCACTACACACTTGGGGGTCATCATGCTTATTCTCCCCCTTCTAGTATTATCAGGTGTCTTGCATTTCTACTTGTTCACTCTACACTTCACATCTAGTCTTTCACACACATCTTACACATCTTGATACATTTGTATCATCATTACCCAATGATACAATATGGTTCACACTTGACTACTAAGGTCTCTCTACATTCATGAACCTCACATCATCACATAATACACTATACACTCAAAGCATTCATGACACATCTTCTTCGTGTACATTCAACATGACTCACTACCCTATGACGCACTCTAGTTCCATGGTTCATACTCAACTACTGAGGGTCTCAATTTTAAATGAACCTCATCACACACACTTACTCTCTACACTCTACACTTTAGCAATCATATCTTTCTAGCACATAGTTCAAACCATTTCCCGATGACGTACTCTTGTTATGGGATTCATTCTCTCGACTATTAAGGGGCATTTATCAATGAACCTCATTTCATACTTACTCATTTGCATTTTCTCGGGGATACGTGGCTCCTATCACACTTACTTTACATTCCATTCCATCTCACTCATCCATAACATATTGCATATCTTGGTTACACATTGTTCTTGCTTACTTATTCTCACATGATACATCTTTCTTACTATGTTAGCTAGATACATTGTATGTCATTATATTTTCTATATACACATGCATGTTCACTTTCCTTCTAGTTATGATCGTATACTCTACAAAAATTATTACACACAATGTGGATGATTAGCATAGTACCTCTTACCAATCCCATAGCATGCTCTTGGGGGCATCCACTTTCATATACACTATAGGTGTTATTGCTTCATTTTCACAACACACTTTGCTATATTAGATTCTACACACTTTGACATGCTTTCTATCTTTATAACATGCTAATGGGTGCTTCATGTGCAACATTTGTCTTGCAAGTCTATTTACTTCCATGGTTGTCTGTTACATTGCTTGTTACTATTTTCTCTTGTCTTCCTTTGTATGCCATTGTTTGCAGGATTTTCCCTATGTCTTTCTTGTTCACTTTGCTTGTGTGTTTTTGGGCCACTTCAATCTTGATTGTCTTGCAACATTATGAGTGATGTACCATCTTTGAAACCCATTTTTGTGTTATATTTTATCTACCCAATTGTGTGTTTACATTGGATTATTTCTTTCTATATTACATTTTGATTTCTACATACGTGTTTGGTTTGTACAAAGACATGTTTTCAAGCCACTTTGTTTATGTGTGCCTTGGTTTTTACCAAGAACATTCCCTTCACCTGTAGAGCATCATTTTAATTTCATCGGTTAGTCCTCCTTTGGGATGCATACTCTTAGTGACATCACATGTACCCCAAATGATGGGGGCATCATTAGGTGAATCAGTCACCCCATACAATAGTTTATAGTCATAGTTCAAACATTTCAAAGATACAGATAACATAGTCTTTAGTCTCAAAGAACAACCCGAACCTTACTTAGATCTTTAACACAACATAGACACTAGTTCCCAACAATATACAGGTAGTGCCTAGGCACCCTTGACGCTTCTGGGAACCTATAACCAAGGTAAGTTACATAGTTTTTCTCAATTTGGCACAATTCATAGAATTTTTCACAACATCTTTTACAGGAAAAGACATAGTTTTTCAATACTTAGCATGCATATATTACACCTTCTTTTCTAATTTTGTGTTAGATCAAATTGAATCATATTTACACACACCATATGTATTGGTTTTTATACTTCTAGAAGCATTCAAAGGTTAGAGAATAACACTATACCTTTCTCCCTACACTTTTGTTGTACTTGGCATGAGTTCACCTAAAAAAATTGGTCTTGGCATGAGATCACCCAAAAAATCATTCTTCTACATCATCTTCAGGATCCTTTCTATCTCTTTCATTCATCATGGATCAAGTGCGCATGTTCCTTTTCACATTTTCACATTCTTTTTAATCATTTGGATCAAATTTTTCATATACACATATTTTACTACTCATTTGCTCTTCTCTCTTATAGGTCCATCCTACTAGGAAGAACAACATCAAGCGAAATCAACAACAAGTACAACATGACATCTGCACATACACTTTCACCCCTAGGGTTATCATCATTTTCACTTCCTCTTCTCTAGCTTTCACGTTTCAATTTTTTTCATTGCGGCTTTTTTCTTATCTCTCTAAGCACACTTTTTGTCATCCATCTACATGGGTATTAGGTACACATCTCTTATCTAATTTTTTTTATCAAGCATTCTCTTAAAAATATAAAGTGGGGGCAAATGTAGACACTAAATCACATACTTTGGGTATATTTATAGTCCTGATCACATACCACTATTCATAAGATTCCTAAATAGAAAAGTACAAATTGACCACTGTCTTTGACCTATTTGATTTATTTCTAGTTTCCTTCTTGTTCTTACACACCCTATTTCCTAGTATGACCTTCAAACTTTAGTTTTTCTGAGCTAGGGCGCTAGTGCCTAGGTGCCCTCATCCCCTCTAGGTGCCCCCAACCTCTTTGTATCTTGCTCACATATTTTGGGTCCTTTCTAGCTGTTGGGAATCTTTATTTCTTACTAGTCACCATTTTAGTGGTTAATAACAAAATTCAACCAAGGGAATCATATAAATATAAATCTATATGACCATAATAAAGGACCAAGCACTAAGCATTATCTATCACCATCTAAGGTTGCATCTAAGAACATTCAACCATCCATCTAGCTCCACACAAGGGACAAGGGAATGTTATTTATGCATATATGCATAGGAGGGTAAGTTCATTTTTCCATGCACATATCTATCTACATCTATTTACATTTATTTATTGCTTGTTATTCAAGTGTGTCTAACACAAGATCCACCTAGGGCATGATTCTACACACACATACAAAGAACTACATGAAGTTTGAAATGTAGTGTAGTTGTTTCATCAGTTGTTGTAGATAATTAAATAGATAAAGGTTGAGTGAACACATTTTTTATTTCTAATCCAAACTGATTGTGTGAGCTTCCTTTTAGCTAGGAGGAACTACCTGTAATGAAAATAAATACCACAAGATATAGTTAATAGCAAAGGTTAGTGGATTACTTAGCATGAGATAGATCTAGGAAGTGTGATACTTCCTTGATGGTTGTCAATCTACTGATATATAAATCAATATAAAATAACTGAACATGCAAATAAAAGAATCTAATGCTAGTGTTCTGATTTAGGTATCTCATATTACTATTAGTGTCAATCTAATTAAATTATTATTAATTAAATTGGTGAACGTCACGGGTCAGGTTGCAGGTTGGTTAGGTGGTTTGAGGGTCACAAGCAAGGTCTGAGTAAGATATGGTGCAATTTGGGTTGATATTGGATGATTTGGAAGCTTGTTGGTTTACGTAAGTTTATAAGAAACATATATTGATGTCATTCGGTGTGACCAATAATGGTTTAGGATGACCGATATCGATTACTATGGATAATGGCATAATTTCAAAAGTGGGTGTCTAGGCTCTCTCTATGTCTACATAAAGAGTTGGTAATTTTTGTGGTGAGGTTGTAGGTGGGGTATCGTGGTTTGGGTGAGGTTTTTGAGTTTCGAGACTATTAGGGGATGTTTAGTGAAATTATACAGAGACACAATATCAAAATTGGTGAAGAGGAGAAACCAATGATGGTTAAGGTAACCGGAGTCGATAGGGGAAAATGGTAGTAATTAAATAAACCTAGTTTTTGGACTTCTCTTTGATTGCATAGAGAATGTAGGGAGGATGATTAGGTTTGTAAAAATTATAGGAAGGATCAGAAATGCCTAAAAGTCAGCTACAGAGAGGTAGAAGGATGTGGGTTTTAGGTTGGGTAAATTGGTAGGAAGGTGGGGATGAAGGAATGCAAGAAAGAAAAGGATCTAATAACAAAAGATAAAGAACCTATTAATTTAAGTAAGTATTGAATGATGCAAATCAAATACACTTACTTGTATTTATAGGTCATGTTGATGAAGGATGGTAGTGGTTGATCCGTGAATAATTATGTGGTTAGTGTCACGACAAGATTTCTTGAGTGCTCCCTAAACACTAATGCCTCTGGATGAGTATCAAGTGCTTGTTTGAGCCTGTGATTGAGTGTATTCCATTGTTTTGATGTTGAGAAGTCTCTGGTTCGTGATTGGGTACAAAATATCTCTCAAAACTTAGAATGACCAACCTAGGTAAAAGGTTACAAAATTGTATATAAGGTAACCGATGATGGTTAGGGTGACCGGCGTCGGTTGAGGGTTAACCGATGTTGGTTAAGGTGGGAAATCCTAGGTTTTCCAAAAATAGGAAACCCCTTTCTATTTTTACAATGCTCTGATTTGTTAGTTTGGGTCTCAAGTGAGGGTTAGAATTTAGATAAGTGAGAGTATTGTTGAAAAGGAATAGGATTTTAATTTTAGGGTTAGACCAAGTCCTAGTTAATTAATAGACTAAGAATAAGTCCTTGATGATGTGTCTAGGTGATGTGGCTAGGTGAGGTGTAAATTAATTTAATTAAGTTAATTAATAGTGTGATGATGAGCATTAATTCAATTGTAACTAATTAAATTAATATGAATTTGGGGTAAGGGGTCATGGTTAGGTGAATACATTATGTTAATTAATTAAATGTTTGAAGAGGAGTGTAACCCAAATTTGGTGTCTATATTTTCCCCCTTTTCACGTATCTTGTATTAGTAAGTGATGCTGAAAAAAACATGAATTGGTTACCCCAAATATAGGTGAAAGTGGGGTTTCCCCAAGTAAGGATGAAGGTAAGGTTACCCCAAGTGTGGGTGGAGGTGATCCCCCTCAAATTAGGAGTTGATGAGGTGTTAGATGGATTCACTGAGTGGTTTGCTAAATGGGTTAGTGATTAAAGTGAGAGTAGGTTGGTTGTAGGTAAAGGTATGGTCATGTTGGGTAATGGGTAAGGTTAATATTGGGTAATGGGTAATAACAATCGAACGTACACACATGTATAGATTACAATATGGTACATGTAGAAGAGTTTGAAAACTCTACATCATCCAAGGTCGATAGGTTATCAAAATGAGGTTGAAGTGATTCAGGTATCCAAGGTATAGGATATGGTCCAAAAACAAAACTTAGGTTAGGTGTAGGAACATTTAGGTATGATCCGGTACACCAAAGGTTTGGTTGAGATAAACTATACGACAATAGGAAAGGTAAGGTCATTAGGATAAACAACATGGGTAACAACATCGCAAGGTGTAATGAATACACAAATTCAAATTAAACTAGGGCAATGCATTTCAGGTCAGTGAATGTTGGGTTGGGCATAGGTAAGGCCGAGGTATAGGTAAAGAACAAGATCCTAACACAATTAAGGAAATGTACAGTAGTGTAGGCTTTTGGGTAGGGTATAATAGGTGTTGGTAAAGGTAAAAGGTATTTGGTCAATAATGTGTGTAGGACAAAATGGGCATAATGTGGGTCAAATTGTTAGGATGTGTGACTAATGTTGGTAATGGGGTAATCGATGTTGGTTCGCTAGGGCATGACATGACTAACTTCGGTCAGGTCGATTTGGGGTTAAAAATAAAAATCCATGTTTTACGGATTCATTTTGACTTTTCCGCTTTTAGAAAATGACAGAGGAGAAGGGGAAGATTGGTTAGGGTAAAGAGTGGTCGAGCTAACCTCTAATGGGCCCATGGCCTCGGAGTGCTACCTACATAGCCCTAACAAAAAGGGGCCTCAAGATTATGTAGTTCTCTCATAAGCTAGGGAAGAATATGATGAGGTAGAAGAATGGGTTGGGTGATTTTAGGCATAATTGAGTCTAGGTCAATTAGGCATGGTTGATTTTTAGGTTGTTTAGGTATGGTTGATTCTAGGTAGTTTAGGCGTGGTTGATTTTGGTGAAAGAGGAATTCCTAAAATGTAGGTTTCGATGGTTTAGTATTGTATAAGAGGATCAACAAGTAATAAAAGAGGTGAACAATTAGAGGAGACAAAAGTGTTACCTAATGGATAATAACCCTAATGAGTATATCATATTGAAAATTCACTTATGAAAGGAATACCTAAAAGGTGTAACATAATTGACTTTTCTAAGGGTGAAGAAATTCACGTCATCATGAAATGTCACATTTTTAGCAAGTACGTTGAGAAGGTAGAATTTTAGAGAGGAAAGGTGATGGGGTGAAAGAGTTTATTTTAGTGTAACTTAGTGTGAGACAACATGCCTCTTTGGCAGGAAAAATAAGATCAAGATAGGAAAGTCCATGATGAAAAATTTATCTTTATCTTTTTTCCTTTTTTATTTTTACTTTTTTATAGATTGATCAATGTGGGAAGTCTATCTGGTATGAGTAGAATATCTCCTTGACGTCTTCGCGAAGCTGATCGATGCGGGAAGCTTCAGAATATTTTTATTTTATTTTTGCAAGAATAGTATTCTTTTTGTGATAGAATATGTACAGTGTGGCTAGCTTTGTATAGCTATCCTTTAAGGTAGTAGTCTATTTATAGTAGAAAGATAGAAATAATAGATTTCATTTTTGAGGGATTCATCTTTTTGCTAGAAGTTTGACTCAAGGAGTTGAATCCCATTTTACTTTTGAATTTTTTTTTGGACTTTTAGGTCATAGACAAGACTATAGAGAAGGATAGGCTCCTTTTATGAAGAAAAACTATAATACACATAGGTTGGCTATGAAATATGGGTTTTTAAGTGATGAAAAACCATGCGATTCCATCTTGAAATAGAAAAAAGTATCCATGAGAATCATGCCATGAGTAGAGTCATGGTAGTCATATTAAAGTTAAGGTTTAAAGGTGACGGTAATAACATGATTCTTGTTTAATCATTAGCCCTTAAAATAGGGAAATGGAAGGTGAATGGTACTCAAGGGATGATTTTTTTAATAAAAAAGTAATATAGGACTTGATTCAGCAATAGAATGGTCAAAGATGCAAGGCATTTGGGTCTAAGCCAATTAGGAGCAAATTTTCCCCATTTACTTTTCTCCTCTTTATTTACATGTTGATTTTCCTTCATAACAAGGTCAACGACCCGAGAAGGTTCATTTATGGACACGTTTAGCATAGGCACATTTGATACATTTTTTTATAGATTTGGAGGTGATCGAGAGCATTGAGATGACATTCATCTAATAACTTGAGTTGTGCCAAACGGTCCTAGAAAAATTCATCATCATTGAGCATATCTTTGAGTGAGATATGAAGAGATGAAATTTGGACTTCAAGAGGTAGGACAACCTTTGTACCATAGACCAAAGAGAAAGGTGTGGCAATAGTTGAGGTATGAATACTAGTACAATAAGCCCATAAGGAAAAAGGAATGTGTGTATGCCAATCCTTTCCAGTATTGTCAACTACTTTCATAATAATTTTTTTAAGGTTTTGTTGGTTGATTCTACTTGGCCATTGGTTTGAGGGTAGTAAGGTGAAGAAAATATGAGTTGAATGTTGAAGGAATCACAAAGTTTTCATAAGGTTTTGTTTTTGAACTATTTTCCATTATTAATGATGAGGCGGTGAGGAACACCAAAGTGATAAATGATGTGATGGTTGATGAATTCGCATATTTTCTTAGCTTTTGTAGAAATGAGATGCATGGATTCTACCCATTTAGTGTAATATTCAATAGTAGTAATAATCTATTGATGACTTTGGGAAAAATGAGGGTTGATCTCTCTAACAAGATCTAAACCCCATTGAGAGAAAGGCCAAAGATCACGTGTCACCTATAAGGTGTGACTAGGGTGTGATGAAGATTAGCATGTTGCTTTGACATTTGACATAGTCACAACAATCATAGTTTAGGGTCGAATAGTAATATCCCAGGAGGATAATGTGTTTAGTGACATCTAAACCATCAAGTGACCCCCATAAATTCCATTGTGAACTTCCTTTATGGTATAGGGAATTTTAGAACTTGTAAGTCATCGTTAGAGGATACTTGTCAAATCTGTGTTTATAAAGAAGACCACCCATGATGACATATCGGGAGACACCTTTGAGAAAGTCTCATTGTCCATTACAAGTAAGATTTGGAGGCGAATTCAAAGGGAAAGGTAGTTTGAAATTTACTTATACCAAAGGTATCGTGCGTTAGTTTCAATGGTTCCTACAAGATTGACGTCTTGAAATAGATAGGAAGGTGATTGTAGCCTTTGTACTATGAAAAATATTTTTGAGTCGGAGGGCGAAGCGGGATTTGAGAAGAAAGACATGTCATGGTATCTATAAATTTATTAGTGGAACACGAGTGGTTTAAATCTCATAACGGTTAAAGGTAGTCAAAATTATTTCAACATGATGCTTATACTTTTGAAGTATCTTGTTATGATTCTGTATATACCATTAACTTCTTTTACAACTAGTTAGGAATCGTAAAAGTTATTAATTGATTTAATGTCTAAAGTGGTGTTATTTGAAGACCTAATACGAGTGCTTCATATTCGGTGATGTTGTTAGTATAATCAAAATCTAGTTTAAAAGATGATGACATAAGCTCATCACCAAGAGGAATGAGGATAACTCGGCATCACCCCCACATTGACATTTGGTACAATCAAAGAATAAGGTCATCTGGTAAATGGTATCATCCAAAGAGAGGGTGGTGATGGATTCATCCGAGAAATCAAAGTTAGAATTTTTGATGGATGAATTCGAGTTCTAGGTCTACAAGAAGCATGAACTAACATGTAGCATGTTGATGTTGATAGGTCTTAGCATACATGTAATGTAGGGGGTCAATATTGGTGATAACATAGGATTTTTGGTTAAGTAGGTAATGGTGAAGTTTAGTGGCAACAAAAACTAAGGCTAAGAAGATTTTTTTGGCATGGGTGTATCTAGATTCATAGTCTATAAGCATATGAATTATATAGTAAACCACTTGTTCCTGTGTTACTCATCACGATGAGCAAGCATGGAACCTAAAGAATGATTAGTGGTATAAATGTAAAGGTAAAATGTTTGGTCATACTAAGGTGGAATGAGCACAAGTGGTTGGAGGAGGTATTTTTTCAAGCCATTGAAAGATTTGTGGCATTCATCATCCCATTTGAAGGAGACATCTTTTTTAGGAGATGATGAAATGGGTGGCGATGGTTAGAAACGATGTGAAATAAAGAGATGAATAGGTTACAACTTGCATTGTAAACTATGAATTTGAAAAAGGTTAGTATGGGGAGGCATTTCAAGAATAACCTTGATTTTAGTGGGGTCAACCTCTATACCACACAAAGAAACAATAAAACCAAGGAGTTTTCCGGAAAGAACAAAAATGCATACTTCTGCGTTGAAGGTGAAGACAATATTTGATGAGATTTTCGAAGATGACCTTGAGGACCGTAAGGTGTTTGGCCCGATGTTTGGATTTTGTAACTAGATCATCCACGTAATTTTCCAATATGTGATGCATAATTTCATAAACTATATAAGTCATAGCCCATTGATATGTAGCACTAGCATTTTTAAGGCCAAAGGGCATGAAAAGATAGCAGAAGGTCCCCCAAGGACTGATGAAGGAGGTTTTGTGTTGATCTTAAGAGGTAAGTAATATTTGGTTATAACCTGAGAAAATATCCATGAGTGATAACATCTCATGTTCGGTGATAAGATCAACTAGTTGGTCAATACTAGCTGGAGGAAATTCATCTTTGGGGAAATATAGGTTAAGGTCACAGAAATCCATGCAAATGTAGAGTCCCCATGTCACTTTTGTGACAAGAATGATATTAGAGATCCATTGAGGGTAATCAATGGGTAGGATGAAGGAAACCTAAGAAGGTGTTAGAGTTATTCTTTAATAAGAAGGGCAATGTGAGGATGAATTTTATGCAGCTTCTGTTTCCCGAGTTTGGCTTCAGGAATAGTGACGATATTGTGGACCATAATGTTTGGGTCAATACCGGGCATATCAACATAAGACCAATAAAAATTGTTGCTATGATCTCGAAGAAAAGAAGTAAAATCTTCATTTTTAGAAACATCTAAATATTGGCCTATCTTTAGAATGTGTGGGTCGTCCTGAGTGTTAATACTTGATTTCTATGGTCGATTCATTTAACATGGTTTGTGTCTTAGAAGGTAAATATTGATGAATATGCAAATCTTCTGCACTAAGGTAGGTGAGAATGGACTCATCACCTTGACACTAAACGATGTTAATAGAAGGTGTATCATCATCAATCATGTCAGGATATAGGAAGGGAAGGGAAGAGGGAGCCTCACCATCTCATTGATAAGTTATAGGTACCAAAGAAATGGTGTTCACAAAAATATATTAGGAGGAATGGATTATGGATCCATAGACTCCGTAGGTGAAGGTGGTAAAGTTGGTGAATGGGGTGAAGAAGGTTTATTATCCTCGACAAGTTCGACTCGGGACTTCTTGGGAGATGGTTCGGAAAATCCAATACCACTTTGTTGTATTTATGTTTACAAGTGGTGCGAGAAGATGACATATAACGGTCTTGTTTATAGAAACCAAATCCAAATCCCTTACATGCACAGTGATGGAGGAAGGTGTGGGTGAAGTAGTGGTTGGTGAGAGGTTGAAGGCCAAATGAAAATGGTCATGTTTGGGAAGGAAACTCAGGAAAGTAAGTAGAAGTATCAAGTCCTCCATACATCAAGTTTGTGAAAAGGTGGGAAGGACTGTAAGAGAAAACCTTGCCTATGAACAGATTATAGTGGGGATGTTGGCAAAGGTTACCATACTCTTGAGGAGTAAGGAATGTGTCGATGTTGTATAGGTGGTACTCCCTTAGAGTGATACATTGAAAAACACCTTGTAAGGGATCAATCATCGATATGTGGGTAGCCGAATGGATGAATCAACTGGACAGCGAGGAAGAAGAAGTATGGGTTGGTTGAGAAGTAGATGGGTTAGTTGATGGGTTAGCTACAGAGAGGCTGTAGTTGCTTTGAGAATAGAGGAATTAGGTTTAGGAGAGGTAGTGGCAATGTTGGTGGATGGGGTCGTGGGTGAAGTAGTGGTGGTGGTGGTAGTAGATGCGTTAATTGTTATAAGGACATAATTAGGTCTATATAACATGTTACAAATTTTGAATGGTGAAGGGTCATATGTAATGGTATAGTTATGTCTTTCATGTTCAAATTTTACATGACAATGTAAGGTTTAAGGAACACAACCCATGACGTGAATCCACATTTGTCCAAGCAACAAGTTATACTAGAATTCCCCTCTAAGACATAGAATAATTATAGAATGATAGTACTGGGGACCACGTAAATTTAGAGAATGAGGGTGCTTAAGGGTGGAGGTTATGGCATCATTGAATGAACTTAGCATAGCAGGGTTATTATGCATGTAATTGGAAGGGATGTGCATTGGGTTGTACGCATGGGAGGAGATGATATTGATGCTCACATATCCATAAATTATAACGTGTCGAACATGTATATTATCAATGTAGATAGAGATGAATAGGTTGGGATCAAAATCATCTGTTTGGAGAGGTACAATCTCAGCGTTAGAGAAACTAAGAGCGAGATACGATGAGTGGTAGGGGTGTAGATGAAGGGGATGAAGTGTTGAGAGAGGACACATGGTGAGGAGTGATCATGGATTCCATAGGATTAGGATCATTAGGTAAAACCTTGATGGATTGCAAAACCTCCATGAGGGCCTGTCGGTGACACTCAAAGTTTTGGACAAGGTCGTATAAAGATGATTTGAGCAGAGATTGGTGTAATTTTTTAATCATTGTATAATGGGAGATCCCATCAGAAATAGGTTATGTGGGTCCCCGAATGGTGATTCTCGGTGTGGGTTTAGATGGTATATTGGGCACAAGCTTGGTGGATGAGCTAGTTGTTTTCTCCTTTCCTTTTTCTTTTTGGATGCAAGAGGTGATACTAAGCATATTAATATGGGCTAAGGGAGTAGTTGAGTCTTGATAGGTGTAGTGAGAGGACGGGAAAAAAGTATGGTGATGGCATGTAGTGGTATTTTGCAAAGAAGGCAACACATTGACATTTGGGCGGAGGTTTGGCTAACTCTCATATGTGGACCATATTTATCTCGAATGTTGGAGGCGGATAAAAGGGTTATAGAGATGGAGATGTGGGTTATTGAGTAGGCAAGGGGTGAGGATGTGTGGTGATAGGTGAAGGTGGAATAGAGTCCTAATCTAAAAGATCATCTTCGTCAAGGGTATTCTTCAGGGAGGACATACACCGAGAAGAACATCTTTAGAGCCTTACAATTTTCTACATCATGCCCTGACATATAATGGTAGGCATAAATTTTTGTATCATCAAACCCCATTGGTTTTGGTTTGAGTGGGTCGTAAGGTGTAAGTGGTGGCAATTTGATGACAAAAGTCTCTAAAAGGTTTGCTAAGATGTTGGTGTAAGACCCTATCAATGGATCACAATTTGAAGTAAGTGTGGGTATGGATGGAAGTGTGTATGATTTTGGTGAGAGTGGCGCCATGGGTGGTATAATTGGAGGTGGAATAGGTTTGACCATTGTTTTTTTAGGTAGTATTGTTTTTGGTTTGGGTTTTACTTTCTTGGGCAAAGATGTAGTAGATGAAATAGTAGTTGAAGGTGTTATAGGTTTGACTACCTCTTTAGAGGGTAGTGGGATCTTGGATTTTGATTGCACCTTCCTTGGTAAAGGTGAAGAAGGAATCCGTGATGTAGAAGGGAAGGTAGATGGCAGAAGAGGACGGGTTAGCCACGGTGATAATGGAGGTGTGGTGAAGGTTTTTGAAAGAGGTGAGGTGGATGGTATTTTTTTGAAGAGTGGGTAAAACCATAGGTAGTGACGAGGCTACTAGAAGTGGTGCGGTATAGGTGGTAAAAATGTTGCAAGTGACTACAAAGGTGTATGTTATACGAGTAAGTTAGGTGTAATAGAGGCTCATGATGAGGAGATGGGGTGTTGTGTTTTTATTTTACCTTGGGTTGCAAGTTACTTGGCCAAGGTTAATGAGTGAGGTCCTAGGATAGATGGAAGTGGTGAAGGTTAAAGAGGGGTAGTGGGAAAAACCGGTGCATGCTGACTAGAAGGTTGGGTTTTCCTCTTAGGTGGGGGAATAGTTTTTGTGTGGTTTTGTGAGGATGCGGATAAATCCAATTTGATAGAAGGATGGACTAGGCTTGATGTTGGCATGACTCCCAATGTGGTATCATTTCTAGGTGTGGGGAAGGCATAGATGCGGATAAGCTTTTAGGCATAGGAACAAGTTTGGTTATTGGTAAAGTTTTAAGTGTGGGTGAGGGTGATGAAGAAGAGGCCACTCCAACTGACATGGTCATGGTTGGTTTGGTTGTCTGAAACACCTTTGGATATATCATGGAGGTATCAACAGACAACATTTACATTTGAGTTGAAAAGGGTAGTTGAAGGCATCCCTAAAGCATGGAATTATCAACATAATCCAAGCAATCAACCAGATGCAAAATTGGTATAGTTGTAAGAGGAGATGATGTTGATTTGGTACTAATCCCTGTAAAGAATGTCTATGAGATAGGGAAATGGTTGGCTTCAAACTCTATGGGTAAAATATTTGAGAGTAAATCAATAGGATCTTTGAAGGATGATGGAGAGTTGTCACCAATATAACTTGAGGTGTTTCTAATAGATCTCCTATGGGTAGAGGAGATGATGAGTAGGTTGATGTAGGTTCCTCTTTTTATGGAGAGGAAGGTGAGCATGACTATCTCATGGGTAGGAGAGTTAATACCATGGTTTGTTCATCAAGTTGAGAGGTATGAGAAACTACATCGACATATATGGCAGACTCCTCCATGGGTGAAGGGGGAGATGAAGGAGATTCCTCTATGGGTAAAATAGTAGATTAAATATGTTCCTTTGTGGATGAAGGAGCTTGTGCCATAATCTCCTCAATAGAGGTTACAAGAGGAAATTGAGGGATGATTGGTATGATGTCAAACACAGCATGAACCTCATGAATGTTATTTTCATTTTCTCGAGGAATCACTAGTTTGGTTAGATGAGGGGTATGATTTGATAACAGACTTCTTAAAGATATGCAATTTCTAGTTAGCCAGATGCATTAGGGTTATCAAATATTATATATCCATTATCTAACATTTCTTGGATGATGTTTTTTAATGTTATACAATTACCATTGCTATGACCTTTAACGCGATGATAGTTACAATAATCATGTTCCTTATACCATGCTGGCATAGGACAAGAGGGGTCAAAACTAGTATGTGGTTTGACTGGTGGAAGGGTAATGGCTCCATAGTTCAAGAGTTTTTCTAAAATAGCATAGTAAGACTCTCCTATGGGGCATACTTGTGTTTCTCTCTTCTAAACTTAATGGTCTAGATAGGGGAAAGGTTAGATGAAGGTTTTAATTGGTTAGATGGATGAGACGGGCCAAATTTTAAAATGAACATGTTGGCAAACCCCTTGGTTTTAGAATAGGTATTTTGGGGTTTGGAAGAATAGGAAGTATCATTTTATTTGAGCGCAGAGTTTTTGTCACACATTTGTAGCTTATTTTCTTCAAAGGCATAGATTTCCAACTTCTGGGCCATGGTAAATTCCTCATCAAAGGTGCAGAAGGTTTGGACTTTGAGAGTTCATGATATATGTCTTGCACTAACCCTAGTAAAAATTATATTAACTCTATCTGAGGTAATTGGAATGTAATTTGGTTAATGAGGCTTCGCCAACAAGTGAAAAAATCTATGATAGATTCATCTTTGTATTGTCGTGTTGAGTACAAGTTGGTCATGGTGACCTTCTTGATGATATTGATTGAAAAATGGTCCAAGAAGGCTTGATCCACTTGGTTGAATGAGTAAATGGAATGCCTAGGTAAACCGCTATACCAATCCAACACTTTGGTCTTGTCAAGGACATTGGGAATGTCTGCAAGAGCAGAGCGTCATCATGAGTGATTAAATAACACCCATGTTTGAAATACTTCAAGTGTTGTTTCAGGTCCTCTTTGTTCTTGAACTGGTTGAATTTGGGAATTTCCCAATGTATAGTGTATGGACAAATGGGAATAGATGGTTGAATGGGCTCATTATATATTTCATTTTAGGTCAAAGAGGTACGTTAGAAAGAAACCGATGCTTCTAATGTCTGCATCTTTTCCATCATCATTTTTATAAGGTCGTTGGGAGGTTGTGATGATTGGGAACCCCCTATAGTATAAGGGGGTAGAGGATGAGTGTCTGTTAAGGATGGAATCCCATTATATGGTGGTTTTGAGTATAATAATTGGGAGGGGGAATAGATGTAGCTGGAATGTATCCTAAATATGTAATAGATGAAATAGGAGGTTGTTGGTGATAGGTATAGGTAGGCGGAGTGGATGTGACAACTCTCATGGTAATTAGAGGGAGAGATTGTGGGATGGAAAGGACAATGTTTTGAAAGGGAGTGTGGGATACTGACATCATGGGTGGCTGAGATGTAATGGGTATATAAGAGGTGGCGGTGCAGATGGGCCTACACTCAAGAGGGTTGATGAAGGAATGGTTGAAATTATAGGAGAAACCGATGTCAAAAGCGCAATAGAATTCATAGATATAGTAGATATCAATGATGTGGGGTCAATTTGGGACACCATAGGTGGTAAGGTGGAAGAAGATAATGGTGAACTAGTACTAGCTAACACAAAAGTGTGTGCGAGGGTAGGAGGAATGGACACAGGCATAACATATACCGATGTCCTAATGAATCTTGAGTATATGAATGTACCGAGATAATATTGTAAGGCAACGGGGTTTTGGTCAAGGAGTCTTGCAAAATCCTCATCACCGGTGTGGATGGTGATAGGATGTCTGGGATCCATGGATGATATAATGCAAGGTGATGATGGTATAGGCGGAGGTGGGAGTGGTGAAGGCTTGCATGGAATACAAAGGAATTGGATTGGCTACGAGTCAAAACCATGTGATTTGGCATAGACTTGGTAATCTGATATTTGTAAATGACACAAAAAATAGAAGGAATGGAGAAAAATAGTTCCAAAAGGTGAAAATTGGTGTTGTCTTAATTGAAAAATTAAAACATAGGAACCGATGGTGGTTTGGTAATCGATGACGGTGATAGAGGGTAACCGATGATGGTTAGGGTGATCGATACCGATTACTATGGAATAATCAAAATTTTGATAAATGTGGTAATAACTGATGAAAATGAAGAAAAATCTAGATTTGATAGTGATTTCATAGACCCAGAGGTATGATGATGTATTTGAGAAACCCCAGAAAGAATAGAAAAGTGATGAGTTTTATTTTGGTAAAATAACCCAAAAAAGTAGGAAATCAAAAATGGTTAGGTAAACTAAGGATGCTCGATGATGAGTAAATTGATGATGGTCACTGGACCGACGTGATTCATTGTGAAATTTGAAAAGATGGAGAAAAATGATATTTTTGACTTAGATTAGAAAGCATACTAACCCAGAAACCTGAGTATGGTAATGATGAATCCTGACACACTCAGAAACAGTCAGAATACACCAAATATGACTGTGGATTATGAAAGGAAGAAAAGAATGGAGAATACGACCTCACAACTCAAAACACAAATCAAGAAAAAAATAAGAAACATGAAATCCTATTGGTGAATTTATGTTTCATCTTATGCTATTTAGGACTTACTTGTAAATAAAATAGTGTTTTTGGTTTGATAGAAGGTGTCCAATGAAAAAGAAGATATAAGGATGGTTTTAGGTAAAGTTTTGGTGGGGGCGGTCCTTTTTCTAAGATAATGACTTGACAGAGAAATGATCTTGGTGCCCACTATCAATCCTCTGATCATGTGATCGTTGACAACTTCTTCCGGTAGGATGATGTTTAAGAAGATGTGTAAATTGTTTAAGTGGTTTGGTATAGAGAATGTGCAAAGTGAACTACGATTGAATTAGTCAACCATTAGTTGGGAATGAATTTCAACGTATAGGTTTCCCTCAAATTAATGTGAGCTACAATGTGACATACCAAAATGAAATGCAAATTTTTAAGCCCAAATCCACAATTATGTTTGATGTAGAAAATAGAGAACAAGAAGAGGAATGCTCTTTCACTAATGCAATGAAGTATAAAGGAAGACATGTTATTTTTAGAGCACTAAAAACACAATTTCTTTTAGACAATAGAAAGAAGGATAAGATTCCAAAGAAGAAAATTTAATGTGAATACTTTCAAAAGGAAATAAACACACAATGTTTTACCTAGGAATGAACAATGCAAAAGAACCTTGAATGGGTCCCTACCTGGTGTGCCAAAATGTTTCACCCAGTTGTTGTAGAGATAATAAAAACAGATAAAGGTAAATAGGCTAAGGAGGAATACATGTTGTCACGTGGTTGAAGGTTGAGTGTGTGTGTTTCTGATTTCTGATCCAAACTAATTATGTGAGCTTCCTTTTGGCTAGGAGGAACTACCTGTAATGTAAAGCAAGACCAAAAGATATAGTTAATAACAAAGGTTAGTGGATTACCTAGTATGAACTAGATCTAGGAAGTTTGATACTTCCTCGATGGTTGTCAATCCACTGATATATAACTCAATATAAAATAACTAAACATGAAAATAAAAGAATCTAATGCTAGTGTTCTGATTTAGGTATCTCAAATTACTATCAGTGTCAATCCAATTAAATGCTTAGTAATTAAACTAGTGAATTTATCGATCAGGTTATAGGTTGGGTAGGTGGTTTGAGGGTCAAGACAGGGTTTGGGTAAAGTTTGGGTTGATTTTGTATGATTAGGAATCTTGTTGGTTTACGACAATTTACTGGCATAAGAGACCAACGTCGGTCGGGTGTGACCAAAGATGGTTTAGGATGAATGATATCGGTTATTGTGGCTAATGGAAGAGTGTCAAAAGTGGGTGTCTTGGCTCTCTTTATATCTGCAAAAAGAGTTGGGAATGTTTGTGGTGAGGTTGTAGGTGAGGTATCAGGTTTGGGTGAGGTTTTGTGAGTTTTGGAGACTGTTAGGGGAGGTTTAGTGAAAGTTGGCGGGAGACACAGTAAGTGAAGTCGGTCTAGTGACCAATGCCAGTGAAGAGGAGAAACCGATGACGATTAAGGTAATCGGCATCGAGAGATGAAATGGTAGTAATTAAATAAACCTAGTTTTTGGACTTCTTTGTTATTGCACAGAGAATGGAGGGAGGATGGTTGGGTTTGTAAAAATGCCAAAAAGGCTCAAGAATGCCTAAAATTCATCTATGGAGAGGCAAAAGGTGGTGGGTGGTAGGTTGGGTAAATTGGCAAGAAGGTGGGGATGGAGGAATGTAGGAAAGAACAAGATCTAATAACAAAAGATAAATAACCTATTAATTTAAGTAAGTATTGAATGATGCAAATCAAATACACTTACTTGTATTTGCAAGTCTGGTTGGTGAAGGATGGAAATGGTTGATCTGTGAAGAATTTTGTGGTCGATATCACATCGGTACTTCCCGGAGTGCTCCCGTGAATGCTAATGCCTCTGGACAAGTATCAGGAGCTTACTTGAGCATGTGATTGAGTGTATTATGTTGTTTTGATGCTGAGAAATCTCTAGTTCGTGCTTGCGTGCAAAGATATCTCAAAACTCAGAATTCCCAACCTAGGTAAATGATTACAAAACTATATATAAGTTAACTAATTATGGTTAGGGTGACTGGTGTCGATTAAGGGTTAACCGGCATCAGTTAAGGTGAGAAATCCTAGGTTTTTCAAAAAAAGGAAAATCCTTGCTATTTTTGGTGTGCTCTGATTGTCATTATGGGTCTCAAGTCGAGTTAGCATTTAGATAAGAAAGAGTATTGTTAGAGGAGGAATATGACTTTAATTTTAGGGTTAGACTAAGTCCTAGTTGGTTAAGATAAGTGGAGACTCATTCCTAGTTAATTAATATACTATGAATAAGTCCCTAATGAGGAGTCTAGGTGAGGTGTAAATTAATTAATTAAATTAATTAATAGTGTGAGGATGAGCTTAATTCAATTATAAGTAATTAAATTAAAATGAATGCGGGGTAAGGGTCATGGTTAGGTGAATATGTCACATTAATTAATTAAATGTTTCAAGGGGAGTGTGACCCAAATTTGGTGTCTACAACAACACCTAAATCATAAGTTAACTCGGTTGAGTGACTGTTGGGGTCAATCTGACTCCCCATTTACATATTTTTTTTTTTAGGATTTGACTTGTTTTGGGGTTTTACATGTTCTCTTTCTTCTTGTAGGTTTTAGGTGAATAATAACAAAGTATAAAGACATACATGTGATTAAAAGTTATATCTAGCAAACATCTAGTGACCATGTGAAATATGTTTTCCAAGGTTATGAGAAGTCACAGTGCCCATAGGAGGTCTACAAAGTGCCCCATGCACCTATAACTCTATCCAGTGTCCCGATCTAGGTAGATCCTACAATCGCATAATTTTGTGAGCTCGGTTATAACACTTCCCTGCTCATGTTCATCTGTCTTCACTCGGCATAGTCTAGAATTATTTTTGAACCAGCTAATTATTATATCCTTTTATTTTAAACTAGGGTTTCATATTTTCTAGCTTACTTACTTGGGTCAAATCTATACTCTAATTGTTTATATCTGTGTTGTTACATATTTAGATTTAGCATCTATTTATTTCAATATTTTCTTAATTACACATACCTACAAATTTCATACTCATAGACTATACACCTTGGTTAGACAGGACACAATCATTCTTTGCATCAACTTGAGAGAGACACACATTTTGACACCATAATTTGTCACTTTTTAAGAAATAAAATAGACTTTATCATGAATTTAGACCAAACTCGTACTTTCTATGCTTCTTAGCATGATGTCATTCATCAACTTCATAGGACTATCTAGATGACATGATACACACTCACTTATACTGAATTTTCGTTTCTCAAAGACATGACACATTTGAGGATTTTTATAGGTGATAGACCGAGACATAACTCCAAGTGCTTTTACTAAGACTGTTAATCATAAAGAATGCACCTCAAAGACATTACTCTAGCTTACTTTTACAAATTCAAATGCCTACAAATAACAAGGACTCAAGAAAACATGGATAGATCACATTTCATACCTTATGACTCTTGAGGTATCCCAAACTCCTAGCCTTCTCAACTTCTCATGTATAGGAGACTGAATAACAAAGAGACACATATGACTTTTCTTAACTCTTTTTTTCTTTTCAAACAACCATAACTCCTTGGTCTAATTTGGACTTTATGAACTTATTTACATCTTGATTTTACTAGTTCCTTCTTTGAAAAAATTCATTTGATCAGTATTCATACTTAGCACCTCGATTTTGTAGCATCCTTCTTAGCTTGTTTTGAATCTTCAACCCTCATACTCTTCATATTAGACCAATAATTAGTTCTCTTGTCCTTATTTTATTTATAAACCACCTTATTAACCTTAGGATATGATATGATAGACTTGGATTAATTCATGAGACTGAATTTGCTCTTGAATAATCTTTCATTTTGAGCTTGAAACCTGTTGTTGAACCTAGAAGTTTCACCTTGATAGAAATGTCTTGCAATATTCCCATGTTTATGAAAATTGTAACACAAAACATTCTTCTTGCTTCTAGACTCATAAACACTTAGATTCCATCCACAATCCTTAGCCTTGTGATCATGCTCACAACATGAGTAACATTGACCATTAAAGAGACTTTCACCATTTTTAAAGAATCTTCTTTTGCAATCTCTAGCTTTATGACCAAAATCACAAAAAATATAGAAATAACAATTAAAAGAAGCTCCATAACTAGTTTCATTAGGTTTTCAAATAGGATTATACCTTCTTAAATCAGTTCTATTTTTCTCCTTCTTGATTTCTTTAGAGCTTGGTCTAGCTTTTTCATCATTTTCCTCTTTCTTTCACTTGAAACCTAAACCTATCTTTTCATTATCATCTCTTTGAATTTCTAAAATCCCATCAAGAGATTTAGATCTATTTTCTAACCTTTCATACATCTTTAACCTGGTATACGCACTTTCTAAATCATATTCTAGGGATTTCAACTTTTCTTCATATCTGGAACAAGCTTCTTCTTTGTCTATTAGTGCTTTAGTTACTCTTTCAACTTGTGACTCCAAACCCTTGATGGCTTGACCATGCTTTATCTCCATGCAATTGATCTGATCTTGTAAGTTATGAATCAAGGATTATGAAACTTCATACTTCCTTCTTAAGGATGCTTCAACATCTAAAGACTTACCCATTGCTTGTCTTCAAGAGGATATCCTTCAAGTTTCCAAACTTGCTTCACTAGGACCTGCTCTGATACCAATGGTTGGAATAAAAATGGACTTAGAAGGGGGGTGAATCAGTCCTAGAAATTTCTTAATTCATTTACAATTATTTTCAACATACATTAAACGTCCATTCAAAAAGATCTTGTTATTTGTGCATCATACATTCACATGAACATGAAAAATGAGAGAGAACACATAAACACAAGATGTAAGTGGGAAACCCTCATGGGGAATAAATCCCACTAAAAATATTGATTATATTACTCAAATAAAGGACTAAAGTAAATATAACACATCACAATATACTTATTTAGTGAGACATCAACCCCACAAGGAGCACCAACCCCTAAACCCTTGTTGATAATGATCATAACAAAAGACTCCTATGAATATGACTCATCATAAGATATTTTTTAGAAGAATGGTCATTAAAAATAGGATGAACTCAAAAATTAATATGACCCAAGTTCATCTCACACATTTAATGGACCCATGTAGGTCAAACCATGCACCAAGACAACTAAACAAGCTAAAATAGGCTCAAAACCCCATGACATGGCTAATAAAAGACATCCAAACTCATCACCATAATTATTCAAGCATAAAAATGCATCAAACATATAAAATTAATCATAAAAACATCATCTTCACTCGCAAAAATATTTTCAATAATTATTTTCTTCATAATATTTCCAAGTAGGACCATTTCCTACTCAAAACAGTTGTTTCTAGGAACTAGTCTTCACCTGACAAGCTAAAGATCACACCTAAACACCTCAACTATTCCATATAACCAATCATTTGAAATCAAATGAAATTTATAGAAAATCCATTATTTTTATACCTCATGAAACATCCATCAATGCAAACCACACCTCTTTTCCTCTTCACCAAACTGAACTTCCTAGAAATAAGTTTTGGAAACTCAACTAGTTTTCACCCTTTCTATAACTTTCAAGACCTATAAATTCCTTAAATAGGAACATAATTCATCCCTATTAACTATAAAATAGATATCAAGAATCATATAAGACAAAACATGAGTCTTCTACATCCATCTTCTAGCCAAAGCAATCCTATCTTGAATCAATCAAACTTGGTCTTCAAAAATTGAGTTGGTTCACCTATCAAAACACCTCATAAAGAGACAAAACATATATCATTAGAAAGGTATATGAATCTAATTTCCATAACATCTTACATTTCTTTCCAACTCCAAGTGGAAGGCCTTCAACCAAGATAATCTCTACAACTGTACAAAACTACATTTTCAACCCCAAAGATCAGTCTTCAAAAATAGGGCACACTTTTCCCTCTAGGACTTCAACCATGACCTAAAACTATCATGGACATATATTGCACTCCCAAACTTCAATAAATTTTTATTTACTCAATACCTTAAATGGAAATTTTTCCAAAAACTAAAAATCTCCAGAAACTTTCCTTTTTGAGTGGGGCCCACATATTGTCACAAGATCTATCATACCTTTTTATAAATATTGAGGATTAATATACAACCTAAAATCATAAAATTTTCAAAATAAATCAATTATGGCTCATTAAAATTGATTTCGTCCAAGTCACTTTGAGCTAGGGTTTAACTAGGGTTTTAAACCACTTTACCTTCTTAACGATTGTTCATAAAAACATGATGATCAAACCACCTCATTATTTTTTAAAAACACTCTTATATAAATGGAAAATAATCCCCCAAAACCTATGGGTAACATTCAAATCACACAATTCACAACAAGCATCAAAAGGTCTGTTTTAAGTAGAAAAAAACACTCTTGAAAACTTGATTTTACCAAAAATGATGTATCTTGCAAAATATTCTTCACTCTGACCTACGAATTGTCATGACACATCATGAAAACATCCTCTAACTTATAAAACTTACCAACTAGAAAAAAATATTCCTGAAATCCTCCAACCATAGTGACTTACATGTTCTTTCCTCACATCACATCCCGCGAATTCATCTGCTTTGTAGAAAGGGATAAGTCATAAATGAAGAGTGGGTTACGATATCTAGAGAATAAAATATGTTGTATATTCTTATATACAACCACATGTGTGTATGCATATCCTAAAAAGGATATGCACACTTACTTGTAGTTGCATGTACAACCATGCAACAATGTTTGTCATTTAGCACTTGTAATGTAGTTAGCATTTATGATGTATTCTTATTTTTCTTTGATGTTCGTATGTACTTACCTTGTTGAGTGTGATGATTTTTATGATGGGAGATATAGCTTGAAATGTTGTACCTATAATAAATATTGTAGTACACCTTACTATGCTTACTTTGTTGAATGTGATTGACTTGAGCTAATTGGATACTTCCATGGTTATTGTACATGTCATTGATATTACTAGTTTACTTTTCTTACTGAAAGTAATGACTTGAAAAGTATGATTGAAGTTATACATAGTTTTAATGTATTATTTGTTATGTGGAAATAATGATAATAAGTTTATTACTTCTCTTGACATGACGGTCATTTACCAACAACGATAGGATGACCTTTGATTAAAAAAGGTAAATCTTTGGCTTCATCAAGGTAAAAGTTAAGTTGGTTTCATAACACTTGTAATTTTAGGGAGGAATAAGATTATGTACTACAAGAAAATTTTAATAGGGTCTATTGATATTGATTATCTAATTGACTATTTTATAGATTTATCATAACACATTTAATGTTCTATGGATGATTGACTTATTGATCGCAATAATCATTACATTTGAATTATTTGGTTTGATAAATCACCTTTGACCGATTGATACTCCATAATGGTGAAATATAAATTGTATCTGCGATTATGTTTGTTGAGCGCTTAATCTTAAAATTGAATGATTTTGTTTTTTTCTTGGAAAGGATAAATATATATGATTATAAATTTGTATGGTTTAATAAAAGGTTAGATCTTGTTTCCTTAGACCATATACAATATTTTTTATTATTTTTTTATGGGGATCACCTACCATGCAAAAATGGTTAATTTTTCACTTATTCCATTGTAGTTGTGATCACCATGCATATTGATTCATATTATAATGTCCTCATTCAGTTTTTGACCATACTAGAGATTCATGGATTATTTAATAATTAAAGTGGTCTTTAAATTGACCCATGCAAGGTTTAAATGATAAGACGTTTTTTTTGATAAACTTTGATTTTTCATTAAAAATTCACTATCTTGGTTTAGTGGGAAGTCATAGTTGGTGGTGGTTGGAATCATGTGGGCTTCGGGTAGTCAATTGGATAGAAATTATTAAAAATTGTTTGGGTGATTTAAGAAGCATACTAATATGGTTGGGGTATAAATCCTTATATTGTGTAGGTAAATTTTGGATTTATTAAGTCCCTACACTCTCTAAATATTAAACAATAGGTTGTTAGCCTCACAGGGTAGAGAATATACATGTTTAGTAAAATGAAATATAGTTAAAAGCATATATATAGCAATGGCATTTGACTATGTTTCGGATCGAAAGCACTTCAATTTGTGATTTTTTTCTATCACGAGAAGGAAGTATAGAGCTTCCATAAATATTGACAAGTATACTCGTAGGGTTGTATAAACACACCCTAGGGAGGGAGTAACATGGTTTACTTTAGAAAATAAGTATGATTGACCCAAATGTGGTGTAATTTTAGGTTATGTAACCTTTTCCATTTTGTCTAAAAAGCAACTATAGATCTATGCATACTTATAACAAGAGATGTGTTAGAACTAAGTAGTAGTTAAATAGACCTAATTTTGTAACCTTTATTGTTATACTGATTATAGGTTAAAATTTAAGCACAAAATAACAATGGAATGGAACTTATTCCTACAATTTTCTAGTTTTTATTTTCTGTACCTTTATGTTGTAAGACTCGTGACTTGAAATTATCACTCATGAATAAGATATTTCATTTTTGAATTTATTTTGCAATTTGAATAGTTAATATTTATGGAAAGGAAGTAAGTAACCAATTTATAGTCTTTTTTCATAATGATGTAACATGATTAGAGTAGATGTTCCATTCCAGTTATTTTAGATCTAACCATGTAAAACTATTATTTTCAGTTAAGGATGAAAGGAATTTCGAGTTGATTAAAGATATATATCATGACTTGCATTGATCATCTTGTTCCAATTTTTATGACTGAAAATAATGTACTAGCATTGATTTGGAATGTGAAATACTTATCTATAATTATTAAATAAAATAAGCCTATTGTAATTTATGATCATCTTTATTAGTCAATTGTGACTTTGTAATAAGAATTATCAATCATTAATATGAAAATAAAGTGGTTATTTAGATATTTAAGATTGTGTTTATGACTTGTTTAGGTGTTTTTGTTAATAGCCAAGTGTTCAATATGAATTGACATTTAAGTAATACTATTATGGTTTAAGATATCTTTATGAATTAATGGATTGATGTTTTAATCATATGATTTCATTGTAAGACATGTTTATATCGATGATAGACAAAGAAGTGTTCATTATGAATTAATGTTATTGTGTTAACAAATTGTTAATATTTTTATATGATTTAATAATGAAAATAATAGCTTAACAAAGAAGTACATCATGACATTTAAAAGAAACATGTATAAAGATATATTTGTTAAAAATTGATTAGCATGAAGGTATAAATAGGCTACAAGTAAGAATTTAATGGAGACATATTGCTTTCTTTTATAACAACAACCTACCTTTAGGAGATCAATCATATCTACAATGTAGTATTGTGTTTACAATACCCTAGTGGTAAAACAACTACATTGACATAAAACAAGTATGAAAGTACATTATGATTACTTGAGATAGTACTATTGTACCTAATTGTCTTAGGTAAATTAAATTAATCAAGTAATTAATAATGAACAAGAATGATAATTAAGTTGTGTTAAGAATTGGTTATATCCACATATAACTAAATAAATTATTGTAAATCGCTATAGTTGAAAATCATGCAAAAATAGGTACATACCTTAAGCAATGACTCATGGAGATCATTGTGTACCTATAACACTAGTGTGAATATCATAGGATGGAGGTTTACATTGTCATAAATGAATAAACCCAAGTTTTAAACCATGAACTTAATAAGTAAATAATAGAAAAGAATCATGACACTATGTTAAGATAGTTGTGCGTTGAATGGAAGGATAGGTTTCAAGTGGCTTATGTGCAGTCACAAAATTAGGCTTACTAGCGTAATGCCAAAATTATGGGCATAGTAGTGTAAATGACTGATTGCATTGTTTGTCACCATTTCTTCTTTTAATGATTTCATAAGTGGGAAGTTGATACTAAGAAGATGCACATGATTCTTTGTACCTTTAAAATTTTCTAACCAATTGATATACTAGGTATATTGGCTTGCATAGAGCATTAAAGGGGGATAGAGAAGGATTTTAAACCCTTACAGCCCACATGGTTATCATAGGTTGTCAAGATGGATTCTAAACATTAATTAATGTTCAATTAATCCAATTTTTTACTTATAATCATTGAAGGTATAATATTATATATGTTAATCATTGCATGTTAAAATCACTTTGAAGGTGTCAAGATAATTAAATGGATAAAAAATCCCTTAGTTTGATGAAGGGAAATATGAGTGTTACATTTCCTAGCCTGTCTTCACCTTTTATCTTACCAAGGACCATGAAACACCACCAAACCTCTGAGAAATAACCTAAAATTCATCATACATTCCATATACCTCATCACCATGCTTGAACTTGACTACCTTGCTCCATTTCTCAAGCTATCATACCAAAACACATGCTTTATGTCTAGGAATATGTCAAAAATGACCTAATTCAAGCCATATAACCCATGAAATGACCATGATGACTCATTAAAGACTCATTAACACATGTAAAACACCTCTAGGACCATTTATTACTTAATGAAAACCTTTGACCAAATCTAGAGAGGTTATACAATGATTATGCAAGTTAGACCATGCGCTAGGATAACATGACAACTCATCAAATCTTGTCATTACCAATCAACCTTCATACTTGATCTTTATTTAAACCTCATGGATAATTATATGACACCATGAAACATTTTCCATCAATGATAACACTAACAAAAAAATGGCTAATAGAAAATACATCCTAGACCTCCGGAAATGTGTTCTCAACTTAGCCATTTTCTCGATTAGATGGGTGGTCAATTTTCCATCCCAACCATCCTTAAGATAGTGAGGATATTGGGAATAAGAAAAGGTGCCCCATTCTTCATCCCCTCTTCAGTATTCTTCATGTGAACAAATTTTTATCCCCCAAACCATTGAAACCCTACTTCATGCCCTAATTTCTTCCGCTTCAAATTTAACTATCAGATGATCATCAAATCATGAAAATTCATAGCTATCAAGTTTTTTCATGTAATAATTCATGCCAATATGTTCAAATATAACCTCTTCACTTCCCAAGGATCTGACAAGTAAAATCATTCAAAAATTAGAGAAACAATCCTGCAAAATCTAGTTTCATGTGAACTAGTTTTCATGCCATGAAGAACATATTTTTAGGGATATGGAGGACTATTTTGTTCATCATTATTCTTCCCTCCTAAAATAAATTTTAAAATTATTGAATATCCAGAAGGTGAAATCATACAAAAATTGTAGGGAAGGGTCTTCAAAAAATCTAGTTTCATTGAAACTAGTTTTTACATGATGAAGATGTTGATTTTTTGAGATATGGAGGACTAGTTTTTCTCAGTATTCTTCCCCATCTAATGAAAATTTCATTTTCCCACTTGTTCGGATGAAGGAATCATCCAAAATTTTGAGTGGGGAATCCTAGAATAAAACCTAGAATTTTAAGACCTTTTTCATCGTAGTCCGACACCCACAGTGCACTTACTAAAAATAACATGTGTCTATAGTGGGCATGTCTAAAAATATAAAGTTGAAAAATAACGTAAATTATTGACATTTTGGTCTTCTAGACAAGTAAGAAGCATCAGGGGAATGTGAATAGGATAAAATTTCCAAAAATAACAATCCTAGCTCGACCTCCCAAAAATAGAAAGTCTCCATTTAGGATGCAAAAAGTTGCAGTTGGCTCCTCTTTCACTCATCTCACTACTTTTTGACATCTTCATAGGGTTGTAAGGTGGTTACATGGCTTGAACAAGTAAATTCTCTCTTCATAGATTTCTTTAAAGCATCATTCGATCGTAGTTGTGTCCATACATAAGACAAAACATCTTTAGGTGAAATAGGTAAAATCTAGAGACATTGTGCAGGTGTCATAGATTCAAAAAGTTTCAAGAACCTTGTTGAAACCCATGATTCATTAGAGGAGGTCACTATCATCTCTTTTGTGGTTTATTTTATCCGAGCTCGGTGAGTTGATTTGAGGTGATTTCATTGAGCTGGTTATGGGGAGATGGGTGAACAAGGTTAGGTGAGCTAGTTAAGAGCTCATCCTTTTCCATGAGGAGCATATGAAAGTAAACCAAGTCAAGTGAGTTGGTTGGGCTAGCTAAAATGAGATAGCCAAGATAAGAAAGCTAATAAATTTATTGGATTCGATTGGAGTGAGCTCATTAAGCTCAGTGAGCTAAGTGAGATGATAAAACCAACCAATCATCAAGAGGAACATAAAGCAACTTGAGCACTATGAGCTATCAAGGGCTAATTGTGAAAACCTAAGGAGTGAAAGAGTGATCCTCACTCTCACTGTGGATCAAAGAGGGATCATCATGAGTAATTCTTGCAGTCACCTTGAGCTCACATCATAAAAATCTCTCAATAGTGTTTCTAAACACTCTTTCAGCAGCCTAGGGTGTATATGCATCATGGAGAAGGAGGATATTGTGATCATCATCAGAAATTTCTTCATCAGGAGGATCTTCTTCATCAGATATTTCAAATCCCACTCCTTCCTTCTTCTCTCTTCCTCCCTCTTTCTTCTCTCCCCCTTTCTAATTATTTATTGTGTGTAATCATGGTAATTCATCTCATTCACTTAAGTGACTTCCTAAAGTTTAATTTTAAAATTCCCTTTGATTTATAAAAAGGGAACTTGTTTCTCATTTCCTAGGAATATGTAAAGTCACAAGTTAAGTGGAGATATGAAGAGTCATGTGGGGGTAGAGGAAGAGGAAATTTACAATGTTATAAATTAGAATGGCTCCTCCATTCTAAAATATCCTAAATTTTAGTTCTTGGTAACAATTATGGATTGTGGTTTAGGTGTTGATATTTGTATCACCAACAAAAGAAATAAAATCTACATTATTTCATGTTTTCCTCTACTCTCTCTCTTTTGCAACTTTACAAGTATGGTGATCAAGAAGGAACTTGGTGTCCTTGATAAATGAACCTAAAGAAATGTGTGTCTCTAGTTTTTAGTCTTATTAGATGCTTCATTGTTTCTTTCCTCTAATTGAATGTTGAACTACTCTGGTTATTGGGTGTGAACTCTACAATTTCCTACTCACAATAATAACCCTCCATTTCCTAAATTCTCTCCTTTATCCCTCATTACTACAATTTCCTCCCTTGTACCATGTACAAGGACTTTACCAAAAGTTCAATGAAGTGTTCCTATGTGATTCTTGGCCTATCTAGCCACCCCACAATAGTAGATATAATGAATATAATTTTCATTTACTAATGGGAGCCTCCCCATTCATAAGAAGGAGGGGAGCAGCCCTATGAGTGTTAGTGGAAACACATTATTTTCCATATAAAAACTATTTCACCAACATTTTTGGAAACTTTAATGCAGAGAGAGATGACCTTGTGTACCCAAAAAGGTCTATGAAAAATACAAAAATAACAAAAATACTAAAAATTCCAAAAATAGTTGCAATCCTTTTCATAAATCTACACTTTTCAAGTTTATTTCCTTCCAAAGAACTTGAGGAAAACTAGTAGAGAAAAGGTACACTCGATTTGATCATGTAAGTGGGTTTATTTTAGACTTTCCATCATACTAGAAAGAACAAAAGTTCCCAAAAACCATCCGGAACTTCATCATCTTTGAAGAACCAAATATTGAATCACAAGTCATCATTCCTTCCTGGAGGAGAAATATAAGAAGAGAGTAGAGGAAATTGAAGCATAAGCACATGTTCCATGGGGACAAAAAAGGGGTCTATTGGCTTTAACTCCACCACTCCATGAACTTATAAAATAATCAAGGAAAAACTTTCCAAAGTTATATAGAGATGGAAAACAACGTCTGATAATCATAACACAAACTTCATCATATCCTGTGGCATCCTTAGAGTGCAACATGAAGATGTTGTAGTGTGGTTGTTCATGGAAACATTACAAGATGTAGTAGCAGACCGATCCTACTATTTTCCTTCACGCTCATTCTTTGATTAGGGTGGTATGAAAAATAATTTTGAATAAAGATTCAAGACCACAAAATATGCTCATGCCATCCTTTTTCAACTTACTTAGATGAAGAAATATATACAAGAGTCAATGAGAGACTTTGTGGAAAAATTCAACAAGATTCATGTCATAGCCCTTCCTTCCTACTGTAGATAATATGAATATGTTCTTCATGAATTATCAATTGTCTAAAGTGAGTTTCTTCTTACGACTTGAGTTAAACCATGATTTTGGCCCATACTCAAGAAATTGTTGTCGAGGTAGAACATTACCTCATATTTTTAGGAAAGATCAAGAATCCTTCAACAAAGGATAAGACCAAAGTTTCCAAAGATGAGAGAGCTGATCAATTGTTGAAAAAGTTAGAAAATGACTTGACAATGTTGAAGAAATAATTTTCTCAATGATCACCTCATCCAAATCGGAATAGAAACCAGATTGCAAGATCACCCCGAAGGCTTTCCTTGGAGAATTTTCTAGTCAATGCAATATGTGAGATCAATGAAGATGAATAAGAATAAAATTTCAAATTAGAAGTTGAAAATTAAGGAGAAGAGGAATGTTCTTCGATCAGGTTTTGTGAATGCACGCTTGATGACGAAGAACCCATAGATAGTTACTCCTATGTAGTATTCACTTTATCACAAAAGGAGAAAGAAGGATATTTTTTTGTTTCCAAATACAATAAATTATATCCTCAAATGGTGACTCCATAAAAAACAACAATGAAAAGAGGATCATAAAAGTCCACTTCCATAGGGTCAGTTGAGAATAATCATGAGACTACTTCAACTAGGAATCCTTCCACCTCCTTGGGTGAGTCTCATTCAAATTCCATTGAAAAATCATTTTTTGTAAAACCTGAGAACATTCATAACAAGGTTGCCACAACCCCGATGTTCCTATCAATTCCTCATCCTTTTATATCATTGACCATTTCTAAAAATTGAAAATCTACATTTTTAATATGAGTACTTGAGAACTCATCCCAAGAAACTTGAGAAACTCATTCAACATATCAAAGGAATTAGTTTCATTTCATATCCTAAATATTCCACCACCAAAGAACCACCTCACACATCTCAATCCACTCCATCTCTAAACTGTCTCACTTCCACACCCTCCACATCTAGGAAGGTAGAACCTTTATACATAGCCTTGTTGGTCAATGGGTACAAACAAAACTCGTTCAACATATCCAAGGAAGTAGTTTCATTTCATATCCTAAACATTCCATCACCAAAGAACCACCTATTCCATTTCAATCCACTCCATCTCTAAACTATCTCACTTCCAGACCCTTCACCTATATGAAGGTATAACCTTTCTACATATCCTTGTTGTTAAATGGGTAAAAATTGAATAATTACATCATTGACTCGGTGCTTGAGAGAACTTCATGCCTACAAAAGTTGCTAAATCCCTCAGCCTCTCTCTCTCTCCTACCTCTAGCCACTTCCTCTCCATGGAAATGAAATAAGTTCCTCTCATTAGATAAATCAAAGATGTTGAAGTAATATTGGTGGATTTCCCTGACAAGAAAATCATAATGAGAATACTTGTAGTAGGCATTCCCAATTCATATGGTATGTTGTTGGGCCAAATATTATGTCGATATGTCATAGGAGATATGCAAATTAATTGGTTGCATGCCACCATTCTGTCAATGGTAAAGAAATAAAACTTCTTCCCATTACGAAGATGAAGTATAATGTTAAAATAACAGACGACACAATGGTAGATATCTTGTGTCAAAATTCAAAATCTTGTAACTTTTTCATGATCTTCGAGGATGATATTGAGATACCCATATTGGTGGAAGAATTTCCAAGCATCATAGAGCCAATCAAATAACATCATGATTATCTGATGAAATCATATATTGAGAGTATGTACTTACCATGGGATGAGAGCATAATTGAAGTTGCTCCACCGGATTTCTATGATGGTGATGAGATCCTTGACTTGGAACAAAGGAATATTGAAATAAAGAGAAATGTGGTTCAAGAATAAGGAATGATTCTCGAAAATTCTTGACAGTAACGTATATGTTTCTAATCATGTTTCAATTATCGGTATGAGGTTCTATGTGATGGGTATACTTGTGAATATGAAGATTTATATTTTTCATTGGAAGAAGATGATGACAAGAATATGAGAATGAAAACATGTTTCGCCTCTCAAACAAGAACCTATTCAAGGAGATGATGATTTCATCATGGAAATGGATTTCTTGTTCTCGGTGATCAATAATGGGAAAAGGATAACGAAAAATTCCAGCTCGGTTTTTTTCATTCCCTTTTCATGAGGATTGAAACATTCTCAATGAAAAATGGAAAAAGGAAATTTTTCTCCATCCTATGGCTATTTTTGTTCAAAATTAAAACTTTTTAATGGATTCAACCTTTCGGTTCTCACCTTACTCAAGATAAGAATGCTATGAACACCATAATTGATGTCAAATATCAATATGGAAAAATAAATAAAATCATAGTTTCCATGTTGCACACCCAACCTTGAGCTAATTCTATTTCCAAGAGTATGATGAAATGCACATGATACATTGTGTAAGGAAGCATATTGCAAAATATCTGGAGCATAAAAAATATGTTTTCTTGATACAATTGATAAATAGATAACATCAATAAGTTGGTGATAAAGTAAAATTTTCTAAAGCATCTGCTGAGAATCAACCCATCGAAACGGTGGTCATGAAGGAGTTTTACGATGAAGAACAAATTTCTTGGTATGTAAATGATGAAGCAATTTTTATCGAGGCTCATCTTCACGAAATGATGTAAAATAAGTAGGGAATCAACAAGAAAATGGAAAGAAGGTTTGAAAAAATAGAGGCAATGAAAATAATGAGAGGACCATCAATTGCACTATAAATCATGCTAGATTACTCAAGAAACTGAGAAGAAGTTCATACTTTAGTGATCTTATGAATGTGTTTGCGAAGAAAGGAATCTAGTGATACTCATTTATAGGTAAACACACATTCCAAATTAGGACTTAAATGAAAGTGGGTTGTCCCTGCATGTACACATCTGACTTAAGTTGTTTTGTTGTTTGTTCCTATTATAATTTCATGTTTCTCTTATGTTGTATATTATTTCCTTGTGTTTCCTTTTCTGTTATGTGTTTGTTTCATGTTGTGTGTGTGTTCAATAAAGGAATTTGGATGTTGTATCTCTATAGTGACTCCATATCCCAATGGATAAGGTATTAGTCCATGGAGTGTATTCAAATTTTGAGATTCCTACTCATCCCGTACTCGTTGCACTCACTCTATAATAATTCCATAAGATAGATCCAAATATTTTTCATGCAAATTTGTACATGAAAATTTCAAATTTTCAAGCATGAAAACAAACCCAAGTGTCAATATTTTTCCTAATCCTTCCAAAACCCTCTCCTAGTCATTCTACCCTTGTATCATGTTCATCCCATAATTTTAATTTCTCCTAATGTGTTGAAAAAAACTTTCCTAGTGTTTGAAATGTAATGTAAATTTCATTTCATATCATTCAAAAAGTGTTTCCAACATCTAGTTTCTCAGTGATCATAGAAAGGTCAATTATGAACTTCCCGGGGAGGTATGTATCCTCCGTGAATGAATTAAAGGCAAAAATCATCCAGAGGTGGTGTCAAGGATTTTTAAGAGTGGTGGAATTTATTTTGAAATATTTATGAAATTTTTGTGAGTCTTGGAGTAGTTCAATAAAAGTATGTTTTTCAAGGTTAAGGACCTTACAATTGAAAACGGTGCCTAAAATTCAATGGAGTATTCTGGGATCTCTGTGATGATTAAAAGGAAAAAAAATTAACCATTGGAAATATATAATACCCATATTCATGATGTAATCAAAAATTATGTACAGTGGCATGGTTTCCTCTCGGGAAGATCGGTTTGTGCGAGCTCATCTTGTTGTCCCGAATGAAAAGGGGGATTGTTTTTTTGTAGGATTCAAATCAAGTATTTAAAACCATCTCATTGATATTTTCATGATCTTGGGAGTCAAAATTATATAATAATTTTCATGAAAATACCTCCTGGAGCCCTGGGAAAAGTGCTCTCAAGTTTCAAGGACTTAATCATTTTCTCGATTAATT
Organism: Taxus wallichiana var. yunnanensis; assembly: GCA_018340775.1. Lineage (NCBI taxonomy): Eukaryota > Viridiplantae > Streptophyta > Pinopsida > Cupressales > Taxaceae > Taxus > Taxus wallichiana. The sequence goes on along the minus strand of CM031239.1, from coordinate 65,171,570 downwards.
CGGTGGTGAATTTTGTTATCCCAATTGTCTTAGATGTCCCAAATATAAAAATATATCTCTAGGACAGTGGATATAGTAGGGAAAATAAAATTCTCCCCTCCCCTTCCTTATCTTATTTTTGAAGTCATCCTCACAAGGCCCAATGACTTTTCAAGGCAGCTTGATTTTCACATATATACCCTACGGCCCCGAATGAAAATGGTCATTTTTAGATAAGGATTATGAATCAGGTCTTGGAAACCATCCCATTTAAATTTTAATGATCTTGATAGTCAAAATTATATTAAAAAAATTAATGAAAAGACCTCCTAGAGCTCCGGGAAATGTGTTCTCAACTTAGCCATTTTCTCAGTTAGATGGGTGACGGGTTTCTTGTCTCGATCGCCCCAATTATCCACAGGACACGGAGATAGTGGGGATGATAAAAAATTTCCCCACTCTTCATCCCCTCTTCAATATTATTCATGTGATCAAATTTTTATCCCCCAATCCATTAAAACCCTACTCCATGCCCTAGTTGTTATCGCTTCAAATTTGACTACCAGATGATTGTCAAAGCATGAAAATACATAATTATTAATTGTTTTAATGAAAAAATAATGCCAGTATGTTTAAATATTCAAGGTAATATTAATTTCTTACATTATTCAGTAGTTAAATGACATCGAGGTACCTATTCACTTCCCAAGAATCGATAGGTGGAATCATCTGAAAATTGGAGCAAACAATCCCTGCAAAATCTAGTTTCACGTGAACTAGTTTTTGTGCCATGAAGACCATTTTTTTTAGGGATATGGAGGAATATTTTTTCATGATTATTCTTCCCTCCTCAAATAAATTTTAAAATTCCTAAATATCCACCAGAAAAGTCATCCAAAAATCGGAGGGAAGGGTCTTCGAAAAATCTAGTTTCATTGAAAGTAGTTTTTACACAATGAAGATGTTGATTTTTTGAGATATAGAGGACTGAGGTTTTATCAATATTCTACCCCCTATAGTGAAAATTTTATTTTACCACTTGTTCAGATGAAGGAATCATCCAAAATTTGGAGCGGGAATCCTGAATAAAACCCATAATTTCAAGACCTTTTCATCGCAATCGACACCTATAGTACACTTAGTTAAAATATCATATGTCCATGTTGGGGCATGTATAAAAATATAAATTAGATAAATAATATAAATTCTTGAAATTCATGTTCCTCTAGATAGAAAATAAGCATCAAGGAATGTAAACATGGAAAAATTACCAAAAATAACAGTCCTGGCTCTAACCTACCAAAAATAAAAGTCTTTGTTTTGGATGTAGAAAGTTGCATTTGGCTCCACTTTCACTCATCTCTCTATCTTTTGAAATATTCATATGGTTTTAAGGTGGTTTCATGGCTGAAAAAATTAAAATCACTCTTCACATAACTCTTGAAAGCATCATTCGATTGTGAGTTGTGTCTTGACGAAAGACAGAACATCTTAAGGTCAAAAGGTAAAATCTAGAGACATTGTGTAGGTTCCATAGAATTGACAAGTTTCAAGAACCTCATTTAAACCCATTATTCATCATAGTATTTCACTATCATCTCTTCCACGATTGAGTTGATATGAGCTTGGTTAGTTGAGTTGAGGTGAGCTCGTTGAGCTAGTTGCGGTGGTGGGTGACCAAGGTCAAGTGAGCTAGTTAAGATCTCATCATTTTCCATGAGTATCATATGAAAGTGAACCAGGTCAAGTGATTTGGTTGTTCTAGGTTAAATGAGATATCCAAGCCAAGAAAGCTAAGTAATTTAAAAGATCCGGTTAGAGTGAGTTTAATGAGCTAAGTGAGCTAATCAAACCAACTAATCATCAAGAGGAACATCAAGAAACTTAAACACTATGAGTTATCAAGGGATAATTTTGAAAACTGAGTGAAATAGTGGTCCTCACTCTCACTTTGTGGATCAAAGAGGGACCATCATGAGCAATGCCTCTAGTCACCTTGATCTCACATCAGAAAAATCTCTCAACATTGTTTCTAAACACTCTTTCAAAGAACCCGAGGTGTCATGCATCATGGAGAAGGAGGATATTTTTATCATCATCAGAAAGTTCTTCATCATATTTATCAAATCCCACTCCTTCTTCTCTCTTCCCCCCTCTTTCATATCTCCCTCTTTCTAATTCCTTGTTGTGTGTAATCATGGTAATTTGTCTCATTTACTTAAGTGACTTCCTAAATTTAAATTGTAAAAGAACCTTTGATTTATAAAAAGGGAACTTGTTTCTCATTTCCTAAGAAGATGTAAAGTCACAAGTTGAGTGGAGACATGAAGAGTCATGTGGGGGTAGAGGAAGAGGCAATTCACAATGTTATAAATTGGAATGGCTCCTCCATTCCAAAGGATCCTAAATTTTAGTTCTTGGTAGCAATTGTGGATTTTGGTTTGGGTGTTGAGATTTATATCACCAACACAAGAAATATAAGCTAAATTATTTCATGTTGTTTGTTTATGTGTTTCCTCTACTCTCTCTTTTTTTCAACTTTTCAAGTATGGTGATCAAGAAGGAAATTAGTGTCCTTGATAAATGAACATAAAGAACTATGTGTATCTAGTTTTTTAGTCTTACTAGATGCTTCATTATTGCTTTCATCTAATTAAATGTTGAAATACTCTGGTTATTAGGTGTGAACTCTACAATTTCCTACTCATAACAATAACTCTCCCTTTCCTAAATTATCTCCTTTATCCCTCATTACTACAATGTTGGTGAGAAAAAAATTTAATTAGGAAAATTATGTGTCTCCACTAATGTTCACATGGATACATCCCTCTGCATTGAATGATATAGCTCCCATTATTGAATCCAAACCAATCCTAATCCTATCTAAATGTTTTGGGTGGCCAAATTTGTTGGGGATCACATAGGTACATTCCACTAAACCTATGGAAAAGTGCTTGTACGGGGTACAAGGGAGGAAATTACAGTGATGAGGGGAAAGGAGAGAAATTATGAAAGGGATATTACTGTCATGAGTAGGATTATAGATCTCACACCCAGTAACTGTAGTAGTTCAACACTCAATATAGAGGAAACACAATGAATCTATCTAGTGAGATGGAAAAATCAAGACACTAAGTTCTCAAATTCATCTATCAAAGACACAATTATCTTATATCATTATGCTTACAAAGTGTATAAAGGAGGGAAATAGAATAACCATGAGATTCATGTAACAACCATGTTTATCGTGTCAATGATGAGAAGAAACCATGAATACAAATCTGCACACATTCATACATCTTGGAAAGCAAAAACTCTATTCCTTAATTGACATTTATGCTAATTATATAAAGCAGGGAAATGTTGTATAGGAAAATTCCTTCTCGCATGGGTGTATGCCGATATTGGAAGCCACTAGAAACTTCGAATTATGGAGGGCTTAGGACGTCAGATGTGGATATGAATCTATATGTGCAAAGAAGATAGATATGTGATAAAATAATATGGATATGTGATAATATCTATAAAAAAGAAACAGATGTGATTAGATAACAATATACGGGGGTTGCCCAGACAATATCGGTTCAAGAAGCTATGAACTCCCTTGGAGGATGTCAACCCCCGTGTCTAGAAAGATAGAAATAAATGATGAACAATAGATAACATGTAGAAACAATGAAATAAAAATTCCAAGTAACTGGAATGACGAGGGGACTTAGCTAGTGCTCTGATATGGAGATGAAATGGGCATCAAGATGACAAGATTATGAACAATGTTAAAGCTTTCTCTAGCAATTCTCACCTCTAACTTCTAATAATGGAAAATATTTTCCTTGACCTCACACTTACAAAACTTAATTCAACATTTTCTTCTCTTCTCAAAAACTTCAAGTTTCAAAACATGTAGAGATTTCATATTGATTTTTTTTGAAAGACAGTGGGAAGACCCATATTTATAGCTTGGAGGTGAGGTCCCATTAGGGTTGCAACAGTAATCGGGGTGTGATAAAGTAACCACAGTTAGGTGAGTGGGGGTACATGATTCAAATGGTTGGGTGAGATAATAGATTTTATTTTATTGAGTGGGGTTCATGATTTGGATGGTGGTGGACATGATTTTACTTGAGTGGGGTGATGTGATTTAATTGGAATATTTGGAAATTATGAGCACATAATGATAGTTAGGGATTTAAATGATATTAATTTATTAATAAAACATGTAGATTTGGTGGGAAATGGAATAATTCTGTTGAGAGAGAGAGAGAGAGAGAGAGATAAAATTTAGGGAGATACCAAAATTTGGTGTCTACATTTGCCCCTTTTTTTGAGTGGTTTGTAATAGCAAGTCACGTGATAAAAACAAAAATGGTTGGATGAAATCATGTGTCCATAAAAGGGATGGGCATGGATTAAAAAAATTACCAAAGGCAATATGACCCAATAAAAAAAGGATCACAATAGCAATGAAAAATATGGTGGTGATTCTAATATCACATCAGTAGAGGATAATTGCAGTCTCAACGGAGACAGGTGACAATGTTTTATAAACAAGTGAGTGGGTGGAGACCACTACAGTATGGATGTAAATTGCAATGACTAATGGGTCATAGGAAAACATCAAAATATGTGTAAATGAATGCAAAGAGTATGCGAAATCCTTCGTATGTGAGGAATTGAGTGAAAAATCATGCATCCACAAAAGGGACGAGGATGAAAATAATGATGCCCCAACACAGGGCTCGATATAGAAGGTAGATATGTAAATAAAATGCCTCAAGGGGAATGAATGTAATCATAAATGTGGACATGATGAGCAGATAGGATAGAAGGGTGAGATAAAATGCAGAAAGGGTGATAAATATGGTGATGAAAATGTTTCATAGGAAAGGTTCATAAGTGATGCTTAGTATGTGAATAAAAAGAGAAAGTAGTCCCACTTCTTTGGAAAGTAGGATATGAAGTCAAGCTACTTTTGTGATGAAACAATAGTAGAGAAAACATTCATGGAAGAGAACAAGATCGAGATAGGACATGGTGTTATGGGATCCTCCAAGAAAAAAATGTCAAAGGATATGGGATGATATATGTAGATGATGATGCCTCCCTAAGAGGGTTGATAAGAATGGAAGAGACAACCCCATTCCCAAAATGAGGAGAGAGAAATTTGATAGAGGAGAAAAAGTACTTTTAATAATACAAGGATATGGACTAGAGTGGGCGTGGTAGGGGAGAGAATGATTAAGGAGGTTTAGAATGGGGTGTAGTAGGACGGAGAAACCATTGTCCACCAATAACAAGGAATGTGAACTATGCTTGATTGTGAAGGAAAGAAGAGGAAGAGAATAATATAGAAGGATGATAAGAAATGAAAGTAGAGAGGGTGCAATGGACTTGGAGAAAAATAAAATAGAGAAAGAGAATAAAAGAATAAATTGATGAGGAAGGATGAACAAGAAGGAGAAGACAAGATGAGAGGAGGGAAGAATTGAAAGTAAGGAGATGAGAGAAGAGGGAAGAGATGTGTCGTAAGAAAGAAGCAGTAGATATAATAAAGAGGGAAGATGGTGGAAGGAAGAAATGATGAAGGAAAAGAAGAAGAGGACAAGAAAAGGATAGAACAAAGGGTGAAGGAGCAAGGAAAATGAAAAGGGAAAGAGAAGAAAGTAAAGGGTGAAAATGAGAGAGAGATGTACAATATGAAAGAAGTGGAAACCAAGAAATAGACAACATGTAGAAGATGATGGAGAGAAATGACAAAAATATGGGGATAGAAGGTAATCCAGGACAAAAAGATGACGAAAATGAGAAAAATAGGAAATTATGGTGACAAGGAATGGACAATTGAGAGTGGAAAGAAATGGACACGAGTATGATAGATTATGAGAAGAGCAAGAAAGGCTGAAGGTGAAGGTGATAAGGGCATGGAATAGAGGGACAAAGATGGAGGAGGAAAAAAAAGGAATGAAAGAGGAGGAAGAGGATAACAAAGAAGGAAGGATGGACATGAAAGGAGAAGACAAGAAAATGACAGAGCAGAGGGTGAAATTATGAAAAAGGGAGAGAGTTATTTAAAATGAAAGGCCTGAAGGAGGGTGAAGCAGATGAAGGTAGAGAGGTAATGAAAGAGATGATAGAGTAGAGAAATTTGAAGGAACTAGATCATAGTAAGGAAATCCAAGGCAAAGAATATGGAACTGACCGCATGGAAATAAATGTGGATGGTGAGCTGATAAAAAAAGATGTGACAATACTTTTGAAAAGCTAGGTTATCGATGGGGTAGTAAGAAGGAAACGCGAGGTAAAATTAGGAAGAAGATGATACACAAAAATTGAAATAAGGTGAGGATCGGAAAGGAGGAGAAGACAACAGAGAAAATTATGTAGAAGGAAGGGAACTAAGAATGGATATATTCAATAAAGAGTGAGTACCATAAGGAAGGTAAAGAGAACCTGGAGGAGAGGAATGACATAGATTAGAAAAGATACGGAGATGCGTGAGATGAGAATAAGTTAATGACAAGAAAATAGAGAGAGGATGTATGATGAAGACACTAAAGATATTGGTAAGGAATAATGGAAGATGGAGAGATGGCGAATAAAAAGAGAGGAAGGGATAGAAGAGGGAATGTTAGTAAAGGGATTTTCGGAGAAATCCATCTGTAATGATTGGTAGGGAAGTTTGGGAGGAAAGGTGTGAAGAGGGGAAAACCAAATTAGGAATGGAAAATGGAATGCTAATGAAGGGATGTTAGGAGAATTTCCCGATAATGATCGAGGGCACACAGAGGAAGGAAGGAAGATAGAATGGAGGAGGTCAAAGGGAAGGAACAAGGCGAAGTAGAATGGGGTGAGTGATTTTTAGGAGAATTCCACCGATAATTATTAGCATGGAAATATAATACGATGAGAAAATAATGTTAGGAGACGATCAATGACAATGACAGGTAAGTATGGGGGTAGATATGTGGGAAAAATCTAGAAGATGGAGTGGAAAGAACAAAGAAAGGAGGGATAATGATTTGTGTGAAGATGAAGGCGAGGAGAGGACAAAATGGATTATAATGAATGAGATAAATATGAAGAAACAAGACACAAAATGAATGGGAAAGCATCAGTTAAGTAAGATTACCAAGCGAGGGATGATGGAGATGAAAAGTGGGCAAGTAGGAAGTGGTGTTTGTGAGAATGGAAGAGGAGGTGAGAGGATGTGATGATGGGGAATGAAGATAAAATGTGGATGGTGAGAATGTGGAGTGGTGGGCAAGTGCAAGATGATAGATCATCCTTAAGAGGGACTCTTAAGTAAGATCTTCAGGCTGCAGGAGGAGTTAAGTAAGATCACCAAACTGGCAGTGACGATATGGAAGGAGAAAGACAACATTGTATTGGGTACAGTGTGGAATGGTTGGTTGGAGCATATAATTAAGATGAGGGAAATTTGATGGGATGTGGAAGGATCGATGGAAAACCATTCTTAAGATATACTCTTAAGTAAGATTTCCATGTAACGGGAAAGTTAAGTAGGATCTCCAAGCCGAAGAAAAAGAAGAATGATGAGAAGACAGATCCATGTATACCAAAATGGAACAAGAGATGAAAGGAGGTGATAAGAAGGTGATAATAACAAAACAAATGAGTGTGATATGAATAGATTGAGGTGATAAAAGGAAAGTTGATCAATGAGGGAAACCTTCCAAATTCCATAATAATAGAGTAGTCATCCTTCAAGGTTATGTTCTACTTTATACATAATATGGATGGCAAGAACAATATGTATTATATTCTTCCTTCAAGGATCGGTCTCTTTTTTATTTTTCTTTGATTTTGATTTGTATACTTTTCTTTTTCTCTTTCTCTTTACATGAATAGTTGTCCTTCGAGGATCGATGCTTTTTTAATAACCTTGATTTTTATTTTTTACATCCATGAGTTTTAACTTTACATGGGGAGAGTTGGGAATAGCGAAGTAGACCACTTAGGAGGGGACGACGATCATACAAGTGACACCTCGTGGACCCTTTACATGGCTCCAATAGGAAAATGAGAGGGTGATGGATGTAATGATTGTGGAGATATCACCAATTAGGGATAACCTATTCATAAGGAAAATTCCATGGATAGAGCCATGGTGTCCATATCCAAGGTCACGACTAGGAAAGTGATGGTAGACCGCATAGTTCCATATCATTACAATGACAGATGGAAGGGGTGAATGATGGAGGAAAGATCTAAAGATATGACTAAATTCTCGTTGGTAGATAGGTTAACAATAGACTAGTTGTAAGTGCAATGCATTAAGAGGTTTTATCCTTATTTTACCACCAAGGAGGGAAAACATAAATTTATGACAAGATGAGATGATAGCTTGCAAAGGATTAGATGTGATAAAAAAGCAGGAAATAAAACTATGTCCTTAAGGAAACAAAAATATGACCACGATGGTGGATTTGGATGAAAATAAATGATGCCCCAAGAGAGACATAAATATGGTAGGAAAAATATGGCCACAAATGTGGACTTTGATTAAAAATATGGTGCCCGAAAAAGAGACATAAATATGGCCAATGGTGGAATTTGGTAAGAAAATAAAAAAATGGTCCCTCACAGAAGGAAAAACATGGCCACAATGGTGGACTTAGAATGAGATGAAGATTTGGACAGAATTAGTTTAGATTGGATGAATTTGGAGGAGGTAAATAAAACAATGTCAAGGAGTGAAGTCCCCTAGTGTCAAGGGAGTTATACGGATGATATGCTCAAGGGAGAGGGAAGGTTGTTCCCCCAATGAATTAAATGTGAAGGAGTTAAAGGATGTCGAAAGAGTTTAGATGAGATTATTTTAGATTTGGATGGGATAAATGGTTAGAGACCACAAGTTTTCTTAGAAAGATAAGTAGTATTGATGAACAATGGAGGACCTTCCTTAGGAGGAATGTCATGTGCAGGAGGGATGTTAAGGGATGATATGGATGGAGGAATCATGGGAAACCTGATGGATGGGATACAAATTGGATTAGATGTAGATGGAGAAGGATATTTCCCTAAATGAGGAAATCATATTTCTTGATAAGGTTGTGGACAATTGTCCAAAAGGCCTTATAGTGTTCAATGTCATGGCCTAGGGTACGATGATAAGAAAAATTGTAATTATGATTGAACCATGATCGATTTGGACCATAGGAATTAAAGGCTTTAATGGGAGGAAGCATGATGGAAGATATTTAAACTAAATGTCAAAAATATCTACATAGGACCCAATCGAAGTGTCATGAGGAATATAACTCTTGTGGATTTTGATAGGATATCTTGGCTTGGAGTTAGGAGAAGAAGTGGATGTAGATTGGATGAGTAAATAATGTGTTTTGGAAGATGAATCTATTTTGAGAGGATGGTTATATTGTTTTTATTGCGACTTATCATTGTGAGATGTCATAGATGAAGGGACTGGTCCTAAAATAGATGTTGCAACATTAGATTACTGGAATGAGGGAAGACATGACTTCTTATGAGGATGCGCAGAGGATATTTTGGGGATGTTTACTATGAGCCTTAGAATTTGATGAAGATGGTTTACTCTTGGCTAGGATGATAATAATTTCATCTGGAGGATCCGAAGGTGGTGTAGGTGTGGATATTGATGGATAAAACATCCTAAAACAAGAAGAGGGTATGAATAGATAAATAGGTGTTTATATGATGTGATTAATGAGATCTATGTGAGATGTGGATTTTTTAGGTTTTTGCATGGAAAGAGTTGTTTTGGAGAAGACAAACCATCTTTATTTGACTTAGGTGGAGGTGTTTGTTCAATATATGTTTCAAAGGGTATCTTTAACAGGGTTGCAGATCGAGAGGATTTGGTCATTGTGATAGAAGGATTAAGTAAAGAGTATTGGGATAGACCGAGTGATGTGGCCATGGGCAAGGATATTGGTAAATATTTCAAGGTATGGATAGGTGGGTTTGTTGATATGATAGATATATGGGTAGTTAGGATAGATAGGGATGTAGGAATATTTGGGATATTTGGAGATGTGGGTGATGTTGTAACCGATGGAGTAGACATTATGGGTAATGCAAAAAATGTAGGAGTATTATCGGGTGTAGAAGTAGGTGGGACTGGTTACTTCATAAATTTTTGAGGGTAAGAATGATATGTTTTCTAACGGGGTTGATGTTAGAGGTGGGGTTGTAAAGGTGCATGTGGTAGGAATAAGTTTAGTTAGGATGATTGTGAGTAATGTAGGTGAAGTAATAGGTGTGTTTGATGAAAATGTGGCTAAAGGAATAGATGTGAGAGATGTGGGGATAGGTGTGGGTGTTAAGGATGAATCGGATGTGATAGATTGGGGCATGATTGAAGTGGATAAACTATATCTTTGTATTCAAATTGATGCGAGATGTGGTAAGGGTAGAAGAAGGTGTAGGTTCAACACAAGTAGTAAAAGTTGATATAGGTGTGATAGTTATGGATGCGACAAGTTCCACATAAGGAGTGGACATAATGTCTAAGGTGGGAACATATGGATTCAAAGTGATAAGATCAGATCTTGATTGACAAAGAATCATGTAAGCATTATATAGTTGATATGTAAAGGGTGTGGCTTGATTCGTTAGTGGTTTATTAGGTAAAGGTTACATAATTTTGTCAAGGGGTAGGCTAGATGAAGTGGTAGAGCTGTCCAATTGGATATCTCCTTGATTTATAAGGTGTTGGATATGATCTTTGAAGGAATGACATTTCTCAATGTTGTGACCTTTGACTCGATGATATTTACAATAGTGGGCTTCGTGATACCAAATAGGTTTGGCTTGTGAATTATCCACGGGTCGTATGGGAGGAAGTTGGATGGAGTTTACAGCCATCAACTTGTCAAATATAGAGCTATATGATTCTCTCAAGGGGTTATAGTTGATTTTGGTTAAGGGACTCGTTGTTGAGGCCATGTGATGGATGTAGATGTGGATGAGGAATTAATAACAACAATGTTGGTTGCACCTTTAAATGTGTTGTTATGTGTGAATGGTTTAGTAGATTCAACTTTAGGTTTACTTAAACCCGATAATGGACTCATCATCAAACTATCGGATGGTGTATAGGTCAGCGATATTATTTTTGCATGCAATGTTAATTGAAAAGTGTTTTAAGAATATTTTTACAAGCTGGGTGAAAGAGAATAAGGAATATTGTAGCATATGGTTGTACCGGTCAACCACGGGACCGACGAAGACATCGGGAAAGTATGAAGTAGTAGATTGTGATCATGTGTAATAAGACAACATGTGTGTTTAAATGCATGGAGATGTTGTCAAGGATATTCCTTGCTATTGAACTTAGTAAACTTGGGAAGTTTCCAATGAAAAGGGTAGGGTTTGATTGGAACCAATGGATGAATCAGTTCGTTACATATTTTTATAAGATAATGTATCCTTGGGTTCCAAGATAGAAACTTCTAAACTAGTCAACCTATTTATTAAAGCATGAATAGGATCATTTAACATAGCGTTAGGTTGAGACTGGATTAGTTGTGTGGTTTGAAATGTAGTTTGATAAAACAAATGATACCTTTGTGGATGTGTGGGTATTTGGGGAATCGTTTGATAAGGTGGTTGATAAAATTTTTGGTGCGATGTTTGTGAAATCGTTTGATAAGAAAATTGATAAAATTTTGTGTGTGTAGGTGTGTGAGAATCCATTTGATAAGGAATTTGTTTAAATTATGGATGAGGTGTTTGTGGATTCTGTTTATAAGGATTAATATATGTCATTGGTTGAGATGGGATATGTTGTTGCAATGACTGGTGTTGAGAAAAAAGTGATGTGATGTGATTGTTGAGACTGGGTAGGTTGTTGTGGTAAGTGATATGTGGGGATGTGAGTGTTACGAGATTGAGATGGCTAGGGCATATGATGAGTAGGAATGTAAGAATTTTGATGTTTAGATGGTTGGATGTGCATATTAGTATTGGATGAGATAGAATTAATAAAAAGGGATGTGGGTGGAATGTGATCCACCAATTGAGGAGATTGAGAGGATTGAGAGATTGTGGAATATTTTTGGAGTAAGAAATCATATATGGGGTTAGGAGGAGCTTGAGTGTCTCTAGAGGAGTGGGAGATGGTGGTGTGGTTGGTTTAGGAAGATTGGTTTGGTGAGGGATATGAGAATTAGTTTTAAGATAGGGATAATCTTGGATGACATGGTTCTCATGAAGCAAGGCCATAGAGACAGGGGTTTGGGTAATGAAGGCATGGTTTCGATTTGTGAATCTTTTTGGGAGAGATCATTACATAAATTACTCTTATTGGGTGGAGGACATTATTTTTGGTTTGATTTGAGAGAGAGTGACAGTGAGGTGTGCAATAGAGAAACATCTGTTGATGGTGAATCACAACACCCCTGAATGTCTTCAACTCAATGGGTTGAGACTCTCAGTGTGACTGCATAACATGGAGCTTTTCCCAAGTGTGGGACCTTGTGAATCGGGAAAGCTCTCTGGATGAAGATCGTTCCTATTCCTCTGTTCAGATGCACACATAAGAATGCAAAGGGTTTACTCAAAAACCTAATCTAACTTGCTAAGGAGATAGGGTAAGAAGATGCATAAAAATAAACCTAAACTAACAAAGGTGATGCACCGAGGAATGAAGAACACCTGTCTTGCCAATAAACACAAACCATAAAAATGCAATGCAAGATCATGCACAGATAACTAGATTTGTAGTGAAAGATCAAGAGGATGCAAATGAACACAGAGAGGGTTGAGAATCATCCATAGACATGTATTATTTTCTCCAAATATTGATACAACACACTACAAAATTCCAAGAGGAAAAGTTGCATTACAGTTTTAAATGGGAGGTTTGAACCCCACAAATTCACCTGCCAAAGAGAAGAAGGGAGGGGCAAAACAAGAATGTCCAACCTTTAAAAAGAAACCCCTCCTTACAATTTATAGGAAGAATGAGAGAGAAAAGAGAGAGGAATTCCAAATCTACCCCAACCACCTCTAAGTTGCATTTAATTCATCTCATTATGGCGGTAGGTGAGAACCCTAACAAACCCAAAAAGTGGCGAATTGTATTTTGCATTTTTAAGAACTTGTTCCCACCTAATTAAAGATATCTAGTCATAGTTGGATAGAGGACCTTGTAATATTTCTGAAAAGTCCAACCTTGCATGAATCCGAGCTCCCTGTGAAAATTTATGGCCATCTGAATATCTACGCCAGGGTTTGCTTCCTGTCAGTGCTCAAAATGTTGCGCCTCCCGAAGATGCGCCATAGGCGCTGAAAATTACATGTCGACACTCTTTTTCCTGCACCTTGGCACATCATTTTTGTGTCAACATCCCTTGTTGTGTTCTTTTTACCTACGCCTTGGCGCATCCATTTACGTGTTGACATCCCTTGTTGTGTGCCTTTTACCTACACCTTAGCACATCCTTTTCGTGTTGACATCCCTTGTTGTGCACCTTTTACCTGCACCTTGGCACATCCATTTTCGTGTTGACATCCTTTGTTGTGCGCCTTTTACCTATGCCTTGGTGCATCCATTTACATGTTGACATCCTTTGTTGTGCACCTTTTACCTATGCCTTGGCACATCCTTTTTCGTGTCGACATCCTTTGTTGTGCACCTTTAACCTGTGCCTTGGCACATCCTTTTTGTGTTGACATCCTTTGTTATGTGCCTTTTACCTACACCTTGGTGCATCCATTTTCATGTCGACATCCCTTGTTGTGTGCCTTTTACCTACACCTTGGCGCATCCTTTTTCATGTCGACATCCCTTGTTGTGCGCCTTTAACTGCGCGCCTTGGCACAATAAACATCGGGCTTTGAGTTTCTTTGATTTCCATATTCTTCTGCTTGTCTATATCTACCCGGGGGAAAAGATATTTACAACAACATCTATTTATGTGATTTTTGACAAACAAATCAAACAACATATTTTTTATCATCATGTTTAATTTAGATGATGTGAACAAAAAATTGGATAATAAAGGTGCCTAGAGAATGGTATTCTAAGGCTAGTTTCAGGTAGTTTTGGCTAGGGAAGTTTCTAAAATGGATTCCTATTGGGTGTTCAAATCCCAATCAGTGAACCAAGTGAAAGGAATGTTTCGATGTGTTGATTGTGTTCATGAAGTTTGATGTAGTGTGTGGTAAAATGTGTAATGTAGAGAGTTAAACCCTATTTAAGCTATGTGATCAAGAAGGATCTAGAAAAGAAAGGCTCTTTTTAGACAAAACGAAATGTGACATTTGATGTAGACAATCACTCAGAAAAGGGAAATTACAATGTAAAGAAGAGAAAATAGAGAAACACGAGTAAAACCTGGAGAACACTTTTCCTATTATTTGATTGCATGTGATAGTGATGTATTTTGAAAGTGCCAATCAGTTTCTGGAACATCCGGGTACCCTAAAATTACACCATTTATGAATGCGGGGAGGGGTTGGTGAAAATGATTTTCTGACGTATCTATGTTTCAATGGTTGTCTTTGATAGTGTAATGTTGGTTTGTAAGTTTTGTGGGATGTACTTGCAGAAGTAGATGAATGCAATTAGTTTACGCGAGGCCAAAAATAATATTTTTAAGTAATAAAATATGGTGGTCGGAAATGATGTTTTTAGATGATTTTTAAATGATGAAAAATAAAGATGACGTTAAGTCCAAATATCAAAGACAGAAAGTAAATAGCTTAAATAAAGTGAATAACCTAATTAAATCCAAAAGCATTGAACTCATAGTTAGAAAGTATACTTGAATAAATTATAAGAAAATAATTAATAAGTGAATGAAAAAGGTGGAATCTAAATGATTGTGAAAAATATGGACTTATAAGACGAAAATGTGGACTTTGAGGACAAGCCAAAAGGTGATTGAGAAGTGTAGACTTTTACAATGGAGATGTGGACTGATATGAAAAAAATGGGGCCTATTTGAATTGAAAAGAGAAATGTGATGGTGGCTAAAGTAGAGGACTTTATGGAATATGACAAACCAACAAATTTGTGATTTTAATCATATATTGACAAGATAAAAAAATTGAAACTACGAGATAATGACAGGCTAAAAATTTTGAAAACTCAGTAACAAAAATTAAATAATTTATATATAAACATAATACCTATTGATATATGATGAGATTATAGATATATATTTACAAAAATACAGCCATCTATAAAGATTACTAGAAATTAAAATGATCTTAAAGTCAACATATTTTGATTTAACAAACATACATAATTTAAAATTCCGAGGCTTATTGGTCAATCCAAATAAACTATGTCCAACACATGAAATACAATTCGAAAAGAAGGGATACATGAAACGTGGCTTGGTGGGGTTGTTATTGCTGCACATGGGCATGACTCTTCACATTTATGATGACATAATGAGAATCAGAGAAAATATCAATGAGAAATATATAATTGGATATAATCTTATGAGCATTGCATTGTAAATGTGTTGTAAAGAATTATAAGCCAATTTCTATGAAGAGAATTTACAGTCATAGCCCACAAAGCTTGCATGAATTTTAAATTGAGTGAAACAATTATAAGTACCAAGCATCAAAATCTTATGAATCTATATGGATATTCACTACTCTTTGTGGAAACTTTGAGAAAATTGGTCAAGCTAGTTCTCGATAACAAGAAAACACCAATTTTAGAGGTCTATGAAACAACCAAAGAGGTGACAAGTCAACTAGTTAATCAAAAAATCAATCTATCAGAGAGTTTTTCTATGTATCCCAATTTTTCATACCTTGTTCGCTTCCATTTCTGTGAGTTAATTATTGACTAGGTTGGTATGAAGGTGTTTGGGATCTATATCAATAAACAAACTATGGCCCCATCTTTTGAAGTGTTGGGTCTTGTGGTGTAACAAAAAAACAAATAAGCTTGTATATGAAGAATGTGTATGGCAGGATTGGGAAGGTTGAGGTGAATCGGGCTTGTGGAGAGGGAGATTTGAGTTAGGTGAGGATGTGTTGAGAGGATAACTTAGTGGAGGGGTAGAGATATCATGAATTGGGTTGGATTGGAGAGTTTGGCTCAAGCTAGTTAGGGATGTATAGGGACTTGGTGCATTAGAGAGATGAGGAGTGGTGAGGAATGGGGAATCAAGATCGGCCGAGTTGGGAATGGGGTAGATATTGAGTCATGGTGAGCTGGATTTGGGTAGAAGGGAGATGTGGATGGTCAATTTTGATCATGGTGAGGAAGAAGAAACAAGTTAGGTAGTATGATGGGGAGTGAATTCATTTAGAGGTGGGCGGTGGAAGAAGTCGGTTGTATAAATATAATCGAGTGGGAGTTGGAGTTATTGGGAAAAATTCAAATGGTAGAATGGTAATGCGGGGGACCGTGTGGCTCGGTGAGGAGACAATGGAATCAACGGGTGGGAGATAAGAAGTAAAGCCAAGGGCTCAAGAGAATTGGGATGTGAGGGATTGACTCGGGCAAGTTGGCTGAGCTGGAGGGATATGAGAGATAGGTAGGCGATGGGTAAGGGATAGGAGATGGCTTGGTTAGGATTCTAAAAATTTTTATTTTATAATTTAATTTAATATTGTGTAATAATAATTATTAATTTTATTTTTAATTATTTTAATTGTTTTTATTTAAATAGCAATAACATGAAAATTTTATACCAATTATACACCCTTTCAAAACAACAAAACAAACTTACCTCAAAGATCGACAAAAATGACTATATGTACAAAGGACAACACACTCACGAGACAACTTTAAATCCTACAAGCAAGTAAACCTAAAAAAATATATACATGATATATCTAAATGGATGAAAACTATAAATAAGGATAGTCATTATACGTACGACATCCACATAAGACAAATAAAGTAAAACAATAAATTACCATATCTAGGATTGATCCCACCGGTGTGCCAAAATGTTATACATGAAACTTCCTTCTCATGTGGGTGTATGTTGATACCGGAAGCCACCAAAAAATTTGGATGATGGAGGGCTTAGGACCTTAGATGTGGATATGAATCTACGGGCACAAAGAAGATAGATTTGTGATAAAAGAAGATAGATCTGTGATAATATCTATAAAACAAAAATATATGTTATTAGATAACAATATGTGGGGTTTCCCATATAATATCAGTTCCAAGAGGCTATGAAATCCATTGGAGGATGTCAACCTCGTGTCTAGAAAGATAGCAATAAATGATGAACAATAGATAGTATGCAAAAACATGAAATACAAAATGCCAAGTAACTGGAATGATGAGGGGACTTAGCTAGCGCTCTAATATGGAGATGAAATGGGCATCAGGATGGCAAGATGATGAACAATGTCAAAGCTTTCTCTAGCACTCCTCACCTCTAACTTCTAACAATGGAAAAAAATTTCCTTGATCTCATACTTGCAAAACTTAATTCCTCATTTTATTCTCTTCTCAAAAAATTCAAGTTTCAAAACATGTAGAGAGTTCATATTGATTATTATTTTTTGAAAGATAGTGGGAAGACCCATATTTATATCTTGGAGGTGAGGTTTGATTTGGTTTAATGGGTAACCAGGGTTTGATAAAGTAACCCTAGTTAGGTGAGTGGGGGGACATGATTTGAATGATTAGGTGAGATAATAGATTTGATTTGATTGAGTGGGGTTCATGATTTGGATGGTGGGGGACATGATTTGATTGAGTGGGGTGATGTGATTTAATTGGAATATTTGGATATTATTAGCACATAATGAGGTTTAGGGATTTAAAGGAGATTAATTGATTAATCAAACATGTAGGTTTGGTGGGAAATGGAATAATTCTACTAAGAGAGAGAGAGAGAGAGAGAAAGAGAGAATGCGGTAATACCAAAATTTGGTGTCTACGGGAAAAGGAGAAAGTGGAATAAATTTTAGCTTTTATTCCTTGTGCATTGATACAAATCTCAACAACTATAATTCACAATTGCTACTGAGTGTTTGTCTTTAAAATCTAGAATCCCTTAGAATGAACAGGCCATCCCAATTTATAACAATTTGAATTGACCCCTCACCTCCCTCATATGACTCTTCGTGTTCCATATTCCCTTGTGACTTTTCATTTTCCATAAATTAAGTATTTCTCTTATAATTTTGAGAAAATACTTTTACAATTTTAAAATAAGTCACTTAAGTGAATAGGACAAAATACAATGATGAAGCCCAATAAAGAATTAGAAAGGAGAGAGAAATAAGGGGAGAAAGAGAAAAGAAGAGCTAATAAAGGAGAATCTTCCTCTGATGGAGTCCACTGATCCTTTTCAAATGATCTAATGAAACACTCTAATGTAGTGAACTCTAGATCCATGAATGCCTTGCTCCGTTGGAATACTTCTTTGCCTGAACACACGGACACCACGAACTAAGTGTTTAGAAACAACTGTTGAATGAAACCTTTGGTGACCATGAGTGTTGCTCATGGAGATCCCCTCTAAAGAGATTGAAGCTTTGAAATTAATCTTGCTATGACTCTATAACACCGCCACATTGTTATGCTGATCTGAACATCATGATGAAACACACCATGAACCACCTAGTGACATTGATCACAAACTCCACCTTGCACATTATACACAGACAAACATAAACCATGAAATGAATGTCAAAAGACACTATTAACATTCTTTGTAAGTGGCCTCATGGTCACCTATTCTTGCATACTCGACGAGAGGGAAATTACTTGTTTCAACTCGTACTTAGACTCCATGTTTCCTCGACGCTTACTAAGTTTGAAAGGGGTAACTTACTAATTTTAGTAAGTTTTAGAATTCACCCTTCTGGATCTTGGTGATAATGTGGGCCTGAATGAAATGTGCACTCCTTCTATAGAAACTATTATTTTGATATGAATTACTATTAATAGTAAGCACCCATATAGGAGACTTACTATTTTTAGTAAGTGTTGATTTTGACCCTTTTTATCACATTGATGAGATTGAATTTCTAAATTGTCCTTGTAGTCACTACTTTCCCCTTGAATACTTCCTAGAATGACTTACTATTTATAGCTAGTACCCATATAGGGAACTTACTATTTTTAGTAAGTGGACTTTTCTACCATTTTTGGCACTGGAAAACCACTCGACCTTCCGAATATCTTATGTGCACATTGTCTTTTCCGCATGTTGCCTACGTGTTAACTTGCCAAGAATAGCCATTCCTCATGTAGGAAAGCTTACTTTTTTGAAATTTGGTCCTTAATGGTCTTTTTGCAATGAAATGAAATTATATGGAATAGGTTTTCGATCCTTAGTACACCTCTGAAATTTATACTTGATTCGATGTCGAAATGAGAGTTTTTAAAAATCAAATTTTTATTTCAAGAAACGAGGGTTTTCTTGTCATAAAAATCTAGGCCGTGCAAGGAAAAATTCCTCTTGAATCCTAATGGCATCTAGAAAACTAATATATTTCAATAAATGGTATCTCGATCCGTTGAGTATTTTGGGAGATATGAACAATTTCTCCTTCATGAAATTCTAGGGTTTTGAGGAAAAAACTCTTCATTTTTCTTCATTTGAATTCGATTTCTTTGTGATTTTTGTGTTTTCAAGGTATTATAGCATCAATAATATTGTTCTTGTAGAAAAAAATGGTGAATGGATTTCTGGATAAAATTCGACATCATTCCGGTAGTGTGAGGAGGATGTGGGGGTGAGAATGGAAAAAATTGGATAAGTCTCACTATTTATAAGTTTTCAAATGGAAGGGGGAAGGGTCGAGTGAATTTTTCTATCCCTCATGTCCCTTTGTAAAGGTGAAAAAGTGACATAAAAATGTGCCTTTCTCCTAGCCTGACAAGTGGTGACATTTAATTTGTTGTTGAGTTGAGTTGAGGGGCTAAAAATAAGAACACGGAGGATCGAAAATGGTCGCATGTATGTCCAAAGGGGAAAATTAAGGTAGGGCACATTTTATGTCCCTCGTGTCCCTTTGCAAAGGGGACAATAGGTGCAATAAAATTCACCTTTCTCTAGGAATTCCAAGTGTCACACATGCATGATTAGGTGGGTGAGCAAGTCAAATTGGTCAACGGGGGCTAGAAGATGAGCACCAGGTCATATGAGTGACCAAAAGTCTAAATATGGGTTGGGCGTAATTTTTCACCTCATGTCCCTTTGCAAAGGTGCAAAGGGGACATGAAAATTTGCCTTCACCTATTTGTGTCACATGTCCCACTGAAAAATTGTGTAAGTATGAAGATCGTACCTTGAGATCCAACTTGTGAAAGCCATATCTTGAGCTCCCGGATGATTTTTTGGGTGCTTCTTTATATCATTTGTCATGAAAATGGAATTTTGAAAATAATTTTTATAGTCCCAAGGCTTTACATTTTTGCACCCTGTTGCATTGGTTGTTTTTATTGATGTCAAAGGCATTTATGGAAAAGGGAGAGTGTAAGAGAAGGCATATCATGGTTCTCAGAGGTTCGAGATGATTTCATGTGGTTTCAAGAAGGTAGGGACTTGAAGGTTGATTGGTAGTGCCCCTTCAAGATGGTTTCAGGTGCCTAATGAGTCTGATGAGGTGTGACAGGATAGTACAGGTCAGAGAAATCATGGGAGAAGCTTTGGGAGAGTTTCTATAGCATGTGTGAGCCAAATTTAGGCTCAGCTTAGTCCCAGGATTCAAGTTTCGATGTTGTACAAAATTTGGTGTTGAGAATAGGAATTTTTTTGTATGCAAATGAGATGTTATGGAAAATTGAAGACCTATACCTCTCAAAAAATCATTGGATATGGTAAAGGAAGGTTTCTTTATTCTTCAAGCAAAATTTAAGGTCATTGTGAGGTCATTTGAGCAAGTTGTGTGAGTTTTTGCAAAACCGTTCTATTGAAAAGCTCATTTTGAGCTTTACTGTCTTCTTAGTTGTCATGAAAAATATAAATTCTTCTTTGGATAAATCATAGAAGTAATTTTTTGATTAAATTTTCCTATAAATCATGTGCAAAAAGTAGTTTTTTAAAAGCATGTGTATTTAAAGAGATGATTATTTTTCAAAGGTGTTTCTTCTTCATTCTAGACTGTGCTCTGTGTTTTTTCCTTTTAGGTGAAAATTTCAATACTCCTTAAGTGTTTATCCTCTCATGATGAATATTCTAGTTCACAACTCCATATCCTTTAAGGTACCTATTGTTTTTAAAGATCAAGCCCAGTTTTACTTCAAATGCTTCTTGCTTTCAATCAAGACTGTCATGTTCTCAATATTAGGTATGAACTACAAATTTCTAAGGGGTCAAGATCTTGGAGGAACTATGTGAATATATTTTTGAAAATTGCCTCATAAATTTTCTTGAGTCATCTACAATGCAATCAAAAACTTTAATAAATGTTCGAGCATGACATGGTTATGATTATTACAACATTGGTGGATAGACTAAAGGTTTGGGGACTGTATACATTCTAGCTAGGGATGTTTGGACAATTCAAGATTGAATTTCAGTTTGTGAAGATGGAGAATGGTCTAATAAGTCCACCCCCTTTTGAATTTTCGAAATCCATTCAAAAATAATCAAGGAATTGATTTTTGTTGTCTCGGTCTGTATTTTCAATTTACCCTGATCTAGGGTTTTAAAGAGACAAAAATTCTTCATTCTCAGTCAATAACCAATGAAATTACACCAAAATTGAACAAGATCATTATGGGTCTGTTTAAAAACATTTACAAAAGGAATTTTTTTGTTTAAAGTAGTATCAAAGGTGAATTAATCCAATGTGATTTGAAAAACCATGCTCGGGCTTATCAATATGACTATGTTCTTTTTCTTTCATGGAATCTCTCAAAAAGCTAGCCCAATTTATTGTGAATCATGTTGCTTGGGAGGGAATTCTAGGTCCGAAGGACATCTTAGATCTTGTTTAAACATTGAAGGTTAAAATCTTTTTGTAATCCCTTGCATAGTCATTCTTGACCTATCCAAAAAAGAAAATTTTCAATCTCTCTTCATTCATTTGAATACTTCAAGTCATGATTCACCTTGAATCATGTTTGAATGAAGAAAATAAATAGATAGGGCCATTCAAATGGTTTGAATAAAAAAATTATGCTCTGTTGCGGGCTTTTTTCCATAACCTGAGACAATGAACAAATATTTCAGATACTTGTACATAAAGCAATATATATAAATAATTGAAAATGTTTGAAGGTTTTGTTGATGCTCTGAAAGGTTGAATGAAAGAGCTCGAGCAAAAAGTACAAGAGCATTCATTGGTTATATTTTTTTAAATGACTCTTGAAGTCTCAAAGAAACTGACAAGTCTCTTGATATTTTCATGAGATGATAAACACACAAAATGATTACATATTTGTTTGAATATGCAATATTGTATGAATCTTGGAGTCATAAGCTTGATGGGTATATATCAAGGAGAAATTTAAAAAATTTGTAGAATGTGAATATTTATTTGAGTCCTTTGATAGCAGACATACACAAGTAGTACAGTGAATTTTAAGAATGAGCTTGAGGTAATGGAACATGTAAGTAGGTTGAAAGTTGAAATAATTTGAAGAGGCAATCTCTTGACCTATTGCATCCATTGAAAGTTGAATATGAAAAATAATATATCTTTTATTATATGAGATGAAAGTGTAGTGATTTTTTGTATAAGCTTTGAGAAGATTGGATAGCATGGATAATCTTATTCTTGCACATACAATAACTGAAAGGAAAAGTTTAGAAAGTTTTATGATGGTCTACATAATAAGTGAGATTAAGGGTGAGCGAGAAAAAAGTTGTTGTGAGGAGAAGTTTGAAAGATAAAGTTAGAAAAGAGACAATGGAGTCTTAGAGGACATAGTGAGATGAAAAAAGTGAATGGTGTGACTGATTTTTATGATGCGAGATCAAATGAAAGGAAGTGTTTTGTTCTTACAAGATAACAACATATAAAATAGAGAATGCAAGAAATAGTGAAATGTATATAGGTATTTGTGAGTGGTATATGTATATAGAAGACTAAATTACAGTTAAAGGAACAAGCAAAGGTATAAAATCTATAAAGGAAGAGTGGATGTGAGATGAATTTGATGCAAATATAACTAATGATACCTAGGAATGAATCGAGCCTATGATCAAGTGAAAGATGCATGAAAATATAATTACAGAGTTAGATAGATGGTTGTGAATAAAGTGGAATGAAAATATGTCAAATTTATTAGATTTTGTGAGAGTGTAAAGGAGTTGTAAAGGAGATATCTATAAGACAAGTGAAAGTGGAGACAATAAAAAAAGACTCGATTCTTTAGAAATCAATAATCAAGAAGGTTGACATACAGAGAATTGATTATTAAGGGGGTAGTAGAGATAGATTGCAAATTTAGGGTCATCATCAGCTATTGGAGATAGTAACTCAAGAGTGACCAAATTGGTGGAACAAGTCTAAGTGGCAGCTTAGTAGTTGGGGAGTTGAAGCTTCCTGTGAGTTGAAGCTCACTAAAGATCAATAGAATTTGATTGAATTGCAGGGGGTTGAAGCCTCCAAATCAGGTAACAACTTGGTCAAATTGAGGAGTTATAGCTCCAAATTGAGTTGAAGCTCAATCTTGAAACTATTGTAACAGAAGTAGGAAAAATTAGTCCTAAGCATAGTTCATAGTTTCAGTGGGTTTTCTTCCCATTTTGGGTTTCCCACATTAAACCTTGTGTCATTTTTTCTCTCTTGCAATTTTCTTGTGTGTGTTTATGGTTTTATCATATCATATTTATAAGGGAAAAATGTTTAAACACTGATTCACCCCCTCTCGGTGCAATAGTTTCTAATAATTCTTCTTTGAAACACCTCCAAATGGATCATTTTTCTCGGGATTGTTGGTTGTGCGTGGGAAGACTGAGATGGCCCAAGAAATGCATGGTACTTGAAGATGGTATGATTTTCCTACCATGTGGGGGACTGAAATATATTTCCAATGATATATTTTTTTGTCCCTAACTCCTTCCAGGGGATCTCAAAACCACTCTTTGAAGATCAACTTTCATTTTTGGTGCGAGCTCCTTAGGCCTCAAAAACCAACCTTCAGTGACTTGGCTCCTAAACCTCTGATTATTTCCAAATTTTCCTTGAATTAGTTCCTTGATGTTCTAGACTCTTAAATACACCTCCATGATGAATATCAGTCTTCCATTCTACTCCGATGATATTTCCTTGGCTTAGAAAGGCTAGTGAAATCCCCTTCTAAGCATGCTTAAATATCAATTTATAAACCATTGCTCCAACATGCTTGAATGATTTTGTTTGTTCCTAAATAACCTAGGGAGGATTGATGACACCAAAAATGGAATCTTAGAATAAAATATTGGACTTGACATTATGGGGAAAGGTGATCTAGGAAGGTGTCTTAAATTTTATGTTATAAAAAATTTGACACTAGTGTATGGTTGTCCTATTTTCAGGTGAGTTTTTTCCCATGTAAAAACACAAGACAACATGAAATTTTCTCCCTTATACCCTACATAATAAATTTTCCATAGGTCATTGAAGTGTTGTTGTGTGATCCCTGTCCTATCTAGCCACCCCAACAATAAATATAATTAGGATAGTTTCCATTCAATAATAAGAGTCTCCCCATACACAAGAAGGAGGGTGTAGCCCCGTGAGCATTGGTGGAAACACGTAATTTTCCATACAAAAAAATATTTCACCAATAGGCACTTTCTATACACTTTGGTCCCTCTATAATTTCACCCTCTACAAATTTTTATGCATGTTTGGAACTTCATATTCTACTCCTATCTAGAACTTGGACCTCTAATACTATGTTATGTTTCTTGTGCAACCTGATTCAACCTTAAAAACCCTAGATGGTTAGATATTCCTAAAAACAAATGTTATGTTGGTTGTGGCCACCCCTATGCACCATCAATGTCACCACTACTCCAAAGAGGGATCAAACCATATTTCATTCTTTCCTAGCACATTATATCTAGAATGTATGCCACCAAATTGATAACCATGATCTTATAACAATGGAATTTTAATTTATATTTATCCTATCTTGAATTTAATTTTATAATGTTCAGTTTTTACTTGCATACTTGAGTGGATAACTACCCTAAAATGAGTGTGCATAGTATGTCGAGCTCAAGGGATTCTTGGATTAGCTTTGTTTGTGATTTACTTATTATTTTCTCATTAGAATCTAGGAGTCAAGTCTATTGAAATTTACCTCCTTCATGGGAGATGAATAAATTTCTTATACATGTGTTCTCAGTATTTGAAAAACTTGAATAAGGACAACCTGAAGTGTACCAAAAGTATTCAAATTGAGAAAAGTGTCACTAG
The DNA here is from genome assembly GCA_018340775.1 of Taxus wallichiana var. yunnanensis. Taxonomy (NCBI): domain Eukaryota; kingdom Viridiplantae; phylum Streptophyta; class Pinopsida; order Cupressales; family Taxaceae; genus Taxus; species Taxus wallichiana. The sequence goes on along the minus strand of CM031239.1, from coordinate 65,146,280 downwards.
AGGAAGAGGGATTGTATGCCTGAAAATGAACACATGATCTCGGACGCACTTGACTTATCAAAGTCATGTCGAGAAATCCAGGATGTGTGCATTTGAGGGGATTCTAATGGTTAGGTAATGGATAATTAGAGGCTAAGAATAGGTAGCGTGATTTTCTAATATCTGGTTTGGAAAGATGGGCAATAGAGGCTATGAACGATTAGCATAATTACCTATGATTTTTTTGTTTGTGTTGATTTGAATTCTAAACTATGGGCGAGTGCACAAATTTGGGGGGCCAAAAAGTGGACAAGAATCTGAAAAAAAGAAAAATGCATACGCGTGTTGCTAAAACGTGCTCACATTTTAATTTCTTTGGCTCGAGAATCACCGAACCTATAACACGTACGTGTTTCAAAAAAGTCAAAACGTGTACATGTTATAACAAGTATAAGATTTCTTTTATTATTTCTTATAATTTAAGTTTATTTTAGTAAATATAAGAAATTAGGGTCACTCTGCACCTTATGGAAGTGGTCGCGTAGCTCCAACGAGCTTATAGTCTAGAAGATATTTTTTCAAAATATAATATGGTCAAGATTACTTACTCATTTTCGAGGATTTCAAAAATGACCTAAAACTTTCAGGCATATATATTGTAGTCGGTCTTTGTTTTGGGAAAGCATATAGTCATTTTTAGGTTTTTGACCTTCTAAAATGGATTTTGGCCCTACCACTGCTTGAATTGGTACTAATTTTTAAATTTGGTCCATAATTCACTTTAGTGACCATGAATTAACTCTATGATGTTTTTCTACTTCTTACTAAAAATATATCCTCACTTTGTAGATAGAGGATTGTTCCCTGAATGGGATTCATGTCCTATGGCCAAAATGAGGTGATTGTAATGTTCCTCCTCCTTAAGGTGTGATAACACTACTAGGTGTTGAATGAGTTGTTACAAATAGTACCAAGTGAATTACATCAAGTGAACTCAGATGATTTCTCATTCTTAGAAACATGGTGCTCCATATAAAGATCATCCCCTCACCTTTCCTAGCTCTAAAAGCATCCTTTCATTTAATCAAATTCAAAATTATCATACATGCTTTTTCTCATATGTCTCTTATGGAGACAAATGATGCCTTAATACTTCACAAATAATGGTCCTTGATAACTCAGTGACATGACTAGCTCATTTTAGCTTGTTCTGAAGGGTGTTCAATTAACTACAAAATGGCCAAAAATGCCTTTTTAGGCCTTCAAGTAAGTAGTCTCTCATAAAAACTAAATGAGTTAATCGATCACCTTAAACACTATTCCCTACACACTAAAACATGTTGAATGATCTTTTTAGGACTTTTGTTTGGGTGAGGGTTTATGATTTAGGATTTAGGGTTTCGGGTTTAGTGTTTAAGGCTCGTCGTTGCAGATTTTAGGGTTTATGGTTTAGGGCTTAGGGCTTAGGGTTCATGGTTTAGGGTTTATGGTTTAGGGTTTAGATTTTTGGTTTTATGGTTCAGGCTTAACGGTTGAGGGTTTAGGGTTTAGGGCTCAAAGTTCAAGGTTTACAGTTTAGGGGTCAAGGTTGAGGGTTTAGGGTTTATGGCTCAAGGTTCAGGGTTTAGGGTTTAGGGATCAGGGTTGAGGGTTTAGGGTTTAGGGTTGAGAGTTGAGGGTTCAGGGTTTAGTTTTTAGGGTTTAGGGTTGAGGATTTAGGGTTTATAGTTTAGGGTTTATGAGTTAGGGTTTAAGGTTTAGGGTTGAGGATTTAGGGTTTACGGTTAAGGGTTTAGGAGTTAGGGATTAAGGTTTAAAGGTCGGGTTTTAGGTTTTAGAGAAAAGGGTTCAAGTTTCATGGTTTAGGGATTAGGGTTTAGGGTTTAGGGTTTAGGGTTAAGAGTTGAGGGTTCAGGGTTTAGGGCTTAGGGTTTAGTTTTTAGGGTTTAAGGTTGAGGTTTTATGTTTAAGGGTTTGAGGTTTAGAGTTTTAGCTTAGGGCTTATGGATTAGGGCCTCAGGTTCAGGGCTTAGGGTTTAGGGTTTAGGGCTCAAGGTTTAGGGTTTAGGGGTTAGGGTTTAAGTTTTAGGGTTTAGGGTTTAGGGTTTAGGGTTTAGGATTTAGGGATTGGAGTTTAAGGTTTAGGGCTTAGGTTTTATGGTATAGGGTTTAGGGTTTACGGCTTAAGGTTTAAGGTTTAGGGTTAAGGATTTAGGGTTTAGGGTTTAGGGTTTAGGAGTTAGGGTTTAAGGTTTAAAGGTCAGGTTTCGGGTTTAGGGAAAAGGGTTCAGGGTTTAGGGTTTAAGGCTTGAGGTTTAGGGTTTAGGTGTTAGGGTTAAGGGTTTAGGTCACAGAGTTCAGGGTTTAGGGTTTAGTTTTTAGGGCTTAGGTTTTAGGTTTTATGGTTTAGGGTTTATGGTTTAGGGGTTAGGGTTTAGGGTTTATGATTTAGTTTTTAGGGTTTAGGGACCTTTAGGATTTAACATTTAGGCCTTAAGGTTTAGGGTTTACGGTTTATGAGTTAGGGTGCATGGTTTAAGGTTTACGACTTAGGGTTCAGGGTTCAAAGTTACGAGTTTAAGGTTTAGGGGTTAGAGATTAGGGCTCTAGATTTAGGGTTTAGGGCTTAGGGTTTAAGGTTTAGGGTTTAGGGATCAAGGATTAGGGTGTAGGGTTCAAGGCTTAAGGTTTATGGTTTATGGTTTAGGGATTAGGGTTTAGGGTTCATGGTTCATGGTTTATGGCTTAAGGTTTGGGGTTTAGAGTTACTAGTTTAAGGTTTAGGGGTTAGAGCTCGGGCTCTGGATTTAGTATTTAGGGTTTAGGGCTTAGGGCTCATGGTTTAGGGTCTAGGGTCAAGGGTTTAGGGTTATAGGTTTAGGGTTTAGGTTTTAGAGTTTAGTATTTAGTGTTTAGTGTTTAGGATTTGTTATTTTGGTTTTAGGGTTTAGGTCTCATGGTTGAGGGTTAAGGGTTTAGGTCACAGAGTTCAGGGTTCATCAAATTTATAGGTAGAACATTCAAAGAGAGTCATCAAAATTTTATGTTTTTCATCTATTGATATTTTGAAGGAGGGAAATTTCATATTCCTAATTATCCAATCCTTCCAAAGACCCCAGTAGTCCTTAATCCTTGGATGTACAGGGAGACACTATTACTTGGCTTCCATTTATAATGATAGAGATATTTGTAAATTCATGTTATGACCTCTAAATATATATGAATTTCAAGTTTCATAGAAATCACATCACACCCTTCACTAGGATTGATGAATACCCCTATCTTTTTCTTTAGGGATTTTGAAAACATCCATGGGTTTATAATATAAGGAATTATCAATGAATGGAAGGTCACTAAGTCGTAGGCCAAGTAACTCCCATTTAGAACTAAACAAGAAAGATTTACTAGGTGATTGATAACCCCTTAGTGTTCTTAGTCATTCCCCCATTTCTATGCTTATTTTAAATACATTAGGAAGTTTTGTCAAATTTACTATTCATTCTAGTAGAACACTTTAACTTTATCTTTCTCCAGAGGAGAGGATACTACAAGAAATTCAATTATGATCCTACACCTCTGCATTGATATATTCTCTATGTTTCTTTTGTTTCCTTTAAGATTAATTTTTTTGTTGTGATGGTTATTTTTTCTAGCTTCCAATGGGTCATCCTGGCTTACATAATACCATACATGGAGATATGAGAAATGTGAAATTTGTTTCAGAGTGTAAATAAATTTACATTCAAGAGCACAAGTATATGTGGGGAGAAACAAGTTTGGAAGAGATGTGTAATATATGCATTCTCACCAAGGAGGCATCACTAATTTTATTAGAGATTCAGGGACACAACCAAAGTATTTCCATTCATTTTACAAAGGATTGGAAGCATTTCACTGTGGATTATGGTGGGAATAATATTTCGATCAATGAGGAGTTAATAGTGAAGCTCACCGGCCTTGCGAATGATGGGTACCACTTTTTTAATAAAAGTATTGATAGAGGTGCTAAGGAGAGGAAGTTTGTTGAGGGTAATGAGAAGCTGGTCTTCGTCATTGTGGGTCTTCAGTGTCAGCTCCATCCCTCTACCTTTTGACGAGGTCACCCGTATGATGGTGCGTTACATCTCTTTGGAGGGGAGATTCGTCACTGTGCCCTCTAAGCATCTAGTGTTCCTCAATCACTTCCGCAGGAATTTCACGGTATGCTTCCCTCACTATCTACTTAACTCACTTGAGTGCTCCATTTTGGAGTTTCAAAAGCATGCACATGTGGTCCCGCTGCATCAGGGTCTCATATTCTTGTTGCATAAGCTTTGTCTTCTTAGGTCTCCGGGCATCCCATCCTCCCCCGTCTCTGTTCCTCCTCTGCCCGGCCTCGCACGCCCGCTACCCCCATCTCTCCACCTTCTGCCCCCTTCACCACTGTTGTCACCCCTCTGCCTTCCTTCTCAGCTCCCTCTATCATCCCCCCACCTCTTCTCCCACCCCCTTCACTTCCACTTCGACCAGACCTATTACTAGGTCTTCTAGAAGACTGAAACTTGATACCCCTATTTCGGGGACTGTTCCTCAGGACTTGAAATTTCCCATAACCTCCTGCATATTAGTAGTACTAGTTCACAGGAGGCACACATTGAGAGCTCAAAAAATAGGTTGGATGCCTTAGAAGCTGACATGTTGTTGTTGAAAGAAGAGGTTAAAAACTTGGCAAATCAAAAAGGTAAGAGGAAGAAGGAGGAGGAGGCTGATATTGATAATAAACAAGTTGAATACATTTACAAAAAAATTTAACTCCTTAGAAAACCATTTAGGGAAATCCAAGACTCGCTATGACCATAATATGGCTATCTTCAAAGGCAATTGAAGAATTTATTGAGCAAGATGTCCGCAACATCTCTAATCTCAGCGGAATACCAGCAACTCTTTGGGGCACGGAGAAGGAAAGAAAAAAGACCATTAAACAACTAGATGTTAATGAATCTACCCACATGATGACACTAGCTATGTTCACCTCTTAGCGAATATCAAATCCAGAATCGATAAAGCCACCAACAAGTCATTGTGGATTCTCTTGTTGTACTCCTCTATAATTATTGTTGTTTTTTTGCTATTTTGTGGCTGCTCTTCTACAATGCTCGATTTGGTTTGTTGTGTTAGGGTAATTTCTCTTGGGATAATTTGGGTTTCTATGTCTCATTTAGATCTTCATCCTTTTTGTAATGGTTCTCATTCCTATTCTGGCTTCTAGGCCCTCTTTTGTTTACAAGGGTATAGTCCCTTTCAAAAAACTATTTACCAATAATAAAAAAATATGCATTACAAGGCATAAGGTAGATGTCATTTCCATTTAGTTACTTATCCCACCTCTCATAAACAAGGTAGTCCTATAAGCGAGACTCAATGATGGTTCTAGGCACGAGCCTGAGCCTGGAAGTATTGATGAAATATGGTTTGGGGTTTAGGGTTTATGGTTTAGGACTCGGGTTTAGGATTTAGTTTTTATGGTTCGGGTTTAGGGTTCAGCATTTAGGGCTCATGGTTCATGGTTTAGAATTTATGGTTTAGGGTTTAGGTTTTAGGGCTTATGGCTTAGGGTTTAGGGCTTAAGGCTCACGGGTAAGGGCTGAATGTTTAAGGTTTAGGGTTTAGGGTTTAGGGTCTATGGATCATGGTTACAAGCTTAGGCTTTAGGGTTTAGGGCTCAAGGTTTACGGTTTAGTGTTTAGGTTTATGGCATATGGTTCAGGGTTTCTATTCTAGAAGTTAAATGCTAAAATATTTAGGTTGAATGCTGAAATCTGAAAAATTACCTATGTCTTGACTAGACATTATACTTTTAAAAACTATCTCCTAAACCATGACTCATGGAGCTGTGAGATTAATTCCATAAGGTGCAGAGTGACCCTAATTTCTTATATTTACAAAAATAAATTTAAAGTATAAGAAATAATAAAATATAAATAATAATAAATGAAAAATGTATATGTGTTATGTAACGCGTACGTGTTTGTGTTTTCTCTTTTTCCAATCCATGCCTCAAGGCTTGGGATCCGGTTTGGATCCCCAAGCCTCCGAGTCATGGACTGCACAAACACAAAAATAGTGTGTTTTAACAAGAAAATGTAAAATGCCACTTCCTCTATGATAAATCAAAATAAAACAATCAATCCATTTTAAAAAAACTATACCATGATGTAGATCGAGTCTCTTCTTTCTAAAAATATAATTTGTCAAATTTTCCGACTAATATAAGGTTTCCATATTATTTATTTTCTAACTATTCCTTTTTATAGCTATTTTGTGAAGTGTAAATATGTCTATCTTTCATGGTGTATCTTTTTTTGGATGATTGAAATTTTAAAAAAGTATACTAGCCAAAACTTGGCATAATTCTATACATATTCAAAAATATATAATTTTCGATATATTTTACGTAGTTAGGCACAACAATCGAGTCTGTTATTTTTCAAAAAATAAAATTTATGTACTAGAAAAATAATAAATAAAAAAATATTCGCTAAAAAAATGGAGCCCAAACTAGATGCTCCTAGCTATCTTTCTAGCAAGGTTTTCAAAACTACTAAATGGTGGTCAAAAAATAGTGGGGGCACGAAAGTCACTCTATTATGTTTTTAACAAAAACAGATCATTTTTTGGTATTTTAGTTGTTTGACCCACTTAAAATTAACCATTTTCAATAAAATTTAGTAGCCTAAAAACTAGACTCAAAATTCTACAATTCATATTTCTACAACATCTTCCAATTTTGAGTGTAACTATTTCAAAAACTCATACAAGTTGAAGTTTTTTTTTCGTAAAAAATGTGTCCACTTAAGACCCCTTTTAAATTTCCCCAACTTGGTGCACTTACCCCTATGTTGAAACTTTGTTTTAAATAAATAAAGGAAGTAAATTTAGTTTAAATAAAAGAAAAGTGTGTTTAATATTTTAATTCACTATATTCATTCCCGATTAATTAAATAAAATAAAATAAACCATCTATTCTATTTGTCTAAGCAAGAAATGAATTGAAAGAAACTAATTAAACAACTAACATATTTTTGTATTTTTCATAATTTAAATAAAATAAATAAATAAGTTATTCTACAGACATAAGAAATTAATTAAAAATAAAATACCATTAATTCTAATAAAATAAAATAAAAGAGGAAATGGTCGGATGTATCTACTCCTTTGTTGCAGGGTTGTCTGACAATGTTATTCTAAGAGAATGTATTTGAAAGTTATTAATATAAATAAAATAAATAAACCTCTTCTGGAAAATCTTCTGCCTCAAGTTTTCCAAAAAGGGAAAAGCTTCTCAAAAGTAATTTCCTCTTTTCTGTATGAACTTTCCCTAGAGAAGTAAATCTAAATTAATCGAAAGAAATAAATGATGTGAAAGGATTTATTCACTTCTTCCTCCAACTAATTTTCTACAAGGATATCCATAGGGATAAGCCGAATAATTTATCAAGGGAAGATATAAGAAATATTTTGAAAATAAATACTAGAAATAGAATAAATACATTTAGGAAGTGATGAAATATTCCACTTCTACAATTCTACCAACTTAAAACAATGCATTATTTCTATTCTAAAAATAAAAATTAATTGTGGTAGCTTCCCAAATGTTAGATGTGCTTATTATCTCATAATATTTGTATCCTCTTCCAAAGATGAATTCTAATTGATCCAGGAATGTATAGATGCTAGCTAGTAACAAAAAAAGAAAAAGCTCGCTATGGCTGGCTTGGTGTAAGAAATGACTGAAAGAAAATGGTAGGAAAGAATAGAGCAATGAATTGGTTGTCTATGTGGTTCCTCTCAAAAATTCAACAACATAACTTTACCTCAAGAATGTGAAATATCCAACCCATCATATGGGTAAAAATTTGGCTTTTATAAAAATATGGGAAAGAAGAATTCAATTACATGTGTCGATCAAGAAGTGAAAAATCATCAAAAGGAGAGGCATTCAACATTCTAAACATATCCAAACAAGAAGAGAAAATCAATATGATTCCAATGAGTCTAAAAATAGGAAAAATAGTTGAGAAATGAGTGAGAAAATCACTCTTGAAATCTAAACACACATTGAAAAATGTATGTTTTAACTCTCTTATTTAAGGTGACATGACTAGTGGTGTAGATAGACTAGCGATTATGAAACTGTTTTGTGAAGATTACGCAATCGCTACGGTGATTACGTAACCACAACTCAAAACAAAGTCAAAATTTTAAAAAGGTTCTTACAAAAAGATTAAAGTTTGGAGACAAAACAAAAGGGTTGATTTGAGTCAAAGGAGGGATGTAAAGGAGAGAGGGAAGGATCTAGACCTCATTTTTACCTTAGAATATTTTTATCATCATTGGATACATTACATTTTTTCATGTTGCGCCATGTAATTTTTGGGTGAGTACAGGGACCAAAGAGGCCAAATCATCCCATAGCATATGGGAACTATGTCCCTCCCTATCTGCCATGGTCCCGATGCATGTGTGGGTGACTTGAAAGTTGGAATTGTAATATGTGAATGTATAGCCTAATTTGATAGATTAATATGACCGTTGTTGAAATATATAGGTTATTTTTACAAGAAAAAATGAACGAGAAATACCTAGGGATAGGATGATTGGTAAAATTGAGCAAGTGTCGACAAGTGCAAGTGTGTTGTAAAATTTATGTTGTTAAGTCACAAATTACTAAAATGAGTTTTTATAATCTCCTTATGATTTTTCTAATTAAGTCAATTGTTTTGGAAAATAAATTCCTTTGAGAGTTTTACCACCTCACAAAAGTGATTTTTTTATTTCCTACCCTTCAAAAAAAGATTCTCACCCTTTTTTAATGGTCATGGCTTTCTCCCTCTCATGTCATTACAAAACTACCCATATGTAAAACAACCAATCCTGTTTATCTTCCAGGTATTGAATTATGTCCTGTATACAATGATTCAACTGTAATTGTCCCTATATTAACTCAAGAATATGTTTCTTTTATAGTCTATTAATCATGTTCTCCATAATAATTTACAATTTATCAGGGGATCCTCAATTTCTAGATATATACCACACATGTTTACAACACTATCTTGATTATATAAATTTTTAACTAATGTAGCATTTATTGGTTTCAACCTTATTTAAATTCCTCCTTACACTTATAATGCTCATATTCCATTTCCACTAATATTTTTGTATAATTTTTTTTAGGGGATATAACCCATGTGGTAACCATTTCTACATGGTTTTCATGAAAAATTTTCCTTACATGGTGTACAATCAATCCTATCCATTATAGAATTCCATTTCTTTCTATATGGCATTAATGTTGATGTTTTCTATTTTCCACCTTTCGTGGATCTCTTCCTTCTACATGATTTTATTTCTATCAACACCTAAGGATTATTTCCTCACCATCCTCTCATTCATTCTCTATTCATTTAAGGATAACAACCTCTCTCCTATATGTTTGATTCATTTGAATATCTCATGTAGACCTATCATATCCTTTTGCAATTCCCAATTCTCCTTACTTTTATCCTTCTTAAGAGTATCCATGTGCCCAAATACATCTTTGGAATGGATAGGAGTGTACTCCATAGGTTATATACCTTGATTTAATCAATTTAAAACCATTTGATTAGGGACGTCATATCAACCAAGCAATTGGTAGGTCGGTATACTTTTTGTTTCATTTCATTTCCTAATTATCCCCAAAATCATACCTATCACCCCTAAACTAGGACTCACTTTGTAGCATCAAAAAATTCTACAAACCTATAGCCACAATATCATAAGTCTCCTAAATCCACCATGCATATGCCAAGATTGAATATTTTTCCTCCTTTAGGTCCTAGTCAATTTCTGTCTTTCAATGAATTTATCAAAAATTCATCTCCTCTTTTTTATGATTTTCTTGGTATACATTGGTCCCATATTAACATCCAATTGGATAACAACCCTCCATTATTTATTCTCAAAGCTCATGATGTTTTCTTTAAACTACATCTCTTCTCTATTATTGTAGTATCACTATTATCTAAGTATAGTAGGGTACTTATATTTTATTTCCATATCTATCATATCAAAGTCACCATAGAAAGGGAATTCCGTGATGTTAGTCTCTACATCCCCAAAAATTTGATGATTCTTGTAGTATGCTTATTTCTATAAACATAGTACTCCTTATTAAATACAATGCATGTTTTCCCATCTTCACCTTGGCATCATTTGACAATAGGATTAATTTTGACCCCATATCAATCATAACCTTTTGGAACTTAAATCTATTAAACTTTATGTTCATTGATATTTCTCCTTCAAAAATACAACCAACTCACCCTATGTTTAATTCTCAACACCGTTTCACCCGATTCTAGATAATTTCTAAGAATGTTGACGAAATGTAGATAGGGTAACGGGTGTAGGAGGAATACATGTTGAAGATGGTTGAAGGTTGTTGTGCACGTATGACTCCTCAATATACAGATGACCGTAAGAGCTTCCTTTTAGCTGGGAGGAACTACCTGAAATAGAAAGCAAGAACACCAGAAAGATTTAAACAGTATATGCAATGGACTACCTAGCATATGCTAGATCCTATAAGTGTGGTACTTCCTAGAAGGCTATTAATCCACTATTTTAAACAATATAATGTGAGAAATAAATTAAATGTCTTCTTACTTTAATCTATATGATTTAGGCATATCATATAAAACACAATAATAAAGATCTAATTTAACAAGCTAAGTTAAAACAAGATCCAGGGGTCAAGTAAAAGGTCCTGGGCTTTTACAGTGCCGGCAGAGGTCCTGGAAATGGTCACGAAATTATGGGTAACTCAGGAACAAGTAGGTAGGTTGTTGTTCGAGTTGTAGTGATACAAAGACCGACGTTGGTCTAGGGGTTACCGATGACGGTAAAGGGTGACCAATGCGAGTCAATGACAAAATGACAAAGGGTCAATAACAAAGTTACGGAGGAGGATTTTTAAGTTGATAGGGAGATGATTAGGATATTTATGAGTTCTAGGTGGGATATCAGGCCAGTGGGTTAATCTAATAAGGTTTTGGATGGATCTAGGATGAGCTATGGGTTGGGTTGGAAAATGGTGGTACGAGGCCAATGTATTGTGGGTTAACCGATTCCGGTTAGGGAGAATCGATGCCGCTTACGAGTGGGATACTTGGGAATATCACGAGAATGAGTCTTTGAGTCCTCTTTGTGGTTGTACAAAGGGGCTTGGTTGGTCAAAATGAGGAATCAGGTTGTTTATATGGGGTTTTGTGAGGGTTTGATGGGGGTATGGAGGGAATGCTACCAAAGGAGATAGGTAAATGGTTGTGGGAGAAAATGACAATAGATAAAGATGAAAATATTGGAACTAATGAAGTAAATGAGATGAGAAAAGGTTCTACTTACTTGGAATCTAGATCTAGATGCCTGTGAATGAAGAATGGAGATGATGATGAGTGGTTAGATGTTGTGGAGGAATCGCCAATCATTGGGGATCTCTTGCATGGGCTACCTGTGCTCTCCTTCTTGCTAGACTAGATCAGCTCTATGTCGAATGAGTGCTAGATGGTTGTTGGATGATTGTTGAGTGAGTGTTGGACATCTGTGTGAAATAAAATACTTGATCTCCTTCTTTGCATGTGTACCCATGTTCTCTAAAACTGCCAACCTCAAGAATGAGGTTTCCCCAGGGAATTAAAGCTAACCAACAGTGGTTACAGTCTGACCGGCATTATTTTAGGGGTGACCGGCATCGTTAAGGTGGGATTCCCTAAGTTAACTAAAAATAGGAGATCATGGTCTGTAACTACTGCTAGATCTCTCTATTCCTCTAGATAAGAGTGGAAGTTGTCATTTTGTGTCGTGGGAATGAGGTGTAGGCATTGATTTTTAGGGTGTTGGTTAGGTCTTAGTTAGTTATGGGAACATACTAAGAATAGGCTTAGGGTGAGGTGGCTAGGTGAGGTGTCTTGGTGATGTGGAGGGGTGGGTATTAGGTAATTAGGATAATTAAATAATAGCTATGATGAGGATAGAGATTAATTTAATTAAATGAATTAAATTAATATTAGTGTGGGGTGAAAGGGGCCATGGTTAGGTAAGTGTGTTTAAGTTGATTAATTAACAAGGGGCTAAGGGGAGTGTGACCTGATTTTGGTGTCTACATTTTGCCCCTTTTTGTTGCGTAGCTTGTATTGGTAAGTGACGCTGACAAAAATAAGATGTGGTTGCCCCATGTGTGGGTGAAGGTGATCCCCCTCAAACCAATAACTCGACGAGGTAAAAGGTAGGAGTAGTGAGTGGTTTGATAAAAGGTGAATGTTATGAAGAGGAAGGTGGGTAACCGGGGAAAAAGGAAAAAGGTCTACTTAGGTAATCTAGGTAATGGGTCGGGGGTCAAAGGTAAGAATCAAATGCACGCACATGTATAAACCGTAGCATGGTAACAAGTTGAAGAGCGGGAAAACTCTACAATGTCTAAGGTCGATAGGTTTATCCAAAATAAGTTGAGGTGATTCCAGATCAAGGTATAGGATATGGTCAAGAAACATGATGCAGGTCATATGCAAGAATGTTTAGGTATGTTTTGGTACACCAAAGGCTAGGTCGATAAACAAACATGGAAAGAGGCAAGGTAAGGTCATTAGGTCATTCAACATAGGTAATAGTGCCGCAAGGTTATAGCAAACACATGGGGTAAAAGGTCACTAGTGATGGTCCAGTCCAAATATCTAGGTCATGACATGGGTAGGGCCGAGGTATAGGCAAAACAATGAGTCCCCGAATGAGTACAATGTGAGGGGAGAAAGGGTAAGGTCAAGAAGGTCAAATTTTGTGGCCACGTGAGGTGAGTGTAGGATAAAAAGGGGTTTAGGTCAAAAATTGGGGATAGGGGTTAGGTAAAAAGGCTAAGCAGGGAAACCGATGATAGTTAAGACCAACCAAGATTGGTCAAGGCTAACCGCAATTGGCGGTCTACTAGGGTAGATGACCATCATTGATCAAGGATACACCATCTCTGGTCAAGTCAAGAGGGGTATAAAAATAAATAATTCCACATTTTTAAAATTCATTTGTTATTTTCAAAAGAGAGAAAATGAAAAGAGAGAAGGAGAGAGGAAGAAAATGACCGAGGGCTTTAGAAAGTTGATTTAGCGAGCCACGTAGGTGATGAGTGTGGATTGATTGGTGGGGCCACAAGAGCGGGGTGTTGGATTCAATAGGTTATAGATTCGGAGATAATTTGGCAATGGCAGAGGTAGGAGAGGGATCGGGTGGACCAGTGTAGTGGCCTAAGGTGCCACCACGTTGATGGTAACAGGATAAGGTAAGATCTAAATCCCATTGTTGGTTGTTTATTGAAATGGGGAAGAAGTTGGATAGGTGGAAAATGGGGTTTGGGGGAAAATGGATGAAATGGGAAGGGGGAAGGGTAGGAGATAGGTAAAAGAGGGGTGGGAAGGGGTGTGAGGGGTTTAGGGAGGAATGGATGGGTAGAATGAGGAGTGTGTAGGGAAAAGGGGTTTGGCCTCGTGGTGGTCGCCACGAAAGTGACCGACATCGGGCCCATTGCGGGCCAACATCGGTGGTTGTGGACCGGTATTGATTACAAGGGAGGTGATTGATGCTGGTCGTAGTGAGACCATGGTCGGTCAAGGTTAGACTGGGTCAGTCAATGTTGACCGGTGTCGGTCCACATGGGGATAAACAAGGTAAGTGTAGTGGGTAGGGAGAGATAGGCAAGGGTAAAGGTAGATAGGGAAAGGTAGGGATAGATAGGTAAAGTGGCGAGGTAAGGGTATGGGTGTGGGTAAGTAGGTTAGGTCAAAATGTGGGGTCAAAGGAAAAGGTAAAAAGATGAAGGCTTGGGGTATGGGTAGATAGGTTCGGTGGAATTTGGGGTCAAAGGTAATGGTAAAAGTTGTAGATATGGGTAAGTTTTTAATAATGTGATTGTTTTGTTGGATGTAGGTGAGAGATCAATTACGTATGAGAGATAGGGTACCACCATTGCTTTTGGAGGTATGAGGGAGCATGATGCATGAGGAGTGGCATCATGTGGTAGAGGTGGGCTTGATTGGGGTCAGATGCTACCGCATGTAGTCCGGGAGGTGAGTTTGATGGTTTCCCTCATCGATAGATGGGACTCGGTGACCAATACCTTCCATCTACCAATGGGTGAGCTCATGATCACCTTGGAGGATGTCTACAGGATCTTGTGGCTGCTAATATTAGGGAGGTAGGTGTACTTGATCTCATCAGAGGCATCTAAGGAGTTATTGGCACCGGTATTTGGTGAGGGTGTAGCATATTTACAGTTCCATAGTGCAAGTATTAGCTATGGAGTGATGTACAAAGCCCACCTTGAGGAGATGAGGGTGGTTGTATTGTTGATGGAGGCAATGTGTTGTTTTGCACTACCAAATGTAGAGGGTGGATGGTTCCCACGGTCATTGATGGGGGTGTTGCATGACATGATGATAGACAGGACCCATTTTACATGGGCACCTACACTTTTAGCATAGGTATATAGGGAGTTGTGGGCATATGGGTGACTACGGTGGTTCAGCCTATGTTTGTACTTTTCTACTACATTGTTGGGCCTATGAGCACATTATGTGTGTGTGGCCAGTTAGGATGCCCCAAGCAGATGCGTTTGAGGGAGGTCTGCTGGTTGGGTATAGGCGGTGGGTACCAGCCTATGGGAGAGAGCCAAGGCATGAGAGCTACGTATGATGTATCTTATTATAGGTGATTACTGGAGGGATTTTCCAAAGTGGACATCATTTAGAGGCCATATGTGGGCTTCCTATCATACAAGGGGATGGCAAGCCAGAGAAATGCGGATGGGTTTCAGATCTATAGGTGGATAAAGGGGTGTCGAGCAGAGAGCATGAGCTGATACCTATAGATCAGGTCATGAGACAGTTTAGGTTACATCAGGATGTACCACCACCCTTCCCTCAGTACAGAGAGACGATGTGGAGAGGCTGATGTCTCCACCTTGACCTACAGTGCTAACTGGGTAGGAGGAGCAGCCAGTCGACACATAGATAGATGATGTTAGGGTAGCAGATGGCTATAGATAGTGGTGGGCGGCACAGTTGAGAGTAGTACCACCGAGGCCAGGGCAGCCAGATCTAGCCACCATCACCATTCAGAGAGACGCCCTCCAGGGCAGTGTGACGACCCCTAGTGACCCAATTAGGGATCATGCAAGGAAGCTGATAGGTACAGAGGCACAAGTTGCCACATTATAAGCATAGGTGGCCACACTACAGGCACAGGCAAGATAGGGATAGGTACCCAGCCCAGGGTGGAGATGGAGAGGGTGGAAATGGAGAGGAGGGTGAGGGTGATGGGGGTAGGTATCTACCCTACATGCATGCAAGTGATAGATTTACATGGCCATTGGCCATGATGTAGGACAAAAGTTACGGGATTCTAGGTCGGAATGACAAAGAGACAGAACAAATAAATGCGGCCCTTCAAGCCTGAGATACAAGTGTAGGGTCTAAGGCCGGTGGTACCACTGTAGGCTCAGGGACAAGGTCCCATTGTGAAGGTAGGGGTAGGACAGGGTCAGAGGCTGATGGCACCACCACGTACAGTACCTTTAGGCCTTTTTAGAGATTCCTTGGGTGAGGCGTGATATTATCATGATCACCTATTGGAGGTCGAGATTTACGTTCAGTCATATACAGAGTATAGAGCCCAGTATACCTCAAGTGAGAGGAGGATCACCCACACTCAGAGTGAGGAGAGCATAGGGTTATGGTGAGGTGACTAGTGCACATAGGCTAACTCTGATGTAGGGCCTTCAAGGGCTAGGCCACAGACATTGTTGTTAGTGGGACACTCGCATAGGGGCCGAGGAGGAGACAGGTGAGACAGAGATGATGGATACCCATCAAGGAGATGCCTGATAGCCATGTGCTCCACTGTTTTGTAGATATTTATATTTTTGATATATATACCAGCCTACATGCTGAAGATAGTGAGGATGTATACGAGAGTGGTTTATTATTTTGATCATATACCACTGCGTGTCAAAGATATTTTGTATTGTCTTATTATTTTATTGTATATGATACTGGCTTGCGTGCCTAGGACATTTTGTATTTGGTATCGGCCTATGTGCCGATGATTTTGAGATATGTACATGATTGTATATCCATGTATATTGTATAGAGACACACATATTTTTTATATGATGAGATGGATGAGATTCTGATGATTTGTTGGTGTTTTATGAGAATTTTAATTTTGTCATGATATGGACAAAAACTAGGGGAGTGAGGCATGATGGAGTCAGGTTGGTTTAGGCATGGATCGAGTCAGTTGGTTTAGGCATGGATGGATGGAGTGAATTTTTGGTCCGGGCATGGTTGAGTTAGGTATCGTGCATGGATCGAGTTAGGTAATAGGCATGGTTGAGTGAAGTTTTTGGTCTAGGCATGATTGAATCGGTTTGTGGTCTAGTCATGGTTGAGTTAGGTCATAAGCATGGTTGAGTTTAAATTGGTTGAAGTTGTGATTCATTAATTTGTGCAATGAATGATGATATGGGTCATGTTTAAGATGTTTTATAATACATGCATGATGATGGTAGAGAAATGGTAGTCATAATAAATGTATGTTGTGATGATGATAAAAATGTGAAGCAACTTGTTTTTTTTTATATAAGAAGGAAACTAAGTAGGGTAGAATGTGATTTAGGAAGATGAAAGAGGAATTGGGTAGGGTAGAGAGTGGTCGAGATAACCTCCAAGGGCCCCATGCCCTCGGAGTGCCGCCTACATAGTCCCGAAAAAAAAGGGAACTTAGGCCGATGTAGTTCTCCATAAGCTAGGGAAGAATATGAGGAGGTATGAGAATGAGATGGTAGGACATAGGCACGATTTGCGTTTAGGTATATTAGTTGTGGGTGGGTTATGGTAAAATTGGTATAGGTGAGTTCGATGGTGGTAGAAGAATAAGATTACCCCAACGGTAAGCGTCGAGGACCAAGTCCTGTATAAGGTAATCAAAACGTAATAAAGAAGGTTAAAAGCTAAGAGGGGGCAAGAAAGTCACCCGATTGGTTAGGATCATACCGATTAGATCATACCTTGGAGGAGGGAATGAATGTAAGACCCTAAAGACATTACATGATTGATTATTCTAAGGATGAAAAGTAGTCACATGATTACCAAATGTCATAGTTTCCAAGAGGTCCCTTGAGGCAAGAGGAAAGGGAGTGTGAATGCTGAGAGGGATGAAAGGTGGTTAATTTTTATATGATATGTGGTAGCATGCTCTTTGGGCAAGAGATCCAAGGTCACAATGGGCAAGTCCATGACTAAAAGGTCTGTCTGTGTATACTTGTATTTGAGAAAGAATGATCGATGTGGGAAGTCTATATGGGATGAGGAAATTAACACCTTGAGGTCTTCGTGAATTTGATCGATGTGGGAAGCTTCAATTTCTCTCATTTTTTTTAAAGATATTTACATACTTGTCCTTTAAGGGAGCAATCTATTTATAGTAGTGATTGCCGAGAGGAAGATGTCCTTTTGAGGGAGTCATCTTTTTTTATTGGAAGTTTGACTCAAGGAGTTGGGTCCCATGTGAGGGATTTTGAAGTCATGGACAAGACCAAGATGAAGAACATGATTCTTGTTTAGAAAGCAAGGTGAAATGAAAATGGGATCTCATCTAAAGGTAGACAAAAAGTATCCATGAGAATCATGTTATGTGTAACGTCGGTACACATATTCAAGAGAAGATAACAAGTGATGGGTATGCACATGATTCTCGTTTAATCATTAGTGATGTGTAAGAAGTGGATAGCTCTCAAGGGATGAGAATGGAAAGAGGAAAAAGGTGAGGTATGACTAAAGGTCAATAGTAGAATGGTCGAAGATGCAAGGCATTAATGGGCTCAGTTTTGGGTTTATAATGGAGTGAAGATAAAAGATAAGCACCTGATCTGTAAGTATGGGTCACGATGTATAGTCCAAGCCAATTAGGAGCAAATTTTCTCTATTTACTTTTTTCTACTTTAGTTACAAGTTGATTTTGTTTTAGGACAAGGTCACTGACTTGGAAGATTTGTTCATGGACGCATTTGTTGTAGTCACATTTGATACGTTTTTAGTAAACTTGAAGGTGATCAAGAGTGTTAAGATGACGTTCATCTAATAACTCAAGTTGTGCTAAACGGTCTTGACAAAAGTCATCATCATTGAGCATGTCATGGAGAGAAATGTGGAGTGAGGGAATCTAGACTTCAAGAGGTAGAATAGCCTCTATACCATGGACTAGAGAAAATGGTGTGGTAGCAGTGGAAGTATGGATACTAGTGTGGTATTCCCATAGGGCAAAAGGAATGTGTGTATGCTAGTCCTTCTCAAAGTATTAATAACCACTTTCATGAGAATTTTGTTTAAGGTTTTATTAATGGATTTGGATTGGCCATTGGTCCGTGGGTAATAAGGTGATGAAAATCTTAGATGAATGGGTAGGTTTTATTTTTGAATTTTTTTCCACTATCAGTGATGAGGCGATGAGGAACACCAAAGTGAAAAATGATGTGATGATTGATGAACTCACATATTTTCTTGGCTTTCATGGAAATGAGTGGTATGGCTTCAACCCATTTTTGTAGTATTCGGTAGTGGTGATGATCCATTGATGTCGTTGGGAAGAATGGGGATTGATTTCTCCAACAAGATCCAAACCCCATTGAGAAAAGGGCCAAACATCACGGGTGACCTGTAAGGCATGAATGGGTGTATGATGAAGGTTGGCATGTTGTCATTTGACACAATGCTTGACATAGTCGCAACAATCATGGTTAAGGGTCATCTAGTAATAGCCTAGGCAAAGAATACACTTAGCAACAACAAGGCCACTGAAGTGACCACCACATATGCCATCATGAACTTCCTTAATGGTATAAGGAATTTTAGAACTCGTGAGGCATCGTAAGATAATACCCTCAAAGTCATGCTTATAAAGGAGGCCTCCATGATGATGTAACAAGAGACCTTTTTAAGGAAGGCACGTTGTCCATTACGGGTGAGATCAGGAGGTAAGATGGAGAGAGAAAGATAGTTGGAATATTTTTTATACCAAAGGTCACTTGGGTTTGAGGTGACGGTTCTGATGGAGTAAATGTCATGAGGTAAATAAGAGGGTGATTGGAATCATTGTATGGTGACAAAAAATTTAGAATTGGCAGGTGAAGTGGGTATTTGACAAGCCAAGCAGGCCATGGTATCTGTAAATTTGTTAGTTGAACAAGGGACGGTTTGAAGGGCGTAATGGTTAAAAGTGGTCAAAAGTATGTCTACATGATGTTTATACTTTTAAAGTATCTCATTACGACATTGGTATATACTATTGACTTGGTTTATGACCAATTGAGAATCACCAAAGATGTTGATTGATTTGACATCTAGGGCGTAGGTGGCTTAGAGACCTAATATGAGTGCTTCATATTTGGAAATATTATTTGTACAATCAAAATCTAGTTTGAAAGAAAAAGGCATGGGTTCACCATCAAGTAGAATGAGGATAATACTAGCCATACCCCCACGCTGACACTTGGAACCATCGAAGAAGAATGTCATTTGGTAAGTAGGTTCGTCTAAAGAAAGGGTAGAAATTGACTCATCTAGAAGCTCAAAATTAGAGGGTTGATCCCCGAAATAGGTGCATCGGTCAATTGGTCGGCGATAGCTTAGCCTTTGATGGAATTTTTATGGATGGATTCGAGGTCAAGGTTGGTGAAAATCATAAGCCAAAGTGTGTGGCGCATTGATTTTGGTAAGGTTTAGCATACAAGAAGTGTAAGGGGTCGGTGTTGGTCACAACATAAGTTTTGTGGTTGAGTAGGTAATGGAAGAGTTCTGTGGTAATGAAAACTAAGGATAAGAAAAAAATTCGGGATGGTTGTATCGAGTTTTTTAGTCCAAAAGAGTACAACTTATGTAATAAACCACCTACTCCCTATGTTGTTCATCATGATGAGTGAGCATGGCTCCCAAGGAGTGATCGGTAGCTGAGATGTATAGGTAGAAGGGTTGATCATCCTTAGGTGGGATAATTATGGGTGGTTAGAGAAGGTATTGCTTTAAGGCCTTAAAATATTTGTGGTAGTCATCATCCCATTTAAAGGAGACATCCTTCTTGAGCAGATGATGAAATGGTTGACACCGATAAGATAATTATGAAATGAAACAGCGAATAGACTACAACTTACCTTGTAGGCTACAAAGTTTCCTAAGTTAGTGGGCAAAGGCATTTTGAGAATGTCCTTGACTTTATCGGGTTCAACTTCTATACCACATAGGAAACAATAAATCCCAGGAGCTTTCCCGAGAGAACCACAAAGACACATTTCTTAGGTCAAGGTGAATGCAATATTTAATGAGGCAATAAAAGATGGTTTTGAGGATGGAGAGATGCTCAAAGTGGTGTTTGGATTTGGTAAGGAGATCATCCATATAATCTTCCAATATATGATGCATGATGTCATGGAAGATATAATTCATAGCCCGTTAATATGAGGCACCAACATTTTTAAGGCCAAAAGGCATGACTCAATAGCGTAAAAATCTCCCCAAGGGGTGATGAATGTGGTTTTTCGTTGATCTTATGGGGCAATAAATATTTGGTTATAACCCATGAAACCATCCATGAGTGATAGAATCTCGTGACCAGCGGTAAGGTCAACCATTTGGTCAATACCGGTAGACGGAAGTCATCTTTTAGGCGAGAATAGGTTAAGGTCATGGAAATCAGTGCAAATATGGAGTCCCCTGTCACCTTAGTGATAGGGAAAATTTTAGAAATCCAACGAGGATAATCAATGGGTAATATAAAAGAAATGGAAAGAAGGCGCTGAAGTTATTCTTTCACAAGAAGGGAAATGCGAGGGTGAATTTTCCTTAGTTTTTGTTTGACGGGTTTAGCATCGGGAATGGTTACAATATTGTGGACCACTATGGTGGGGTCAATACCGAGCATGTCTGTGTGTAAGACCAAGAAAATACATGGTTATGATCTTTGTGAAAAGAATTGATTTCTTCTTGTTCAAGAACATCTAAAGATTGACCGATCTTTAGGATGTACGGGTAGTCTTGAGTATGAATGTTGATCTTGATAGTCAATTCATTCAACATGGTTTGCATCTAAGAGGGTAATGACCAATGAAGAAATGAGTCTTATGCACCAAGGTAGGTGAGCATAGATTCATCAT
Source organism: Taxus wallichiana var. yunnanensis (assembly GCA_018340775.1). NCBI lineage: Eukaryota > Viridiplantae > Streptophyta > Pinopsida > Cupressales > Taxaceae > Taxus > Taxus wallichiana. The sequence continues at coordinate 65,125,033 of CM031239.1, read as the reverse complement.
CCCGACATTGAATGACATTAATTCAAGGTGTAACATCATCGATCATTTCGGGATACATAAAGGGAAGAGAAGAAGGAGCTTCACCCTTGTGTTGATAAGTCGAGGCCCTAAGGAAAGGGTGTTTATGAAAAAAAAAATTAGGAGGGGTGGATTTTGGATCCATCGACTCACGAGAGAAGGCGATGATGAAGGTGGAGTGGGGAAGAAGGTGGAGAAGGGTTGATGTCCTCGATGAGTTCAATACGGGCCTTGGCGGTGGTTCAACAAATCCAATACCACTATGGTCGTTATGTTTGTGGGTAGTACATGGAATAACTTTATGGTGGCATTACTCATAAAATCCAAAACCAAAACCCTTCCACACACATCGGTGTAGGAAGGTGTGGGAAAAACGGTGATTCTTGAGTGACTCGGAAGTCGCAAAAATGGACGGGTTTGCGATGGTGGTTTGGGTGTGTAAGTGGTAGTATCAATTCCCCCATAGGTGAGATTGGTATGAAGGTGAGGAGGACCATAAAGGAGGAATTCTCCTATGCGGTGATCATAAAGTGGTGTTGTTGAAGACTTTCATACTCTTATGAAGTAAGGAATGTGTTAACACTTTATAGGTGATATTCCCAGAGTGAGGCGTTAAAAAGTTCCTTCCAAGGGATCGGTGGTTGGTATGTGGATAGCTGGAATAGATGATGTGTCGAAGGTTGACGTGGAGGTGGAGCTAATGAATTAGGAGGTTGATGGGTCATCCATGGAAGTTGTGGAAGTGGCAGGAATGGAGGAGGCATGTGCGCTTGAGGTAGTGACTATACTTGGTAGCGAAGGTGTAGGTGAAGTGGTATTGGTTGTGGAGGTAGATGCCTTAATAGGTATGAGTATGGCATTATGTTGGTAAAGCATGTATCATGTTTTACAAGGTGATGGATTAGCTAGAATAGTATAGGTGTGTCTTTCATGCTCAAACTTTACACAAAGTGATGTAAAGTGGAAGGAACATAACGCATGACACGAATCCAAGGTCTGCCAAGCAACAAAGTTATATTGAAAATCCCCAACCAAAATGTAAAATAACTCGAACATTGTAGGGCCCACGCAAACATGGAGGATGATGGTGCCTAGTATAGAGGTGATAGCGTTATTGAACACAACATGACAGACAGATGTTTAAGCATGTAATTGTTAGGCATGTGCATTAAAGAGAATGCATGGGATGAAATGATATTAATTCTTTTGACCCATCAATCATTACATGTCATACATGTATATCATCAATGTGGACAAAGATGAAGAGAGCTGGGTCTAGGTCATCAGTTTGGTGCGGTGATCTCTTCCTTTGAGAAGCTAAGGGAGTCTACTTGGTGAGTAGGGTGAGGTGTGGATAAAGGTAGAAATTTGGTGAGAGAGGCTACATGATGGGGTGTGATAATGGAGGCTAAGGGTGTAGGGTCATTGGGTAAAACCTCAATAGATTACAGGACCTCCATGAGAGCTTGATGATGGGAATCTGAAGTTTGGATGAGTTCATATAGAGACATTTTGAGGGGGAATTGGTGTAGTTGTCTAAGCATCGTGCGGTTTGTTACCCAATTAGAAATAGGGTATGTGGGGCTGCGGATAGTGATTTTAGGTGTGGGTGCATATGGCATGTTGGGTATAGGATTGGTTGGTGAGTCATTTGCCTTTTCCTTTCCTTTTTCCTTCTGAGCATGGGTAGCAACGTGGATCATGCTGATTTGAGGGGATTTGGTAAATGGAGAAGGTGTAGGATGAGTAGTATAATGACATGACAGGAAAAAACCCACTGGGGGAGAAAATCCTTGTGAAGTGAGTTGGGCATAACAACATTTAGATGATGGTGTGGTAAGTTCTATGATGTGAACCATGTTAATTTCAAATCTTGAGGGTGGATCTAAGAGTTGAGGGGGTGGAGGTTGTGGTCATTGAGTAGGTAGTGAGGGAATGACTGTGGAAATGGGTGTTGGTGAAATGAGATCCTCATCAAGAAGTCTGTCATCATCAAAGTTTATTTCAAGAGGACACAACTAGATAAGGACGGTTTTCAAAGCCTTATAGTTCTCCCCATTGTGCCCTGGAACATGATGGTAGGAACAAATTTTAGTTTCATCAAAACCTTTTGGCTTAGGTTTGAGGGGTTCATAAGGTCTGAGTGGTGGTAATGTGATGACAGAAGTTTCAAGGAGGTTGGTTAAGATTTTGGCATAGGACCCTACTAGTGGTTTGCAATGGGAAGTGAAAGTGGGTTTGGGCATAGGTGCGGTTGATTGTTGAGGAACAGGTCTTTTTTACGGGAGGGGGGAGTGGGTCAAGCTATGGTTTTGGGTGCTAGAGTGGTCTTGGGTGTTGGTCGTGTTTGCTTGGGTAGGGGTTAGATGAACTTGTAGGAGGGTGTGTAGTCATTTTGACTACCTTATTGAAGGGTATCAGATTTTTGTCTTTAGGTTGCACCTTCTTTGGTCAATTTGATATGGTTGTATGAGATCTAAAGGGAAAAGAGGATGGGGAAGAGGGATATTTACCCATGGGGATATCGGAGGTGCTTTGTGAAGTTAGATGACACGGGTCGTGTAGGGGGTGTGAGGGAAAATACTTTGAAGTGTAGTGGGTAGTGAAGAATTTTCTAAAGGTATTGGAGGTATGGGTGGTAAAGATGTTACAGTGCAAGTGTAAGTCATGTCAAGTGCCCGGTATGTTAGAGGTTTGAGAGGAAGGAATGGGCTATTATTTTTTTGGTTAATTGATGGGTGGAGGTTTCTTAACCATGTTGGGAGGTTGAGGTCCTTAGATGCAGACAGCAATTGGTGAAGGTGATGAAGGTATGATTAGTGCAGCCGGGTGTGAGTTATATGGGTTTGATTCTTTTGTTTGGGTGTTGGAGTAGGTTCGGTGTTGACCGTGGAGGATGTAGCTAAATCTTGTTTGATAGGTGGATGAGTAAGGCTAGTGGTTGGGGTGACCCCTAAGGTAGTAATAGGTTTTTCCGAGGAAGATGATGTAGGTGTGGGTTTGGATTTAGATGTATGTTGGGTTATGGGTAAGGGTGTATGTTGAGTGTGATGGGTGTCATTGAAGAAGTTGTGATAGAGGTGGTTGTGCTTGGTTCAACTGGCTGAAATATTTTTGGGTAGATAGTGGAAGTATCAGCAAGTGACATTTGCATTTGTGTTGAGATAGGAAGCAGAAGATGCCCCCAAAGTAAGGCTCTATCCACATAATCTAAGTGATTGGCTAAGTGTGAGAATAGCACATCTGTAGGTGAGGTTGATGAGGACCTAATGGAAATTCCCATAAAATGTGTCTTAGAGATGGGGAATTTTCTAGCTTCATCTTCCATGGGTAAGAGAGCCGAAAATAGGTCTACAAGATCTTGGGTAGCTGATGGAGAATGGTCACCAAGAGGAAAATGTATCTCTACTGGATCCTTAATAGGTGGATGAGAAAATTGGTGCTCCTATACAGGTGGGGGAGATGATGGGTGCTCCTATATGGGTGGAGGAGATAAACAAGTATCCTCCATGGACTGAAGTAGTAATCTGTGGGTGATGGTTTCCTAGGTGGAGAAGCCAAAGGTGAAATAGCCTCAATATTAGCGGAAGACTCCTCCACGGGTGAGGAAGGACGTGAAAGGTGTTCCTCTATGGGTGGAGGAATAGGTGAGGTGGGTTCCAATGTAGAAAGAGGACTTCAAGCTATAATTTCCTTAATGGAAAGAATTTGTGGTAATTGGGAAGTAATAGGTGCATCACCGAAAATAGCATGGACCTCGTGGGTATGGCTATCATGAGTTGAGGTCTCACCAGTTTGATCAGATGAAGGGGCATGATTAGGAAAGGGTTTCTTGAAGATGTGTAGGTTTTTATTGGCAAGTGCATTAGGATTATCCACGGTTAACTCACCTTTCTCAAGAATTTCTTGGACAATATTTTTGAAAGTGATGCAATTGCCATCACTATGACCCTTTACTCAATGATAGTTACAGAAGTTGTGTTCTTTATACCATGTGGGTGTGGGGTGAGCAGGGTCAAAACCAGTGTGTGGTTTTATAGGAGGAAGGGTGATGGCCCCAGCTTTAATGAGCTTTTCTAAGACAGAAGAATAAGGCTCCCCAATTGGGGTATATTTCCATTATTCTTGTTTGAATTGAAAAGTTTGAACAGTGAGAGATTAGATGAGGGGTTAGCCTAATTTGATAGATGAGTGGGCCGGCCTTGAGTACCACTGCATTAGTGGTCTCCTTGGCCTTTGAATAATTGTTTTGTGGTTTCAAATAAGAAGAGGTGTCATTTGACTTGAATTTCAAATTCTTATTACGTAGTTAGATTTTCTTCTCTTCGATGGCCCAAATCTCTAGCTTTCGTGCCATGGTGAATGCTTTGTCAAAGGTTCAAATTTTGGACCTATAGGGTCAGTGAGATATGTCTAGCACAAGCCCATGTGAAGAGCTCAATGAGTTCGGTTTGCGGTAGTTGGAATGTGAGTTGATTGATCGTGGAATGTACTGGCAAGTAACAAAATTTACGATAAACTCGTCGTCATACTGACGTGTGGAGTATAGGTCAATCATGGTAACATTCTTAATAATGTTAATGGAGAAGTGATCTAAGAAGGCTTGGGCTACCTGATTAAATGAAAATATAGAGTGTCTAGGTAACCCACTATACCAATCTAACGTGGGTCCAGTAAAAGACATGGGAAAGGTTCTCAGGAGCAAAGCATCATCATGGGCGATTAGATAACACCTATGTTTGAAAGACCAAAAATGTTGTTGCGGGTCTTCTTTGTTGTTGAAGTGGTTAAACTTAGGCATTTCCCAATGCATGGGGTATGGATGAATAGGAATGGTTGAGTGGATAAGCTCCTTACAAATCTCATCATAGGTGAGAGAGTTATGTGAGCCAGAAACCGATGCTTCCAATGTCTACATCTTGCCCATCATTAACTTGATTAGGTCATTGGTAGGTTGTGATGGATGGGTGCCTCCTGTAGCATAAGAGGGTTGGTGTTAGGTGTGTAACAAGGAGTAATTCTAGTATATGGTTCTACCACATAGGTGGATTGAGAAGAAGGCAAAGTGAAATAGGGAGTACGTACCCGAGTGAATAATAGATGAAACACGAGGTCACGATAGTACGTATATAGAGGTGGAAGGGTTTTGGTGACCCTAGTTGTAATGAGGGCTAAAGATTGTGGAATAGAAAGGACTACATTTTGAAAAGGGGTAAGGTTCACCGACACCGAGGGTGGTAGTGTAGCTATGGGTATATGCGAGACAATAGGGGTGAATGATATTGTGTTCGGGTGATTGGCGAAGGTATATTGGATGTGGTGGGTGTAACGGATGTAGCAAACATGGCATTCATAGCAGGTATAAGGCCTAGCTGCAAAATGATTGGGGGTAAGGTAGATGTAGGCAGCGCGGAGCCAGATGGGGCTAACGTAGGAGTGGGAATGAGAGTCAGGGGGATAGATACGGGCATGTCGTATATCAAATGACCCGAGGCATCTCAAGTGGACGTGTGGGAAAGGTAAAATTACAAGGCAGCAAGATTTTGGTCAAGGATCCGTGTGAACTCCTCATCTCTTATGGTGATAGTGATAGGCTAGGTAGGATCCATGGGTGATAAAATAGAAGGTGGTGAAGGACTAGGGGGAGTGGTTGGCGGCGACATGATATATGAGGGCATTCACTTGGCTTTGGGTTAGCACCATGTGAACAGTACTAATCAAAGTTGGGTTGTTTCCTATAAATGACATAGAAATACCGAAGAAATAAGAGAAATAGGTTGTAGTAGGTGGATTGGGGGTCAAAACGTCACCGGAAAATGACACAGTGCCAACCGATGCCATTTAGGTTAAACTGACATAGGTTACAAGTAACCACTATCGTTCACTATAGAAAATGGACAGTTTGTCAAAACAAAGTATAAGGCCAAATTTTCTAGGTATGCCAAATACGATGAGATTTACTAGGTCAATGTATATGATAAGAGTGACAGGGACTCTAAGCAGCTAAAGAAGTGTACTATGTGTCCTTTTGGGTAGGTTAACCAAAAGCACAAAGAACCAACGCTGGTTGGGTATAACCGGCCATGATGGTCGGGGGTAATCGATGGCAATTACTAGATCGACACTTAGTTCTTATGAAATTGAAATAGTGATGAAGAAAGTGTGGTTGTGAGTTAAAATTAATGTGGAATCAAACCCGAATCCCGAGAATGATGAGAATATGTTCCGGCAAACTCGGATGAAGTCAAAATGCACAAACCGTGATGAGGAGTGTGTAAGGAAAAATAAGAAAAATGAAGGGCGTGACCTCTCACCTCAAAATGCAAGCCAAAAGAGTAAGAAAAATATGATCCTAAGAGTGCTTTTTCTATTATGTTTGTTTAGCTTATGTTATTTAAGGACTGACTCCTAAACTCGTAGAATAGATTTTTTTGGTGAGGATGGCTTCCTACGAAGAAGGAGATCTACAAGGAGAGGTTTCAAGTATGTTATCATGCGGGGGTGGGCCTTGCTCTAAAGTATGACTCGACAAAGCGGTGGTGAGGTGCCCACCGTACCATGATCATGTGATCACCTAAAACTTCTTCTAGGAAATATGTTGTTTAATAATGTGTGTATTTTAAATTTTTGATGTTTGGATAAGACTTAGAGAGAGAAAGATAAAGGAAGTGCTTTTATACTATTTGTTTTTCAACCATCACCGGAATGACTTCCAGGTGTATAGTTTACCCTCAATTAATGTGAGCTAATGCAAAAAAATAGAATGAAATGCAATTATTTTTAAACCCAAATCAAAATGTAGAATTCAATGCCACGAATAGATGAATAGGATAAGGGATGCTCTTTCACTAATGTGATACTAATGAAAGGGAAGAAGTGTTCATTTTAAAGCACCAAAGTACGATTACTTTTAGACAATAGAAGAAGAGATGATTCTAGGGGAGAAATTTAAATGTAAGAACCTTTTGGAAAGGAAAAAAACATGTAACTTTTCACCTATAAATGAATGAATGCAAGGAACCTCGAATGGGTCCCACCGGGCATGCCAAAATGTTTCACCTAATTCTATATTGTTTCTAAGATTGTTGGCAAAGATAGATAGGGTAACAGTGTAGGAGGAATGCCTATTGAAGTTGGTTGAAGGTTGTTGCATGCGTATGACTCCTCGATCCACAGCTGACCATAAGAGCTTCCTTTTGGCTAGGAGGAACTACCTGAAATAGAAAGCAAGACCACCAAAAAGAGTTAAAGTATATGCAGTGGACTGACCTAGCATATGCTAGATCCTAGAAGTGTGGTACTTCCTGAAGGCTATCAATCCACTATTTTAAACAATTTAATGCGAGAAATAAAGTAAATGTCGTCTTACTATAATCTATACGATTTAGGCATCTCATATAAAACACAATAAGAAAGATCTAATTCAACAGGCTAAGTTAAAACAAGATCCAGGGGTTCGGGTAAATGGTTCTGGGCTTCTGCAGTCTGGAAAAGGTCACAGGAAATTATGGGTAACTCAGGAACAAGTAGGTAGGTTGTTGTTCGAGATGTATTGGTGAATATAGAGACCGACGTCGGATAGGGGTGACCAATGACAGCTTAAGGGTGACCAACGTTGGTCACTTTGAAAAATAACAGAGGGTCAAGAACAGAGTTTTGGAGGATGCTTTTCAAGTTGATAGGGAGATGAGAGATATTTATGAGGTCTAGGTGGGATATCAAGCCAGTGGGTAAATCTAATGGGGTTTTGGATGGAGCTAGGATGAGCTATGGGTTGGGTTAGAAAATGGTGGTATAAGGCCAATGTACTATGGTAACCGACATTAGTTAGGGAGAACTGATGCCGATTATTATGGGATACTGGGAATATCATAGAACGAGTCTTTGGGTCCTCTTTGTGGTTGCACAAAGGGGCTTGGTTGGTTGGAATGAGGAATCAGGTTGTTTAGATGGGGTTTTGCGAGGGTTTGATGGGGGTATGGAGGGAATACTACCAAAGGAGATAGGTAAGTGGTTATGGGAGCAAATGACAATAGAGAAAGATGAAAATATTGGAACTAATGAAGTGAATGAGATGAGCAGAGGTTCTACTTACTTGGAATTTGGGCCTGGATGCCTGTGAATGAAGAATGGAGATGATGATGAGTGGTTGGATGCTGTGGAGGAATCACCAAACATTGGGGAGCTCTTGCATGGGCTACATGTGCTCTCCTTCTTGTTGGAATAGATCAGCTCTATGCCAGAATGAGTGCTAGATGGTTGTTGGATGATTTCTGAGTGAGTATTGGATGTCTGTGTGAAAGAAAATGTTTGATCTCCTTCTTTACATATGTACATGTGTTCTCTAAAACTACCAACCTCGAGAATGAGGTTACCCTAGGGAATTAAAGTTGACCGATGGTGGTTACGGTCTGACCGGTGTCGGTTTAGGGGTGACTGGCTTTGGTTAAGGCAGGATTCCTCAAGTTGACTAAAAATAGGAGATCATGGCTATAATTGCTACCAGATCTCTCTATTCCTCTAGACAAGAGCATAAATTCATTTATGTCTGTGGGAATGAGGTGTAGGCATTGATTTTTAGGGTGTTGGTTAGGTCTTAGTTAGTTATGGGAACATACTAAGTATAGGCTTAGGGTGAGGTGGCCAGGTGAGGTGTCTTGGTGATGTGGAGGGGTGGGTATTAGGTAATTAGGATAATTAAATAATATATATGATGAGGATAAATATTAATTTAATTAAATGAATTAAATTATTATTAGTGTGGGGTAAAAGGGGCCACGATTAGGTAAGTGTGTTTAAGTTGATTAATTAACAAGGGGCTAATGGGAGTGTGACCTGATTTTTGTGTCTACACTCACCGATGATACATTTAATCCCATATAATCTTTGACTATATTCTTAAAGGGCCCCCATACTATGCCTAAACCATGTCTTCAAAATATCCACAACACCTTAAATATTTAATAGATAAAGGATTTCAATTAAATACCTTATTTTTATCAAACCCATCTTCATAGTTTCTCTTATATTCTAAGACTCCCACAATTCCCTTATGTCTTACGACTCATGTTACCATTCTTGTAATACATGTCTTTCCTCTATGACCACATATTTCTATTTTGAATACTCGAAGTATGAAATGGACCTCTCCAAATACAAAAGCTAAACTTTTTCTTTACCCTTTTGTTCATGAATCAGACTCATGTACTCATGTCTCACTCCTTTCTTGAGGATTTTCATCTTCCCACATTTCCATGCATCCATAATCATTGACTTCTATGTCCCCTTGACCTCAATTCTATAAAAATATTATTGATCAATTATTAATATCCCATCCATATTCTATGAGGGATCTCATTGCATGATCTTATTTCTTAGCTCTATTAACAATATATATAATTATCCTTACAATTGTCTTGCCATCAAAAATGACACAATTGAGTATGTTGGGAAGAGTCCCAAATAGTATAAATTTTCCCATGTCATACATGTTTCGATATAGGATCTTTGAACCATTGTTACACTATGTCCTTTTTCCAGGATAGGAATCAACTTGACTAGTAAAATAATTCCCACCTCTACCAACAAGAAACATTTCCTCATTACTTATAGTGATAATCCTTTTCGACACTCTCCTCTACAACTTGCACAAGTGGGAAATTTTGAACATTCCCTTTGATATATATTTGTGGCACCACACTTGTAAAAATATACCCATGTTCCTCCTACATTTCTATGGATTCTCCAACCTCTTATATCAAATATTTCAAAGCCATATACATGACAGTGATTCTACAATGGACAAAGTGGTGCAAGTCCTTTAGTTCTTAGTTTTTTCATCACACATATTAACCTACAATATATAGTGTCATACATGTTACAAACAAAAATATTGCACCAACACAAGAATTAAACCTTCTTCAACCTCTACAACCTTGGGTGGTTCTTAGTCTCATAATATTCCAACTACATTTCACACCCAATTTTCATATAACACCCTTACTTCCTCAAATAATCATTCTTGTTATGGTCCTCATACTCACACTCTATACACCAAAGTCATTTCTAAATATATTATGAATTTCTAACAGTATTCAACTTCTATATATATATATATATATATATATATATATATATATATATATATAATTCCATCATATATATTTGAGCCTCAATAAATAGGCTAATGCATGTATCAACATTTCCTATGAGATCTACCCAATCTACCCTCAAGGTTGTGTCCAATGCCTCTAACTGATCCTTAAATTTCTTCGTTACAAGATACATATATATAATGACAATAAACCTCCCATAAACCACTACATGTGTTGTATTAGATCTATTTCATAGGAAATATTAGATATTAATGTCTTAAAACATGTTTCATGCACTCACAAAATCAAAGTTGAATCTTGTTTAATGTATTATGTTGTACCCTCACACAACATCAATTGAATCTTTTAAATATCCTTTAGCATAGAAATAATCTCCTTCTCCAACTTTTGGAATATTAAAATCCTTCAAAAAGGTAGTTCTTAATGCATAAATATCCATGATAGTTTTATTTTATTCATACTTCATATACCACACATGCACTCATCCTTTCAAATTTGTTGCCAAAATACTTGTTTTTTCCTTAAAGGTTATTACACCCTTAAACCTCCACACAAGTTCACATATTCTCACACGCTCTAAAACATCCTCAATCCTATTATACTCTAGAAATGTAAATTTCACTTGGTATATAACTTAAAATTGTGATGGGTTTTGAACATTCACGAATGGGATCTTCAAAATAGGGTGACTTCTATTAGTCCTCAATAGGGAATTCATTATGTTAATCATAAACTATGTTGTTTGTCCTAGTGGAATTAACACACTCTATGTTATTATAATATAAAATGAACTAACAAATGTACCATACATCTACATATGACTTGATAACAAAATACCAAGAGCTCTACTTGACATAAAAACTTCTGTCTTCATCTACTCAAGACTCACAATTGGCTCAAGTCTTCCTACTTCACTTCAATGTAAAAGTAGTCTCTCTTTCTATAATTCCTACTATGTAATCTATCAAAAATGGCTTACTACCATAGATAAATTTTCCTCTCTCAAAGACTCTAACTCCCTTATGATATTACAATGGAATCCTTATGGAGGTAGCATGATTTTTATAAATGTCATACATTCTATGGTTTCATTCTTTGTCTTTTTTGAGTCTACATACAAGTCTTCCTTATCCTAGACTCTTTTTCCTTATGAAGTGATTAAATATTCATTCTATAGTATGAATTTCTCCTCAAGGATGTGACTCAAACCAAAATAAATTGCATTCTCTCCATTCCTTTCATATATTCTATGTTTTCAAGAATAATTTCCCACACCTCTATGGTCCTTCATCTTGACCTCTCTCTATCATATTTTTATGTACCTTCTCAAACCTACTTCCCTATCAATCAAAAGAAAGGAAGTGTACAACCATGTAAATAGATTATATACATAGAATGTAAGACAAATTATACTTGTGTATGTGGACATTGTGAAGGGGTAAATTACATATGGATTACCACCTAACCACAAAATCATTCGTCATATGGAGTTGATACTAGAAGAGATATTTCAAAACAAATTCATGTATATGATAAAACCTATGGATAATGAAGAAATGAGGATTCAAGTATAATAATTTCTGTAAAAAGGTTAATCAAATAATCTCTAATTGTATGTTTAGTATCTACATTATTAGAACCAAAGAAAGGAGGAGAATGGAGATTATGAACTAATTCTAAATTCATTAAAAATATTAAAATAAAGTTCAAGCTTCCATTACAACACATGGAACACTTGATGGAGTATCTAATTGGAGTGAGGTACTTCAAAAAAACTATTTAAAGAGTGAATATTATTTAATCATAATTAAGGAAGTAGATGAGTGGAAGACAATCTCTAAAATGTAAGATGGTTTGTATGAGTGGTTGGTCATGTTTTTGGGATAACCAAAGCACAAAGAACATATATTTGATTTATAAATTAAGTGTTTAATCCATTTATGGGTTATGTTTTCATTGTTCACTTAGATGATAGTTAGATTTTTTTAAATCGGAAGAACATTTGGTCCATTTGCTAAAAAGTGTTAAGGCATTCAAAAGGAGATATTTTTGGTGATTTTAAGAAGTGTAGTGTCTGTAGAAGGAGTTGATATAATCTGTTTTGTTATATAACATGAAAGCTTGAATATGGATCATAATAAGATTAAAGATATAGTAATTTGGTCGCCACCTATAATTTTCACGAAGGCATGTAACTTCCATGGACTTATGAGCTTCTATCACAAATTATTAAGAGGATTAATTGATATTTTGAATAAATCATAGAGGTGATGCACGAAGATGTAAAGGAGTTTTTTTAGGACCATGGATGTAGAGTATACATACCAATATCTAAAGAATAAGATCAAAAATAATTGTTATTGTCTATATTTTATTTCAACAAAGTATTTCACATTGATGGTTATGCCGGTGGGGTAGAAATTTGAGCAATCGATGAGGCAAGAATGAAGAACCATCACATAATTCATTGATAAAATAAATGACACAAGGAGGAATTATTTATTTTATGATCAAGAGTTTTATGCCATCATGCAATCTCTAAAGAAGTGCATGAACTATTTTTTCCAAATGATTTTATACTATACACATACTATAAAGCATTGTAACTCATTAATATTTGGGAGAAGATGAATCAAAGACATATATAATGTGTTTCATTCCTATATATCTACTAATTTTTATTCAAGCATAAAATTGGGAAATCGAATGTGAGTTACAAATGTGTTAGGTAGAATATGTGTCATGTTCAATGAGATGTGAGTGAGTGTGGTATGGTTTTAATATGAATACTTTTTGGAAGCGTGGAGAGAATGTAAAGAACCGATGAGAATCAACCACATTCCTTGGTTAGAATACTTTCTACAATAATGTTTATTAATCAAGTGTATGTAATTGTGTGTATTGTAGGGATCAATGAGCGATAAATTGGTCTAAGGGATGCATTATGGAAGAATTTCATGGAAATTTGGGATAGATAATACCTTGGCATATTTGGTTGAATGATGTTATTGGTTGTGGATGGATACAAAATTGCAAAACTATGTGCAAAAATGCAAATTATGTTGATTACAAAAAGGAAGATCTAGAATGCATGCTTATATTGGCCATTATCAACACCTCGAGACCATGGGAGCATTTGAGTAATTTTTTTAGTACTTCTTATAATTTATAAGATTCATGACTATATATTTGTCGTTGTAGATAAATTCTCAAATATGGATCATTTAATAGCTTTCAAGAAAACTATTTATGCTACTCATGTGGAAAATTTGTTATTAGGGAAGTTGTGAGAAAATATGTTTTACCACGAACTATTGTATCAATAGAGATTAAAAATGGGTCATTTTTATACACACTAAATAATAAAATCAACATGATGTACACTTGAGTTGGCCTAATGGTAAAGAACATGTGCTCTTGAAATAGAGGTCACAAGTTCAAATCCTGCAGGGGGTAGGGTATGTATGCCTCGTTTGTAGCATAGTTAGGTGTCTCCTGCATGTGAGTACGTGGTAGTACCATATGTTTTAAGCCATTTGTAGACCTTAAAATAGGCCACCGGCATCATGGACTATAAAATCCAATTAAATTAAATTAATTAAATTTATTTAGTTTTGTGTATCGTCCACAAATTGATGGCCAAACTAAAGTCTTGTAAAATTGTTACAATGTTTTCTAGAGGAGAAGGAAGAAATGTGGGATGCTTTTTTATATAGTTAGATTTTGTACACATTATCTCTGTCAATGTATAAGCCTTTGAGAGGTCACCTTTTTAGATTTTATATGGAAAAAATTTAAGGGGAATTTCAAAACCAAGGAATTTTTCCAAGATAATAAGGAAAGAGTGTGTAAGAAGATTAATTCACATGATACATGAAATAAGTGTATGAATAAGTACACAAATAGCTAGAGAAAAGAAATGCACAATATAAAAATCATGCATATTTAGGGAGAAGATACTCAAATTTTAATGTAGGAGACTTAGTTCTTGTGCACCTAAGGAAGGAGATGATGTTTTAAATAACTTATGATAAACTCAAATGAAAGAATATTAGACCATTTAGAGTCTTAAAATTTTTTATGGAGAATACATATGATATGGTATATCTCATATTTTTAAAATATTAAAAATACACCCATAACATGATGGGAAGATGATTAGAGAAGAGATCTTCTCATAATTAGATTAGAGGCATAAAATATCATATTTTTATTGCACAAAATTGGAATGCATTTTGAAATAAAATGTGTAGAAAGGAACATAAGAAATATATAGTAAAATAGAGGGGCCAAATAGTCAAAGATGTTTATTGGCTTAGAGAAGCATTGATTGTAAGACTTGGTCATTCCATTTCAAACCTTCTGAGTACATGTGTTGTAGTAGATGTATTTAATAGGAAATATTAGATATTAATGTCTTAAAACATGTATCGTGCACTTGCATAATCATATTTGAATCTTGTTTAATGTATTATGGCATACCCTCACACAATATCAATTGAATATTTTTAAATCTCCTTTAGCATAGAAATACTCTCCTTCTCCAACTTGTGGAATATTAAAATCCTTCAAAAAGGAATTGCTTAATGTGTAAATATCCACCATAGTTTGATTTTATTCATACTTCATATACCATACATGCACTCATCCTTTCAGATTTTTGCCAAAATACTTTTTTTTTCCCTAAAGCTTATTACACCCTCAAACCTCCACATAAGTTCACATATTCTCACATGATCTACAACATCCTCAATCCTACTATACTCCAGAAACATCAATTTCACTGGTTATACAACTTAAAATTATGATGGGTTTTGAACATTCATGAGTGGGATCTTCAAAATAGGGTGACTTCTACTAGTCCTCAATACGGAAGTCATGATGTTAATCATAAACTATGATGTTTTTCCTAGTTGAATTAACACACTATATGTTATTATCATATAAAATGAACTAACCATTGTACCATTTATCTACATATGACTTGATAAAAAATACCAAGAGCTCTACTTAACATAAAAACTTTCATCTTCATCTACTCAAGACTCACAATTGGATCAGAATTGTCCCTACTTCACTTCAATGTAAAATTAGTCTCTCTTTCTATAATTCCTACTATGTAATCTATCAAAAATGGCTTACTACCATAGATAAATTTTCCTCTCTCAAACACTCTAACTCCCTTATGATATTACAATGGTATCCTTATGGAGGTAACATGATTTTTATCAATGTCATACATTCTATGGTTTCATTCTTTGTCTTTTTTTTAGTCTACATACAAGTCTTCCTTATCCTAGACTCTTTTTCCTTATGAGATGATTAAATCTTCATTCTATAGTATGAATTTCTCCTCAAGGATGTGACTCAAACCAAAATAAATTGCATTCTCTCCATTCCTTTCATATATTCTATGTTTTCAAGAATAATTTCCCACACCTCTATGGTCCTTCATCTTGACCTCTCTCTATCATATTTTTATGTACCTTCTCAAACCTACTTCCCTATCAATCAAAAGAAAGGAAGTGTACAACCATGTAAATAGATTATATACATAGAATGTAAGACAAATTATACTTGTGTATGTGGACATTGTGAAGGGGTATATTACATATGGATTACCACCTAACCACAAAATCATTCGTCGATGGAGTTGATACTAGAAGAGATATTTCAAAACAAATTCATGCATAGGATAAAACCTATCGATAATGAGGAAATGAGGATTCAAGTATAATAATTTCTATAAAAAGGTTAATCAAATAATCGCTAATTGTATGTTTAGTATCTACATTATTAGAACCAAAGAAAGGAGGAGAATGGAGATTATGAACTAATTCTAAATTCATTAAAAATATTAAAATAAAGTTAAAGTTTCCATTACAACACATGGAACACTTGATGGAGTATCTAATTGGAGTGAGGTACTTCAAAAAAACTACTTAAAGAGTGAATATCATTTAATCATAATTAAGGAAGTAGATGAGTGGAAGACAATCTCTAAAATGTAAGATGGTTTGTATGAGTGGTTGGTCATGTTTTTGGGATAACCAAAGCACAAAGAACATATATTTGATTTATAAATTAAGTGTTTAATCCATTTATGGGTTGTGTTTTCATTGTTCACTCGAAGATAGTTATATTTTTTTAAAAATTAGGAAGAACATTTGGTCCATTTGCTAAAAAGTGTTGAAGCATTCACAAGGAGAAGTTTTTGGTGAATTTTAAGAAGTGTAGTGTCATTCGAAGGATTTGTTATAAAAAAATTGTGATATATCCTGAAGTCTTAAAGATGGATCATTAGAATATGCAAGATATAGTAGTTTTATCACCACCTATAAGTTTCATAAAGGCATGTAACTTCCATGGACTTATGAGCTTCTATCATAAGTTATTAAGAGGATTAAGTTATATTTTTGCATAAATCATAAAGATGATGCATGAAGATGTAAAGGAGTTTTTTAGGACCATGGTTGTAGAGTATAAATACCAATATCTAAAGAATAAGATCAAAAAATAATTGGTATTGTCTATATTTTATTTCAACAAAGTACTTCACGTTGATGGCTATGCTAGTGGGGTAGAAATTAGAGCATTGATGAGTCAAGAAGGAAGAACCATCGCATAACTCATTAATAAACTAAATGACACAAGGAGGAATTATTTATTTTATGATCAAGATTTTTATGCTATCATGCAATCTTTAAAGAAGTGCATGAATTATTTTTTCCCAATGATTTTATACTATACACATATTATCAAGCACTATAACTCATTAATATTTTGGGAATATGAATCGAGAGACATGTATTATCGGTTTGATTCCTATACATATACTCATTTTTATTCAAGCATGAAATTGGGAAATCGAACGAGTTGCAAATGTTCTAGGTAGAATATGTATCTTGTTCAATGAGATGTGAGTGAGTGTGGTATGGTTTTAGTATGAATAATTTTGGAAGTGTGGATAGCATGTAAAGAACCGATGAGAATCAACCACATTCCTTGGTTAAAATAATTTCTATAATAATGGTTATAATTCAAGTGTATGCAATTTTGTGTATTGTAGGGATCAATGAGGGAGAAATTGGTCTAAGGGATACATTATGGAGGAATGTCTTGGAAATTTGGGATAGATAATACCTTGGCATAATTGGATGAATGATGTTATTGGATGTGGATGGATACAAAAGTTCACAACTATGTGCAAAAATGCAAATTATGTTGATTGTAAAAGGAAAGATCCGAATGCATGGTTATACTTGGCCATTATCGGCACCTCGAGAGACCATGGGAGAATTTGAGTATTTTTTTGTACTTCCTATAATGTATAAGGTTCATGAATATATCTTTGTTTTTGTGGATATATTCTCAAATATGGATCATTTTATAACTTTCAAGAAAACTACTTATGTTACTCATGTGGAAAATTTGTTATTAGGGAAGTTTTGAGACAACATTGTTTACCACGAACTATTGTATCTAATAGAGATAAAAAAATTGGGTCATTTTTATACACACTAAATAATAAACTCAACATTATGTTTTAATTTAGTTTTGTGTATCACCCACAAAATTGATTTCCAAACTAAAGTTTTGGAAAATTATTACAAGTTTTTCTAGGGAGAAGGAAGAAATGTGGGATGTTGTTTTTATATCGTTAGAGTTTGTACACATTATCGCTGTCAATAGAAGCATTGAGAAGTCACTTTTTATATTTTCTATGGAAAAAATTTAAGGGGAATTTCAAAACCAAGGAATTTTTCTAAGATAATAAGGGAAGAGTGTGTAAGAAGAGGAATTCACATGATAAATGAAATAAGTGCATGAATAATTACATAAATAGCTAGAGAAGAGAAATGCACAATACAAACAACATGCATATTTATGGAGAAGACACTCAAATTTTAATGTAGGGGACTTAGTTCTTGTGCACTAAGGAAGGAGAGGATATTTTAAATAACTTTTGAGAAACTCAAGTGGAATAATATTGGACCATTTAGAGTCTTAAAAATTTTATGGGGAATACATATAATATGGAGCTTCCAAAAAGGATATATATCTCATATTTTTAAATATTAAATATACACCAATAAAGCATGAGGGGAAGATGCTTGACAAGAGATATTCTCATAATTATATTGGAGGCACCAAATATCATATTTTTATTTCACAAAAGTGGAATGCATTTTGAAAGATAATGTGTAGAAAGGAACATAAGGAATATATAGTAAAATAGAGGAGCCAAATAGTCAAAAATGTCTTTTGGCTTACGAAGCATAGATTACAAGACTTGGTCATTCCATTTCAGACCTTCGAGTATTGCTTGAATAAGGGATAAATTTTATTCTTACCCACTATATATGATGTAGGAGCATTTGGATCCATGTGTAATCTTGCATTAACCAAAAGTACTTGTCTTTATAAATAATTTTTTTGCACGATGATTTTACTCAATGATAGTGTGTAATACCTTCTTGCAATTCCATGCCACTTCGAGAAATTCACTATATGATTTCCTTTCCTTATCTAATTCTCATATGTCATGAAAAACTATTAAATCGACACAATACTATATAAGCCACACAAAACTAGCGAAGTTTCACAACATTACTGATGTCATGCAATATTGTAAAATTCAATCAAGCTTACTCATGTCATGAAAACTTATATATAACCATGCAAAACTAGGGAATGTTTCATAAGCTTCTTTGATGTTGCAAAATCTTATACAAATCTTAAAAATAATGCAAGAATCACTGATGATTTTCCAGGAACCGATTCCTATCTAAATTAGTGAACTTTGATATCACACCATTCAAAACTAGTGGAATTCATCAACAACTATGAGTCAACTAAACCAATATCAATTAATAAAATGATTGCATCTACACACACATGGTTTTTTTGTCAACATCACTATAGTTTTAAACATACACACATAGACCTTAATCCATTATACATAACAAGGGACCACACGATTCTTTATTTTCATTTATCATAAAGATTGAGATTTATTTTTGGTTTATAAGTTTTACCTAAGATATGTCCTTTCGTGAGGTCTACTTTAACATGGGTTACATTATGGAAAACATCCCTTCATTGATAACTTGATTTTGAATGCATCAGTATTCATATCCAAATCTCAATAAAAGTGAGGTAGATGTGATTAGTGTGCTTAATGAAGAGTCACCTTAGACTGTGCTACGCTCAAAATATCACATGAAAAACATACAAAGAAGCATGCAATAACACAAATTTGAATATTTACTCATATACTTATGGGAATAACACACACATGTCAATCACCATCAATGTAGTAATATCATTACAATTATTCGTTGCTTTAATCCACACTGCTCAAATCCACACTCTCTATTTTACAAAATTTTCTATAACTATGTTTCTAAAATTAATTAATAACTCTAAAATTGACTCTCTAAGGAAATTAGGATTTGTTTATATAGCATACAAGTCATCTAATTGTGGCATTGAACTTAACCGAAAATCAATTTTTTAACTTTCATCTCTATCTACTATACTCTTTTTTCTCATGATCACTTTAGATGTGAAAAAATGTTTGTGTAATCAAAGTGAAAAAATTGAATAAGTAAAATCAATTGAATAAGTTTTGAAACTTTGGAAAGTTCTATTGGATGATTTTTTCCACCTAGAATATTCTATCTAGAGGAATATTTCAGTGAAATTTTTAGAGATGAAGCAAACACAACATTTCCAACATTTTCTCCTCTATTCACACCAAAATCACTATAAAAATATGCAAAAAAATTGAGTGTACTCATCATATTATCAAGTTCTATATTTATCATGTCCCCTAATTAGTTAAAACTTATCAATAATTTTCCTATACTTTAAATCTATGTGAAAATATATATTTATAATTTGAATGTATGTCATTTCTAGATTTTAATCCTAATTAGAGAATATAAAACCTAATAACCCGCAATTACCCACTTAATTTTTCTAATTTAGGGTGTAATTTACATCTCATTTAGTTTAAAAATCCTTGGCTACTAGTTCATACTTGTAACTTAGTATTGACATGTCAAAAACCTATTTATTATATACATAACACCATCTTTTCACTTATGGCCACCTTTTCCAAATTTTTAAATATAATTTACAACTTTCCATGACATATTCATTTTCCAAGAATGAAATCAATCGACATGTTTTTCTTTTTTATTAAAGGAAAATAGTTTTGAAGGGACTATACCTCTGTTACAACAAAGGCTCAACATCCACAAAAACATGAAAAATCAACAAAATAGTATTTGAATCCAGATATTACATTAAGTCCAACAAAAGTCAAAAAAGAAGCTACTAATAAAAAGCAAAATAGAGACATAACTCGACTAAACAAAGAAAAAAATAGCAAACTATCATAAACAAAACAACAACTTGAACTCCTCTAGCCTACCTAGAAGGTATTATTTCTTTGAGGCCCTTTCAATCCTTGATTTGATCATCTACGGGAGGTAAAAAGTGCAGAGTGGTGACATGTGTTGGGTCATTAACATTCAACTGTGAGATGACCTGATTTCTCTCCTTTTTAGTACCCCAAATATCCTCAAGGACTCCACTCAACAATGTGATGCTTCTGACATGTTGTTCAAGAAACTCACTGATTGCTTTAAAGATGGCCATATTGTGGTCGTGTCTATCCTTATTTCTCCCCATTCTATTATCCAGTGAGTTCAATTTTCTATAAATTTCTTCAGTCTAATCTGTGCCAAAACCCACATCATCATTTATCTTTCTTTTTCCCTTTTGCTTGTTTAGTTGATGTATCTCTTTCTTGATATTTTCTACCTCATTTTCCAATGTTTCCATTCTAAGGAGAATATTATCCCTCTCCTGCTGGGAAGCTTTTTCCTACCCTGCATTACTTGATATGCAAGAGATTGTGAACCATTTCCATATCCTTGTTACTCTAAAGGACACGGTCGAGGGAGGTGGGGTCACTTTGTGGGGTGCAGGGTTCTTAGCCTTGACATTCCTAATATTGGAAGAGTTGGTTGGGTTGGGAGTGGGTGTGTTGTGAGAGGGAGTGGGCTAAACATTAGGGGAAATAAGAATGGTGGGGAAATTGATGAGGCAATGCTTGTGAAGGAGAAATATGAGCCCTGGTAAAGGGGATGACCCTAGTATGTTTTTGAAAATCAAGAATGGAGCATTCCAAAGAATTCAAGAGATAGTGTGGGAAGAAAACAAAAAGATCTCCTAAAGTGATTAAGGAAAACCAAGTGTTTGGTGGGAACAATAATGTAGCGACCTTCAAGGGATATAAACCGCACCATCATTTTAGTAATTTCATCAAAAGGTTCCGAGAATGGAGCTTACCTGAATGCCGGTTGTAACAAAGATGATCTCCTCCCCTACATCAGCAAACTTCTTTTCTTCAGCTTTTTTTCAACCCTTTTGCTGAAGAACCGGATGCCATTCAAATCCAGGTCATGTAACCCCGCAATTAGCTCCTCATTCATCAACACCCTTTTCCCTCCATATTTAACCTTCCTGTCCTTCCAATCTGTGGAAAAACACACTGAAATGTGCTGATCATGACCTTGGATTTTCTTGATAAATTTGGAGACACCCCCCATTTGAAGATAATTCCATAGCTCAGTGTTATCCTTCCAAGCAGGATCACAGTTGGGTTCTAATTGGCACGAGCTCCCCCCATATTTCTTCCTCTACTATTTTTGTGATTACTCTGTTGTAAACCACCCATGAAAAGTTTGTTTTTGTTTTCCTAAACATTTTTTCATCCATGCATGCAACATTCACTTTTTTCAAATGCTTAAGTTATTCCACTCATCCTATTATCTACCGATATGGAAAAACTTTCGCAATAGTCACATATAACATCATAATCACCCCGACCCATTCAAAGGGCCTCATCTCTCACAACTTTGGGATACCTAGGAGTTCACAACAAAGAACCTGATTTTAAAATCACTCTTTGAATCACATCATTGAGATGCCAAGTCTGAATACATCTTTCATGATTTCCCTAGGTCATTATCACATGCTATATTCTACACCCAATATCATTGTGAAGTTTGGGGGCATTTTGAGATCTTTCCAACACATTATTTATTTTGCATTCACCAAGAAGGAGAACTACATAGGCCTGATTTCTTTCGATGTAGTATTATATATGAAATGCTAAAAATGGGGCTTGTTGAGGTCGATCAGCCAATTAGAATCCCCTTTTTTAGGTTTTTAAGTAAATAAGAAAGCTAGTGTTTTGATACATAATAACCCCTAAATTAATTACAAAAGGGATATCATAAACATTTGAATACATGATATTTATCCTAATACACGATGAACATTTTATAAAATTTAGATTTCATATCAAGCCAAAATAATACAAAACTACCCAAAATGGACAAATCCATGCACAAAAAAATTCATCCTCTATACATTGTCAAATCACACAATTTTACACAAATCTATATTTCTTCCTACGTGATCTAGATCTGTCACAAAGTTGTGATATCATCTTATAGAAATAGTTAATTGGTATAATATTATTTAACCATAACCCACACTTTCCATTATCTCATTTTATAGAATTTGAATATCCAAAATAATTGAACAATACATGATTTAGGATCTACAAATTTATTTCATTTTTTGTTATAAAATCATAATTTAGATTTAGTAATCATCTTGATTCAAATAAACCCCATATTTGAAGTCACATTTTGATGAATCCGGCATGAATGGAAATACATGTTGGACCTTATAGGATGGTTGCTTGGTTCTTGTAGTCCCTTATAACAAAATTGTCATTATGTTACTCAAATTCCCTCGGATCCATGACATGCATGTTACTCCATCTATATTGAATAGGTGTTTGAAGTACATACATAATATGGCAATGATTATTATTGGTATACCATATTAATACCCTATTTGATATATTTAGATGCCTACTTTAGTTCCTACTCCATATAAGATGCTTCATACTAAGGAACAACATTGTCTAAGCTATTACACAAATTTTTATCATATTCTTAGACATATCCCATGACACTCCATTCTAGATAATTTGCACTAGAATATTCTGAATTTTGTGTCTCTTTATGTACATCATATGTTATTTAATTTTTGTGACACATGGTTGTTTGAAAACAACCATACAAGCATGACCCATCATGTACGCTAATGCACTCTTATTCACATCAAGATCCTATGGTTACTACAACTCCTTGTGGCATGCGTGTTTATTTACATTACACTATCAAGGATGACATTATTGAGTATCACTTATTTATAACTATGTCATAGATTTATGAGAGCATTAATCATCGCCAAACATGACTTATTTACACTATAATATGACATTTACACAATTATTGGTTAGCCTCTTACACCTATCCACATAGCACCTTGAATACACACACAAAGCTAGAATTACTATTCATTTTATGATACTTTCTTTATGATTTATACCCTAGGTCATTACCTAATGTTGTAACACATTTCATGTGTTCAATGTGATTGTTGAGAGATCACTACTCATCCAAGACCCCACCTTTCCATTTTACCATTTATACCCAATTCCCCACGGCCATTAGTATCATGTTTAGCTTGCAATTTACATTTCAAACCTCTATTCCAAAAATACAAAAACAATATAAAATTTCAACAATTAAAAAAATCATGACCTATATGCTATATGTTTGTTCATTGTATTGTTTGAGCCTTATGAACATTCAAATGTATCACTCTACACTACATTAGCACTTGTGCTTCATATAATGAATTACATAGTTAAAACCCATGGACATTACAACACCTTACTCACATATAGCCTAGTGCCTAGGAATGTATGTGATGAGGGTATATCACATACATATCTTACTTTGATCACAGCTTTAGCACGTCATAACTTCTTATAGCCTTCTAACTTGGGGTATGTATACCACATTGGGGAAATACCTATATCAAGGGAATCTACACTACTAATTTTATCATAATACATCTTTTCCCACTATTTTATTGTGGAAACCACACTAATTTAATACTTATGACATGTTTTTATCCCGTGTCACATTGTTTACTCCTATACATTAAGCTGGAACATGTTACATTCTTACTTGCATTTATCATTTATAGTTCATACTAATTCACTACTATTATCCTAGGGCTCCTATTTTGGCTTTCCCACAATGTTGTTTACACCATCGATTGCTTCTACATATTGCATCATTTGATTACTATATGTAATTGCATGATTATATGCTCTTATTATCATACAACATTGATTGATTAAACTACTCTATGGACTTTTACAATTAAATTATTTTATTGTTTTGTGGCATTCACATATTTGACTAATGTGTCTTTATGTGATTACATGATTTGATTACTTTCTGCAACATTGATTGATTTGAATTATCCTATACTTATTTCATTACATACTCTAATTTATTTGTGACATTGACTAATTTATATACTTTTTGCATTTATGTGATTATAATGTGATATAGTGTTATTTTATTTCTTCATGCACTTTTATCTTATATGTTATGTTTACTTTATACTTGCATACTCTATTTTTGTTTTCTCTTTGGAATTGTATGCTTTGTGTAATGTTTTCTTTGTGCACTTATATTTTTTTTTTTTTTTTCTCATATATTATGCGTAAATTTTCATTGCTTGTTTTTTTTATGCTCATTCACATTAGGTACATATCACCCATGTCACTTCCTATGACGCATTATTAGTTATATCTTCATTAAAAATGACTAAATCCTATGACATGATGCTTGTTATATCTTTTGGCATGATCAAACATCATATGACCAATTATTTATATTGCTCGAGTTATTGTCATTAGATGTGCATTGTTATGATATAATTTCTCTATGAAATATATTGTTTTTACACACATTGTGTATGTACGCATGGATTATCGATTTACTTTATTAGTACACATTTCTTACTTTCATATCTATCTCTATGTCCAATGGTTAATTTACACATTTCTTATTTTACATCTTTTATTACACATTTGATTTTAACATATTCACTCATTAATCATTATGTATTACATATTGATCATGAAACTTTGATTTTAACATTTTGTATCCAGTCCCATTGGTGGTTTTACTTTATGAATTGTACACTACTTATTGCACGATGATCATGTTACTACTTATGACATGATGATGTTTACACCGCTCCTTACACATTGATTATGTTGATTATGATGCCAATATGGGTAAAGCTGTCTTAAAGGTTATGAGCACCCTAAGAAATAATTTACGAGATGCCCTTCTCACAATTTCACTTAATAATTTTTTTCCATAATTTAAATAAATAAAAGTTACTTGTATTATCGTCTTATAAAATTTGTATCAGGATCATAATAAATCAAAAATTTAGAGATACTGTCATACAAAAAGTAAAATAAATCCTCTAAATTATCACATAAGGATGATAAATATTCCATGGATGGAGAGAATTAATCTTAGGAGGTGCTACAAATACAACAAATATAACTTTTTATAAAAGGTTTCTTACAAGTCCAACTTTCCAATATCAAGTAGATGATGGGACTCATACTTGAAAAAGTACCTTTTTCCACAAAGCAATA
This sequence comes from Taxus wallichiana var. yunnanensis, assembly GCA_018340775.1. Taxonomy (NCBI): domain Eukaryota; kingdom Viridiplantae; phylum Streptophyta; class Pinopsida; order Cupressales; family Taxaceae; genus Taxus; species Taxus wallichiana. The sequence continues at coordinate 65,099,266 of CM031239.1, read as the reverse complement.
AAAAGCAGTTATGTAGCTTCAATGGTTTTCTAAAAGTTCTATTTAGACCAGTTCCACTAATTCCTCCATAAAAATTATAGATGTGATGCCCGTTAAAACAACCCACTTGAGACCCAAGAAACAACCTAGGGTTAGTCAAGAAAATTATGGAATAATTTTTTTATTAGAAGTGTCCACAACCAGGTTGCAAGACAACAATTGACACTATCAAGTTCAAACAAGTCTAAAATTACTAGAACATAATTTTCATTTATTAACAATTTTCAAAGGTCACATGGTCCAAATTTTAGGGTTAGAAGTTTCAATTAGGTTCAGGGGGTAAAATATCACCATACCCACTCTCTAACAGGATCAGAGTTTCAAATTGATTTTTTCACACTTAACACATTAAAAATTTATCTAAATCATTCCCATTGAATAGGAAATTTTCTCACCTTTCCAACGATATAAAGAAGTCCTCCTAACTCCTTGTAGAACTCTAGATATGGATAGGCGGACTTTAGGGATCAAATTTTTCCCCAAGGGGACACGTGTCGAGCGGGGAAGGAAGCCCATTTTTGGGTTGGCAGGTTGCGGGGAAGCATTTGGAATTTTTTCCTTATGCAGGAGAAAATCTCAATTTATGCCCATGCCTCCGTTGTGCCACCAGGGACATGTGTCAGGCTCTGAGCCATTGCCAAAAGAAACGAGGGAAGGGCAGGGTGGTGGAGGTTAAATGGAAATTTTGCCAAAGGGGAAGAAAAAGCCACTTGGCGTCCACACACCCATGGGTCCACCAGGGACACGTAGCACTCCACAATTCAATACAAGGAGAAGGGAGAGGGATGGGTGTGACAGTGAGAGATTTTGGGGATATTCACCGGGAGGAAAAAGGGAGAGGTTTGATGCACGGTCTCGTGCATCCGCAAAAGGGTCACGCCAAGGAGAGGGCGGGAGTGTGGGGTCATGGGAAGAAACTCAAAAAATTTCCAAAACAAAAAAAAATTAAAAGATAGATTTGTGAGGGTTTCTCCACCCCACTGTCACCCATGCTGCCACATGGCAGCCTCGGAGTTAGTCACGGGCCGACGGGGAAAAAGGTGAAAATTTTCCCAAAACATTAAAAAGGCCCAAGGGAAAAAATAATGCCGTGCCTTCATCGCTGCCCCATGAGGACATGTGGAAGCCTTTGATTGGCTGTGAGCTGGTGGAGGAAAAATTAAAAAAATTTCCAAAGAGTTTTTCAAAAAAAATTCTAAAGATAATTCAAAGGAAAATTTTCAAGCCGCCCGCCAAGGAAAATTTTCCCAAATTTTCCCACCAAGGAAAGAAAACTTCAGAGGGCCATAACTTTTGCTAAGAAGCTTAGTTTTTGGAAAACGAGGACTTTCTGGAAATCTCTCAATGCCCTATTTGCATAGGAATCATAAATTTTACTTTTTCATAAAGTTTAAAGGGTCAATTTTACAAAAACTATCTGTGGGATTTTAAATAGGAAACTGGTAAATTTTAACTTATAAATTTGATCTCCTCCTTCACTCAACATGCCAAACAGTCATGGAGGATTACTCTAGGAAGGATTTAGAATGATTTAGGAAGGTAAATTTTCTCAATTGATTCCAATTTGAATTTTTTCCAACAATTGACAGAAAATGGCTGTGAAAGGGATTGGGTTCGATTTTGCAATGGTTAAATTGTTTTCTTAAGTGTTCTTTGTCAATTTGAGTTCATTGATAATACAACATGCCAAATTTTAATGTTTCCAAGTTGATTATTGTGTGTAGGCCCGAACTGTACATTTTGATTAACTTTATTGCCAGTTTTATATTTACAACAAAGATCTATTTCTTTTAAATCTGTATATCAATTTTATCATTCAAGTGTGGCATTTCATTTCTAAACTAATCCAATACATTTAGTTGTTTATAAACAAACCATTTCAAGATAAATTGCAAAGTCTGATTTCCAATTTAATATATTTCCAAAAGAGACAAAGCAATATACTTCCTTCATACGTATTTCTTCTTTTTCCATTTTCTAAACAAAGATTCCAATCACAATTTGATATTCCCATTTCATCACAACAATGCAAATGAGAGAAGATCTTGCAATCCTTTATTGACTTCAATTATAAAACTTTACATCTTTCAATGTTTGAAAGCAATAACAGCATTCTATTTATTTCTTTCCAATGACAGAACAAAATATAAACATCCTTCACAATTCGAATATATACTTCCATAATCAATTACAACATCTTTTCTTCACAAGTATACATTACAATTTTCATCCACATCATAGTGGGAAAGGTTACAATGAAATAAATTTCACAAGGGACTATCAAAACTGTATTTTCCTTTGCTCCAGAACAGCAACATGCAAGATTTCTTTTTCTTCAAATTTGATCACAACAAAAGTGGGGAAAGTCAATGCTCTCCACCCAACCAAGACATCCAATGAAAGGAGAATCCTTCCTTCATCATTGGCCCCTGATCCCCAACAAAAATACAATAAGAGGTGTAATTCAACCCATGGCAATAACTAGCTTCCATAACACACAACATTATTTCAACATGCATAATTCATTATAAAACACATTCCACACAAAAATAGCAATTTACAACTGCATTTGAAAACAATCAAAACAAAACTCAAGCTTGATCATGCAAGCCAAAGGAGCAAGGTCTATGGGGAAGCTACTTATGCCTCCCAATGGGAATTGGGCATCCACCTGTAACAAACCGCCAATAAAATTCACCAAACATATCCTTATGCCCCCACAATCCCTCCTTATGCCCCCATAGATTTCCTTATGCCCCCACAAAGTAAGAAATGCAAGTTATTTCTTTTCCATGGTGGATCCAAACCCAAACTCCCTCCACAAAATTTTGATGCCAATGGCATTCCCTTATCCCCCACATGGATTCCCCATATCCTTCTCCTACACCATCCCTATGGAAATCTACCCAACCAGCCAACAATTACATAAAACATTCACCATTCACACAACACAACAAGAAAATAACAGCATAAAATAAGAGTTAAACTCCTACCTCTCCATGGTAACTTTTGTTTCCAACAACAAGCTTTCAATGCCAAAAACACAGTCCCAAAATAGCAATCTCCAAGCATGCAAATTTTCTCCAAACTCCTTCCAAAATCAAGAGCTCCAAACACAAGAAAATGTGCCCCAAAAAGTTTGTAAAATGATTCAACAACCCAAAACAAGCAAAGATTTTGAATTATATAGAAGAGGGAAGAGAAGAGGATGATGTGGATCCATGTAGGATGCCACATCACACATCCTCAAATTCAAACACAAAAGACAAAATTTCATTCTCCCAAGCACAATAAAGAGGTGGGTGAAAATATGACAATTTACTTGCACACTCCAAAAAGCACACACCCCAAAGGACTGTAAATTAAATAAAATGTAAGAGAGTGTAATCAAAACTTGCAACATGATTAATAAAATTCATTATAAATTTTAAAATCACCTCTCTAACCATAAGTATGGTTGGTAAATTAAATTGAGAGGTATGGGACAAGTTTTACTTGTCCCACAAGCCTCCAAAAACAACCCCCAAGGACAAATTCGAATTTCCAGGAGGTGGAATGTTTCTTACTCCAAAATCTGACTTACAAAACTTACACATCCCTTACATATTAAATACAAAGAGACAATAAGTTCCATAATTACTTTCCCGTATCCAAATTTGACTTATTTAAATTTTAACCATATGATTTCTCACATTAATCTACCACAATTTTAATTAATTAAAAGAAAGGAACACATTACTAATAAAATACATACAACAATAATACAAAATTAACCACATCAATAAAATACACAATACCCATGGTCACATATAAAGGTAATCCCCCCCATGGGAATCCCTAACAAAACAACACACAACACAATAAAACAAGTTTTCATGGTGACCTTGTCGAATTCACCTAGAATTCCATTGTGGTTGGTCTCCGATCCCCTAATGTTTTGTTGTGATATTTTTAACCTATAAAATACAAATACCTCCTTCAGCCTTGTGGCCATATCAGAACATCCAATATGATACAAATAAAATCACAAAATCATCTAAGTATGTGAATCACAACAACATCAAGGCAATTTAACATTATCACATACAATTTATATCAACAACTATGTCATCATCATATAATATCCATGTCAAATAGTATATCATCATCCACATATGAGTGTCTCTAATAATCATCATATATCATATCCAAATCAAGATCAACAATAATCCATGATCAAGTGTCTAAAAGCATACTAAATCAAAACATAATAATGTCCATAACGTGATCAACTGTATCGAATAAGTATCAATAGGTGTTAAAGGGAAGTGAGCACTAGAATAGATATTTTCCCCAAAAAATCAGAATAAAGAATTAAATACTTCTTTCCCTAAATTATATTTACCTCTACTGGATATACCCATGACATTATAAAAATACATGAACCTTTTCCTAGAAAAATTACACACCTCCATTATTTAGAGCTAAATCAAAGAATGGGTAACAATAACAACAAAACATATGAGCTCATAAATATGCCCTATTTATTTTTATATTGTCTTGTTATGCGTATGCATGAAATTTATGTTACTATATAATAATATAAATAAATTCATCAATCAATATTGAATCTTCGATAAATCATTAAAAGTTTTAAAAATAAGGAAAATACTTAGATTTAGGTACCCCTAAATTCTAGCATCCTAAGAATCGCCTAATCTTCCTAGGGCTTAATCCCCCTTGACTATGGGAACATAATCAGTTACTATTAGAATTAATTTTATTTGTGTTTAGAATCTTTTATGAGATTCATTTGAGTTATTTTTGGGATTTTTTAAAGAAATGTGAAATAAAAAATCTAATTTTAGACATCTTCTACTTTTATATGGAAGTGTTAGTTACAATGCATTTCAATGGATGTGCACTTAAGTGAGGTCAAATAATTATACATTATACCAAGATGGGGGGCACTATTTCTATGTATAGATGACTAATTTTAGTATTATCTAAGTCCATTTGTATTTTTAGGAGAGGTTGGGGTGCCTAGGTTGACTAGGGTGCATGATGGTTGTGCATGTTTCACTTAAACTAATAATGGCTTTGTGCATGTTGACCATATCTTATTACTTGGATGGTACTTATCATCATGATTCTATTTTAGTCATCTTTAGTTGAATTTATTTCATTTGGGATTTTTAATTTTTATTTTAGTATGTTATTTTTCACGTAAATTGAGACAAGTATTGTTGTAATTAATATATTATACTTGTTTATGGATTAATTGTATAAGCGATAGTGGAGAATTTTTTTCTAATTAGATATGATTTTTATATTGATTTTATACTCTTTTTAGCATATATTTACAAATAAAATGTCAAAAATACTTGGTTTTATTATGTGAAATTATTATGTGCATATTTTATTATCCATCTCACTTACAAACATACTAGTTTAATAGCTAGTTATTTTGGGCAAGATTGGATGATCACTAGATTCATTTAAAAGTTATTTCTAATATAATTCACACTCTAGCCACAAATCATAAACCTAAATTTTCTATTAGAGCCTCATTTAAGAAAATTTCAGAAGGGTTTTTAGCTATTATCAGGAGAATTGTGGCTTCTATGAATATCCCCATCTTCAAATGGTATAATTTTGAGTATTAGAGAGATCACTTGAAGAGTATTCTTATTTGGAAGGGATTTTGGAAGAATTTTATCAATGGATACACTCCACCTATAGATTGGAATACTTTTTCTCAATATTATAAGAGAGAGAAAAAAGTAAGACAAAAAGGCAAATGCATAAGATTTTTTCTATTTTCAAAGTGTCATAGACCCACACATTTATCTAAGAATTGTTGGAATAAAAATTCTCATGAGGCATGAAACACCTTGGATACTTTGTATCAAGGCTTTTCTAAGGTAAGATATGAAAAAATCCAAACCCTTAAAATGAATTTTGAAATTTTCAAATTTTCAAATAATGAAGGAGTTGGAGAATATTACATAAAGATAAATTATTTAGTACATAGAAAGATTGTTTATGGAGAAACCATAGAAGAAAAATTTATCCTATAAAAAATATTGAGATATTTTATATAAATATGGTTACATGTTTTAATCACACTTGAGGAGTGTAAAGACATGAACACTACAAGTGTTGATGAATTAGTGGGTTCTCTCTTGTCCCATGAGGATAAGATGAGAATATATGTTGGATATTCAAAATAGACTTTATAATAATAATTTACAACCAAGAAAAATATTTTTAAGGGGAAATATCATTATAAAATTACTATTAAAAGAAAGAGAAACCTTACTTTCCATTATTGTAAAAATCGGACACTTTATAAGAGATTACAGGATACTAACAACAAAAAATCAAGCTAATCAAGAAGGCGAAAATAATTCATTTCAATATGAAAAAGTAAGGTTCAATATGAATAAAATTATTTTATTTCAAGTAGTGTGCGATTAAAATATGAAAATAATATGTAGTCTCTTGATTCAGGTTTTTCAAATCACATGACAAGTCAGAAAGATGGTTTCAACAAGTTAGATTATGTTGTCAAATCCCAAGTGAAATTGGGATATGGAAAATCCATCCATGTTGAAGGAAATTTCGGCATGAAAATCACCACAATTCAAGATAGTGGTGAGATAAATATAATATAATTATATCCTAAAAGTGTGGCTCAAACTCACAAGATATTATGATGAAAGTAAGACATACAAGTTTTATAATCCTACTAGTAAATCCATAATTGTTTTTAGGGATTGTAATTTTTTTAAAATGATATGTATGTTGATCATATGATCATATTTATAAAAGGGTCATGAGTGAAGGGGGAAGCCTCTTGAATAATATTTTGAGGACTTACAAATTCCTATAGATGTTTCTAGTTCAACAAGAAACAATACTAGCTCTTCCCAAGAGACTAGTCATCCATCTACATCAACACCAAGTAAGCACAAGTGTTTGTTGAATCCACATCCATAAAATCAAATAGTATATCAAAATTATGATAGGATGATAATAATTATTAAAGCTCAATAATTTAATTTTTTTGATGATGTTTATGATGAAAATATTATGTTTGCATTGTCATATATGGCTAGTGAACCTATAATTTATGCAAAATCTAGTAAAAGGAAAGAGTTGGTTGATGCTATGAAAATTGAGATGGATTCAATTGAGAGGAATGATACATGAACTCTTATTTAACCTATAATTGATAAATATTTCATTGAAATCAAGTGGGCCTACAAACCAAAGTTAAGATTTGGTTATCGGACTTTAGTAATTTCTAGATTTATGAGAAATCTACCATTGAAGCATTTGTAAAAAATGAAAAGAGTTTTAAAATATGTAAGAGGTACTTATATGGATGGTATTAATTTTAGGCCATAAATTTAATTTTTTAATTGGATACACAAATTGATATCGAGACGCTTCTCTTAATGGTAGGAAGTTTTTTCAAGTTGTTGCTTCACATTGGGAAGTGGGTTAGTTTCATGGTCATCAAAGAAGCAAGATACATTTACTTTATCCTATATTGAAGTTTAATATTCATGTCTTACACCTTCTTTCACACAATGTATGTGGTTGAGAAGACTCTTATTTAATTTTAGAGATGATCAACTTGAGGCTACATAGATTTTTCGTGATAATAATGAGACAATATAATTGTCTAATAATCCATTTTTCCATGGTAGAACCAAACATATTAAACGTAATCATCATGTTATCATATAAGTTGGTAATAATAAACATTTTTATTAAGTATGTAAGAAGTGAGGAAAAAAAAATTTATATTTTCACTAAGGGTTATTGAAAAGATTCATGGAAATACTTAAAGAAATGATAGCCATTATTGCTCTTTACATAAAAGGGGAATTTTGAATTTGATGTCAATATGGACACTAATTATTTACCATTATAAATAGTTGTGGTTATGTTTATAATTTTTAGCGATTCATTTGAGTTATTTTTGATATTTTTTTTTTGGAAATGTGAAAAATATATTTTTAGACTAGAAGTGCTAGTTAGAGTGTAGTTCATTGGATGTGCACTTAACTAAGGTAAAATTATTATAAATTCATACATTAAGTGGTGGGAAACCAGTTATATGTGTAAATGACTAATTTTAGTCTTATCTAAGTCCATTTATATTTTTAGGAGAGGTTAGGGCACCTAGGTTGACTAGGGTGCATGATGGGTGTGCATGTGTCACTTAAACTAATAATGACTTCTTGTATGTTGACCATATATTATTAGTGGATGATACTTTTCATCATGCATCTAATTTTAGTCATCTTTAGTTTGCTTTAGTTCACCTAGAACTTGTAGTTTCTATTATTGGTTTGTTACTTGTCATGAAAATTGAAACAAGTTTTATTGTCATGGCTATATTAGCCTTGTTTATTAATTAATTTTTTTATTAGGGGTAAATATTTTTGAAGGGACTATACCCTATTACAAAAAGTTCTCAAAATCTAGATAGAGAAAATAAAAAGTCCATATTTTTGAAGGGACTATACCCTATTACAAAAAGGCTCCATAGCTAGATAATGTAGTAAATACATCAAGTTTGGATCAGCATCTAGATTATACATGAAAATATAACTATAGTTATCCAAGAAACTATACAAAAGGATCAAAATAGTGACAAAACTACAACAAAGCAACATGAAAACAACATCTTGACAACATCAAAATAGAAAAACAGTAAGGATAGTCCTCTTCACTTGTCTACTTTGTCAATCTTTGTCCTTACCTTCTACGCAGAGAGGTGAAGAGTGTCGGGCAATGACATGGGAGGGATCCTTCGTGTCTATCTTTAATAGAATCAAGGATCATACTGGTCCCGGCTCCCAAATGGTAGTAGGAATGTCACTAAGCACACATACACTTTTGACATGTTTCTCCATGAAGTTGTAGATAGCATTAAGAATAGAAATGGTGTAGTCATGTCTTCCTTTTTCATTTCTCAATCTGTTATCCAGTGAGTTAAGCTTCTTGTATATTTCAATAATCTAATCATTATCCTGTTTAGGGTCATTGTGCATCTTCCTTTTTCCTTCTCTCTTACAGACCTTCTTGAGCTCTTCTTTCAAAACCCCAACCTCCTTTTCCAGTTTGACAATTCTATTGAGAAGGACTTCCTCCCTTTCTATAGTAGAAGCACTAGTTGGATTGCTAATGTGAAGCATTTTTAGCAGACTCAATTTCTTTCTTTTCTACGAAGGATTCTTTGGGAGGGGAAGGGATGATTAAGGGGGTAAAGCGGGTTTTTGGTTTTGATTTTCCTTTGACCAAAAACAGTGGTGGGGCAGTGGATTCAAGGTAAGGGGGCGGGGGTAGTGGGGATTGAATGATGTTGGGAAAGGAAATGGTGGTGAAGAAACAAAATGAGGCCTTGGTGAAGGGGGGTGGCATGAGTGTGGTTTTGAAACTCAAGAACAGAGCATTCCAAGGAGTTTAAAAGATAATGCGGAAAGCTAACATGTAAATTCCTTCTAAAATGATTTAGGAAAACCAAATGTTTGAGAGGAACTGTCACATATCTTCCTTCCAAAGTGACATACCTGACAATCATTCTTGCAAATTCATCAAAGGGCTATAGAATCAAGGTCATTGTTATGCCTGTAGTAACAAACTCAAAATTTTCTCCGTCTGATAGGAATTTCTTGGCTTCTTTTTTCTTGTCTACCCTCTTAGTGAATAATCTGGCACCATCTAAGCTAAGCCCTGTGACCTCTGTAATAACTTATTTAGTGATTTTAATGTTGATCTCACCATATTCTATCATTCTTTACTTCTACCCAGCCACGAATTGAAGAGAAATGTCTTGATTGTGACCTTGCATTTTTTCAATGAGGTTTGAAACCCCACCCATTTGTAGATAGGTCCATAGGGTCACATCATCCTTCCAAGCCAGTTTGTAGGTGGGTTCATTTTGGCATGGAGCTCCACCCATTTTTCCATTGTTGTTTCTTTGGTTCCCAATGGTAATGTTTCTCCCCCAAAACTACTTCTTAATAGTGCCTTTGCATACCTAGAAAGTGTGCGAAGGCTAAGTGATATTATTAGCCCTGTGTAAGGAGTTAATCACTCTCAAAAACAGCATAGGAATTCTTAATGATGGTTTTTTATTTCATATTTATCCTTGATGATGTCATTGTGTACCTTGTCATTGTTGTTTATTAATAAGTTGTATAAGAAATAGTAGAGAGTTTTTCCAATTGGATATGATTTTTACATTGATTTTATTTCTAATTTTGTTTATATTTATTTATAGACGAAACCAACAAAATTTGGTTTCATTATAAGAAATTATTTAATGTATATTTTTTCATCAATTTCACTTACAAACATGATAGTTTAATGGCTAGTTATTATGGGTAAGATTGGATGATCACTAGCTTTATTTAAAATGTATTTTAGATCCAATTTACACTCCATCCAAACATCAAAAATATTTATATTATCTCATTGCTTCTTACACATTGGCTTTATGCCCATTTCTTGTTGTATTATCATGATTATATCATTATTTCTTACACAGTTGAATTCATATCACTGCTTGTTGCATAAATTTTTTTACGCACATGAGCTAACTAACATTGGTCAAGTCAGCCATGTCTCATCGATTATATCTATTTATTATGTATTTGTCATGTCATGTCATAATTCACTATAGATTCATTAGGCATTTCATCATGTGTTGTTATCTTACTACTCATCCTATCATTAATGTGTTATCTTGTTGAATTCTTATAACACTCTCATGACATGTTTATCTTTTTGATGATACATAATACATGACCTCAAATTTTTATATCTCAATAACAATCTCATGACATTTTTCACTCTTTTGATGATACATAATATTTGTTCTTAAAATGCTTATATCTTATGAATTATACACATTATTACAATGTTATTTGATACACTAGATATGGTTTATATCATTTATGTTGTTGATTATACGTTTTTAAATGACTAACACTTTTTATTTTGTGCTAAGTGGTCCTTTACAACATCCCTCGTCTCAAAATGGGGGCATATTGTGGGTTTTTTCTAACATATTCATGCATATTATAGATATATTTCTTCAAATGTAATTTACAAAAGTTTTTTTGATACAAAAGTTTTCACACATGTTGAATTATGACATTTACACACCATAATGGCTTATATCACAATTGTTAATGCAAAATTACAACACCCTTGATAACTCAAGTGTTTGTGAATGGCCCATCAATATAATATGCATAAAATGTGATTATCCTACAGTGTGGGACCTTAGACGTAGTATAATCCTTCGATAAAGTGAGATTCTTCTCCTAACCTAGTGCCAACTTCTCCAAAGTGTAGAGAATGGAAAACTAAACTAATCTTACCCTAATGCTTTCCAAGGAGATTGGGATAGAAAAAATACATAAAAATTAAACCTACTCTAAGGGAAGGTGATGCACCAAGAAAGGGTGAGACAATCTGAGTGAGTGAAAAATAAGGAGTAAGAAAAGTGACAGAGGGTTAGTGGAGGTGCCATAGTCTAAAACAAAATTAAATTTCCCATATTCATGAAGCATAACAAATTAGAGATCCTGCAAAGAAGTAGAAACATACACAATATACCCACAAATGTAATGGGAGGAAAAAGATGCAATATAATTCGAATTAGGGAAATAAATAACCACAAAACACCAATTTTATTGCTAAAAACATGCACAATCCATTACAATATAGGCACAAGGCAAGAATCCTTTACAAAATGCCTAAATTTGAGGCCTTTAGCTCACAATAGCTCTAGAACAATTTTGACAGAGTTCCTTTGCATTAAAAAAGTCTCTCCTCAAAATGAGGCGGATTTTACAATATATAGGCAAATTTTGCCACCAACCAAAAGGATGCATTAAAGAGGTATGGGGAGCCATAAGATTTGGTACTTTTCTTACACATGAACTAATGGGTGTCATACTTCATTAAATCTGGTTGTTAAGATGTCATTCACCCTTCTACCTTCACCTGGCCTGTGACTCGTGTAACCATGTTAGTCATCTAACCATGTTGAGTTGGATGGACATCTAACGTCATGGGCCGTATAAATTTATCTCGAGAAGAGAACCGACTAGCCCACGATTTGTCCTTTATATCTAGGTTAGATAGACATCTAACCATGATCTGTAAAAATTATGAGTAGGTTTTCTAACATCATTATCATCCAACCTTGGGGGTTAGACGGTCATCTAACTTATAGGTCATACATCTCAGTAATGACTGCCTAACCTGATGATCACCATCTAACACTACGGGTCATCCAAGTTGGGGGTTGGACAAACCTCTATCTCTTCCGATACAAATGATGGGGTTGGAAATCCATCCAACCTTGTTTCATACACCTACCACTCATCCATCTTGGTAGCCATCTAACCCTAGCTTTTGTACACCATCCAACCTAGGGGGTTGGATAGTCGTCCAACCCATGGGCTATCTAACTCAACCATCTAACCCGGGGTTGGATAGCCATCTTACTTTGTCATCTAACCTCTTTCCAACCTGCTACATCAACAAGCCACCCATCCATTTTGATGACCCATCTAACCATGTGTCATCCAACCTAGGGGGTTAGACAACCTTCTGTCCTTGTGAACCGTACACACTTCCTTAGACCCAGTTGATTCCACAAAGAAGCTTTGACCACCAATTTTATCATTTGTAATCAATCGAGCCAAAAATGAGCTACCTGAATTTTGCAAAGAATTTCCTTTTTCCCCATCAACTATCAATGCTCTGACCTACTAAGTTGTCCATTTTGTAGGGGTGCAAAAATGGATAACAATTGGTGACTCACGGGATGATCTACCTACTAGATCTGAAATACCAATGACATTAGAGGATCCATTGGGTATGGAGTCAACTTATTATTGAAACTATTCTGATACTTGAGGATTTACCTTTTAATATTTTGAAGCACCACTGGGGCCTTTCTAGAAACTAGTTTAGGACTGGTTGTTTCTTCACCAAACTTTTCCTGAAACTAGAAAGTGCAAGAGCAACAAAGGCACAACTATATACAACAAAAATTCATACACATCCCAAATGGAATATGTAGAGAGTGCACAAGAACTTATTACAAAGAATGTAACATCCACTTTTGTCACTTCTACTCTAAATTTTATTTTTTTAACTTTATGCAGCTGATTTAAATACCCATATATTTAAATCTACATAAATCTTAGTGCCATCCATTTCCAATTATTGTGATGAACCATGTGTAGTTGTATGAGAGAATGATGAACCTACTCATTCTCCCTCAATGCTCTATTTGAGTCATTAAATGTATTCCTTTGGTTCCCCTTTAACAAGATATGATATATAAGTGAAAAACCCCTAAGTGTGTACTTGGGTTCCACCTATGAAATCCACATGCATCTCACATCTTAGATAATGGTGAAATCTCGATAGTGTAATCAGCAGCTTACACCACTTTGCGCAAAGTCTCGAGTTAGGTATTCCATGCTTGATTATATGATGTAACACTCATCATTGGAATCTTTTCATCTCACCTTAGTCACTTATTCAATTATATGGATTCACAAATGTTCATGTCAGAAATAGCTACAAGTCTTGAATGAGGTATAAACCAGTTTAACCTACATGAAGATGTACCTCTATTCTATCCTATGATGCCTATGGAAAAAAAAAAAAAAAGTGCTCTAATAACAATTCACCTTGTTACTAGCCCACATATCTACCTATAGCCATCATAGGTTTATATAAGGGTGTGTGCCTAGGAGGTCTAACATATCTTGTAACTCTATCAAGGTTTGTACTTAGGATAACACCATACTACAATCCAGTCTCTTGATGAGACAACTCATTACAGATGCTAAACGGTAGTATCCTAATGGTGACAATCATCATCATAGGGATACGACTGTGTAGTATATGCAGTGAGTTCACCTGCCTAGAATCCTATATTGGTGCATGGTGTTTAATTTTTTAAGGTAATCATTATAGAATAGCCTAGGGATTACAACACCTTCTCCATGAATGGGTCGTACCTAAGGTCAGGATTGAGTTGATCCTAGGATCCCCAATCTCTATAACATTTTAATTACCTTTCAATATCTCATACCCATGTTAACCATTGATGGAAACAATACTATCAATGTCAATGACTATTATTACAGTTTCCAAAACTATCCCGGCTTTAACATTTAGGCTAATGCTTCTTATTTCATATTCTAGGGGTATGTACTTACATGAAGCTAAGTAATTAGGTATGATTCATTCCTTGAATTAAGTGCCATAGACTATCAATGCCAACTATCCTTTTAGTTTAAGCACATCACTTTACTTAATTGCAGCTCAGTAAAGAGCATTCATTTATTTTACTATCTCCAACAAGTAAGATATATTTGGGGTGTCCAGCATGATTGATCTAGAGGATCCCAACAGAGAAACACTGATCTAAGATCTTCTCAGAATAAGTTGTAGTCATTTTTAAAGCATGGAGAAAAATTATACGATTCTCACAATATCTTGTTTTGGAAATGAGAGCTCGCTTGCAAAAGTTATAGCCCGCTGAAATTTTCGGGCAACTAGCAAAATTTTGATTTTTGTGTAGGTTGGACGTGTGCACGCTCGCCAAGTGTTTCAATTATATTGCGACACATGGAAAATTTGTGTGATGAACTAAAAGTAGTTTTTGGGAACTCCGGTCTTGGACACTCGTTTTCGGACAAATGGACCCCAGCTATTTATTGGCTGGGGGCCCTCAGCCAGTTCAACACACTCGATTATGGAGGGGTGTCTTGGCCTCCTTCTCATTTTATCACTATACCAAATTGTGTATATATATGCTTGTAATTGCATTTGTGCTATGCATGTGGGACTATATGATATGCCATTTTAAACTATGCAATTACCATTTCCACGCATTTTTATTTAATTCCATATTCCACGCATTACATTCAAATCCTTATTACCTATTCCACGCATTATACTTGGCATTATTCAAGGTGCCTAAAATACCATATCCATACTTATCCAAGCACCATCCTTATACAACCAACTAATGCGCCACTTCCCACGGCTAAGGTGGCTCTTAAGCCACTTAAACAATGCACCAACCTACCTTTTAAAACCTCCTCCAATATTTTCTGCGCCAAATGTGGGATATTGATCCCAAGGAGATAAGTCAAATGCATGGGGAGGAGAATGGAACCCGGGTGGGCCATGTAAAAGGATAAGCACCCAGCCGGTATGCTAGGAGGCTTAGAAACAATATAAAAGGAGTGTTATTTTATTTGAATAGCATTCGGGTCTGTGCTAAAATATTGAAATGCTCATAACTTGAGCTAGGAGTGGAATTTTGAGGAGATGTAAAAAGAAACCCCTATTATTTTTGATAGAGGAAGACTGTGAGAAGGTCATAATTTTGTAGAATTATTTGTAAAGAATTATTTTCAAGATTTTAATAGATCGGTCCCATTCAACCGACCTGAGACGTAGGCCTCAAGCACCAAACTCCGTTATCAATTCTTGTGTCAAATTGCTGGTGAATTCTCTTCATTTATTTAAATATTTGCACAGTACTTGCAGTTTTTATTCTTTTATTAAAAATACAAAAGGATATAATGCTCAATTTTTACATCGAAAATCAATACAAAGCAAAGAAATGTGTGTGCACCATTGCTAGTTAAATTTGATTTTCGATCATTGGTATCAGAGCTGGTTTTGACTGATTTTTGTGCAAGTTGTGTGTTGGATGTTAACAAGGTCTCGATCTAAGAAGGGTGAAGGAGAGTTAGTTGAAGGAGATCCCAAAATTGGTACCAGATGATCTCGAAGTCCTACAATGGCAGATCGAGAGGAAGTGGAAGAAAACTTTCGTCAATCATTCCAACAGATGAAGGAAATGGTGGAAGAAATGTACCAAGATAGGAAAAGGGAAAAGGGAACTAGAGGAGGTAAGAAAGAAGAAAGCTCTAGTTCTGATATTCCAAAAAGAGACTCTTTAAAATCTGATTTTCCTTCATTAAAGTTAGATATCAAGTTTGAATTGCCTATGTATACTGGAGAGCTAAATGCAGAGAAGTTGGATAACTGGGTCAAGCAGATAGAAGTATATTGCAGGGTTCAGAGAATTGTTGATGATGAAGCAAAGATTCATCTGGAAACTCTTCAGATGGGTGGCACAACACTCATTTGGTGGGAGAGTAAGCTTCAGGAAGTGGAAGAAAACAAAGGTATAGAAATCACTTCTTGGTCTGAATTTGTTTCAAATCTTAGGCAAAAATTTTATCCTCTTGGTTATAAGCAACAAGCTATGATGGATTGGCAAACATTAAGACAAACTAAGGGACAAAGTGTTCAAGAATACACACAAGAATTTAGGAAAAGGGCTCTAATTCAGGAATTTCCTAAACACATAAGAAACACTACTCAAATATATTGGTGGATTGCATAGTTATCTAAGGCATATGATACTTGTTTTAGGTCTTACTAATCTTGATGCAAAGATGTGTGTGTTCAAGCAACCCATTTGGAAGCACGAGGGAAAATGACAAAGGAGTCCTCTTTCTCTTTTTTAATCAAGAATAAGCAATCTGAAGGAAAAGGTTCGAAAGAACAAGGAAAAGGAAAGGGTAAGCATAAAACAAACTCTACTATTAAGAAGGAAGATGAAAAACCATTTTGTAATCATTGTAAAAAAAA
The DNA here is from genome assembly GCA_018340775.1 of Taxus wallichiana var. yunnanensis. Taxonomy (NCBI): domain Eukaryota; kingdom Viridiplantae; phylum Streptophyta; class Pinopsida; order Cupressales; family Taxaceae; genus Taxus; species Taxus wallichiana. Next base: position 65,082,514 of record CM031239.1, on the reverse strand, counting down.
CCATGATGAGTCTAAATGTTGGAAATTACATCCCGAAAAGAAGCCTAAATGGATGGTTAAGAAAGGAAAAGAAAAGAAAACAAACACTATAGTGCATGATCTTGGTTCTGATTCAGGTGATGAAACCAAAATCATAGCTATGAGTTTTCAAGGTAAATCAACTCTTTCAATTTCCAACAATAGCACTACAAATGTTGCATCTTCTTCTAGTAAACAAACTATACCTGATGATAAGAAAAGGAATGAGCTTTTCCACATTAGAGTAATTTCAAAGCATACGAAAATTGATACTCTTTTTGATAGTGGATCTCAAGCTAATCTAATTTCTGAGGAGGTTGTTAAGAAACTAGGACTCAAAACTAAACCACATCCTAAGCCTTATCCTTTGGGCTGGGTTTGTGATGATGCAAAACTGCAGGTAACTAAAACTTGTACTTTCAGATTTTCCATTACAGACAAGTTTATTGATGAGGTTGAATTGGATGTAGTTCCTTTGGATATTTTTGGGGTGGTTTTGTATTTTTGGGGTGGTTTTGGGAAGTCCTTATTTGTATGATCGTAAAGCAATATTCTATAGGGAAGAAAATAAATATTTTCTTGTAAAGGATGGAATTGAGTTTATTATTAGAGCTCACCGTGAAAAGAATAATCTATCCTTGGTAACTACAGGTCAAATGAAAAGGCTTGTAAACTCAAGCAAATTTTTGTGCTCATGGTGGTCAAAGCCAAAGAAAAAGAACATGAGATGGCTTTTGAGACTTGCGATCTGAAACATAAGGATGAATTGGTAAAAATTGTTTCTCATTTTGATGATGTTTTTCAAGATCCACAAGGTCTACCTCCCAAAAGAGGGGTTCAACATGAGATACAATTGCTTCAGGATGCACCTCTTCCCAATATGAATGTATAGGTTGTCAGTAGTAGAGAATGAGGAAATCAAGAGACAGGTAATGGAAATTTTGGCTCAAGGTATAATTCATCCAAGTACATCCCCATGTGGTTCACCAATTATATTAGTTCCTAAGAAGGATGGCACTTGGTGAATGTGTGTTGATTTCCGTGCTTTAAACAAGATTACTATAAAAAATCATTACCCTCTTCCTAGAATAGATGATTTATTGGATCAATTAAAGAATGCAATTTATTTCACTAAGTTAGACTTAAGAAGTGGTTATCACCAAGTAAGAATTGCGAAGGTGATGTTTGGAAAACTACTTTTTAAAATGAAACAGGATTGTTTGAATGGTTAGTGATGCCTTTTGGTTTGTGCAATGCACCAAACATTCATGAGAGTTATGAATGAAATCTTTAGACCATTCATTGATAATTTCATTATTGTCTACTTAGATTATATTCTTATTTTCGTAAAGTCATGGGATGAACATGTTAAACACATCCATAAAGTCTTAGATGCACTAAGGAAAGAGAAATTGTATTTGAAGATGTCAAAATGTGAATTTGGAAAAACATATTTAATTTACTTGGGTTATATTGTAGGAAATGGAGAATTGAGAATTGATCCTACAAAAATAGAGGTTATTGTGAAATGGCCTAGACCCACAAATGTGATGGAAGTTAGAAGTTTTCTAGGTGCAGTTCAATACTGGAGAAAATTTATTGCTAACTTCTCATATATTGCATCTCCTTTGCATGCTTTGACAAGTATTAAACAGGTCTTTCAGTGGGGAGGAAAACAACAAAAAGCCTTTGATACACTGAAAGAGAAGATAAGTACCGCTCCGATCTTGGCACTTCCGGATTTACAACATTCATTTGAGATTGAGACAGATGCTAGTGACTATGCAATGGGGGCAGTTTTGATGCAGAACAAACGACCAGTGTGTTACCATTCAAAAACATTTACAAGTGCGGTAAGAAACTATCCAACTTATGATAAAGAGTTGTATGCTTTGGTTCAAAGTGTTAAAAAGTGGAAGCATTATTTAATGGGAAAAGAAATAATTATACATACTAACCATCAACCGCTTCAATACTTACAAACACAAACCAAATTGCAGCAGTCTAGACATTTCAAGTGGATGGGATTTTTGCAACAATTTCATCTTGTAATCAGGTATAAAAAAGGTATTCAAAACAAGGTTGCCGACATGTTATCTAGACCACTAGTGGTAGTAGCATCTATTCTTTTGCAACATAGTTCTTTGGCTCATGTTAGTTACAAGGAACAATATGTAAATGATGTTGACTTTAGAGAAGTGTATGAGGATCTAGTAAGTGGGAAACAAGTAGGAGAAAAAGATTATCATTTGCATGAAGGATTGTTATATCATTCTGGAAAACTTTGTATTCCAGAAAATGAGCATGTGCATATGATTAGGGAAGCACATACTTCTCTTATTTCAAGGCATTTTGGTGTTAGTAAGACAGTTGCACATTTACAAAAATATTGTTATTGGCCTAGAATGCATGAACATGTAAACAAGTATATTAAGGGATGTGTTCTTTGTGCCACAAGCAAGCCAAGTAATAGGAAATTAGGACTTTACACTCCTCTTCCTATTCCAACAAGGCCTTGGGAAAGTGTTTCCATGGACTTTGTAGGAGGCTTTCCCATGACATGGAAGAAACATGATTACTTATATGTGGTAGTGGACAGATTTAGCAAAATGTGTGTGTTGGTTCCATGTACTAAACAAATAACTGGTGAGGGAACTGCACATTTGTTTTTCAGTTTGTTTGGGTTCATTTTGGTTTACCTACTTCAATTATATCTGATTAGGATTCTAGATTTCTTGGGGAATTTTGGTCAACATTATGGGGTTAATGGACACAAAACTAAAAAGAGCACTGCTTTTCATCCACAAATTGATGGTCAAATAGAGGTTGTAAACCGCACAGTGGTACAATTACTTAGGGGCTATAGTAACAAACATCCTAAATTGTGGGATGAACATCTTTATTATGTGCAACATGCTTATAATCGTGCCTTACATTCTTCTACTTTGAAGTCTCCATTTGAGACTTGTTATGGATATCTACCTAATTCTCCATTAGATATATATTATGGACATAAAACTGATGTTAATGGTTCAAGTGATTCTGACAAGGCTAAAATATTTGTGCAGAGAATACAACAAGTTCATCAGTATGTCCGTGAACAATTGGAGAAAATTCAAGCTAAGTACAAAGTTAGGCATGATAAACATAGAACTGATCACAAGTTCAAAGTTGGTGATTCAGTTTGGCTTCACATCAGCAAGGAAAGACTGACAGGTGAAGGTAAAAAATTGAAACCTATATGGTATGGTCCGTTCCAAATATTGGAAAAAATTGGTAACAACACTTTCTGGTTGGATTTACCTCCATATATGCAAATCTACTCAGTTGTAAATGTTGAGAATTTAAGATTGTATGAACCACCTATGATTTTTGATCATGATGATTCTAACATAATGCCTTCCATTGATGATTTTTCTCCTGAGTATCTTGATGAGTTGCAGGAAGACATCATTTTGGACAGAAAGTAAGAACTTCACGAAGGGGTGATATTGAGTATATTCATGTTGGGTTCAAAGGCATGCATCCGAACAAGGCTAAATGGATGGAAACCGGAAAGGTGAGGGAGAAATACCCTCACCTATTCACCAATTAAGTTGACTTTTGGGGTCCAAAAGTTTCTCAGTGGGGAGGAATGATCTAGAGGATCCTCACAGAGAAACACCGATCTAAGATCTTCTCATAATAAGTTGTAGTCATTTTTAAAGCATGGAGAAAAATTATACGATTCCGTCGATATCTTGTTTGCAGGAAATGGAGCTCGTTTGCAAAAGTTATAACCTGCTGAAATTTTCGAGCAACTGCAAAATTTGGAGTTTTGTGCAGGTTGGACGTGTGCATGCTCACCAAGTGTTTCAATTATATTGTGACACGTGGAAAATTTGTGTGATGAACTAAAAGTGGTTTTTGGGAACGCCGGTCTTGGACACTCGTTTTCGGACAAATGGACCCCGCTATTTACTGGCTGGGGGCCCTCAGCCAGTTTGACACACTCGATTATGGAGGGGTGTCTTGGCCTCCTTCTCATTTTATCACTATACCAACTTGTGTATATATATGCTTGTAATTTCATTTGTGCTATGCATGTGGGACTATATGATATGCCATTTTAAACTATGCAATTACCATTTCCACGCATTTTTATTTAATTCTATATTCCATGCATTGCATTCAAATCCTTATTACCTATTCCACGCATTATACTTGGCATTATTCAAAGGCACCTAAATATACCATATCCATACTTATCCAAGCACCATCCTTATACAACCAACTAATGTGTCACTTCCAACGGCTAAGGTGGCTCTCAAGCCACTTAAACAATGCACCAACCTACCTTTTAAAACCTCCTCCAATATTTTCTACGCCAAATGTGAGATATTGATCCCAAGGAGATAAGTCAAATGCATGGGGAGGAGAATGGAACCCAGGTGGGCCATGTAAAAGGATAAGTGCCTAGCCGGTATGCTAGGAGGCTTAGAAACAATATAAAAGGAGTGTTATTTTATTTGAATAGCATTCAGGTCTGTTCTAAAATATTGAAATGCTCATAACATGAGCTAGGAGTGGAATTTTGAGGAGATGTAAAAATCAACCCCTGTTATTTTTGATAGAGGAAGACTATGAGAAGGTCAAAAAAATTAGAATTATTTGTAAAGAATTATTTTCAAGATTTTAATAGATCGGTCCCATTCAACCGGACCCGGAGACATAGGCCTCAAGCGCCGAACTCCGTTATCAATTCTTGTGTCAAATTACTGGTGAATTCTCTTCATTTCTTTAAATATTTGCATAGTACTTGCAGTTTTTATTCTTTTATTAAAAATACAAAAGGATATAATGCTCAATTTTTACATCGAAAATCAATACAAAGCAAAGAAATGTGTGCACCATTTCTAGATGAGTTAGCATAACCTATGTTTTCAAAACAGCCATAGCACATATGTACTTGATTATCATAACTTTACCATGGTTCATGATAATCTAGTTATTTACTTAGCAGCTTACCATTAAGATTAGATAGTCATATTTCTAGATATCTTTGAATGGTTGAGTACACCCTATACAAAATCCTTGGAGGACGTAATACAACTTTACAAGTAGGTTGATAAATTGCATTTGATAACGAGGCAATTATCCATTAGCAACCTCAACTATTTCCAAGTATGCTTAACATATAATTACTTAGAACAAGATATTCTTAGGAAACATTCCACCCTTAGTTCCTCATATGTTCCCTAGCATTCACATGTATGTTGTGTGTATCTCTTACTATTTAATTTATACTAATGTTTGTTACAATAGTATTGAATACACTAAATAGTAAATACTTATCTTGATAGATTTCCAACTCATAACACATCCCTTGCCAATTACTCTTTTATAATACAATATATTTTAACTGGTAATATTCCTTTAATTCATTCTAGGAGATAAGTACAACTCATGTCTATAAGCATGACCAATATCTTTCATTTAAATGAATAAAACAATTGTATTCAGTAGCAAGGCCTTTCCCATTTCCAAGAAGAATTATTTCATTTAAGAATATTCAAGTCAGTCATATCTTCAAACTTTCCTCGATCAAAATAATATATAATACTAAATACTTCACCCTTCCTTCTTTGTTGGTATCTGCAAAAATTGCTAGCACAAGTCACTCCACAAGAACTGAGCATGATAAGCACCAACTTACCATAATGACATACTCTACTCAATTATTTCATAAAAATAACCCATATTATTTTTATGCATCAATATTTCAAAGCTTAAGTAGATAACAATTCTTTCTACAATGTGACAGCAACAAGCAATTCAATGAACCATGGAAGGAATCAATTTTGGACTTACTTTTACATACAACTACTTCATCAGCTTAAAACAAATGCCATACAATTCATAAGATAAATAAGAATTTAAAAGTAATAAAGATTACCAAATAAGAGTAACAAGATTTCACTCATGCAATCCCATACTTGCATGCTTGAAATCTTTTACTCAACCATTAAGTAACCATATAAATATCAAGAGTACATTAAAGCATTCACCCAATTCTTCATAACATATCTAAAGAGTATTTCATAAATCCATAAATACCGCTAAGGTTCAAGGAATAATACCAAACCTCAAAATTATCTGGTTAACAAAATACGATATTGGAGCATTTAACCTTAATGATAATAGAGAGAGAACCTTCATGGAATCCTGCCATATAGCAATCAGGTATAACTTAAGTAACATGCTACATACTTAACTTACCTCAACTTAAGCACTTATATGAGCATTCCAAGAATAGAAAAGAGTACACAATTCCTTCTTCAGATATGATTCATCATATCAAGACCTAATAGACACCAAAGTCTTTAAAAAGTATAGAAGAGAGAGAGGGTACTATGTGTTGATGAGATAAGATAATTTTTACTTAACCCAAAAAGTTCAACTGAACATTTAATATCCCAAGATTTTCTCAACATAAATAACAACTTCTAAAGCAACCACTTATTCCTGGTAAATCAAGACTTCTGAATTTAAGAACGATCTCCTAACCCATTCTACTAAACAAGGTTAGATCATACAGGACTAAATTCATGACACAACCAGGAAAGGTCAATAAGGAACTTTCAAAATGTCAAGGAAACCCCATAAATAATAAATGAAACTGAGTACAGTTTTCCATAAGAGAAAGAGTCACTTCCGGGTTTGCAGAGGCACCACAAATCCAAATTAGAACCAAACACCTAGAGAGGATCTGTTACATCTCATGGAATCAGTTAAAGGACAAATCCAGTTATCATCTATTATAAGGGTAGAAGTGTATAACTTACCATTTTGTCCCAGAATGGGTTACCATACAAAATCGATGCCTCCAATTTCTTAATAGAACACATAACATGACAATGTAATCAACAAATTGTACCATGTTAATTGCTATCAAGGGTAGTATCACCAAATTTACAACCCTGAAGCCAAGAGACTTCCTATTTTGGGACAAATTTAATTCCCAGCCCTATTTAATGACTCAAATTCCAACATCAAAAACATAAAACCAGCTTCCAACAAAAATGGTCAGCCCATAAAAAGGGGTCATCAAAACTCAAAGGATAGCTCAAGGTCTTTTACTTAAACCTTCTAACAACTGATTAAATGGTGAGTCATACTAACGATAATTAATCATCAAACCTTCGTAATCAATAAACTCAAAGCAAGCACATATAAGAGAGTAATGGGTCAAGAAATCAAACTCTACTTATCATTACCAGCTCATATGTTGAGATAAGGCATGCTCAATAAAAGGAATTGTTTAACCCTTTTCAACCGAGAAAACTAATGCATACACTTCGAGAAGATCAGCTCACTAAGTATCATACAAGGTTTTATAGGAGAATGTCCATCCTCCGTTATAGAGGCTAAAATGGAACATAAGTGACGAGATTTCAACAAGCTGGACTTAACCATCACAGTAATCAAACCTCAATACAACCTTCCGTAACCGGCTTCAAACATCGAAGAAGTCGAATAGTTCTAGAATTATTAACTAAGCCATAAGGAGATCGACATGATATAATACAATGAAGTATCTGGAACTTATGCAATCATAAATTGTAAACAAGATACAACAGTTATCTATAAGAGAACTCAGCTATTCATCCGTGCCATCATAGTGGCTCTAGAGTAGACCAAAGGTGCCATTCTAAACTACCTATTCAAGGGTCAAAGAGGCAGACCTTAAAATCATCACAACTTGTCCTTATTGTCTACAACTCCATGATAATATTAAATCAGTTGTTCTCTTTTAGTACACATCCCTATTTTTACTAGGTTGATTATAAGTACCAATGTTGCCTCCTACAAGACCATCACGTCTCCAACAAAGATGGATTTATTTAAAGAATCAAACCCAGTTGCGTAAATCCCTCAAACACTAGGTCAAGGAAAGTCATCTAAACAAAAACTCACACAAAACAATTTCCAGCATACCATAATATCTGGCTATAATTATTCATATCCTTGAAGAGATGGGTAACAATTAAACAATGTTTTCTACAGTATGGGTAGATATCTATTCACAACTGCAAGAAGATTTCAACATTGTTGGTGCATCAAATCAACCCAGTAATCATTTTAGCAATAGTCCACAAACATCTCAAGATTTTATTCTTTCCTTAATGATAATAACCTTATTGGAGTCTGTACATAATTAAATCACTTCAAACAACATACATCATGAAGCCATAGCAATCCATACTCTACAGAGAAAATATTAAATGATTCCACATCTCAGAAATTACAAACACAAAATCTCATACAAGACAAGGTTACTTTTGTGAAATTACTAAATAGAGCAAGAAATTATGAAAAGTTCAGAGCGTATCATGCCTGTTATGCCGGTGTATTCTTTTCTTGCAAAAATTTCACGATTCTTCAGAAGATCCCTAACTTGGAAGCAAATTCCTTCATCCCCCGAAACACAATGCTTTCACAATATATATGCAGTCTGGGGGACTTTGCTATCCAAAGATTCAACTGAAGTTTTCTCCATGCAAACTCACATCAACACATAGTTCCACCTTTGCATGCAGAGCTTCGCGAGTTTCATGTAATGAAATGAATCGATACCAAAAATTCCCCCTTGTTCCAATCCATCCATGCACTTCCCGAGGAAGGTGGGCATTAAAAGATATTAAATGCAGAGTTAAAGGAGTTGCCGCCAATTTACAACCAACCATTCTTAGCTCTCTCTTAAATTTAGCAAGTCATACTTTATGCCATGCAAGGTGATTTAGATAAACTAAAATACTTCCTCTCAAAATCAGTTGGTGGAGATAGTTAAGGAATGAGAGTATAGTTATTAGGCGGTGGTTGCCACCTCATCATCTATTTGAATTTGGGCAATATTATATCCTTTTTAATGACCAACCATATTTTATACAAATAGAAATTTGGATGACCTTCCTTAGCATAACTTAAGGCTTCATACTATTTTTATATGCATATACATCCTTTCAAATAGCTAAAGGTTATATTCACATCTAGCTTTGCAAGTAACAGGTTTGCATGTTAGGTTTAGAACTATCCACTAGGATTAGATTGTCTCCCCTTTTGAAATATATATATATATATATATATATATATATATATATATATATATATGTATATATATATATACATGTGAATATGTATACATACATACATACATACATATATATATATATATATATATATATATATATATATATATGTATATGTATATATACATATTCACATGTGTGTATATATATATATATATATATATAATGTTAACGTTGATCAAGAAATTTTTCATGTATACTCGAAGGAGTTGATGCACTTTAATTCTTAATAATTAAGTCCTTGACTAACGACTATAGCCCTTTTATCCCTGGAAATACGATCGTGATGGCATTAGTCATCAAATGGGAAGATTATCAGATGGTCGGTTTAAGACTTACTATAAACCAACAGGAAGTCTTGATCACATTCCAAATTAAGTCACTAAGCGAACTATCAAAATTTTCAAAAGCCTCAACATATCTTAGTTATAAAAACTATAATGTTAACAATTTAATAGAGATAAGAAACAACATCACAAATCACTTTCAAGGCTTAAATTTACACCAAGGATTCTATGACATACAACACTACAAATGACGTAATGTCACCTTAGTGAATACAGTTCATCACTAAGATAGATCCTGGATTAGCAGGGTTCTTATCTAAGGAGATTATCCTTAGCTTATTCATGATACTGTGATTACATGTTCATATCAAGTTTTCATTTAATTTTTGATACGCAAGGGTGCCAACAACATAGGATAAAACCATTTGTCCTATCATTACTTTGACAACAATAAGGAAAGCATGGGCGTTACATACCTCCCCTCTTAAAAGCATCATTGTCCCTGATGATGGTCCTTGCTAAATGAAATCAAACAATTCCACATAGGATAAAAGATTAATTCCTACATAATAGTTACTATTTCCCCATAATTTTATGGTTTTCAGATTTGAAACTTTAAATTCAGTAGTAGTTGCATCAGCTTATTAGACTGTAAATAGTCACGCAGTCTGAATTATTTCATGATTACTTCACTAAAGTAAATAATTTTTGTACAATATATATATTTGATATACAGAGGATATAGTTAAAACAAGCTTACCTGGTACCCTTTAAGGAAAACTATTCCTTTCTGCTGGAATTATAGTGTATGGATCTGTGGTAGTTCATTTAGACAGATCACTTTCCTCAGCTCTGTTAAGAACTTTTGATTTGAGGTTCCAAAACTCTACAACATTAGGTCAAAAGATAAGGTACCAACATTCGTTCATTCAACTAGACTTGAATATTTCTTATTTCAGTTATCAACTAACTCAACCTATTTTACACTTTTTATCTTTTATAACTGGTCCAAACAAAGAATGTTGTCAACGTGGTTATCCAAGCTTATGGATCTGCCAAATTTGTTTATTTAATTTTCCTTTTTAACAAATATTAACTCATGACTGAGTACTGACAACATATTTTCTTGTCCTCAAACAAGAGGTCTTCAAGTTTATAGATGTTTGAGAAAACCAGTTTTCCAAAAACCTCTCAAAGTGTTAAGTAACAAAGTTACCTTATTAGATGTATACTTTGACATCCACAACATTTTTATTCCACTGTTAAACCTCCTTGGTGGATTCACAGAATCGGTATTGATCCTAATATTACCAAGGTCATGCACGAGGTTTCAAATAAGTAGTGTATTGTTTGTAAAATATTTTACTTTAATATAAAGAAGTATGTAAATGACTTACTTATGTTATTTAATGACTTACTAAATTCTCTTGGAAGTTCTAACAGTCCTCCAACTTACAAGTCATCATATCTTTCTCCCAACATATTATAAAGCATACGAGTTAAGCCTAAAACTCTAAGGGCTCAAAGACGCCATGCAGAGTTACATAGGAACTGTCATAAGAGAGGGATTTCACAATACATCCCTTGATCTTGAACCCGCACATTTCTATAGTAGGGTTCATATTAGTGAAGTATGAATTCCCTTATCTGGGTTCAACTAAAAATACTAGAATCAACCACAAAACCCATGAAAGTTCACAGTAATTCATAAACTAGAATTTCCACATAGCCACAACACGTCATGATAGGTGAACAAAAGGGAATCATGTCGTGATAGGTAATATAAAAGAAATCTTGTCTTGTGAGATACAAGATATTACCAGAAGCTAAATATAACCTCATATGATCTATGCTTTTAGATGAGTCGACCCAGAACGAGCCATCACCAAACCTAAGATCCTCCTTTCAATGTGATGATACCCCAAAACTTTGGGTACTTGAGTAATATAACCCAGAAGTAACCAAAATAAACATATATATTACAACCACTATTAAAGGTCAACAGATCGATTATAATATTTTCAGTTCCTTGGAATTGAAATATTAATTATGTAAATCAAATATTTGACAGAATACAGATCAATCACTCAGATCAATGCTACCTAACTAGACATAAGCTGAAAATTGAGCATTTTTATTCCATATTACCAGAAAGAGTTAGGCTTCACATTTTTCAAAAGTTTTTCATCGTATATAACAAATCCATATTTTCTTCCTTTTAGTATTGAAGAATACTAATCTCATGGATATCTTCACACTTTTCTCCGTCTCCTGTTAGGGATACATATTCTTTTCCCATGTTGTCTACTTTTGCAGCATGCTTCATCATCCGATGTTTGTTCCTCTTCTTTAAAGGACATTGGTTTGCATAATGCCCATTGCCACACATGAAACATCCACCAACAGTCCCGATTTACCACCTTTAAATTTTCCATTTGCAATAGTATTATGCTTTTTCCTGCAGGTTATCACTGCAAGTTTTTGGGAAAATTTAATTTTGGCAGAACACATTTTCTTGCTATGCGTTTTCCAAAAAAAATTCTTAGCATTCCAAGATGAAGAAGAATAATTAATTTTATGACCCTTTTCATTTTTATGAGTGGGAGTGTCTAGTAGATTTGGTTTTAGCCCACTGTCTTTTCCAAATATCATCTGATCGGAAGAAGATCCATGTTTATCCAATGCTTCCCCAATTCTGGGTTCAATTCGTCTTTGGATTAGTAAGTCCAAAACTTTCCATTAATGATCATTTCATCATTTAAATAAATATTTTGTTGCTTATTAGCAACAGACCTAAGTTTTCCTTTGTCCAACTTATCACTTTCACCCATCACCAGCTACTCCAAGGCATCTATCCGATTCCGGGTATATTGAAGGATTGCTGAATCTTGTCTAACTTTAGCACCATTGAAACCACAGCAAAATCAGACCTGGTTCTTTCTTCTTAGTGCATTCATCCCATTAACATTTTTATTCTAAAAAAACAAAATAAAAGTTTTAATTAGCGTAAGGACCCAATGAGTCCAAGATTTACAACCTTCAGCTCTAATACTAAAATGTAACATCCACTTTTTGTCACTTTGCCTCTAAAATTTTAATTTTAATTTTTAAACTTTATGCATCTGATTTAAATACCCATATATTCAAATCTACATAAACCTTAGTGCCATCCATTTTCAATAACTGTCTTGAACCATGTGCAACTATATGAGAGAATGTTGAACCTACTCATTCTCCTTAATGCTTTATTCGAGTCATTAAATGTATCCCTTTAGTTCCCGTTAAAAGGATATGATATATAAGTGAAAAACCCCTAAGTGTGTACTGGTTCCACCTATGAAATCCACAGCATATCACATCTTATATAATGGTGAAATCTCGATAGTGTAATCAACAACTTACACCACTTTGCAAAAAGTTTCTAAGTCATGTATGCCATGCTCGATTCTATGATGTCACACTCATCATTGGATACTTGTCATCTCATCTTAGTCACTTATTCAGTTATATGGACTCACAAATGTTCATGCTATAAACAGCTACAAGCCTTAAATGAGGTACAAACCAGTTTAACCTACATGAAGACGTACTTCTCTATGTCATCCCGCGATGCCTATGGAAAAGAAAGTGTTCTCATAAAAATTCATCTTGTTAGTAGCCCACAATATACCCATAGCCATCATAGGTTGATATAAGGGTGCATGCCCAGGAGGTCCAACCTGTCTTGTAACTCTATCAAGGTTGGCACTTAGGACAACACCATACTACAATCTAGTCTCTTGATGAGATAACTCATTACAGCTACTAAACGGCAGTATCCTAATGGTGACAATCATCACCATAGGGATACGACTGTGTAGCATATGTAGAGAGTTCACCTGCCTAGAATCCTATATTGGTGCATGGTGTTTAATTTTTTTAAGGTAATCATTATAGAATAGCCTAGGGCTTACAACACCTTCTCCATGAATGGGTCATACCTAAGGTCAGGATTGAGTTGATCCCATGATCCCCAATATCTATAACATTTTAATTACCTTTCAATATCTCATACCCATGTTAACCATTGATAGAAACAATACTATCAATGTCAATGACTATTATTACAGTTTCAAAAATTGTCCCGGCTTTAACATTTAGGCTAATGTTTCTTATTTCATATTCTAGGGGTATGTAATTACATGAAGCTAAGTAATTAGGTATGATTCATTCCTTGAATTAAGTGTCATAGGCTATCAATGCCAACTATCCTTTCAGTTTAAGCACATCACTTTACTTAATTACAAAATTTCAAGAGAGAACATTCATTTATTTTACTATCTCCAACAAGTAAGATATATCTGGGGTGTCCAGCATGATAGGTTTAATGAACAACCAGCCCATTTACCTTTCCCTATCATAGCCTTTTAAAAGACCACTCTCTAATTCTTTTTAGAGATAATTATAGTATTGACTAGGGATGAGATTCAAATGCTTGTTCTTTTTAACTTAGTACGCATGTTCCCTATTACTTCCATTATATCCGACATGCTTAGGTGCTCATAATGATGCATCATGGGACATCCCCTAAATAAAAACATTTCATCTCATTGAGCATAATATTTCATAACAAAATTTATCACAATTATGCAATTCCCGAATAGTGGAACCATACTCAATATATTTTCATATTAGATTACCATAAGCCCTTCCTCTTGTTACTTGGGAGTGACATCCTTGAATAGGACTTAATGTTGATTTCACTTAGAAATCAATATTACATTCTTATATCTTTGTTATGAGTTAGCATAACCTATGTTTTCAAAATAGCCATAGCACATATGTACCTGATTATCATAACCTTACCATGGTTCATGATAATCCAGCTATTTACTTAGCAGCTACCATTAAGATTAGACAATCATATTTCTAGATATCTTTGACTGGTTGAGTACACCCTATACAAAATCCTTGGAGAACGTAATACAACTTTACAAGTAGGTTGATAAATTGAATTTTATAATGAGATAGTTATCCATTACCAGCCTCAACTGTTTCCAAGTATGCTTAACATAAAATTATTTAGAACAAGATATTCTTAAGAAACAGTCCACCCTTAGTTCCTTATATGTTCCCTAGCATTCACATGTATGTTGTGTGTATCTCTTACTATTTAATTTATACTAATGTTTGTTACAATAGTATTGAATACACTAAATACCTATCTTGATAGATTTCCAACTCATAACACATCCTTTGCCAATTACTCTTTTATAATACAATATATTACAACTGGTAATCTTCCTTTAATTCCTTCTAGGAGATAAGTACAACTCATGTCTATAAGCATGACCAATATCTTTCATTTAAATGAATAAAACAATTATATTCAGTAGCAAGGCCTTTCCCGTTTCCAAGAAGAAGTATTTCATTTAAGAACAATCAAGTCAGTCATATCTTCAAACTTTCCTCGATCAAAATAATATATAATACTAAATACTTCACCCTTCCTTCTCTGTTGTTATCTATAAAATTGTTAGCACGAGTCAGTCCACAAGAACTGAGCATGATAAGCACCAACTTACCATAATGACATACTCTACTTAATTATTTCATAAAAATAACCCATATTATTTTTATGCATCAATATTTCAAAGCTTAAGTAGATAACAATTCTTTCTACAACGTGACAACAACAAGCAATTTAATGAACCATGGAAGGAATCAATTTCGACTTACTTTTACATACAACTACTTCAGTCACGCTAGAAACAGCCATACAAATCATAAGATACATAAGAATTTAAAAGTAATAAATATTACCGAATAAGAGTAACAAGATTTCACTCATGCAATCCCATACTTGCATGCCTAAAATATTTTACTCAACCATTAAGTAACCATATAAATATCAAGAATACATTCAAGCAATCACCCAATTCTTCATAACAGATCTAAAGAGGATTTCATAAATCCATAAGGACTACTAAGGTTCAGCAATAATACCAAACCTCAAAAATATCTGGTTAACAAAATATGATATTGGAGCATTTAACCTCGATGATTATAGAGAGAGAACCTTCATGGAATCCTTCCATATAGCAATCAGGTATAACTTAAGTAACATGCTACATACTTAGCTAACCTCAACTTAAGCACTTATATGAGCATTCCAAGAATAGAAAAGAGTACACAATTCCTTCTTCATATATGTTTCATCATATCAAGACCTAATAGACACCAAAGTCCTGTAAAAATTCTACAAGAGAGAGAAGGTACTATGTGTTGACGAGATAAGATAATTGCTACTTAACCTAAATTTGGTATGGTTACCTACAAAATTGCCCTTGTCAATTTTACAGGATAACAGTTGGCTCTTTCTAAGGACTATCTTTGAGTGAAGCTTAAGGGTAGAGAATCCTAGATTCACATGTGCCTATCCATTGGGTTAAAGAGTAAAAACAAGGGCGACGAAAAAAAAAAAAAAAAAACACACAACTAAAGCAAACACATGACTAAAGAAAACTATACAAAGAAGAAAGCAAGCTCTACTTCCCGAATATTTTGAGATGCTACCCACTATAGGGAATCGGAGCTCGGTTTCATCTAGATACAGAGATGAAAGCTATTCTCTTTGTTGAGCCGCTTGATCTTGAAAGGCCCTTTCCAAAGGGAGTCAAATTTTCCGTGCATGCCCTTTGGCTCTCTTCGCTTGTCCCATAAAGGACGAGATCTCCCACCTAGAGATCCTCTCGCTTAGCCTTTTTATCGAACAATATCTTGACTTGACTCTGATGTTCGGTGATCTTGTCAACCACTCTTACTCTTTTTTATTCAAGCTCATTAGATACATGACCCTCTTTTCAAGAGAATTCTAGAAATTCTCATCTTTTATCACTTTTTCCAAGCACGTAGAGTAGGAAGTTCTGCAGAAATGGGAAGCTCAATGTTTATTCCATATAACACTTGAAAATGTGACATACCAAGAGACCGCTTGAGTAGTAATATGGTTCGCCCACAAAGCGTCATACAATGACTTGTGCCAGATCGTGATTCTCATCGACTAGCATCCCTATGATGGTTACTAGGTTCTTATTACTAGATTTTGCCTGACCATTTCCCTGAGGGTAATAATCTAAGGCATGATTTAAGGTTATCCCGTATTCATAGAAAAAACTGATAACTTCCCATGAGGAGAAGTTGGAAGCATCATCAACAATGATCTTGTGTGGGATACCAAACCTCATGATGATATTTTCTTTGATGAAGTTACAAACAACTTCAGAGGTGGCATTCTTAACAGGTATGGTCTCCACCCATTTGGTGAAGTAATCTATTATTGTTAGGACATAACTATGTCCAGAACTTGATTGGGGATGTAGTGCTATGTTAAAGTCAATTCCCCATTTCCTGAATGGTTCATCAATAAGGATGGGCTTGAGGGGAAAAGCAGCCAATTTTGGTTTGCCAACAAACTATTGGCAGAGCTCAAATATTGCTACCCGGTGGTCAGTATCCTGAAATATTGTTAGCTAGTAGTACAGCCTTGATGATCTTATGTGATATCACAGATGAGGAGAAGTGACCGCCGTAAGCTAAGTCATGAAAACTTTCAAGCATTTTGATCTACTACGGTTTGTCAACACATCCCAAGAAGACGCCATCAATACCGTGTTTGTATAAACCGTCATCACATATGATATATTTGGCTGCCCCGAGCTTTATAGTCTACTTTTCCTTTAAAGTTAGATGAGGTGGGCACTCACCATAGGTGATAAACAAAGCTATATCATAATACCATAAGTTCACTAGTCGTAAAAAATAGAACCATAGGCAAAGAATCAGCTTTCTTTAGTTTACCTTGCGCTCCATCGATGTAATCAACTTTCTCTTTAGAGACCCCAAACCTTTGTTTTCAGCCATAAGATGACACAGCCATTGTCTCTTACCATCTTGGTTGGTTTTATGTCTATATCATACTCCTGGACCTTTGCGATCCAATTCCCTCATAAACTTCCTACCTCTTGTTGAGTTGGGATAGACTTCACTGTCATGTCAAGAACCAACACTACTATATGAGAGTTTAGGATGTAGTACCTGAAGTTCTTAACCGCTTGTACAATGGTGAATGCGTTATTTTCTAACTAAGACATCTTAAATTCATGAGGCTTAAGAGGAGAGCTCATGAACGTGATTGGAGATTCAACACCCTCATAATTCTTTTGCATTAAGATAGCCGATACACTATGCTCAGATGCATAACTATACATGATGAAATCTTTGGAGAATTTGAGACATACCAAGATGGGTGCATGGGCAATGGAGGCTTTTATATCCTCAAATGACATCTTTCCTTCATCGCTCCACCAGAAATTTTTTGACCCTTTCATCATATTTGATATGTGATGAGTCTTTTCAAAAAGTCGGAACAAAGCATCTAAGAAAATTCAGTTTTCAAAAGAATGAGTAAACACCGGTATTGCTTGTGGGTAAGGTAAGGTTCTGAATAGCCTTAACCCTTTCGACGTCTATCTTTGTTCCTTCCTTGCTGAAAACGTGTCCCAATAACTTTCTTCAAAGACCCCAAAAAAAAAAATTGGATTAAGAGAAATCCTGTGTTCTCGACATCTAATAAATACTTGCTACAAATGATCACAATGATCACGTCACTTTTTAGAGAACACAGTTAAGTCATCTAAATAAACTACAATGACCTTTCCCATCATACCTTTGAATGCAAAGTCCATTGCTTGCTTTGAAAGGTGGCACCAAAGATTGGTCAAGCCAAAAGGCATCCTATTGTAGGCGAATGTGCCCCAGGGAGTAGTGAATGATGTTTTGAATCGGTCTTCGAGATGAGATCTCAATCTGATTATAGCTCGAGAAACCATCAAGCATGGACAACATCTCTCGAACCATTTACTTCTGTATAACTTGATCCATTATAGGTAGCAGGTAGTTTTCCTTCAAGGACGCCTGATTCATGTTGCAAAAATCTATGCATATGTGTATCTCACCGTTCTTCTTTCGTACTAGTATGATGTTTATGACCTAGGTACTGTGATGCATAGGAAAAATAATCCTTGCATCCATCATCTTCTATATTTCTACCTGGATGGTACCTGAGATCTTGGGAATGTAGTGCCTCATTTTTTGGTGAAAAGGTTTGACATCATCTTTTAACGGGATGTCATGTTGAATTTCCTTCAGCTTGAAAGACTTTAGATCAACATAATACCATGCCAACATGTCCATATATTTCTTCGTAAATTTGACAAACTTTCACTTTTCCTCGGTGTATATCACTTCCCAATGTTCACAAACTGTGGATGTTCCATAGTACCCAAGTTGACCGGTTCAGTTTTTGGAGAGGAGTTGGGATCATCTTGTCACTTCTTCTTGACATATGCCATCACCTTCTTTTGATTCATTTGCTTGATTAGTAATAGATTCATGGCATGCAGAATTCAGATCCTTCAAAATGAAGCTCACCGAAATTTTTTACTTTCTCTAAAGGCAATAAGCTGATTATCATCGTTGAATACCTTCCAAAGGTGATGAGAATTTTCCGCACGCTCGGGCGGAAGACTACCTCAATGGTATATGTGTTCATCTTTAACCCTGGGTGAGGGAGCATAAGAGATGCTGAGATGGCCAATGAATTGGCCATGTCATTCTAAGCTCTTGGAACGGAATTTATTGAGAAAGCATCAAATTCCTCAATGTTGTCCCATATTGCTTTGCGGCAATGTCTGAGCCTTTCATTTTTTACTTGGTATGTTCTTTTCACTTGATTAACGATCAACTCAGCGTCACCCTGTACTTTTAGGTTCTTGATTCTCCTTTCTTTTGCAACTTACATGCCAAGTAGCAAAGATTCATATTCAGCAGTATTATTTGTATTGAAAAACTGTAACTTGAAAGAGAGAGGAAAAATCTCCTCTTCAGGAGATATTAGTACAGCTCCAGCACCGCATCCACTAGTTTCACAAATTCCATCAAACTGCAGTCTCCAAACCTTGTTAAGGTCCTCTTCCTGGATGAGAATGTCTATTTTCTCGACTTAGATAAGAAGTAGTTACCCATCCCCGATGATTCAAGAGAATTTAGGCTTTGGGGTCATTAGAATTGGTGACCAAGTACTTATTTTGTGATTCAGGCTCCAAAGTCTTCATCACACCCTTGACGGGGATTTTGGCCTTGGACTAGTCCATGTGAATCTCTCCACCAACCTCTCTACAAAATATTCTTCCTAGTATGATTCCATATGCCACTGGGATATCAACAACGAGGATGGTCATATTTATTCTTTTCTCTAGGAACACTACAAAGGAAAATTGTGCATCTTTGATCTGACCAATCAATGAAACCTATTTGGTTTCCAAGGAGTAACATCTACCGAAAGGCTTGGTAAGAGTAAGGCCCAAAGCATGGGCAACCTTTTCCAGCATGACATTATCGGAAGCCCCAGAATCAATTATGTAGTTGCTTAGCTTGTGACCATTGATTAGGAGGGAGAGATAAAAATGTTCAATTTTGCCTAATGTGGAAGTTGAGGCAACATTTATGCAAGATGCAGGAGGAGTGGAAAGGATTCCTTTAGGGGAGGTATGAATGGGTATGGCAGCTTGGCTTTGGATATATTTGATCAATCTTACAAGCTGCTCAGGATTAGACTAAAGATATTCAGCTTCAGACATTTGAATCTTGGTCTTTTTAGCATGATCAATTATATCGAATGAGGCCAAGGGTTGCATTGATGAAGGAATGAGTCCCTCACTTCACGATGGTAGGGTAGGATTACTAGTCTTTACGGGAATAGAAGAAGGCTGATTTGGAGGAGAGATGGGAGGAAAAGATTTTTTCATAAAAGACTTAATAGGAGGTTGAGCAGGAAGGGGATTACCTCTTTTAGTAATGGTTGGAGGCGTGTTTGACACATCCTTCTCTTTTTGTATCCTGGAAGCAACTTCTGCTTCTTTTCCATGTGTGCGGGTAAAAATAGCGTATGATTGTCTCGCTTGCATATCCTTGAGTACCCTCTTCTTCATCAGATTCCTCATCTTCAAATTCCATATACCCAATTGTAAAGTCATCAGTCGGTTCACCGACATCTTGATCATCTTCACCCTGTGACAAAGGTTCTTCATAATTTTTCTCCTCTTCTTCAACCTCAACCAGGGCATTAACTAGAGGGGCCTCAAGTGCCAATCGGAGCAAGCTTTGCAAACGCGGCCTTTGTGGGGCATTGTTGGAAGTGAAATTTCTCCGTGGGATATCCGGTATGAAGTTTTAGGAGAAGCTTGAGCTAATTGCTTCTTTAACACGAGTAAGTCATTTGCCATCTTTTGGAATGTCGGATCTAATGAAGTGGCTTGAGAAGGATTTGAAGCTTTAGGCTTGGATGGCTCTCATTTTAACTCACCAAATATAAGCAAGTTATCTTCTATCTGAATGGCAATAGCTTGAGCAAGAACCAGGGTGGTGATTTGTTATTGTAAGAGTAAGAAACTTACTCTTGAGCTCATGACATTCACAAAGAAACACTTCTAGTTTTCTGGTGTGGGCAGCATGGCAGTTGGCACACGGTTAATTAGTGAATTGAAATGAGTGATAAAATCATGCATGGTTTCATTGACTTCTTTTTTCAGGTGATTGATCTTTACTGAAGAACATAAATGCGTCTTCTGAAGGCTTATACCTATCTTCAAATGTAGTTCATAATGTGGCCCAACTGGTGATAGATCCAACCAGAAAATTTTGGAACCACTTTGTTGTGGGTCCTCGCAAGGTCTCTAAAAGAGGCGTGCGACACATCTTCATGGGTCACATCCAAGATGCTTCATGACATGATGAATGCAGATATATGTGAATCTATGCTTTGGTTTCCACTCCCATCAAACCTTGGGAAATTCTTGCGGTTTCCATGAGGGAGTGTGTGAACAGGATGTGGCAACGCGAGAGAGCCCATAGCGTTTCCCCATGGTACTGCCATTTGAAAAGCTGGAAAGAGGACGCAAGCTAAAAGGGTAGTTCCGCTAAGTAACCACACACTGCAAATTGATGTGGAGGCTCCTTGTGAAAAATAGTTCTTTCATGGAGGTGAGACACTTCGGGTCGACGATCGGTGAACTTCGATGAGAAGCATGCTGTAATAATCTAAGTTATGCCTTTGAAGTAGATCGAAATTAAGATCAAATTCTCCATGAGCTCTCCTACTAAGAGTAAATGGCTCACTTCCTAGAGTATCTTTTAGATCTCAATGTTTTTAGAGAAGATTTAAAAACTCTTTTTGGTTGTACTTGCTAATTTTCTAATTTTTCCGACAAAAATCAGCAAGATGTACTTTTCTAAATATTTAATCTTATCCCTCTTTTGAAAATCAATTGTGATTTAATGACAAAGATCAACAAGGATAAAATGATGGTTTAACTTAGTAAGCTAAATGAGTCATTGTTAGCCCTCTTTGAGATAAAGCGAAACTAGTTTATTGTTATTCTACCAAATGAATCATGCAAGTCCCACAATATTCTACCTTTAGGGGTTTGGGATCTCATCCCAGTAGGGGTATTTCCAACTGTGAACAAAAAGGAATGAAGAGAGGAACGGAGATAGGATAGATCTAAAGGAGAAAAGAAATGAATTCCAAAGCAGAAAGGTCAGAGGGTTTATGTTTTGGGCTGGTAGTAAATAGAGCCAAACCTACTTGCATAAACAAACAAAGCAATACTGATGAGAAAATGACAAAAAGTAGAGATAGATCTAACAGAAAAGCAACATAGATCTAACTTAAGAAAGATCTAATGCACATAACACATCCATTGAGCACAAAGTCTTAATTTCTGTATTAATATTTTCTGTTACAAAAAGTACAAAGCCTTTTCCTTCTCACTTCTATTTTTCATCTAAAAAATGTTCACCCCTGAATACAACAAGTATCCAAGTATATATAGAAGGAGAAGGAGAAAGAAGGCAAAAAGGAACCAACAACTATTTACAAAATATTTACAAAAATATCTAAAAGTCAACTATTGACTTTGGGGCAATTTAGTGGATGACAACATCCCATGGTGCAACATGGATGATGTCATCATTTGTGCCAACATACTTTTAAATACTTTACAAAAATGGGAACAATCCCAGGAGGAAGGAGCCTATTCATCGTCATCCCATGGCAGAAAGGAGTATCATGTTTCTACTCAGGAGAGGAAATGTGAAATTGAGCACGATACTCCATGAACTTGCTAATCATCGGTTGAAGTTGATCCTAAGCGGACCTTGGTGTGATCACCGATGACCTCGCAAGTCTCCCATTCATCTCTGAGTCTCTCTGGGAGTTTGAAGTATTCATTACCTACCTCCATCAGGTATCCAACAAAATCACGGTAGGCCAGAAGGTTGTTGATAGATTCTGCATCAAAAGTGGCTTCTAACCCTAAACCTTGTGATGCGATCTCCTTGAAGAGCCGAATAGTGTCATCTACCTTCCTCAAGGCGTATGATGGGGTGAGCAAGCCCGAGACATCCTTAGGATGATCTGCTCCATTTGATGCATTGCATCCAAGGCTTCCTCCTTGATTTTATCAATTTTCTCCAAGACAAATTCCATCTGGTCAACCCGATAGTCCAAAGCAGCAAGGACTTTGTTGGGTGCTCTTGGGTGATCAAAGATGCCAAATTTTACTAAGTCATCGACTGGGTAGTCGAGCATCTTCTGGAATGTCTCATGTTGTAACCTGGCATGGTCCAACTCTTCGAGATAGGTCCCGCAATCACCTGAGTTCCTTATTAGCCTGATCAATATTTTGATATAGCTCTATGAACTTTACAATCACTTCCTCACTATCCTTGAGGATCTGGTCTCTCCAGTGGATACTACCATACCTTTCTCACCAATCTTGGCATACTCATTTATCTTTTCCTGACTAAGGGCCTCAGAGTTTCGGTGGCAGCTACAGGAGGTGCACTGCCCATTTTCTGCAGGGCTTGGAGAAGATGTTTGTTCTGTTCTTTCAATATCCTCTTCTCTTCCTTTTCTTCTTGAAGATTTTTGCAAAGGGCATCCACTAGATAAGGCCTCTCCTTGTAGGATTTCTGAGGATGTTCCCATCATGACTTGTGTCACTGTATAATCTGTAGGAGACAGATCTTTTTATCCTTTGTGGGATCAGGGTATGCGATCTCCATAACCCTTTCACCTGAAGCACTTTGAGAGAAGTGGGTTATTGGATTTTTCTTCTTAGCTCCTTTTGTTGGAATGATGAGAAGTCCATAGGTGTAATGGGGACTTTCCTCTTGTGTTGTCTCAGGTGTTTGGAGATCCATTCTGACTTAAGGGAGTGTGACCAGAGGAAGGAGGGGAAACGGGGGTGAAGAAGGAGCAACTACAGTGAACATGGGGAAATGTGTCGAGACACTTGGTGGTGGCATTGATAAAGAAGCCAACCCTCCAATGCTCACAGGGGTAGGAGTCACTGTAGGAGAGGAAACCATGGGGGTGGAAGGGATCTGAGAGATGAGGGAAGAAATGCTGGGGGACAGATCCATGAGGGAAGAGAAGATGGAGGAAGAGGAAGGGGAACAGTAGAAGATGGGGGAGAAGACACAACCAAAGGAGTGGTTGCTTGAGTGACATGAGGAGGGGAAGGAGGAGCGGAGATGGGATGGTGGGAACTTCACTAGTTACAGTAGTGGCAACATCCTGAGTGGATGTGCCCATTGGAACACTTACCACTTCTTCTTCTTTAAGGGGATACCAGGCTTACTACCTATTCTTCGGGGTGGTGGAAGGAGGACTCTCGGAGCTTCTCTCGAGCAAGTGCAAGCTTGATTCTCCTCTTTATCTTTCCCTTTTCCCTTTGGCAAGTGCTTTGGCTTAGCAGGTGCATTACCCAAGGGAGACGTGGTGAAGTCTACCCCAAGGTAGATGAGACCATTTTTCCTACCAATGCTCTGTGCACTGCAGAGTGCCTTTAACCCTTTCCTCAATAGTCTGAGGTGCCTTTGTTCTATCAATCTCAAAAAATGGCCAATTGTCCCCATCCGTATCTAGATAGACTTGATCAACTTCTTGATCACTCACTTGAAACCTTTCGGACAATGGCCACACCATATTGGATGATCTCTGCCAGGGCAGTGGGAGTGATCCTTTCTTCTGAGCTCAACCTCATGATACAGATCGATATAGATATCTTCGATCTATGGGATGTGAATCGATCAAGCTTTTCCCTTGGAAGGCAATTGCGAGGATCAAAGGTCGGCCTTGCTGAAATTGTGTTTCAAGTTGAGCAACTCCAACTCCGCAAACATTTCCTGGGCTTTGCTATGAGAAGTGCAGGTGTACCTACCCACTGTGAGGGGGAATGGAGTTCCACCCTTCTTTCTTTTTAGACACTTCTCGTGGTATGTGATAAGCTATGTCTGACATAGCTCCAATAGGATCAACTTAGGTCCCGCATACCTCGGTAACTTGGTGGGCTCCCCCAAGAAGTTGGTGGCTCTGAGATAAGTGAAAGTGGGGAATTACGTAAATAACACCCCCACTTCTCTGTGGTAGTAACCACGCTCTTGGTCATCCGACCGTGAGTCATATTAGGCCTCAAGAGGTAGATGATGCTGTAGAAGAAGGCATCATTGATCTTGTTGAATTGTGTGATGTTGTTTTCCAGTCTCAACTCTGGATAATACTCATATATTCTTACTTGGGGCCACACCCCACATCGACTTAGTGTTGGGTAGTCTCTTTCAGAGGCAAAACATATACCACATAGGAGTTCATGTAGAACTTCCTAGTTGTTGAGAGTTGTTGAAGCTGCTCGAGATGGTGCTGCTGATGATCTCCGCCCATTCAAAACGTTGATCAGAACATTTTTGCTCATTGTTTCTAAGTATCTGAGCATCCATTTGTGAAAATAATGGGCATCAGGAAGCCCAAACACCCTACTCAGGAAGGTGATGGTGTCACTCAACTCTTCTGAGAAGTCACTGCGATGAATAACTTATGGCCACCTAGTTATCACCTTCTTGTTTTTCAGATATACTTCATTCATAAGCTACATGCATTTGTCTTCATTTTCATTCCATGCTTTTATGCAGTCTTCTTGGCTTATTGCCACAAAATGCCGGTGGTGGGGGATACCCAACATGATTTCAAAGTGCCAGGCAGTGAGGTTGATTATTACCTCACCCTTCTCATTTTCGACACATCTTGTGTCCTTATTGTAAAATGACCCACCACCATCATGAACTCGTTGTTTACCGTGCACTCACGGGAATTCCCAGTAGCGAAATGTAAACCACTGCCGACCAATTTGTCCATCCATGGACTACCTGTGACCTTCTTAGTTCTAGCCCAGAAGTCCTCCATATCAATATGACCAAGTTCTGAATCCCTGATGTCCAGGTCACACTCTGCAAGGGATTCAGGCATCCTGACCCTTTGGTATTTGTACTTCATTTCTTCTTCTATGAGTTTGGCCTTACCCTTAGACTTGGTTGGCTTCTTACTTGATGAAGACATGTGTGAATCTGAGTTCAGCTTTGATCTACAAGAAGAAGCAGGGAAGTCCATCGCAGAAGAGCCATGTTAGCTTATTAAATCATCCATCAAAGCTTTACAGAATGAAAATTTATCAATTTACAAGCCTCTGGGCACAAGGCGCAATTCTATTGTAGGTTGCAGGGTCAAAAAAGCAAGGCACACTTCTGGAGAGTGTTGCATGGAAGAAAACAATGCAAAAAGGGGCGCAGGGCATAGAAATACTACACACAACATTCAGATGTTGGTGTCATAGGATGTGTGCTTGCGCCATATGAAGGGTTTTAATAGGCATGATTATTTTGGTGTTGCAAGGATTCAGGGTGTGCCTTTAGCGCAGATATGGTGGTACATGTTGCAAAACATTATGATGTGCCAAAGGGCACAGTTCAAAGGGTGCATCATTGAGTTAAGGTGCGCCAAGGTTTGAGCTTTTGCATGGCGTGGGAAAGGTCTGCATGACATTCAAATGTAGGTGTAGGTGTGGTTGCGCTTGCACCTATGTTAGGTTTTAAGAATTTTTATAAGGCACGGGAAAGATGCATGTTGTAAGTGGGGGACAAGTGCACCTTTTTGCGTGACTGTGTTTAGTGTAACAAATGATGGCATTTGTGCCAAAGAAAAAAATAGTGGGTTTGATTGCAATAACTTTAGATTTTTCACTTTTTTGGCAGGTTTTGTGGTTTTTTCTCTTTCCAACACAGATTTTTTTCAGTGAGGGGAAAAGAGGAAAAGAGGGTCAGGATTCATTTTTGAGACAAGGCCTCCCAGGTTTAGCAGATCTGGAAGGAGGGTAAAACCGGTTTAAAGGTGGGTTGATTTGCAAAATGGGCAGGGGTTGTATTACTTCTTAGGTTCATTTTCTTTTTTTTTTTAATAATAAAACCTCCAAAAACAACAAAAAACCCCACAACAAATCACAAGAAGAGCAAGGACCACTTACCAGAATATATATAGATGGAGGAAATGATGTGGGGTCCACGAATATGACGAAAAGCACACACACATGATGGCACAGAGCGCTGACAAATGCAGAAGAATAACTTTTTCACATTTTTTCAATCATGAAAATGACAGGTCGGATGCGCCTATTTATAGAAAAAGGTGCAATAAATGCACCACCAAATTTTTGCAAGGCGCACCTAGGTAGATGCCAACATGAAAATATTTGCACCCTAGGCGCGGATTTGGGACTTGTCAACATTGTTTTTTTAGCACTTTGGCACACCATTCAAGGGGCAAACATTTTGAATGTCGACAAGATGGCACATGTGCCTTGGCACAGGCTTGAAAGGCATCATGGGAAGGCACAACATTTGGAATGTCGACACTCCAAAGGATGCCAAAGGAAAGGAGGGGGCACAATTTCATTTGATGTAACATGAATAAAAATTATGCCCAACCAAAAAAAAAGGACCAAATGACTAAGTTCAAAAACTAGATTTTTCGAAAGGGATTTTATGCCATTCCAAATGCTAAGGGACCTCAACGGGAACCAAAACAAAAATTTGGTATGGTTACCTACAAAATTTCCCTTATCAATTTTACAGATAACAACCGCTCTCTTTCTAGGACTATCTTTGAGCGAAGCTTAAGGGTAGAGAATCCCAGATTACATGTGCCTATCCATTGGGTTACAGAGTCAAAAACAAGGGAAAAAAAAAAGGAAAACACACAACCAACAAAAGCAAACATGACAAAAAAACAAACACACAACTAAAGCAAATTGTACAAAGAAGAGAGCAAGCTCTACTTCCTAAATATTTTGAGATGTTGCCCACTATAGGGAAGCGGAGCTCAATTCCATCTAGATACGAGAGATAGAAGCTATTCTCTCCATTGAGCTTTTGATCTTGAAAGGCCCTTTCCAAAGGGAGTCAAATTTTCCATGCATGCCCTTTGGCTCTCTTCGCTTGTCCCATAAAAGGATGAGATCTCCCACCTAGAAATCCCTCTGCTTAGCCTTTTTATCGAATAGTCTCTTGACTTGACTCTGATGTTCGGTGATCCTATCGACCACTCTTACTCTCTTTTCTTCAAGTTCTGTTAGATACATGACCCTCTTTTCAAGAGAATTCTGAAAGTCTCATCTTCGATCGCTCGTGCCAAGCGCAGAGAAGAAGTTCCACAGAAATGGGAAGCTCAACATCGATTCCATATAACACTTGAAAAGGTGACATACCGAGAGACCTCTTTGGAGTAATACGGTCTACCCACAAAGCATCATACAATGACTTGTGCCAGACCACTGATTCTCATCGACTAGCTTCCGTATGATGGTTACTAAGTTCTTATTACTGGATTCTACCTGACCATTTCCCTGGGGTAATAATCTGAGGCATGGGCCAAGGTTATCCCGTATTCATAGAAAAACCAATAACTTCCCGTGAGGAGAAGTTGAAGCATTATCAACAATGATCTTGTGGGATGCCAAACCTCACAATGATATTTTCTTTGATGAAGTTACAAACAACTTCAGAGGTGGCATTCTTAATAGGTATGGCCTCCACCCATTTGGTGAAGTAATCTATTACTGTTAGGACATAACTATGTCCGGCACTTGATTGGGGATGTAGTGCTCTGATAAATTCAATTCCCCATTTCCTAAATGGTTCATCAATAATGACGGCCCGAGGGGAAAAGTAGCCAATTTTGGTTTGCCAACAAACTGTTGGCAGAGCTCACATTTTGCTACCCAGGTGGCTGTATCCTGAAATAGTGTTGGCCAATAGTACCTAGCCCGATGATCTTATGTGCTATCATAGATGAGGAGAAGTGACCACCGCAGGTGAGTCATGAAAACTTTCAAGCAATTTGATCTAGCTACGGTTTGTCAACACATCGCAAGAAGACGCCATCAATACCACGTTTGTATAAACCGTCATCCCATATGACATATCTGGCTGCCCTGAGCTTTATAGTCCACTTCTCCTTTGAAGTTAGATGAGGTGGGACACTCACCATAGGTGAGAAAGAAAGTGATATCAGAATACCATTCATCGCTAGTCGCAACAAATAGAACCATAGGCAGAGAATCAACTTTCTTTAGTTTACCTTGCACTCCATCGATGCAATCAACTTTCTCTTTAGGGACCTCTGAACCTTTGTTTTCAGCCATAAGCTGACATAGGCCCTTGCCTCTTACCAGCTTGGTTGGTTTTATGTCTAGATCATACTCCTGGACCTTTGCGATCCAATTCCCTCGTAAGCTTCCTAACTCCTGTTGAGTTAGGATAGACTTGACTGCCATGTCAGGAACCAACGACTACCGTATGAGAGTTTAGGATGTAGTACCGAAGTTCTTGACTGCTTTGACAATGTGAAGGCATGCTTTTCTAACTGAGACATCTTCAATTCATGAGGCTTGAGAGGAGAGCTCATGAACGCGATTGGAGATTCAACATCCTCATAATTCTTTTGCATTAAGATGGTTGATACAATATGCTCAGATGCATAACTGTACATGATAAAATCCTTGAGAAGTCAGACATACCAGGATGGGTGCATGGGCAACGGAGGCTTTTATATCCTCAATGATGACCTTTCCTTCTTCGCTCCACCGGAAATTTTGTGACCCTTTCATCATATTTGATATGTGACGAGTCTTTTCAAAGAAAGTCGAACAAAGCGTCTGAGAAAATTCACTTTTCCAAGAAGGAGTGAACACCGGTCTTGCTTGTGGGTAAGGTAAGGTTCTGAATAGCCTTAACCCTTTCGACATCTATCTTTGTTCCTTCCTTACTGACAACGTGTCCCAAAAATTTCCTTCAGTGACCCCGAAAATAGACTTTTTTAGATTTAGGGAAATCCCGTGTTCTCAACATCTAATCAATACTTGCTCCAAATGATCACAATGATCACTTCACTTTTTAGAGAACACAGTTAAGTCATCTAAATAAACTATGATGACCTTTCCCATCATACCTTTGAATGCAAGTCCATTGCTCACTGAAAGGTGGCACCAACATTGGTCAAGCCAAAAGGCATCCTACTATAGGTGAATGTGCCCTCAGGGAGTAGTGAATGTTGTTTTGAATCGGTCTTCAGGTGAGACCTCAATCTGATTATAGCCCGAAAAACCATCAAGCATGGACAACATCTCTCGAACCAGGTTACTACTACCTACGTAACTTGATCCATTATAGGGTAAATGGGTAGTTGTCCTTCAAGGACCCCTGATTCAGTTTGAAAAAATCTACGCATATGCGTATCTCACCATTCTTCTTTCATACTGGTACGATGATGTTTTGACCTAGGTACTATGATGGATAGGAAAGATAATCCTCATCCAACATCTTCTATATTTCCACCTAGATGGTACCCAAGATCTTGGGATTATAGTGCCTCTATTTCTGGTGAAAAGGTTTGACATCATCTTTTAACGGGATGTCATGTTGAACGTCCTTCGGCTTGAAAGACTTTAGATCGGCATAAGACCATGCCAATACGTCCATATATTTCTTCAGCAATTTGACAAACTTCCACTTTTCTTCGGGTGTGCAACATTTCCCAATGTTCACAAACTGGATGTTCCATAGTACCCAAGTTGACCGATTTCGGTTTCTGGAGAGGAGTTAGGGATCATCTTGTCACTTCTTCTTGACAAAATGATCATGTTTGTCAAACAATCATTCCAGAGAGACTAAACCTTTGGAATTTTATTTCCCTTGAGCTGACATATGCCATCACCTTCTTTTGATTCATTTGCTTGATCAAGATAGATTCACAACATGCAGAAGTAGATCCTTCAAAATGAAGCTCACTAAAATTTTTTGCTTTCTCTAGAAAGGCAATAAGTTGATTGTCATCATTGAATACCTGCCAGTGCTGAGAATTGTCTGGCACGCTTGGGTGGAAGACTACCTCAATGGTATATGTGTCCATCTTCAACCCTGGGTGAGGGAGCATAGAGATGCTGAGACGGCCAATGAATCGGCCATGTCATTCTGAGCTCTTGGAATGGCTTTTATTGAGAAAGTGTCAAATTCCTCAATGTTGTCCCATACCGCATTGTGGTAATGTCTGAGCCTTTCATTCTTTACTTGGTATATTCTTTTCACTTGATTAACGATCAGCTCAGCATCACCCTGTACTTTTAGGTTCTTAATTCCCCTTTCTTTTTAGCTTGCATGCCAAGTAGCAAAGATTCATATTCAGCAGTATTATTTGTATTGAAAAACTACAACTTGAAAGAGAGAGGAAAAATCTCCTCTTCAGGAGATATTAGCACAACTCCAGCACCGCATCCGCTAGTTGCACAACTGCCATCAAACTGCAATGTCCATATCTTGTTAAGGTCCTCCTCCTAGATGAGAACGTCCATTTTATCAGACTCAATAGATAAGAAGTAGTTCCCCATCCCTGATGATTCAAAGAGAATTTGGGCTTTGGGGTCGTCGAATTGGTGACCAAGTACTTCTTTTGTGATTCAGCTCCAATGTCTGCATTACACCCTTGACGGGGATTCTAACTTGACCACCATATGAATCTCTCCACCAACTTCTCTACAAAATATTCTTCCTAGTAGAATTCCATATGCCACTGGGATATCAACAACGAGGATGGTCATCTTTACTCTTTTCTCTGGGAACGCCGCAAAGGCAAACTGTGCATCTTTGATCTGACCAATCAATGGAACCTGTTTGGTTTCCATGGAGTAACATCTACCAAAAGGCTTGGTAAGAGTGAGGCCCAAAGCATGGGTGACCTTTTCCAGCATGACATTATCGGAAGCCCCAGAATCAATTATGCAGTTGCTTAGCTTGTGACCATTGATTAGGAGGGAGAGATAAAAAGGTTCAATTTTTCCTGATGCGGAAGTCGAGGCAACATTTATGCGAGATGCAGGAGGAGTGGAAAGGATTCCTTTAGGGGAGGCATGAATGGGTACGATAGCTTGGCTTTGGATATATTCAATCAATCTTACAAGCTACTCAGGGTTAGACTGAAGATATTCAGCTTTAGACATTTGAATCTTGGTCTTTTTAGCATGATCGATTATATCGAATGAGGCCAAGGGTTATGTTGATGAAGGAATGAGTCCTCACTTCACGATGGTAGGGGTAGGGTTACTGGTCTTTATGGGAATAGAAGAAGGCTGATTTGGAGGAGAGATGGGAGGAAAATATTTTTTCGTAAAAGACTTAATAGGAGGTTGAGCAGAAGAGGATTACCTCTTTTAGCAATGGTTGAGGCGTGTTTGACACAACCCTTCTCTTTTTGTATCCTCAAGCAACTTCTACTTCTTTTCCTGGGAGCGGTGAAAACAACATATGATTGTCCACTTGCATACCCTTGGGTACCCTCTTCTTCATCAGATTCCTCATCTTCAAATTCCATATACCCAATCGTAGAGTCGCCAGTCTGGTTCACCGACATCTTGATCATCTTCACCCTGCGATGAAGGTTCTTCATAATTTTTCTCCTCTTCTTCGACCTCGACTAGGGCATTGACCGAGGGGCCTCAAGTGCCAACCGTGGAGTAGTTACAGCAAACGTGGCCTTTGTGGGGCATTGTTGGAAGTGAAATTTCTCCGTGGGATATCCCGGTATGAAGTGTTAGGAGAAGCTTGAGCTAATTGCTTCTTTAATGCGAGCAAGTCATTTTCCATCTTCTGGAATGTCGATCTGATGAAGTGGCTTGAGAAGGAGTTGAAGCTTTAGGCTTGGATGGCTCTCATTTTAACTCACCAGATATAAGTAGGTTATCTTCTATCCGAATGGCTGCAGCTTGAGCGAGAACCAGGGTGGTGATTTGTTCTTGTAAGAGTAAGAAACTTACTCTTGAGCTCATGGCATTCACAAAGAAACACTTCTATTTTCTGGTGTGGGCAAAGCATGGCAGGCAGCACACAGTTAATTAGTGAATTGAAATGAGTGATAAAATCATGCATGGTTTCATTGACTTCCTTCTTCAGGTGAGTGATCTTTGACAGTAATGCAAATGCATCTTCTGAAGGCTTATACCTATCTTCAAATGCAGTTCATAATGTGGCCCAACTGGTGATAGATCCGGCCGAAAAATGTTGGAACCACTCTATTATGGGTCCTCAAAGGTCTCTAGAAAGAGGCGTACTGACACATCTTCATGGGTCACATCCAGGATGCTGCATGACATAATGAATGCAGATATATGTGAATCCATGCTTTGGTTTCCACTCCCATCAAATCTTGGGAAATTCTTGCGGTTTCCATGAGGGAGTGTGTGAACAGGATGTGGCAATGCAAGAGGGCCCATAGCATTTCCCCATGGTACTACCATTTGAAAATATGGAAAGAGGACACGAGCCGGGAGGGTGTTCCACTAAGCAACAGAGCACTGCAAAGGGATGTGGAGGCTCCTTGTGAAAAATGGTTCTTTCATGGGGGCGAGACACTTCTGGCTGACCGATCAGCTGAACTCAGTGATGAGAAGCATGCTGGTGTAATACTAAAGTTATGCCTTTGAAGTAGATCAAAAATAGGATCAACTTCTCCATGAGCTCTCCTACTACGAGTAAATGGCTCACCCGCCAGTGTATCTTTCAGATCTGTAATGTTTTTAGAGCAGATTTAAAAACTCTTTTTGGTTGTACTTGCTGATTTTCTGATTTTTCTACAAAAATCAGCAGCATGTACTTTTCTAAATATTTAATTTTATCCTCTTTTGAAAACCGATTGTGGTTTAATGACAAAGATCAACGAGGATAAAATGATGGTTAACTTAGTAAGCTGATTTTTGATCTTAGAGTTGACTTTTTGCAAGGGTTTGAAATTATTTGTAAAACTGTCAGAATCTCAGATCTACGGAAATATATGGGTTTTTGTAAAAACTCAACGAACTAAAGATCTCTAACTAGCCCAGATCTATGGATCTCTGAAGAAAATTTTCAGTTTGGATCACTTTTGCAAAAATTTTGGATTTTAAGCAAAGAGTTAAGATTTGCAAACAGGTAGTGATTTTTAGTTTTATCTATTTTCTTAGTTACCTTAGCAACTTTAAAAACTGTTAGTGTCTTTTAACTAACACAACACTCACATAGATCTGGTTCTTTCCCCAATAGAGTCACCAAAAACTATTGGTCCGAAAATCTGTCGAGAGGGCAGATCTATGGATAGATGAGCCAACAAAGGTGTGTGGCATAGCCCTCTTTGAGACAACAAAAAGTGAAACTTGGTTTATTGCTATTCTACCAGCAAGAATCTGCACAAGTCCTACAGTATTCTACCTTCAGGGGTTTGGGATCTCATCCCAGTAGGGGTATTTCCAACTGTGAATAGAAAGGAATGAAGGGAGGAATAGAGATAGGATAGATCCGAAGGGAGAAAAGAAATGAATTCCAAAGCAGAAAGGTCAGAGGGTTTATGTTTTGGGTTGGTAGTAAACAGAGCCAAACCTACTTGCATAAACGAACAAAGCAATACTGATGAGAAAATGACAAAAAGTAGAGATAGATCTAATAGAAAAATAACATAGATCTAACTTAAGAAAGATCTAATGCACATAACACATCCATTGAGCACAAAGTCTTAATTTCTGTATTAATATTTTCTGTTACAAAAAGTACAAAGCCTTTTCCTTCTCACTTCTATTTTTCATCTAAAAAATGTTCACCACTTGAATACAACAAGTATCCAAGTATATATAGAAGGAGAAGGAGAAAGAAGGAAAAAAGGAACCAACAACTATTTACAAAATATTTACAAAATATCTAAAAGTCAACTATTGACTTTGGGGCAATTTGGTGGATGACAACATCCCATGGTGCAACATGGATGATGTCATCATTTGTGCCAACATACTTTTAAATACTTTACAAAAATGGGAACAATCCCAGAGGAAGGAGCCTATTCGTCATCATCCCGTGGCTGGAAAGGAGTATCCTGTTTCTACTCAGGAGAGGAAATGTGAAATTGAGCACGATACTCCATGAACTTGCTAATCATCGGTTGAAGTTGATCCTGAGCAGGACCCTTGGTGTGATCACCGATGACCTCACAAGTCTCCCATTCATCTCTGAGTCTCTCTGGGAGCTTGAAGTATTCATTACCTACCTCCATCAGGTATCCAACAAAATCACAAGCAGGCCAAAGGTTGTTGATAGATTCTGCATCAAAAGTGGCTTCTGACCCTAAACCTTGTGACGCGATCTCCTTGAAGAGCCGAATAGTGTCATCTACCTTCCTCAAGGCGTATGATGGGGTGAGCAAGCCCGAGACATCCTTAGGATGATCTGCTCCATTTGATGCATTGCATCCAAGGCTTCCTCCTTGATTTTATCAATTTTCTCCAAGACAAATTCCATCTGGTCAACCCGATAGTCCAAAGCAGCAAGGACTTTGTTGGGTGCTCTTGGGTGATCGAAGACGCCAAATTTTACTAAGTCATCGACTGGGCAGTCGAGCATCTTCTGGAATGTCTCATGTTGTAACCTGGCATGGTCCAACTCTTCGAGATAGGTCCTACAATCACCTGGAGTTCCTTATTAGCCTGATCAATATTTTGATATAGCTCATGAACTTTACAATCACTTCCTCACTATCCTTGAGGATCTGGTCTCTCCAGGTAGATACTACCATACCTTGCTCACCAATCTTGGCATACTCATTTATCTTTTCCTGACTAAGGGCCTCAGGAGTTTCAGTGGTAGCTACAGGAGGTGCACTGCCCATTTTCTGTAGGGCTTGGAGAAGATGTTTGTTCTGTTCTTTCAGTATCCTCTTCTCTCCTTTGCTTCCTTGAAGCTTTTTGCAAAGGGCATCCACTGCAGATAAGGCCTCTCCTCTGTAGGCTTTCTGAGGATGTTCCCATTGTGACCTGTGTCACTGTATAATCTGTAGGAGACAGATCTTTTTTATCCTTTGTGGGATCAGGGTATGCGATCTCCATAACCCTTTCACCTGAAGCACTTTGAGAGAAGTGGGTTATTGGCTTTTTCTTCTTAGCTCCTTTTGTTGGAATGACGAGAAGTCCATAGGTGTAATGGGGACTTTCCTCTTGTGCTGGCTCAGGTGTTTGGAGATCCATTCTGACTTAAGGGAGTGTGACCAGAGGAAGGAGAGGGAACGGGGTAGAAGAAGGAGCAACTACAGTGAACATGGGGAAATGTGTCAAGACACTTTGTGGTGGCATTGATAAAGAAGCCAACCCTCCAATGCTCACAGGGGGGTAGGAGTCACTGTAGGAGAGGAAACCATGGGGGTGGAAGGGATCTGAGAGATGAGGGAAGAAATGTTGGGGGACAGATCCGCGAGGGAAGAGAAGATGGAGGAAGAGGAAGGGGGAACAATAGAAGATGGGGAGAAGACACAACCAAAGGAGTGGTTGCTTGAGTGACGTGAGGAGGGGAAGGAGGAGTGGAGATGGGATGGTGGGAACTTCACTAGTTACAGTAGTGGGCAACATCCTGAGTGGATGTGCCCATTGGAACACTTACCGCTTCTTCTTCTTTCTCAGGGATACCAGCTTACTACCTATTCCTCAAGTGGTGGTGGGAGGACTCTCAGAGCTTCCTCTCCGAGAGCAATGCTTGATTCTCCTCTTTGTCTTTCCCTTTGCCCTTTGGCAAGTGCTTTGGCTTAGCAGGTGCATCACCCAAAGGAGACGTGGTGAAGTCTACCCCAAGGTAGATGAGACCATTTTTCCTGCACCAATGCTCTGTGCACTGCAGAGTGCCTTTAACCCTTTCCTCAATAGTCTGAGGTGCCTTTGTTCTATCAATCTTAGAAAATGGCCAATTGTCCCCATCCGTATCTAGATAGACCTGATCAACTTCTTGATCAGTCACTTGGAAACCTTTCGAGACAATGGCCACACCATATTGGATGATCTCTGCCAGGGCCAAGTGGGAGTGATCCTTTCTTCTGAGCTCGACTCATGATACATACATATCGATATAGATATATCTTCGATCTTGTGGGGGATGTGAATCGATCAAGCTTTTCCCTTAGAAGGAAATTGAGGATCAAAGGTTGGCCTTGCTGGAAATTGTGTTTCAAGTTGAGCAACTCCAGCTCCGCAAACATTTCCTAGGATTTGCTATGAGAAGTGTAGGTGTACCTACCCACTGTGAGGGGGAATGGAGTTCCACCCTTCTTTCTTTTCAGACACTTCTCGTGGTATGTGATAAGCTATCTGATAGCTCCAATAGGATCAACTTGGGTCCCGCATACCTCGGTAACTTGGTGGGCTCCCCAAGAAGTTGCAGCTCTGAGATAAGTGAAAGTGGGGAATTACATAAATAATGCCCCCCACTTCTCTGATGGTAGTAACCACGCTCTTGGTCATCCGACCGTGAGTCATATTAGGCCTCAAGAGGCAGATGATGCCGTAGAAGAAGGCATCATTGATCTTGCTGAATTATGCGATGTTGTTTTCCAGTCTCAACTCTAGATAATACTCATATATTCTTACTGGGGCCACACCCCACATCGACTTAGTGCTGGGTAGTCTCTTTCGAGGTAAAGAACATATACCACGTAGGAGTTCATGTAGAACCTCCCAGTTGTTGAGAGTTGTTGAAGCTTCTCGAGATGGTGCTGCTGATGATCTCCGCCCATTCAAAACGTTGATCAGGAACATTTTTGCTCATTGTTTCTAGATATCTGAGCATCCATTTGTGAAAGTAATGGGCATCAGGAAGCCCAAACACCCTACTCAGGAAGGTGATGGTGTCACTCACTCTCCTCTGAGAAGTCACTGCGATGAATAACTTATGGCCACCTAGTTATCACCTTCTTGTTTTTCAGATATACTTCATTCATAAGTTGCATGCATTTGTCTTCATTTTCATTCCATGCTTTTATGCAGTCTTCTTGGCTTATTGCCACAAAATGCCGGTGGTGGGGGATACCCAACATGATTTCAAAGTGTCGGGTGAGGTTGATTATTACCTCGCCCTTCTCATTTTCGACACATCTTGTGTCCTTATTATAACAACGGCCCACCACCATCATGAACTCATTGTTTACTGCACTCACGGGAATTCCTACAGTGAAATGTAAACCACTACCAACCAATTTGTCCATCCATGGACTACTTGTGACCTTCTTAGTTCTAGCCCAGAAGTCCTCCATATCAATATGACCAAGTTCTGAATCCCTGATGTCCAGTCACACTCTGCAAGGGATTCAGGCATCCTGACCCTTTGGTATTTGTACTTCATTTCTTCTTCTGTGAGTTTGGCCTTACCCTTAGACTTGGTTGGCTTCTTACTTGATGAAGACATGTGAATCT
Organism: Taxus wallichiana var. yunnanensis; assembly: GCA_018340775.1. Classification (NCBI taxonomy): domain Eukaryota; kingdom Viridiplantae; phylum Streptophyta; class Pinopsida; order Cupressales; family Taxaceae; genus Taxus; species Taxus wallichiana. Next base: position 65,044,351 of record CM031239.1, on the reverse strand, counting down.
GAGTTCAACTGCTGATCTACAAGAAGAAGCAGGGAAGTCCATCACAGAAGAGCCATGTTAGCTATTAAATCATCCATCAAAGCTTTACAGAATGAAAAGTTATCAATTTACAAGCCTCTGGGCGCAAGGCGCAATTCTATTAGTAGGCTGCAGGGTCAGAAAAGCAAGGCACACTTCTGGAGAGTGTTGCATGGAAGAAAACAACGCAAAAGGGGCGCAGGGTGCAAAAATACTACACACAACATTCAAATGTTGGTGTCATAGGATGTGTGCTTGCGCCATATGAAGGGTTTTAACTAGGCGTAGATTATTTTTTTGATGTTGTAAGGATTCAGGGTGTGCCTTTAGCATAGATATGGTACATGTTGCAAAACATTATGATGCGCCAAAGGGCGCAGGTTCAAAGGGTGCATCATTGAGTTAAGGTGCGCCAAGTTTTTTAGCTTTTGGCGCGCGCAAAGAAAGGTCTGCATGACATTCAAATGTAGGTGTAGGTGTGGTTGTGCTTGCACTGTGTTAGGTTTTAGGAATTTTTATAAGGCGTGGGAAAGATGCATGTTGCAAGTGGGGACAAAGTGCACCCTTTGGCACGACTGTGTTTAGTGTAATAGAACGATGGTTTGCATTTGCACCAAAGAAAAAAGTGGGTTTTTGATAATAACTTTAGATTTTTCCTTTTTTGATAGGTTTGTGGTTTTTAACTCTTCCAACATAGATTTTTAGTGAGGGGAATAGAGGAAAGAGGGTCAGGGATTCATTTTTGAGACAAGGCCTCCCAGTTTAGTAGATCTAGAAGGAGGGTAAAACCGGTTTGAAGGTGGGTTGATTTGTAAAATGGGGGCAGGTTGTATTACTTCTTAGGTTCATTTTCTTTGTTTTTAATAATAACAACCTCCAAAAACAACACAAAAACCCCACAACAACAACACAAGAAGAGCAAGGACCACTTACCAGGAATATATAAGATGGAGGAAATGATGTGGGGTCCACGAATATGACGAAAAAGTGACACACGGGGCTGACAGGAGCGCTGACAAATGCAGAGAATAACTTTTTCACATTTTTTCAATCATGAAAATGACAGGTCGATGCGCCTATTTATAGAAAAAGGTGCAATAAATGTGCCACCAACTTTTTTTAAGGCACACCTAGGTAGATGCCAACATGAAAATATTTGCACCCTTTGCGTGGATTTGGGTTGTCAACATTGCTTTTTCAGCGCTTTGGCGCACCATTCAAGGGCACAACATTTTGAATGTCGATAAGATGGTGCATGTGCCTTGGCATAGGTTTGAAAGGTGCATCATGGGAAGGTGCAACATTTGGAATGTCGACACTCCAAAGGATGTGCCAAAGGAAAGGAGGGGGCATAGTTTCATTTGATGTAACATGAATAAAAATTGCACCCAACCAAAAAAAGGACCAAATGACTAAGTTCAAAACTATATTTTCTGGAAAGGGATTTTATGCCATTCTCGTAATCCTCAAGGCCTTGGCTGAAGAATGCAATAGGTTGTTCTAGTCCTTCTCTATTCTATTGCACCAAGATTATGGAGATGGTATCCAAACCACAAAAGGCATAAAGAAATAAGTCTTTGGAGAAGTCTGGATTAATGAGAGTTGGAGCTTTAGATATTTCCTTCTTGATAGATTTAAAACTCTCTTTTCCCTTCATTGTCCATTTGAATGACATATTATCATTCAACATCATTGTTAATGGCTTCACAATCATGAAAAACTTTGGCATGAACCTTCGTAAAAATTTAACCCTCCCAAAAAAGCTTTGGATAGCCTACTTATGGCTTAAAAACAAGAGAGCACTCGATGGCTTCAACTCTTTCTGAGTTAATTTTCAACCCCTCCTTAGACACAATGTGGCCTAAGATATTTCCTTCATGAGCTAGGAAGATACACTTCTTGGGATTCAAAGACACTCTGAATCTTCTAGCATCTTTGGAACACTTTCTTGAGGTGAAAGAGATGACTTGCCACATTATTTGAAAACACTTTGTGATGTCTTCTAAGTACACAAGAACTATTTTGTTCAATAACCCCTTGAATGCCATGTCCATAGCCCTCTGAAATTTTTCCTTAGCGTTCGACAACCCGAATGGAATTTTCCTATAGGCATAAGTGCCCCATTTTTTGGTGAAGTTCATTTTGAATTGATCCTCCTCTTTCACCATGACCTAATTATAGCTCGAATATGCATCCGAGGTAGAGAATCTTTCTCGAGTGGCTACTACTGCAATATCTTCTCCATAGAGAGAAGTGGATAGTGTTCTTTGAGAGATGTCTAGTTTAGATCCCAAAATCTACACACAACATGATATCCCTATTCCTTTTCTTGACTGGCACCAAATTTTCAACCATACTTGAGTATTTGATCGAGAATATTATGCTTTCCTCAATGAGCTTGCTCAAGTCCTTCTTTATGAGAGGATATATATGAGGATTGACTAGTTGTTACTTCTACCTAACGAGTTTGGCTTCTAGGTCCAATTCAATTGTGTTATGCCAACATTGGATTAAATCCCCTCAATTCCTCATAGTTCTAGGAAAACACATCTGGGAATTCTCAACAAAGCTGCATGAAATCAGACTTCTCTTGTTTAGTACTCACCCTACCAATTTGGAGCACTTTACCTTCTCCAACCAAAATAGGCTCTGAGTCTTCTCTTTTGACCTAAATGTTTGTCTTTTCTTTTCTGAACTTATCATTTTGGTTGAAGATTGATTCTAGAGTAAATAATCCCTTAGGAAGCTTGTTCATCTATAGTTGCACCACTTGATCCCTATATTGCTGCTCTAACTTCTCCTAATTTTTAGTTGAGAACCCACCTCATTCCTTAAAAAAATTAATGATTTGTTGATCACTCTCAAACACTTTCAAACTTGTGTTATTATGTCCTGTATAGCCACCTTATAAGGACATGGATATGTGGTTGTGTTTTATCTCTTTTAATACTATCAACCACATCAAATGTCACTTCAATTGCCGCAAGCTTGTCTACAATCTCGTTCTTCTTCCTTGGCATGGTCTAAATATTGAATTCTTCAAGGTCTTCAATTTGATCCCATACTCGATGCTTGTAGGCTTTGAGCAGATCATTTTTGGTTGTATGGGACCCTCTAACCTAGTTCACAATCAACTCACTATCCCCAAACACTTGCAAGTTTTTATGCCCCTCTTTCTTACCCAATGCAATCCATGGATCAAAGCTTCATAATCAACTATATTATTTGAACAAGTAAACTAAAAATGGAAATCTGATTAGAACTTCATACTATACCGTGACAAGAGCATAACACCTCCTCCAACACCTTTCCTACTCCTTGAACCATCAAAGAATAGTTGGCATACTTTGTTATCCTCCTTCTCATCCGACTTGGTGATGCTACAGAGAGGTGAATTCTCCTCATGTAAGTAATAAACTCCCAACTCATCTTCTTCCATTTCTCTATAGGGATCAAAATCATGCCTCTTATGAGCCCAGTCATCAAACATTAAATTCTGGAATGCTTCCAACCTTAGTGTTTGCCTCCTGAGCCTCCAAGCACTCCTCTTGATCAAATATGGTACAATTTACATTGATTGGGCTTGACACATGAGGCTCAATGTGGAAGTTGGAAATTAGCTCCAACCTAATTATAGCTTTGGCTCTATATCTTGTCCTGAATATCATGTGGGACCAAGCTGATAAGTACCCACCAATTTTGGTCATGAAGTCCCTTGACAAGCATAAGGTGAAGAGTGGTGGAAAATCAATAACCGACACATCTTGTAAAATTGTGACATTGGGACATGCATGCAGCATTAGACTCAAGTCTTTGATGACTCCCACCATTCCCACTGTTGTCCCATCTAGTTGTACCACTCCTTTAGAGACCGGTTCATACTTTAGGCCCAACTTATCTGTAATTTTCTTTGGCATCACGGATTTGTTTTCTCTTGAATCGATCATGAAATTGTGCACCAAGTTATCCCCAACAATCAAGGACACATAAAATGGTGGAGGCTTCAAATTTTTACTTGGTTAACCTCCTTCCTGTTGCACCGTATTTGTGATAAATTTCTCTTTATTTTTAGAGGATCCATTCGAGGTGGACCAATTGGTCATTTATGCTTACAAAAATCCCGATGTCTTGGGATTGCAAAGTGAATCCCACATGGAAATGTTGACATGTGTCTTCTTCATTTGATCAATGATATTGAAAGGGGATGGGTTTTCCTTTTTCTTCCCGTTATTTGGTATGATTTTTTCCAAAACTTGCGTTGGTCCATGAGCTGCAACAATTGGTACCCTAGACCGATTCTCCACATTTAGGATTGCTACACCATTTACCTTACGTTGGTTTTGTACATTAGGAGTTACATTTCATCTACTAACTCCTTGTTGTGTGATAGTAGGCTGAGAAACACCCACATTTGATGATTTTCCTTCCTCTATATTCATTTTCTTTGACTGTGTATAGGTGGTTATACCTTAGAAATGAGATTGATTAACTCCACAAAAGTCATATGTTTGTCAATTGACCAGGTGGTTTCAATTGGAGGAATCTCTTGTTAGGTTGCTTGTTGGTTTTCTTCCTCACTTGTTTCTTAAGACACACCTACTATTTTCACCATCAATGCTTGATTCAGATAACCATTGAAGCATGTTGCTTGGTTGTGAGGCTAATTATAATGAAAACACCAATCATACTCTTGTGTCATGTTGTTATATATTAGAACTAAATCCCTAGATATTGAAGTTGTGTTTGAATTATAAGGCTGAAATGGCTTGGCAGTTTGAGACTACCCTTGACTCTTATTGTGCTTTGTTTCTTGAGTAGGAGGCATATTAGGCTGATATGGAGGCATATTCATTTGATCATGAGGTTGGTATGGTCTGAGCTGTGATCTTGCTTCCTTTTGATAGTCACCAACTCATTCCCCAAATTCTCGCAATCGCTTCATGAATTCTGCAACTCCTTGGAAGTACTAGAAGAAGTGGAGGCCTCACTATTGCTTTGATTTCTAGGAGCTGGAATGGGATTCAACTTAAGTTCTTGACTAGTAGTGGGATTTCCCATTTCTATATATAGAGGCATAGGTGGCCTAGGTGTGATATTTCCTACTTGAATCAAATAGTTTTGTGCCCTAATAGTTATGTCATAGGCCCATGGTAGTGTTGTCCCTCCTAAAGAATGAATCAACATAGCTATGTTTGAATTTAGAACCTTGAAGAAGTAGAGGAACACACCTAGGGTAATTATTCTCACGTCCATTGGAATCCTATCCTGTGTCTGTTGGAATCTAAAGTTTAAATTAGTCATCTGCTCATTTGGGGCCCTCTTGATTATGGTTAATTGTTCCAACAAATACATATTATCTCCTCTTTCCCCGAACTGATTACAAAGGGCTATGCATATTTGTTCCCAATTTGTAATGGACCATATTGTTAAGAACTTAAACCACTATAAATCCTTACCCTTGAAAGAGGAAGCTAACAACTTGACTGCAACATCCATTTCATTGATCTCATGGATTGCACAAAAATGACAATGTCCTGGATGTGATCAATAGGAGTTATAGGGTTTCCCCCTTGAAGAAGGGAATATTTTTTAATTCAAAAATTGGAATATGGTTTTGGGAATTGAGGGAAAGTGGACTACTGCCTGTGAAGTAGGTATTTCATGGTTCTTGTCATGGGTGTTGATGTGCCATTTTGATTGACCTGAGAACTCTGGCTGATTGAAGGAAGGTTCTACCTGGTGGAGGTGTTGATAAGGTTCTATCTAGTGGGGATAGATACCTTTATACTCTTCTTCCTATCCTTCCTCTACCTAGGGATAACTACAAATACTCAAAGACACCTTCTTCTCTTGCTCTAGACCAAGTTTGGATCCTTCTCATGTACTTGGGCCACTAGTACTGCTGAAACTAGTTGAAATCTAACCCTGGGAGTCACTAGATGTGTTGTTACGAAGCCGAAAAAGTCTAGAAATTCACAAATATGCACATCTAATCTTGATAAACTTGAAAAATTGACCTTTTTCCCACTGATCTTGTCAAAATGTTAATGTAAAATTACAACACCCTTGATAACTCAAGTGTGTGCGCATGGGCCATCATTGTAATCTGCATAACATGGGATTATCCTGTAGTGTGGGACCTTGTAAGTAGGATAATCCTTCGAAGAAATCCTGCTTCTTCTCCTAACCTAGTGCCAACTTCTCCAAAGTGTAAAGAATGGAAAACTAAACTAATCCTACCCTAATGATTTCCAAGGAGACAGGGATATAAAAATACATAAAAATTAAATCTACTCTAAGGGAAGGTGATGCACCAAGAAAGGGTGAGACAATTTGACAAAGTAAAAATAGGGAGTAAGAAAAGTCGAGAGGGTAGGTGGAGGTGACATATTCTAAAATAGTATTCAATTCCCCATATTCATGAAGCACAAAAATTAGAGATCTTGCAAAGAGAAGTAGAAACATACACAATATACCCACAAATTTAATGGGAGGCAAAAGATGCAATATAATTCGAGTTAGAGAAATAAATTTCCACAAAACACCAATTTTATTGCTAAAAACATACACAATCCATTACAAAATAGGCACAAGGAAAGAATCATTTACAAAATGCCTAAGTTTAAGGCCTTTGCCTTACAATAGATCTAGAATAGTTTTCACCGAGTTCCGTTGCATTACAAAATTCTCTCCTCAAAATGAGGATATAGGCAAATTTGTGCCACCAACCGGCAAGATGTATTAAAGAGGTATGGGGAGCCATATGATTTAGTACTTTGCTTGCATGGGCAGTCATGGTGCCATACTTCATTAAATCTAGTTGTTGAGTTATCATTCACCCACCTACCTTTGCCTAGCCTATGACTCATCTAACCATGTTGGTCGTCCAACCATGTTGAGTTGACGGACATCCACCTCATGGGCTATACAAATTTCTCTCGAGAAAAAAACTGACTTGCCCACAATCCATCCTTTATATATGGGTTATATGTTCATCTAACCATGATCCGTATAAATTTTGAGTGGGTTATCTAACATCATTGTCGTCCAAACTTGGGGGTTGGACGACCGCCTAACTTATAGGTCGTGCATCCCGGAAGAACTTCCCAACTTGATGATCACCATATGACACTTTGTAGGTTGTCCAATCTAGGGGTTTGACAACCATTTATCTCTACCCATATAACTGATGGGATTGGATGGTCGTCCCAAACCTATGTCGTACACTGTCACTTATCTGTCCCGGTAGTCATCTAGCCCTCAAGCCAGACACCGTCCAACCCGGGGTTGGACGGCCATATAATTTTTTTGTACCTAGGGTCGGATGGTCATCTAACCCATAAGCCATCCAACCTGGTAGGTTGGATGGTCATCTTACTTTTCCATCCAACCTCTAGCCAACCTATTGCGTTGATGAGCCACTCATCCATCTCGACAACCCATCCAACCTTGGGGTTGGACGGTCATTGTCCCTACAAACCATACACACATCCTCGACCGAGTTGATTCCAAAATAAGCCTAACCACCAAATTATCAACTTGACCAAGCCAAAACTTGAGCTACCCAAAAGATTGTGAAGCATTTCCTTTTTCCCCATCAACTCGCTAATGCTTCGACCTACTAAGTTGCCCATTTTGAAGGGGTGTAAAAATTTGATAACAACAATCATATATAAATTTGCCTTATGCTGGATCAAATGTACACATGGTGGCTATTTAGCATGATCAAATGTATACAAGGCGGCATTACATATCAAGCTCAATTTCTATACATGGCTTCACATAACAAGCCTAATTGCTATATTTGGATCACATAATAGGATCATGTTATAGTTTTATTCCATAAAACATTTTTTCCCTTACATTTGACACCAAAGGAATGCATGTGTATAGATTTTTGCTTTGATTTTTGATAAGTGCACCAAGTTCGGGGGCCAAAAAGAGGACAAGAAAGTGAAAATGAGAAATAATGTGATCACATTATGTTTTCTTTGGTTCGGTAATTCACGAACCTAAAACGCATACGCGTTATAACGCGTATATTTTTTTGAGCTATATGAAGTTTAGGAGGGTATGAAGGATCCATATTTACTAAAATAAATGTTATAATATAGAAGATAGATCTAATAGTTATAATCTAGAAGATAGTTTTTCAAAATCTAATTTGGTCAGTACTTACTCATTTTCATAATTTTAGCAATGACCTAAAACTTTCAGGCCATATATATTGTAGTTGGTCTTTATTTTGGTAAAACATATAGTGGTTGTATAGGTTTTTGACCTTCTGGATTGGATTTTGGTCCTACCACTGCTTGAATTGGTACCAATTTTGAAATTTGGTCCATAATTAACTTTAGTGACCACAAATCAGCTCTATGATGCTTGTCTACTTCTTACTAAAATGAGATCCTCACTTTATAGATAGAGGATTGCTCCTAAATGGGATTCCTATCCTATGGAAAAAATGAGGTGCTTCTAGTGTGCCTCATCCTTAATTTTTGATCACACTACTATGTGTTGAATGATTTTTACGAATAGTACCAAGTGAATTACATCAAGTGAACTCGGATGATTGCTCATTTCTTAGAAACAAGGTGCTCCATATAAATATCATCCCTTCACCTTTCCTAAATCTAAAATCATCCTTTCATGGAATCAAATTCAATATTATCATGCATGTATTTTCTCATATGTTTCTCATGGAGGTAAACGATGCCTTAATACTTGACACATGATGGTCTTGGATACCTCGATGGCATAACTAGCTTATTTTATCTTGGTCTTTGGAGAGATTTAGGTACAATGTCGAGTCAAGATATGATGATCATCAAGTCACTCCTTGAGCTCCATATTTCACCTTTAAATATTATTAATCCTTCATAATTCAATTTATTGACCAAGATGAAACGTGGTTGTTGATGAGGCCATAAATTGGCCATAAATTACCATTATTTTGTCCTTCCAAGTTACCTTTGAAAGTGGATTTAAATGTAATCTAGGAACTTATAGTTTTCTTAAGATATAATATAGGATATATATCTTATTCATTCTTTAGAAATCTTTTGTTATCTATTTTGTTGACTAATCCTATTGATTATTTGGGAAAAGATGCAATGTCTTATGTATGCAGCCATAAAGGAAAGATAATGCTAGTATTGAGAAAAGTGTAATTGATCATGGATGGTATATATAAACTCAAATCTTATTTCATATTCAGATTCCTCTCAAAAAATTATGCAATTTCAAAAAAATAATCATCTCAATCCGAGATCATATGCAAAAGTTATAGTTATTTTAAGTTCACTCCGAACTCGCGAGCTTAGTTCCTAACTCGCAGGCTTAGTTCCGGAACTCACAAACTTAGTTCCAGAACTCACATGCTTAGTTCTAAAACTCACAGAGTTAGTTCTGGAACTCACGGATTAGTTCTGAACTCGTAGACTTACTTCCGAAACTCACAGCTTACTTCCTAACTAAGCGTATTTTGACAGTTTTTTAGGAATTGTGAAAGATCAGAGAATCCAATGGAAAATATGAGAGAGGTTTTTGTTCATAGAAATATTTTTAACAAAAACCTCATTCATATTTTCTACAAGTATTACCAATGAAGAGAGATCTAACTTTTAGTGAGTTGTAGTCCGAGGAAAAGTGTATCAGATAAGCACTAAAAGTTCCATAAACAAAATAGAAAATTAAAATGGAAAATATGAGAGAGGTTTTTTTCATAGAAATTTTTTTAACAAAAACCTCATTAATATTTGCAACATGTTTTACCAATGAAGAGAGATCTAACTTTTAGTAAGTTGTAGTCCGAGGAAAAGTGTATCAGATGAGCGCTAAAAGTTCCATAAATAGAAACAAAAAAGTCAAATAGAAAATATGAGAGAGGTTTTTGTTCATAGAAATGTGTTTAACAAAAACCTCATTCAGATTTGTAACAAGTTTTACCAATGAAGATAAATCTAACTTTTAGTGAACTACAGTCTAAGGAAAAAGCGTATCAAACAAGCATCAAAAGTTCCACAGTCAAAAACAACAAAGTCAAATGGAAAATCCGAGAAAGGTATTTGGTAAAAATAATATTTTGAGAAAAATCCTCCTTCCAATAATGTAGAAGAATAAAATCATTATGATTCTTGTTACCGAAAAGCAAGGAGAATATTTGGGAGAAAATCTTCCTAAAATAAGTAAGATAAGACTTTGACTCCAATAATATATCTCTCTCCATATTTTGTGGAGATGGAGATCTTAGTTGTTAGGATTAGAATAAAGATAAGATCATATTGTATCTCCCAAAATAAGGAGTTGGTTGGACACATAAATTATAAATGCAACCTTCCCCACTTAGATATGTAATTCTTTCTCCCAAGAAATAAAGATTTGTTCTTTCTTTCCAATCTTTTGAAGTAAAGTTATCCTGCAAGTTCTGAATTAAAAATATGAATTAATTCCTCTTCCAAGGAATGAGCTAGCCACTCATTCCAAGGAAGATGGATCAATGTGTTAATGTTTGTTTCTTTATTTGTGCATTTTTTTCTTTTGTTGTAAACTTTTGATTTCATGTTATGTGATCCTTCTTCAGTACAATTTTTGTTATGAACCTGCAGGTGTCTTTTTATCTTTCAGTTATTTCCAATTCAAAAATTTAACTTATGCAAGTGTGTTTACATTTATACAAGTATGATTTCATTTATGTAGGCATGCCTTTATATTCCTGTAAGTGTGTTTACATTTCTGCAAGTGTGCCTTTGAATTTCTGCATGTGTGATTTATTTTATGCAAGTTTGGTTTGTGTTTAAAGGAGTTGTTTTCAAAGATATTCTTCTCTTAATGCATATAGCCTTTGGAGACCAACCCGGATTGACATTATTAATGGTGAGGATTGACAACCCTCATCATTTGTAAGCATGCTTATGGTACATGGAAACCTTTTTTCTCAAGTTACTCCTCGTGGAAATGGGTTTCCTCCTCCGAATAGGGGATGAATCCTTCAATGAAATTTGAGTATGAGTTACATGTTCTTGACCTCCATACTTCACTGAAACACTAAAAATCACATTTTATGATCAATGAAACTATTCTAAAAATATAATTCTGCCTGCAGCTCAAAATTTAGGTCCTATTTCATTTTGAACTTAGATGGGCAACTAAACAAGCTTTATAGTACTAAAGAAATATTTAAGCCTTGAATCAATTTTGATTATTCCACCTTATAGATTATTCTAATATCCTTCCAATTCCTATTTTGTTTCTTCCTAAGTCTTTCCAGAACTCCTGGAATCATCCAGATAAGTCAACTTTTACCATTTATGCTTTCATTCCCTACACCTGAAAATCCAGTCTTAAACATATTGCTCCTAAATGAGATTTTTATTTCCTAAAATTTCCTAAATTTACTTAGACATATTCAATTCTCTCTAAAATCACTCTCATATTTTTTATATTTCTCTAAAAACTTTTGAAGGGTGTTCAATTAGCTACAGAATGGCCAAAATGGACTTTTTAGGCCTTCAGAGGAAGTAGTCTCTCATCAAAACTAAATGAGTTGATCGATCACCTTAGAAATTATTCTCTAAACATTGAAACACACTTAATGATCTTATTAGGGATTTCCTTTGGTACATGTTTTATGATTTAGGGTTTAGGGTTTAGGGCTCAAGGCTCGGGGTTCATAGTTTAGGACTCGGGGTTTAGGTTTTAGGGTTTAGTGTTTAGTGTTTAGGGCTCATGGTTCATGTTTTATGGTTTAGGGTTTAGGGCTTAGGGTTTAGGGCTTAGGGTTTACGGTTCATAGTTTAGGGTTTATGGTTCATGGTTTAGATTTTAGGGTTTATAGCTCAAGTTAAGGGTTGAGGGTTTAGGATTTAGGTTTTAGGGTTTAGGGCTCAGGGTTCAAGGTTTAGGTTTCATAATTTAGGGTTTAGTGTTTAGTATTTAGGATTTAGGGTTTAAGGTTTAGGGATTCAATGTTTAGGGTTTAGGGTTTAGGTTTTAGGTTTTAGGGATCAATATTTAGGGTTTGAAATTAAGGGTTTAGGATTTATGGTTTGGGATTTAGGGCTTAGGGTTTAGGTTTTAGGGTTTAGGGATAAGGGTTTAGGGTTTCGGGTTTAGGTTTTTTGGATCATGGTTCAGGGTTTAGGGTTTATATTTTAGGGCTCATGGTTCAGGATTTAAGGTTTAGGGTTTATGGTTTAGGGTTCGTGTTTCAAGGTTTAGGATTTAGGGTTTATGTTTAGGGTTTATGATTTATGGATAAGGTTTAGGAATCATGGTTAAGGGTTAAGGGTTTACGGTTTAGGATTTAATGTTTAGGGTTTAGGGTTTAGGTTTTAGGGTTTACGCTTTAGTGTTCATAGTTTAGGGTTCAAGGTTTAGCATTTAGGGCTTCACGTTTAAGGTTTACGGTTTAGGGCTCAAGGTTTAGGGTTTAGGGTTTAAGGTTTAGGGCTTAGGGATAATGGTGTAGGGTTCAAGGCTTAGGGTTTAGGGCTTATGGCTTAGGGCTTAGGGTTCATGGTTCAAGGTTTAAATTTAGAGTTATGGGTTTAAGGTTTATGGTTTAGAGCTCAAGGCACTCGATTTAGGGTTAAGGGTTTAGGGCTCATGGATCATGGTTCAAGGTTTAGGGTTTAGGGTTTAGATTTTATGGTTTAGGGTTCGGATTTAGTGTTCGGGGTTTAGGGTTTATTATTTTAGTTTTAGCATTTAGGGTTTATAGTTTAGGGTTTAGGGCTCATGGTTAAGGGTTGATATTTTAGGTCACGAGTTTAAGGTTTAGGGTTTAGTGTTTAGGCCTAAAGGTTTATGGTTTAAGTTTTAGGGTTTAGGGCTCAGGGTTTAGGATTCGATGTTTATGGTTTAGGGTTTATGGTTTAGGGGTCGGGTTTTAGGGTTTAGGATATAGTTTTTAGGGTTTAGGGTTTAGCATTTAGGCCTCATAGTTCATGGTATATGATTTAGGGTTTAGGGCTTAGGGTTCGGGGTTTAGAACTTAAGGCTAGGGGTTTAGGGTTTCGGCTCATGATTAAGGGATTAATTTTTAAGGTTTAGGGTTTAGGGCATAGGGTTTAGGGTTTAGATTTCATGGTTCGGGGTTTATGGCTTAAGGTTCCATGTTTTGTGTTCGAGTTATAGGTTTAAGGTTTAAGGTTTAGAGCTTGTGGCTCTCGATTTAGGTTTTAGGATTTAGGGCTCGGGGTTTGTGGTTTAGCATTAAGGGTTTACATTTTTAGGTTCGGGATTTAATGTTTAGGGTTTAGAATTTATTATTTTGGTTTTAGGGTTTAGGATTTATTGTTTAGGGTTTAGGGATCGGGGTTAAGGGTTGAATATTTAAGATTTAGGTTGAAGAGTTCGGGGTTAAGTGTTTAGGGCTTGGGGTTTAGGGTTTAAGGTTTAAGGTTCGGGGTTTAGGATTTATAGCTCAAGGTTTAGGATTCGTTGTTTAGGGTTTAGAGTTTAGGGTTTAGGGGTCGGGGTTTAGGGTTTATGATTTAGTTTTTAGGGTTTAGAGTTTAGCACTTAGGATCATGGCAGGGTTCATTTTAAGAGACCTCCTAGAAATCGGAGGTGGAGAATACCCGCGAATATCCCGAGAACGTTTTACGGTTTATATGAAAATTTCGCTTTGATTATCAAGGTTTAGGATTGACGAGGCTTGGGAGATTTTCTTTAAGAGTAAATGCAATGTCACGCGTTTAGACCTTAGTGTCGCGTAGCGTCGGACCTTTAGTTTGGGATTTATTTAGACCTATTGGCTTTGGTGTTCGTTTAAGTTTAGACGCTTAGTCATTAAGGTCTATCGACGCTGCGACACTTTATCGACGCGTTTAGGTCTTAGCGCCTCGCAGCTTCTCCGACCTTTTTCTCATCAAAATTTAGGTTTAGGTCGTCAATAGTATGCGTCAATATCTCATTGCACCTCCTTGTCGCGCGTCAATAGGCCTTAGGCGTGCGTCGATTTTAGTGATTTAGGTTTTATTGGCCGACATTAAGGCTTTGGCATTTAGCGACATGATATTTCTTTATCGGCGTCATAGACCTTAGTAAGCGGCGTTTTAGGTTTAATTTAAGGCCTTAGCGAGCGTCACGCGCAAGGCCTATTGACGCGTCCAACAGTTTTAGTTTACGCGTGTTTAATGGTCAATAGGGTTTAATGACGCGCGACAAAAAATATCATGTCGTGCGTCTGCAACCTCTCCCTCTTCTTGCTTTCCATGTCGCTCGTCAACAAAATCTTTGTCATGCATCTACTATGCGTTATCTACAGTATCTCCTTGTCTGCAAACCCTCCTTGTCGCGCGCATCAATAACTTACCCCCTTTATAATATGGGATATATCATATTGTTGAAAAATGTGAAGTAGAAGTGTTACCCTTTAATAATATAGTTTATATAGGGGATTTTTTCAAGGGGTGGCGGTTTACCCCTAAAAAATTTGTAATTTTTAGGCGAACGTTTAGGCCTTTTCAAAATTTTCAAAAATGGAATATTCGCCAGAATATTCGCCACTAAAATTATCCTGGGATCATGGTTCATGGTTTAGGTTTAATTTTTATGGATTATGGCTTAAGGCTTAGGGCTTAAGGCTAATGGTTTAGGGTTTAGAGCTCACATGTAAGGGATGAATGTTTAAGATTTAGGGTTTAGGGCATAGGGTTTAGGGTTTAAGGTTTAGGGTTCAAGGTTTAAGGTTTATGGCTTAGGGTTTAGGGTTCGTAGTTACAGGTTTAAAGTTTAGGGTTTAGAGATCAAGGCTCTAGATTAAGGGTTTATGGTTTATGGCTTAGGGTTCAAGTTTTAGGTTTAGATTTTAGAGTTTAAGGTTTATAGTTTATGGTTTAGGGCTCAAGGTTAAGGGTTGAGGGTTTAGGATATAGGTCACGAGTTCGGGGTTTAGGGTTAAGTGTTTAGGGCTCATGGTTTAGGGTTTAGAGTTTAGGACTCATGGTTTACGGTTTAGGGATCAAGGTTTAGGGGTCAAGGTTTATGGTTTAGGATTTAATTTTTTAGGGTTTAGGGTTTAGGTTTTAGCATTTAGGGCTCATGGTTTAGGTTTTAGGGCTTAGGGCTCAAAGCATTTAGGGCTTAAGGCTCAGGGTTTAGGGTTTAGGGTTCACATGTAAGGGATGAATTTTTAAGTTTTAGGGTTTAGGGCATAGGGTTTAGGGTTTATGGTTTAGGTTTTAGGGTTTAGGATCATGGTTTAGGGTTTAGGATTTAGGGTTAAGGGCTCAAGGTTTAGGTTTTAGGATTTAGGTTTAGGACCTATGGTTTAGGATTTATGGTTTTGATTGTAGAATTTAAACACTAAAAGCTTTAGGTTGAATGTTGAAATCCTGAAAATTATCTATGTACTAACAAGATTATACTATAAAAACTATCTCCTAAACCGTGACTCATGGAGCTGTGAAACTAGTTCCATAAGGTGTAGAGTGACCCTAATTTCTTATATTTACTAAAATAAATTTAAACTATAAGTGTTTCATTTATTATTATTTATAAATAATAAAATATAAATAATAATAAATTAAAAAATTATACTTAAATTATCTTTCATCATGTATTTTTTTGCTCATCAAAATTGAAAAAAAAATACAAGCCCAAACTAGGCCTTGTTGCAAATCAAAGAAGACCCCTAGATGTTGATCGATTTCTAGTTTGATCATACTAGCATCCAGTGCGATTGCAGACAACATTGAATCCTTTCCCCAAGTGTGGGACTTGCAAAATGAGAAAGGAATCTCCAGCTAGAGGTCAGTTCCTCAACTCCTCGATCGCTATTTTTACTTGCACAATTGCAGAGGTTTAAACTCCTAAATCTACTCTAAATTCCAAAGGGACAAGGATAGAAAATGCAAAAAAGAAAGAACTAATGCTAATAGGTGATGCACCAAAGGAGTGGTGAGCATTTTTTACTTCTACAGATTGACACAGTCCATAAAAATGTAACAAATAACCTCATGCATAAACTGATAATTGTAATGAAGGATCATAAATTAACCAAACAACACAGGCAGAGGATGAAAACTAATCACAGAGGCTGTATTGTTATTTTAATCATCAAAATCACTTGCATTACAACACCTGAGAGGAAAAATAAAGTTGCAACTCTTAGAAAAGGTCTGATATTCCACCAAAATCACTTCCAAGGTGAGAAAGGGGACCTGCAATACACAAAAAATGTTCAACCCTTTGAAAATGAGCCAAATCTGGCTTTTACAGTGCAAGGGACGAGCCCAGGAGAGAGAAACGTGGGAAAACATGGAAGGGATTCAACCATTGACCAAAACACATTCAAAACAGCATGGGCATCCTTATAGACCCATCCCCTGACATTTTTAGCCATGCTGGGAGAGAATGCGAGCCATTCTTCATTAAAAACAGTGGTTGAAACGTCATTTCTGTCCATGACCACGTGCCAGAGGTGTTTTTTGATTTTATCTCTCCAAAATCCATCAAAATGAAAAAATTACCCTAGAATCTTGTAGATAATTTCACCAGCTTTCCATTGATATAAAGAACGTGAAAAACTAAGCTCTGGATCGAAAGATATGGCCATTTGAAGTTTTAGGGCAAAATAGGGCCAAATCGGGTTGGCGGGCAAAAATTCAAATTTTTGCACCTTTTTGGTCATTTGGAAAATTTTCCAAAATTTCCCCGTGCTCCACCACTCTAGGTGCCACATGGCGAATCTCATTGGCCGTGGGCCTTTCAAGGAAAATTTTTCCAAAAACTCCGCCGAGCCATAACTTCAAAAATACATGGAGTTAGGAGGAAAACTTTACCTTTCTAGAAAGCTAAGAAAGAGCTCTATCCAATGGTGCCATTTCTAGAAGGTTTTGAGTGCTTGAAAAGAAAATTTTTGTGACTGAAGCATAGTAGAGGGAAGAACTAGAGGGGTTATCCACAAAATGAGCAGGGGGCACATTTTGGATAACAATTTTGGCGACTCAGAGGGGTCATCTACCTGCTAGATGAAGTTACCAGTTTCCTGAAGCATCCATTGGGCATGGAGTCATGAGTTGTAGCCTACAAACTGATCTAAACTTTGAAAACCTCCTCTCTGAGCCACTTGGAAACCCACTGAAATGGACTGTGCAAGAGCAAAACCAGCACCACAAAAACTATGTACAAAACTAAAGGTCATACATGCTCCAAAATGGAACATGCAGAGTGTGCACAAGCACTTCTTTTACTGAAAGCAAAACTACCTATCCTACTCTAACTGGAAGCAAAAGTGGGCTAAACAAACCCTGCAACTGGTTGGGAGAAATAGCTTCCCTTTCTCAAAATTTGTAACCATGCAACTGATTTGGCACTGAACATGGCTGATTGAATGAGTGGAAAATCAACAAGAAGCTAGTCTTCTACCCAAATCATCAAGGTGTCAACTGAAAACAAATCCAATACCTCTTTTAGTTGCTCTGCATTTGGATTGAAGAGGTATGACAGCTGATCCTTGGTACTTTGTAGCTCACCCTCATGCTTAGAAGCAAGCATGACTGGTTGTGACTTCTCCTTTGACTCCAATGAAGTCAAATACCTTATTGGGCAAGGTATGATCCATTTGATATGCCCATAGCTCTGATTTTCAACTCCAAAAATGGAGTCTTCTTGTAGACCTTCTTGGGTGGGTGATGTGGAAGTAATGGTAGGAATTTTCTACCCTTTCTCTTCCTTCATGGCAACATGGAACTCTTCTATAGTGTGCAACTCCTCGTTATTGATTGCAACATCCAATGAAGTTGCTTTTACATTGTTGTTACCTGCTACAATACATTGTTGGCTTTGGAGCTCCTCCATTGAGCTTTTGGAAGATCAAATTCTTCCAGCTTTGATTCAAGAGGCATGTTACAAACCGTAGGCTGTCCTTGAACTCTTTTGTCCATGGCAGCAAGTTCTTGTTGTTGGAGAATGAATGGTGAAGAAGGAAACATGGTAATTTCAGCTAGCTCTTCATCTAAACATTCTTCTAAGTCTGATGGCAAATCAAACTCTTGAATGTCTTGCTACAAAAAAGTCTCTCCCTCTTGTATGGTGGCCTCCAAATCTACATTTTCTTCACCCTGTATAACTTCATTTTCAAACATGAAACTTGTCAATCCAAACTCATCCCAAAAATCAGATTGTTGGAGAGATGAAGTGGGAGAGAAGCATGAAATTTCTTGTGCCTTTTGCTCACAATTTGGACCTGTTTTGTTCACCTCCATAATGGCTTCATCAATCAAATCAGCCCCTTCAAATGAAAGTAAAAACGTATCAATAATGCTTCCTTCTTCTACTGTTGTAAAAACTAACTTGACCTCATCCATTTGCTCCTCAAAGATGGGGTTTTGAGATGGTTTTCCTTCCTTCTCGATGGCTGATTTTGCAGTGCAAACTGGATCAGCATTTTCTTTGGGCAAAGTGCCAACATGGACACCCAACTCATCACCAACAAACTGCTGTTTTTCTTGCTTCACTACTGTTATAAAATCAGCCTTGTTTTCCACTTGTTCTCCAACTTCAACATCCTCTATTGGTTTCACCATCAAGGGGATTTTTGTAATCCCAAATTTAAGAGCCCAACTCTTCAGACTTTGAATTTCTTCATCCTTGTTTGGCTCTTCTTTCTGCTGCTGTTTTCCTTGATTGGCATTCTGATTTTTATCCTCCCAACATGGATTTGGGAATGCAAGAGGAGAAGTGGATTGTAACTCAATTGATTTTGCAATTTTTTGTGGTGGTGGAGGAGGTAGGAACTCTTGTTTCTTTAGAGGGAATGGCTATTTGGAAGGGAAAAGGACAGAAGAATTGAGATGGGGTGGAAGACTAGGGAATGGAGAAATGGATTCAACACTTGGGACAACAGATGGAGAGTTTAAAACTTGACACTGCTGAGATAAAACAGATTGGGAAAGAAGGAGAGAAAAGGCATGAGATGGTGTGCTTACCTGTTGACAAGTTTGTTGAATACTCCTCTCATACACCTTTATTCCTTCAATCCACTTTGCAAGCAATGATAGTGTTGTAATCATGAAGTCTAGCTTCTCTTAAGGGTTGTAATGCCTTGGAAAAGGTCCCACCCATGGACAAGGTGCTCTAAAACCGATTCTAAATGCTTTCATTTGTGCTTGAGCCTGGATTGCACCATGTTTACCTCCATCTTTTGGATTTGTTACAAGAGATCTACATTTTCTTTTTTCGATCGCCCTCACAACCAAAGATACCCTTGTGCTTGACATGCTTCATATCCAAATTGACTTTGCACTTCTTTCTTATATGGGTAGACATGCTGATTTTGAATTTGATCAAAATGTTGATTTGGAGGATTTGTAAAACATGTTGGAGGTGTGATATACTACTGTTGTAAATGTGAATTCCATGATGGAAATGAAGTCATGATTGCACAACTTCATGGAATGGAAAAGAATGAAAATGATGGAAAGAAGAATGGATGGAAATGAATGGAAAACAGGTCTACAACTTAGAGAATGAGTTGTTTACCAGATGGAGTCGCCATATGTTCTTTTGAAAGTGCCTCCAAAAGGCTAAATCTTTAATAGGAACACACCAACCTATCAAAGATAAAGTGGAAGACATCAAAGGTCCCACCGGGCGTGCCAAAACTGTTGTTGCAAATCAGCAGCACCCCCTAGATGTTGATCAGATTTCTAGTTTGATCATACTAGCATCTAGTGTGATTGCACAACATTGAATCCTTTCCCCAAGTGTGGGACTTGCAAAATGAGAAAGGAATCTCCGCTAGAGGTTGGTTCCTCAACTCCTCTCGATCGATTATTTTTACTTGCACAATTGCGAGATGTTTAAACTCCTAAATCTACTCTAAATTCCAAAGGGACAAGGATAGAAAATGCAAAAAAAATAACTAATGCTAATAGGTGATGCACCAAAGGAGTGGTGAGCATTTTTTACTTCTGCAGATTGACACAGTCCATAAAAATGCAACAAAGAACCTCATGCACAAACTGATAATTGTAATGAAGGATCATAAATTAACCAAACAACACAGCAGAGGATGAAAACTAATCATAGAGGTATTGTTATTTTAATCATCAAAATCACTTGCATTACAACACCTGAGAGGCAAAATAAAGTTGCAGCTCTTAGAAAAGGTCGATATTCCACCAAAATCACTTCCAAGGTGAGAAAGGGGACCTGCAATACACAAAAAATGTTCAACCCTTTGAAAATGAGCCAAATCTGGCTTTTACAGTGCAAGGGACGAGCCCAGGAGAGAGAAACGTGGGAAAATGTGGAAGGGATTCAACCATTGACCAAAACACATTCAAAACAGCATGGGCATCCTTACAGACCCATCCCCTGACATTTTTAGCCATGCTGAGAGAGAATGCGAGCCATTCTTCATTAAAAACAGTGGTTAAAACGTCATTTCTGTCCATGACCACAAAGGCATTTTTGATTTTCTCTCTCAAACTCTACCAAAATATAAAAATGACCTGAATCTTGTAGAGAATTTCACCGATTTCCTTGATATAAAGAACGTGAAAAACCGAGCTCTGGATTGAAAGATATGGCGATTTGAAGTTTTAGGGCAAAACAGGGCCAAATCGGGTTGACGAGCAAAAATTTGAATTTTTGCACCTTTTTGGTCATTTGGAAAATTTTCCAAAATTTCCCCGCGCTCCACCACTCTAGGTGCCACGTGGCGACATCTCATTGGTGTGGGCCTTTCGGGGAAAAGTTTTCCAAAAAACTTCGTCGAGCCATAACTTCATGGAGTTAGGAGGAAAAATTTACCTTTACGGAAAGATGAGAAAGAGCTCTATCCAATGGTGTCATTTCCGAAGGTTTTGAGAGCCTAAAAAGAAAAATTTTGTGATCAAGCACAATAGAGGGAAGAACTAGAGGGTTAGCCACAAAATGAGCAGGGGGCACATTTTGGATAACATGCCTTCTATACATATTCAAAAAAATCGATATTTTTAAGGTAATTAGAAGGGTGCACGATCAAAACTCCATTATTTTTCAAAATTTAAATTTTTGTAATAGAAAAATCATTAAAAAAATACTCACTAAAAAAACTTTAAAAATGGAGCCCAAACTAGGTGCTCCTAGCTATCTTTCTACCAAATGATTTTCAAAAATATTAAATGGTGCTAAAAATGGTGGGGCTCACGAAATTCACTCTATTATGTTTTTTAACTAAAACAGGGGCACCTGTTGATATTTTAATTATTTGACCTACTTAAACTTAACCATTTTCAATAAAATTTAGTAGATTAGAAACTAGACTCAAAATGCTACGATTCATATTCTTACAACATCTTCCAATTTTGAGTGTAACTATTTCAAATAATTCGTACAAATTGAAGATTTTTATTTTTCATAAAAAGTGTCCACTTAAGACCCCCTTTTGGCCCCCCAAATTGGTGCACTTACCCTTTTAGTTTATGTTATTTTAATTATTTTTATAAGCATCTTGATTGGGAATTAATATCTAATTTTGCATGTGGTACGCGGGTTCACATGTATGTCAAAAGCAATGAGAAGGAAACATGTGCATTTCAATCTCATGCCTACCTTGTATCTTTTGGGAGGTTTTCATTTATTTTGATCAAGCATTTTTTAATTACTAGATAAAAAAGAGGGCAAAATGTAGTACCCCAAATCTAAACCAGTGGCATTTGGCAATTATCCTTGGCATTTATCTCAACTCATTTCCCGATGTACCCTTAATTGACTTATTCCTAGACCTATTTTGTACAATTTATCACTTCTTGGCCACTATATCACACCTATTACTCTTTCTTGACCCATAAAATCCTAATTATTACATAAATAACACATCTTTAAACATACAAAAACTTTCTCCAACTATAAAAAAATTACACATTTCTAGGATGTAGTTTGTAATCTTTGGTTCATATTGCACAAGGTAAATAACATGAAAAGTCCAAATAATAAACAACATATTAATAAACTCTTACTTGAACTAAATCATCTAGGACTTTTTATTAAATAATAGATGATTACATATCTAGAATTATTGAATCCTAAATATTAGGATTCAACCAACATTCTTATTCAAGCTCTAACAAACTCACTATACGTGAGTATGTTCTTCACGCCTTAACCAACATTTAGTTGTTACAACAACTCATATTATTATACTAGTATATAATGAGCACACTAAATAATTCCTAACACGATTGCCTATTAAGGAAAAAATTGGTCAATGGTTGTGTCTTAAAGCCTACGTTTTTCCCTCCACTCAAGTAATGGTCACTTTTTTAATTGTACAAATTAACCCAATCAAATAGTTTCAATTGAGTGGAAACACCTTTCATAATAGTATATAAAATCAAAATCGCCCCACCCACTCACACCTTTGGTCTACCTAAGAAATTTTAAAAAAAGGCCCAATTACAAAATCACTCTTTAAAGTACATCATATAGCTACCAAGTTTGAATACATCTTGCATGAATTCTCTAGGTCATCATCACATGATATATTCTACATCCAAATCATTAACAGTGTTAGAGACCATTTTAAAATCTCACCAACACATTTTTTATTGTACATTTACACCTACTCACCAGGAGGGAGAATGACATTGGAATGAGGCCCATTTGAGGTAGTTCTAAGTTAGAAATGCTTAACGATGGGGGTTGTTGAATTTAGTTTAACCAATCAAAATAACCCTTTTTTAGGTTTTTAATAAAATGACGAAGTTAAGGTTTCGATAGAATCCCTAAATCAGTTATAGAAATGAGATCACATACATTTGAATACATAATTTTGATCCTAAGACATGTTATGACAAAAAGTAGCACCCTCGATTTTCTCATTATACACCCCTACTTTTCGCTAACATGGGATGATCTCACAAGTGTGGGACTTGAAAATTATGATCAACCTCTAGAGAAGGCTAGTTACTCTACCTAATACTAATGCCAAAACTACTCCTAATGCTGAAATGCAAACTAACTAATCCTAAACTAACAATTCCAAGGGACCAAGGAGAGAGAAAAGGGTTAGAAAGATGCATGGAAATGAAATCCTAAGCTAACAAGTGGTGATAGCACCAAGAAAAATGGTGATTACTCTCCATAAGGGGAAGGAAAGAGAGATACATGGGAGAGAGAGCAGGCAGATGTGCCACATACAAGAACCATGTAAACTAAACTTTCCCATGCATTGATAACACAGAAAAAAGGAACTTGCAAGTAGGAAATACACACAACATGGCAAAGAACGAACAGGGAGGCAAGAATGCAAATAAAACAAGCTAGGGAAGATAAAACATTTCACAAAACATATTTTATTGCTTAAAATATGTAAAAATTCATTACATTCATGGCAGAAGGCAAGAATACATTGCAGAGACAAAATTAGAGGTCTGAAACTCATGGGAAGTTGGCCACCATTTTGGCATGGTGTTGTTACAACAAAAAGTAATCCTTTGAAATAAGCATCAATTTACAATATATAGAAGAATAGAGAGAGAGAGAGAGAAGAGGAAAAGGAGAGGGAAAGAGATCATATTTGATATTTCCATTAATTAAAATTTGTGTTTCCCTCCATACGGATTCCAAGATTCAACCATCGCCAATCATCCATTCATCTCTAAAAATAGCATGGGAATCTGTCAAAACTCATCCCCCAATGTCATTTTTCTTGTAGAAGAAGGAAAGAGGCCAAATCAAATCAAATCCGAGTGGTTGAGCTAACTAAATCTGCACATTAATGGCATGTACACATCTAAAATGTCGGCATGGTTAGATATGATTAACATGTCCCATAAATATCCCAAAATCATCCATAGAATAATTAATTTCAAGATTAATTATTATTATTTAATCCATTTTATCACATTTCCCCTTTATCATTTTATCCTAGCATTCCATTATTAATCCTTTTAAATCATTATTATATCCCATTTCACCATTTTAATTCATTAATCTCATTAATTCATCATATTATCCTATTTAAAACCTTCATTAAGATTTATAGGAATTTAATATTCCTACACCCACCCACCAACCTACCCTACACATCCCTACATCTAGCCTTTTCATCAAATCACATCCCTAATCATCATTTATTATCCTAATTTAATCCTAGTCATGTGCACATCATCACCTCTAAATATAGAGGCTTCTAAATCTAAAATCTTCTCCATTCGTCCCTCCCATTTTCAAATATTCAAATGCATCTATACTATTCCATTGAATTTTTAATTCAATGAAAATCCCTCAAAAAATCTAGAATTTTCCATCCTAGAATCCTCCAATCCTCTTATCCAATTCCAACCATTGGATTCAATCCACCATGGCAAGATCTCAACCATTCAATTTTCCACTCCATGCAAGCTATAAATCAAGCTCTCATCCTCCATGAGAGACATCTTCTAAATCCATAACAAAATTCTCGCTTTTTTGTTCAATCAATCCATTCTAGCAATCATCCATCTATAACCAAGTAATCCTTCGTCATCTTCACAATAATCAAGCAATCCTCAAGGGGAGGTGATCTCCAAGTGCATCCACATCAAAATTTGAAGCAATCAATAATCCTCAAGCACATCCAACCATCAAGGAAGGAGAATTGCATGTTAGACGGTAAGTGCAGGTATTTTTTCTCTTCCTTTCATCTTTTCTTGATCTGAAGTAGTTGATTTTTTGAGTTTGAATGTTGCATTTGAATTAGTTTCATATCCATTTTATTTGTGCATGCTAACTTGATTTTTCATCTACATTTTTGCACCCACCGTGGGGCTTATCCCCCCAAATTTTTTTAATGTTTTGTTTATTATCATCTAATTACCAAGTCTGTTCAAATTTCGTTTCATAAAAATTTATTTACACCCTTAAAATTTGAATTTTTGGGTTTTTTCTTATTAGCACATATCGATCATGCATATACTATAAAACAACACATTTTTCTACTTGTTTTCTTAACTTTGTGCATGCAGGAAATCTTTCAGTGCATTTATCCCATCATGTGTTTCATTTAACATGAAACATCACATTTGTCACTTGTTTTAGCACATATATCACAAAATAGCACATTTTTCTCGCTCTTTTTTCTCGAGCTTTGTGCGTGCAAGAAATAGTTCATGCATTTATCCCATCCCATGGTGCATTTAACACAAAACATCACATATGACCTCCGTTTTGGCACATATGTCCTAAATTGGTGCATATGTGACCTATTTCAGCATATTTTTTTGCTTTTACTTTGCCTACCTTCCGAGAGCCATAACTTTTGACCCCGAACTCGAAACTACTCCATTTTTTTCCTAAAGGTATTGAAAATATCTACCCAATGAAAGTGTTAATTTACAATTTAATTGTATAAATTTTTCATGGTTTTCATTTTACTAAATCTTGTCTTTTTAACTACACATTAAGTTATCTTTTCTTGTTACAAACTACTAACACTTTGTGTGCAACTTCCTACGCTTACTAATGATTAAAAAATCAATCTAAAACTACTAACCATTTTTGTCTTGTAGCTCATTTGGTCCAAGAGATTTGGGGTTATAATCAAACTACTAATCTTTGTTTTGTAGGGCCTCCTCTTGAAGACCCCTTTTTCATTTTGTTTAATCATCTTTTTATCATTTAAAAATTAAAAATATTCATATTATCTTGCATCTTTCATTTCTTACATCTTTTGCATGTTTTTTTGTTAAACTGAAGGGTTGGATTTCATGTATGCTCTCCTCTCACATCCTTGGATGATCTTGAGGATCAAAAGCGGTCCACCTTCTTCCCTTTTTCATTTTTAGGGGCAACATGATGTGGATTTCATCACCATGCACTTGTCATAGTCCTAGGGGTCTCATGACCATGGGCTTCACCTCCACGCACGTAGACACACCTCGTGTTCTGGTGGGGTATACAAATTCTTGGAGATTTTTCATTATTGGCTAAGCATCTACGTGTTTTAAGTGTGACGTGAAGTGAGTGGATTTCACATTCCAATACCCAAGCCTTAGAAAAATCCTTGCAACATGGATTTGGGCCTCACATACCGAAAGGTATATAGAGAACTCCCTTAGCAAGCCTTGTTTATCCTAGCATAGGTAGCCTTCGGTAGTAATCAATCTATAGTGCGGGGAAGGAACCACCGAATATTACTCGTTATTTGATCACACATCGACATAAAGGTGGGTCACTTAGTGAGCACCACTGTTGTGTGTGGTATTGAAAGCAGTTATAGATTGTGTTGCACACCTACTTGACTATCTAGATTGTGTGTTGCATGTTTGTTGCTTGTTTTTCAACACCCTTAACCACCCCATTATGCTAAAAATTTAATTAATCAAACATCATCATAATTAATCATATTAAACCACACAATCCAAATCCTAATCTCATCACTATCCTTAATAAACAACTATAATAAAAATATAATCCCCACACATCCTACCTAACCATGGCTTTTGATCATAAATCCACATCCTCTCTAAACCAACACCCAAACCCTTACATCTGTTTTCTAAATCCATGAACCGAGTTATCTCATCATCCCCTACCCATAAAAGTCCACCATATTACTTTAACCCACACACCATCCAACACCTTAATAAACAAATATCAAACCTAACATCCTACCTTAACCAATCCTCTCCCTTCCATCAAAACCAACCATCCCATATTGATCCTAACAATCTAAAAACCATTCAACATCTCAATCAACAAATATCCGATCTTCAATCTTCAATCAACCCATCACCCCATAAAAATCATCTCTCAAAAACCCCATCCACAAGTTCCCTTTCCTAAGATCCCTACTGCTCGCCCCATTGACTTCCTCCTTGAGTAACCCGAATCATCTCAATCCACACCCCGATCTAAAAACATGAATCAATATCTCCATAATCTAATTATATTGACTTTGATGACCTCCCTAACTTTGACCTAGACCAAGAGGACCTCCTTTATGTCCTTGTTATCCTAGCCACCAAACCCAAACTCATGCAACAATCACAAACCAAAACCTTCAAATCGCATATCAATCATCGTAACTTACATATTCCTTTCATTAAAACTCATGTAAATAACCCACCATCATCTAACATCTCAACTCCTAAATCCAATCATCATCAAACCTACCACCAAGCCCCTTTAACTTATCCACAACAACCCCAACAACTTAACCCAAAATTATCATCTCCCACATCCCATCTTATTCCTCCATCCTCGTCATCTTCATCATCCCAATCCAATCTTACGGAATTTCTCCTAGATTGTCCCACGATCCCTAATCCACCATCAAATTTAATCCCTAAGACTATTTCATCCCCTCCATCACCTACATCCAATCCTATCAACACTATTTCATCTATAGTGAATCCTAAGTCACCCTCCTCCTCTTCCACCCCTAATCCTAAACCATTAAATATGGCTCCTATGCCACTCTCATCATCTTCATCTATATCTAATCTTATCTTAACTCCCTCATCACCCAAACCCAACACTATCCCATCCACTAATCCTCTTTCATCTTCCTCATCCCCTATTTCTCAAACATCTAATGTGACACCTAATTCACCACCTCCCAAACCTAACAAATCCAATCCCAATCCTCTCCCCATCTCATCTCCTACAAAATCTAATGTGGTTCCTACACCACACCCATCTACCAAATCTCCTTCATCCCCATCATCACCCAACTCTAATGTGACCCCCATATCACAACCATCCCCTTCATCTAAATATACCCCATCCCCTTCATCCACATCTACTAATCCAAACCAAACTAATATTAATTCAAACCATCTACCTCAAAACCACATACTCAAACCAATCCAAAATCAACTCAATCCACATCGGCCTCTAACACCAAACCATCCACTTCGACCCCAAGCCTAATACATCCCCTTCATCTTCTAAGCCACAACAATCTAATCCAACTCCAAAATCCAAATCAACCAAATCTAATCCCAAGCCAAAATCCATCACCAATCCAAAACCAAACCAACCTCCTAAATCACCCAAGGCTTATCCTCCACACAAATCCCAACCATCTAATCTCCATCCTAAATCTACATCCAAATCACATAAATCCTCTCCTATCCTACCCACTCCTACACATATCCTACCTAACCCACCCTTATTACCCACACCATCTCTCTTACCAACCCCAATCACCTTTGCCTCCTTAGGTGAATCCCTAACTACCATCTTCCATCATTTAAAAACATTCAACATGATCATCCATCCCCCAATAAAATCACGCGATCAAAATCTCCCCAAACCATCTTGGTATAGGGAAAACTATTATTGTGACTTCCATTGCACCCATGGAAATTCGACCAATCATTGCATGTAATTTAAGTCTTATGTCCAAAATCTCATTAACCGGGGGCTTCTTGTCCTTGTACCTCTCTATCCACCACCTTTCTATCCTAACTCTATCTCTAACCATCATCCACCATCCAAATCCCCTCTAAATCCAAACATTGTCAACCATCCAAATCTCATCATACATCGACCACTAATCAAAACAAATCTCACCCCCCATCCTTTATTAAGATCTATCTCCTAATGGATTACAAAAAGACAAACCCCCACTCTCATGATGACCACATGGCATCCTCTTCCCCATCCACTGCATATCCTATCGCGAAACATATGTTTTCTAACATGAAACACCGTGGTCATTTAGGCTTAGGACTTTAACATAACACCAAAATCAACCCTCCAACTAACATTGATCCTCCTACAACTCCATCAAAACCCATTTCTATCACTCCTCTTATTGATCCTACCATCCCAACCAATCAACCCAATCACAAATCCTCTAATCCCCTACACATCCCAAACACCTAAAATTAGATTGAGCATTTAGGTTGTCCTTTGCACATGGATGTTCTTTCCTCATCCCTCCATCCTCATTCCCATCCAATCCATCTTCACAAATACTTCATTAACTTAATCACACATGATGTAAGTCATTAGTACTTATTACACTTGTGTGACCTTGGGCTATCCTTACTATCAACATCCAAGAATGATTGTATCTTAGAGATCCCAATCACTATCACACATCTTAATCAACTTGTGGGGAAGACCCTTGGGTGCATCTTTTGACACTCTAGCCAATGTCCTCACTACACTCATTTCCATCCCCCATTAAGCCACTTGTGATTCTTAACCCCTAGAGGTCTTAAGAGAGTGGATCAAAATATCAAATATTAATATCAAAAAGTAAAAATAAAATATCATATCAAAAATAAAAAATATTCAATAAAATCCACCTTAAAACTCTCTCTAGGGGTTTTCTAAGCAACTCTATAGGGCTATGGATGTCCATGGCGGCAATTGAGCAATGTTGTGACAAGAATCGATGTATCTCTTGGGGTTGTGAACGCCTAGATGGCGAGAGAGAAATGCACGGTTTAACCTTCCATCAACTTACTTGACTTAATCACTCCTTGTACATTAGATAGCTTGTTTTTACACCCTACCCATTGAGTCTTCACTTCAAGTGGTAATTAACTATCACTTTTGCACACACTTTGATCTTGAAGAGACATCACACTTGTATGTTGCCAAGTATTTCTTAGACCTTGGTCACACTCTTGTTTTAGTCCTACTTTTATTTTACAACATGTGCTTTTAAGCTCATCTTTTGTTCATCATCCATTACAAACCATCCATCCCTTGCATCCACATCCTTTTGCATCCATCATCCGTGGGCACTCGATGATCCTATTGTTTTATCCTATCCCCCCTTTTTTCTTCCTTTAACCCGTCATCATTATGACTGGGGGAAACTTTATAATCCAAAGGCACCATCCCTAAGTTTTTTATTCTTCCTTACACTTGGGGCCACAAACTAGACTATCATCCATCATCCCACCCTTTACTTGGGGGCCTATCTTATCCAATCATCTCACATCCTACCTTATCACATCCCTCATCTTATCAAACCTCCTTTATCTTATCCAAACCATCCCTTTATCCCACATCCCTTATCCTATCCAAAACCAATCCCTTTATCCCACACCCCTTATCCTATCCACAACCATCCCTTTATCCCTAATCCCTATCCACATATCCCTTGGGACTTATAGGATAAATTCACCTCCTTTCACCCCCACCCATCCCTATCACATCTTCACCCCACCACATCTAAACTATATTAAAAATCCAAAAAAATCCAAAAATATTTAAAATCCATAAAAATCAACAACCCACATAAAATTTAAAACACTTTTGCATGCATTTGTATGTGCTTATTCACTTGTTTATCTTGTTCTTGCATTTGCATCATATTTTGGTGATGATATGAGGCCCCTTTTATTTCCTTTTTCTTCTTTTTGTTTGGTCTAATGATATGAGGACCATATTTTCTATATTAATATGTCCAATGATATGAGGACAAGGGCATTTGGCAACTCAGTCATCATGGTCTTTATGCCTTGATGCATCTTGCTTTATGCCACATCTTAATAAACTTGCTAATGATGATAATTGTGGGCACTTTACGATAACATCACCCCTTTGCATCATCATTTAACATAATCATCATCACCTTATCCAACCAACCCTTCATTAATCATCTAACATCCAATCATCCAATCAATCTATATATATTTTCATTCAATCCTATCAAGTCCCATCATCCAAAAATATTCACATCCAACATCTAAAATCAAAATCCTCTCCCTTAACAGGGGCATCCCAAATCAAATAATCAAAAATACCTCATCAATAACATCATCAATCCAAGATCCTATCTAGTTATTACCCCGTGGTTGGGGAATCCAACAACATCCAAACATCTTGTGATCCAAAAGCATCCAAACATCTAAAATCTAACAACATCCCAAATCCAAATCATCCAAAACATCACCCCTTTTTGATGGGGCATCCCAAATCCAAATAATCAAAAACCCAACATCAACAACATCATCAATCCAAAATATTTTGATCCAACAACATCATACATCCAAATCCAAAATCATCACCCTTGTCTTATATCGTTGACTAGGGCATCATCAAATATAAATCCTAAATCCTAAATCTAAACCCTTGTCATACATTGTTGATCGGGAATTATACATCCAAATCCAAAATCATCACCTGTGTCCTACATCATTGACTAGGGCATCATCAAATCTAAATCCTAAATCCTAAATCCAAACCCTTGTCATACATCGTTGACTGGGGCATAATACATCCAAAATAAAAACATCTTATACCCTTGTCCTACATCGATGGGGCATCCTGGGCATCCTCTCATCCTCATCCTCTCAACTCCTTCATCTTCTCACTGGTTCATCTCCTCTCTCTTTTCGAGTGGCTACCCACCTCATTCCTCCCCACCTACCCACTCGAGGGGGCATCATATCACCACCCTAACATCTTCTCTTCTTTTCTTTGAATTTTCATTGCTCTGCAATAACACTTCAAAGAGGGGAAAAATGTAGACATCTAAAATGTCGACATGGTTAAATATGATTAACATGTCCCATAAATAGCCCATCATCATCCATATAATAATTAATCACAAGATTAATTATTATTATTTAATCCATTTTATCATATTTCCCCCTTTATCATTTTATCCTAACATTCCATTATTAATCCTTTTAAATCATTATTATATCTCATTTCACCATTTTAATTCATTAATCTCATTAATTCATCATATTATCCTATTTAATTCTTCATTAACATTAATAGGAATTTAATATTCCTACACCTCACCTACCACCTACCCTACACATCCCTACATCTTGCCTTTCCATCAAATCACATCCCTAATCATCATTTATTATCCTAATTTAATCCTAATCATGTGCACATCATCACCTCTAAATCTAGAGGTTTCTAAATCTAAAATCTTTTCCATTCTTCCCTCCCATTTTCAAATATTCAAATGCATCTCCACTATTCCATTGAATTTTTGATTCAATGGAAATCCTCACAAAATCTAGAATTTTTCATTCTAGAATCCTCCAATCCTCTTATCCAATTCCAACCCTTGATTCAATCCACCATGACAATATCTCAACCATTCAATTTACCACTCACGAGCTATAAATAAATCTCTCATCCTCCATGAGAGACATCTTCTAAATCCATAACAAAATTATGCTCTTTTGTTCAATCAATCCATTCTATCAATCATCCATCTACAACCAAGCAATCCTTCATCATCTTCATCAAAAATCAAGTAATCATCAAGGAGAGGTGTTGTCCAAGTGCATCCACATCAAAAATATGAAGCAATCAATCATCCTCGAGTACATCCAACCATCAAGGAAGGAGAGTTGCATGCAAGATGGTAAGTGTAGGTATTTTTTCTCTTCCTTTCATCTTTGCTTGATCTGAAGTAGTTGATTTGTTGATTTTGCATGTTGCATTTGAATTAGTTTCATATTCATTTTATTTATGCATGCTAACTTGATTTTTCATCTACATGGTATGAACCATTTTTCTCTTTTTCTCCCACTAAACACCATCAAAATTTGATTCGGTGATGCCAAATTGAAGGGATCAAGGAGAAATTTCCAACGATATAAATTTTGTGAGATTTGGAGTAGGGAATCAAAGATATGAGCATTTGAATATTTGCATGTCAAGGTGAACATAAGATTGACATGTGGCGACCTTTGATTGGCTCGGGATTTCTTCCTACTGTGTGTTACTTGCTTTGTCTTTGCCACATGTTTTCCTTTCATTAGTTGTGGGGTTGGGCCTTATGAAACCTCCATTATCCATCGCAAAGCATAAACCAATGAAAAATCTCCATGCTCTTTGCAATGTTATATTTTTCTTTTACCCTAATTAACAACCAAAAACATGAGCAAATGAGAAATATCCACGCTACTTTGCAATGTATCGATTTGATTATACCATATCAACCCACACAAAGCACGAACCAACAAAGAGGCTCCACGTATGTGTCATATCAAATCTCTCTTTTATCTTGACTGACAACCATGAAATGTGAGCCAATGAGAAATCTCCACGCTTCTCACAATGTCAAAATTTCTTGCTTTCATGCTTTCCTTTCACTAGTTGCGCCTTCGCATCACAAATTTTATCTAGGTAGACTTAAAACTATTGGTTCCATAAAAATGCAGCCACATATAGTGCCTTGACCACCCGAACACAAAGCCTTATTGAACTTGGTTATTCCATGGACTTGAGATCTGCAAAATGCATATTCTTTGAAGAGTTTCGAATGGCAACGGTTTCCTACCTTGATCGTTGATCATATGCCACATTTCGTTGCCTCCACCTGCCACGTGTCCTTTGACCTTTGCTAACTTTTCCTACCCCGTCGCTTGCACGAAATATTATGGAATGTGGTTTATTTCGTGGGTCTCACGTCTACCGAAGCCAAAACCTTTTAGGAGAGATGGAATCCTACCATGTGATGTTTGACATTGAAATTGACTACCAAATGAACATCACATGACCTTTTAAATATAACCCATTAATGGATTAAAGTTGAGCCTCCCACATGTTTTTTAAATTCTAACGTCCAATGCTTTAGGGCGGTGGAATTTGACAATCGTTTAAACGTATTTTGCCCCGTTAAAATGGATAAGTCCATTTTAAACCTTTTTAAACCCAAAACAATATTGGGGGTATATTGGGATAACAAGACACGGGAAAACGATGTAAAACTTAAAATTCAAATCAAGCGAAACACAAAACAAAACCACGAAAAATAACAAATCTGCCCAGGACTTCATCAAGAATAGGAAATTTTTCCTTCATACACTGTTATTAGATCCCACAATTTTACACATAGCCATATTATTTGCATTACCCAAATCCATCATCACATTCACAAGATCAGCTTACAAAAGCAGATCGATTAATCGCGATATTTTATGACCCTATTTCACACTTCCCTTTACATAACTTTATATAATTTGAATATATGATATAATTGAACAATACATGATATAGGATATGTAGATTTGTTTTATTTACTATATTTTTGGGTTTAAAATCATAATTTACACTTGGTAATTATCTTAATTAGAAAAAACCCTAGTTTTGATATTACAATATGAAGTGGGAATAATTAATAGATATGTCCAATCATTGTAAGGAACATTGGATTGTAATGTTGTACAAAACGCGTTTGAGCATGTTATTTGTTATTAGATATGTCTTGGTTAAACAAGGAAGGAAGTTTACATGGTTGTTTGGACTTTTTATCGATTGGAGATATTGATATCCAGAGGTCTATCAACAAATATGTTTTAAACTTGTTTAGTGGAGTTGTAAATTAGATGAAAAGGCATCAAACAAGTGTTGCAATATCCACCACGAGAGAGAACATGTCAACTACTCATGTAAGCAAGGAAGTGGTATGGCTTCAAATATTATGTTCCATACTTGGGTTCATATATTAAACTATAACGATGATTTTTTATTCCCATAGTGTAATTTGTCTACAAAGAACCCTGAGTATCACTCGCGCCGAGCATATTGAGGTGCAATATCATTTTGTAAGGGAAATGATGGAGGAAAGGAGAATATTGTTGATGAAGAATGGGTTCATGGTCCCTTTATGTAAAGTTTTCAATAAGTGGGAGAATGTATCAACATTGCATAAGATTTTTCAAGGCATATTGCATAATTATTATTGGTGTGCAAGCTTGTGTGTCACTACTGCATAAAGAAAACTTGCATAGGAACATGTGTGCAAGTATATAAACACATGGCCATTGTATAAGAATTGTGTAATGTGGTTTGGATTGTTGTATACAATATTATGTTGTGGACATGATTGTGTAATGTGAAATTTGCACTCTAGGCAAGTGGCGTTACATAATGTTGGAATGTAATGTGATGATGTGTTATCAATACTTCTCTAACTATATCTATCAACTTTGAAGGTATAAAGTAATGTGTTGGAGAATATTCTCATATGATTGGTATAATAATATTGTTTATTAATTTCTCAATGACAATTAGAGAGAATCTTGTGATTCTCTGCTTGTAAAGTCATATGAAAATTTAAAGTAAGCAAGTGCTTTTCAAGTATGCGAGATTCCTAAGTGTAAATCTAGGAAGAAACAATTGTACCAATTATTATGGTTATTGACTTGTAAAAGTGGTCAAGTCTTCACACACACACACACACACACAAAAGGCCATTTTTATATAGTATTTAGTAGTCCATGCACTTCTAGAGTACTCATCTAACCTCTATATATAACTTAGGGATGAGAATATATACATACATGTTATAGGATTAATCTATAAGTGCATGGACTACTAAATACTATATAGCAATGTCTTAAAGGACATCTTATTGTATTTGTAAGTTGGATTAAAATTGAATGCAATAAAAATATTTATCTTAGGTTTTTAATTCAAAATGGTTTTTCCAAAATAATTCTATCTCTATATCTTGTGTGTCATTTCAATATACCATGTAGATTTATTGTTTAATAGCTCTTCTTTGTGTTACTTATTGTTTAGGACTTGATTTTTTCCAACAAATCTATGATAGGGGCATATGTATACACCCTATTTTTCACCAACAATTTCTCTGTGGATGATTGGTGTGTTGTTGGGCCCCTAAAATATTGAAGGTGCATGGGCGTGCAAGGCATATGTTGAAGGGTGGGCGCACAAGAAGAACGCGCACAATACTGAGGGTTCTAAGAGGGCTTTAGAAGGACTATGCTACATGCTAGAAGAACAAGGTCTTAGGACTTAGCCGTATTCAGCGTATCGAGGAGGACACGAGAAAATGTTACCCTCCTACGCATGATGAATGGATAAGGTTCCAACTTAGCGAAAGGTTGGCCTAGGAAGAATATGCCCTGAAATGGAAGTTTCTAGAAGACTGTCATGGAAAGGAGTGGAGAGCTCAGGACTAGAGGAGCATGCTCCCATGGAGGGCCACATCTGGACACTTGGTGATGGATCTAAAGCCTCAGAAAGGTGAGTTGGTGGTTCAAGAGGCCTATAAATACAAGTGCCCGTAGAGGAATTAGGGAGAGAGATCAGTAGAAAGTGGAGCTCTACAGAAATGTTGTGAGGAGTTGTATTGGGTTGGGTAGATAAAATATAGGAGAAGGATGCATCAAGGGGCTTGGGATTGTAAATTTTATTTTTGAAGAGCTAAGGAATGTAGATCCAGTTATGATGTATGACTTTGGTTTTCCATATTGCGGTGTTCTGTAATGGATCTAATGAATGTAATGAGGTTACCAACTTATTTGAATATGATCATTAATTATTTTGGTCCATCCTCATATCTTCATAGTTCTGTTTCATGTATGTTTATGAAATAATTATGAATCCTTGTGCATTTCCCTTTCTATTTTAGTTCAGTCTTATATTCTGTTAAACTATCTTTCTTTCTCTAGGAATGACTGCACCGGGTCTCAAATCTGTTTTGAGCTCTATGATGTTTACATGTGTCATTTCCACTCACTATCCTTACGCTCCTATCATAGATGATGTTTCCCACTAAACTCACATAAAGGAGAGACTCGGTGCCCGCACATGCCTAAGGTGAGCACCCAGCGCCCGCTGGGTGATAGGCCGATGCGCATGGGATTCCCTTTCTCTTTGGTGGGTGTAAAAATGACTACATCTTGGTTCCATTTCCGGACCTCTTTTCAAAGTTGTAGTGGGAAATGGCATACATCATGATCTGTGCAATGAGTGATGACAAAGTGTTTAACCTTGGAAAGTGTTGAAACATGGTTTAAAAGCACGGAGGATGAATTTTCTCAGAGATTTAGCACTGGACCTAAGTTTGATGCATGTAGATGGGTAGAAGAGAACCTCTACCATGATTTATATGAGAAAAAAATTATGTTGCTTCCCAGTAGAGTATGAATGGCTCTCGGCATATGCATCTAGATCAAGATGGTATTATAGATCATGCACGTGGACCCAAGAAGAGTACCAAAGGCTACAAGATGCATATATGACATGGACTCATGTTGTGGATCATTGGTGGAAAGGAGTATTGGCTAGCTACACTCTGGAGTATGCTATTTCTACATATTTTTATCCAGAAGTCACTGAGTTTGAATTTCTGAGGGATCCAAGAGGGTCATTTCTATGTGTTATTCCTCTGGCAATGAAGATCTTGATTGTTACTTTGAGTTTAGAGGAATTTCCAATGGCGGCTAAACCTTCCGAGCACTGGGCGAGGAATCTAGGGTGGAGGAAGATGGTAGACATTACGACTGAGAAAGAAAGGGAGGAGATATGACTCAAGTATAGTGAAGCATGTGAAAGGGAGATTTCTAGACAATGTGAGGTTACAAGTGTGATGGATATATGGAGGCAAATGTTATGGGAAGGATTTGAGGTTCACGTAGAGGATGTGGAACCTAAGCATTCTATGCTACCCCATCTTGGCAAGTGCATAAGAGAGACCCCTTCAACTTCTGATGAGAGTTCATCACACAGAGAGAGAAGAGTCATTGGCATGCATCTGAACCCACATAGTGACCAAACCTGGTGCTTGGTTTTCCAAATCAAGGGAATAATATTGTTAACCCAACTTGGTATCGGTGGAAGTGACCGATCTGCACCCAAGAGATATAATTTCTTGTTTGGGACTTCTATGGCTGCACATACCATCCCAATGTTAGGAGGAATTTTTGGGAAGAGTGCAGATACACAAGCCTTTGGTCTTATATCTGGGAGTGGCGTGGGGTACACTATTAGTAGTGGGACATTATCACAGACCGTCAATGCGTAGTTCAGTGGGACTTTGGGGACCCTTGGCACAACCACTACAGGGCCTGATGGATCTGGTGGGTCAGGAGGAACATGACCTGGTGGATCCGATGGATCTAGTGGATCAGGAGGAATAGGACTTGGTGGATCTCGGCGGAGGAGGAAACACGGAGGAAACACCGGGGGAAACCAAGGCTCTGGCTCAGGAGGACAAGGGCCCCAACCACCTCCTCAAGTCTTCTTTGAGATGTCTTTACATTTTCCAGATTACAAAGGTATTGAAGATGTTGTGGAGCATGTTCACAAGTGTGAGCTGTTATGGCACGCAAAGGGATCACTAGCCCAGAGCGGAAGGTAAGCTAGTTTGTAACGATGTTGTAAGGGCGTGCATAGCTGGTATAGGAAATATGACCCTCATCAAATGGTGGTGGATTATACTACTTTAAAGAATGCCTTCTTGGAAAAATTCCACATCCCTGAGTTTGAACAGAAGAGCATCAACGCCCTAAAGGAGATTCAACAGGAATGGTGAAGAGTGTGTGGGAGTATGATGCATGGTTCAAAACCCTCTTGTCAAAATTTTCATATGACATTCACCCTTCACAACATGCTTAATGGTTTTTGGAGGGTTGATAACACCTTTTAGAATATATTTATCTCATAAGACTTTCACAGACCCACGCGAGGCATTAGAAGTTGCTCTGCACACCGAAACTATTAGAAGTGTTGATACTTGGTGTTAGCCCATTCCTAGAAGCTCAAATCACTGCTATGGCTAAGTAGCTGGAGAAGTTATCTGTGAACTCATCCCATGAGACTCGCAGTGGTATATGGTGTATAGATTGTGAAGTAGAGGGGCATGTCAAGGATAGTTTCCCTCGAAGGACAGTACACATCATAGTAGTAGATTGTGATATTTTCATGGGACCATGATGCGAGTAGATGTCCCTTGTTGCAGCGTGTGATGCGGAAGAATGTGTCTTGCTACTGTAAGATTTTCACCTCTACAACCCATGATACTAAGGATTATAGGCTTATTGACCAGATCCATGAGGCCATTGATCTTGGTGTGTGCTAAACTAGCCTTGCAAGTGGTTCTAAGGGTGATGATCACCATTATGAGGAGCGCACAAATGGAGGCACGCATGGAAGGGGATTTCATGGAGGATTCCATGGTCGTGGTAACCACGGAGGAAGAAGTGAGTTCCCATATGGAACCTATTTTAATTGTGGATCTACATACCACTACAAGTGTGAGTGTCCAAACTTATTGCAATGCTCATGGTGCGGAAAGAAGAACAAGTATGAAGAGTGTCTAGAACTCTATGAGCACATGAATTAGCAGCACCATAAAGAAAAGGGCACTACAATGGTAAGAATTAAGAAGGCTAACACACAATGGATGCCATAGGTGACACGTGATGCAGGCTTGGAACCTGTTATGGTAACAACAAGAGCAGAGGCCACGTGCATGCAAAGGAAATGCCAAGGCAGAAGAACCTAGTTTCAAGGGAAGAAGTGGTACATGGGAAGTACCCAAACCATGTGCATCAAAAGAGGTATATCAAGAAACCATGGACATCATTCAAAGTTTACAAGGAGAAATCCAAGTGTCTAAAGGAGCAAGTCCAGAGGGAGGAGCAAAGAAGGAAGGTCGAGGCGCCAAAGGATGACTTGGATGAGGTCAAGGAAGTATGTAAAATGCTAAGGTAAGAGAATATTATTCCCTTGCTAGGAGCATGGTTGAGAGAGAAGGTACCACGTGCCGAGAGAAGAGTGTGATAGGTAGGTCTTGTATGCAAACCTTCCCCCTCACAACCTTTGACTATGATAAGGAGATCACATTAGATGCATTCGTGGATGGATGGCTCCTTAGTAATATCCTCATTGACATAGGTGCGGAGTCAATGTTCTCACCTTGGATGCATGGCATCAGATGGGAAGACCTGCATTACATCCATATTCAAATGTGTTGTATATGGTGAAAAAAAATGAAGGCAATTCCCATCGGTGTCTTAAAGGATGCAGCTATCACCATTTAGGGAGCTAAGTTTACTGGGGACTTTGAAGTCTTGGCACTCGCCGAGGTAGAAAATTTCCCAACATTACTTGGGTGCCCATGGTGCTATAAGAACAATGTGGATCTTTGATTCAACAAGGGATACATAAGCTTTGAAAATGAGGAGGAATGGGTCATCATACCCTGGCTGATGGAAAATCAACACCCTATACTGAACCCCTAGGAGAAGAGGTCTTGGATAGAATATATGTGCACTCAATCAGGGATCTAGAGATAATTCATCCCATAGAGGGAGTTATCCGGTTTGAGGATGCTCAGTCCTAAGTGACACCACCAGTATAGCGTGTGATAATTGGGTGCATGGGACCTATGAGTTGATCGGATGACATTTGAGAGGATTGGTGACAAAGGTGACAAAGGCACGCATACATTTGGCACCTAGGAGGAAAGAAGCTACCTAAGTATTCAGGAGGAGCCTTCCTTGAGATATTTTTGCAGGAGATGGAAGCTTAGTGGAAGGAGGAGAATGAATGAAGAGGGATGTTAAGTTATGTCCTTCTCGGCACAATGGCACACGGTGGTGGGCTACACATCAAGAAAACCTCTTGGAATGGCACAAGGTGAGAATTTCCCTCTCTTTCGTTCTCTAGAAGTAACATGCCCACCGCCATCAAAGATTATCATGGTAAGGAACCCACCTCTTTCCATATCTAGGATTGTGAGAGGGTCTGGAGAGAAGGCACGGAGGATTTACCACCATCCCTATGGGTACACAAACTATATTCTACATTACAAGGTTGTGCACGTGCATGGTACATTCACGCTAAGACATGCCACCAGACAGGGAATTGGTAAGAGTTAGCGGCTGATCTCATTCAAACATTCAAGTATCGGAGTACAAAACCCTTGGTGGATAAGGCATTATAGGATATCAAGCACCTTACCATTGGGGATAGTGCCATGGTAGAAGATAGGCTACTGACTTGCTAGGTGAACTGGCCTGAGGCATGCTTTGAGGAAGAAGAAATAGAAGAGATACAGCTTGAGTGTGCATGTATGGAAAATAAAAAGGGAAGATGGTGTATGTTATTGATGGGGAAGAAGCGGAAAACTTGATGTTGACCATTCTATAGGGACACGTGAGGTGTTAGACAGTGTTGATGAATGGGCACACACCTATCATGAACCTTTAAAGAACAAATAAGGTTAACATCAGCTCAGAAGAAGAGCCTAAAGAGGCTATCATCGAGACTATTGGTTGAGAAGGAAGTCTCCAAGATCATTGATCTTTTACATGAGTTTGAGGATTTATTCCCACACGGGTATCATGAACTCAAAGGCATTCACCATTCCTTGGGGAAATGAGAATTAAGTTGAAGGAGGGTGTGCACCCGATCCGGAAGAGACCATACCAAATGAATCCTAACCTGCGCATGAAGTTCAAGGAAGAAATAGATAAGATGATAGCATCAGGCATTATTGAAGTTGTTGAAGAGTTAGAGTGGATAAGTCCAATGGTAATTAGCATCAAGAAGGATGGAAGGATAAGGATCTATGTTGATTACATGGACCTGAATGTAGTGTGTATCATTGATCCTTTCCCAACCCCATTTACTAAAGAAATCTTAGAGGGAGTGGCAGGGCGTGAGGTCTATTCTTTCACATATGGATTCTCGGCTATCACCAGGTAAGGATCGCGAAGGAGGACCAGAGGAAGACAACTTTCGCCACTGAGTGGGGAAGTTTTTCCTATACAATCATGCCTTTTGGGTTGAATAATGTGCTTGTTGTGTTCTCGCATTGTGGTACAAGCTTTCCAAGACTTCATCCATAAATTCCTTCAAGTCTACCTGGATGATTGGATAGTATATGGGTTAGTGAAGGACCATTGTGACAACTTAAGGCTGATGTTTGAAAGGTGTCGGCAGTTGAGGATATCCCTCAACATTAAGAAATGTGTCTTTGTTACCCTATTTGGAACATTATTGGGGCACATCATATGTAAGGAGGGCCTACTAGTAGATCCCACAAAAGTTGTAGTAATTGTGGGATTGAGGGATCCTGTTAGTCAAAGCACAAATGTGTATTTCTTGGGCATACGGGTACTACAGAAAGTTCATCAAGGATATGCCAAGATTGTCACGCCTTTAGAAGATTTTCTTAGACATAAAAGTGCCTTTCATTGGGGAGAGGCACAACAGAAGGCATTTAACACTTTAAAGGATAGGCTTGTCACCATGCCCATCCTATGTTTCCCTTCTTGGGATAAGCCTTTCCATGTTCATGTGGATGCCTCAGAACCGCCATTAGAGTAGTACTTACACATCCTAGTGAAGGGATTGTTGATCATCCTTTGTGCTTTGCAAGTAGGAAATTGACACCAACAGAGTAGAATTACACTATAACTAAGCGTGAGGCATTGTCAATGATCTACGTGCTTCACAAGTTCAGACAATATTTTTGGCAACCCCTTTTATATTTTACATTGACCATATGGCATTGAAATACTTGGTGAACAAGCCCATTCTACAAGGGTGCATATGTCGGTGGGTACTATTGTTCCAAGAATTTGAGTTCACGGTAGTTGTCAAACCAGGTAAAAGTAATTCCGGACCTGATCATTTGTCTAGGATTGATTCAAGAGAGGACACGGAGAGAGCATTGAAGAGACTATGCCGACGTGCAATTGTTTAGGTTACGGCGCACGCCCTCGATTTGGAGGACATTGCATTATTCCTTAAAATAGGTGTGGCGTCAGATGCAATGAATGCCTTGGAGAAAAGAGGTTGCCATACACGTCGCGCCTACATACTAATTAGTGGAGATCTATACAAAATGGGTCATGATGAGGTTTTGCGTCATTGTGTACTAGAACATGAGCACATTACAATTATGGAAGAGGCACATGGTGGGATTACAAGAGGAACTATGCAGGAAATGTGACCGCACGAATATTCTACTCACATGGCTTTGGTGGGAGACCATTTATCAAGATTGTATTAAGTTTTGCAAGGCCTGTGACCATTTTCAGCACCTTGGAAAACTTGGAAAAGGGATGAAATGCCCTCATGTGACCAATAGCAGCAGCGGAAACCATTTGAGAAGTGGGCTATCAACTTTTTTGGACCAATCTCACCAACGGTGCGGAGGACTGGTTCACGGTATATCCTCACTTGCACTAATTATTTGACAAGGTGGGGGAGGCACACTATAAAGGATTGTACAATGGCTACCGCTACTAGATTTTTATGGGAAAACATAATCAACAGGTATGGATGCCCATTGATTTTGACAAGTGATAGAGGTATGCACTTCCTTAATGAAATGGTCAAGATTCTGTTATCAAAATTCATGGTGGCCCATCACAAAACTACTCCCTATCACCCTCAAGCAAATGGAACTA
Source organism: Taxus wallichiana var. yunnanensis (assembly GCA_018340775.1). Lineage (NCBI taxonomy): Eukaryota > Viridiplantae > Streptophyta > Pinopsida > Cupressales > Taxaceae > Taxus > Taxus wallichiana. The sequence goes on along the minus strand of CM031239.1, from coordinate 65,001,236 downwards.
TTGAGGCATTTAACAAAATACTTAGTCACACATTGACTAAGATCTGTGATGTTGGTAGACAGGATTGGGATGACAAAGTATCATCCGTTCTTTGGGCATATAGGACAACCTACAAGAGGTTGAATAAGGCCACACCATTTCAATTGTTTTTGGCATGGAGGTTGTCCTACCAATTGAATTCATGTTACCTTCTCTGCATATATAGTGTGCACAGAGGGTTGGTTGATGAACAAGCGCTGGAAGAAATAATTGACAAGTTAATGCAATTGGACAAAAGATGATCACTCACCAGGTGGATCCAAAAGACTGAAAAAGAAAAAAAAAGGCATGGCATGATCGTCACATTAAGAACAAAAATTTTGAGGTTGGGCAAATGGTGCTACTTTATGATTCCAAGTTTCTGCGCCATCCTGGGAAGTTAAAATTCCATTGGTTGGGTCCTACATCATCTCGTACATCCTTGATTCAAAGGCATGTGCCATTACTGAGCGTTGGATGGGATGATATTTCCAGGACACTTCAATGGGAGTAGGTTAAAGCCCTACTATAAATAAGTCTTCTTGGTGTTTGTAATAAGGCAGTATTGCCAGTTAGATTAGGATTTCCTTTAATGCATTTTCTTTTCTTGTGTTTCCCTTTCTCGTTGTTGTTTTGTGTTGCACCTTGGGCACCGGTAATCTCATTACTTTTTGAAGGTTGTAAATGCGTAGAGGACCGCACATCATTTTAGTGTGGGGTGGAGTAAGGTGGAAGAAATTGCAAAGTGTGAAGCGCCAGGAAGGATTGCGTTGGAAAGCCTAGTTGGATGGCCCTGGGAAAGGAAGTGCATGGAAGGAAAGGTGAAAAAGGATGGTTGGTGTCAGGGTAAGGCTACATTGTGGATCCACATACAAGATAGGAAGAAGCGAAAAAGCAACACGAGGTAGGTGAGAGAAAAAATCATGATGGAAGTACCTTTGGCGCTGGTGACGCGCGCACGCAAGAGTCTCCTGTCAAGATGGATTGGTTACACGCCAGAAGGTTGGGGAATTGTCCGCACAAGGTTGGGTGCGTGAGTAAGGCACTAAAGTCATATTTTGTTGAAAAATATACATTAAGTGTTGAAGTACGGTGGTAGGTAAGGTAGCATTTAATGTTAAAAAGAGGAAAAACTATAAATAGAAGGTTGGACACTTCATTATTTACATTGTGAATACGAAGAAGGAAGAGCTTTTGTGAACTAGGGTTTCTAGAGTTGATCCATGTGAAGAAAAATTGGAGAAATTTAACCATGAGTGACTAGTTTGGATCTGCAAACCAGGAGGAAAATAGTTCATGATCATAGAGAGATTTTGGAGAAGCGTCATCTTGTGAAGGGGATATTCCAAAAGGGTTTGGCAACTAGGGAATGGGTTGAAAAGGAGTTTCTTCACAAGTTCAAGATCTAAGCTTGGAAAGGGTAGAGAAGCAGAGCAAGAGAAGTTGAAGTGCAAAGATAACCTACACAATGGCACCCAAGAAACTAGTTGTAACACCTAAGAAGGGAAAAGGCAAGGGCAAGGGAAAACAACAAGAAACCACCGCAAGTACCAATGAAGAATGGTATGTAGAAATGCAGTACCCAGATGGGGTTTTGTTAGGAAAGGAGTGGGAGTCCCATTTAAGAAACATGACAGTAAGTGATTATAACCATCACACAAACATGACTGAAAAGGAGATGGTGCTAGAGTTAGTGCGCCTGAAAAACAAGAGGACACCAGAAGGGTTACCCATTTATAACAACGAAGTAAAAGTGAAGTTGGAGAAGGTAGGATTATTGCAACTCTATGAGTTGCCCTACTTTGGGAAGCCTGAGCGCCTCTATCAATGGTTGATGTCACGCGTACATGAAGACCAATTTCACTTTGCAGGGGGTGTAAAATGCGCATAACTCCTCAGCTGATTTCAAAATTCACAGTCTCATATGTGAAGGAGAAAGTATAGAGGATGACCTATGTGACAAAGAAGCCATCAAAGAAACTATCGCCACATATGCATACAAAAAGGGGTCAAGGTACTTTGATATTGCTGGATATCCAAGACCCGGTGATGAGAATGGTCACGCACCTAGTAACCAAACTTAATGACCAAGAGAGGTGGATACAAGTGAACAAATCATGGCTCAATGTTTGCAGAAGGATATCGGAGGGTGCCATCTACAAATTATCCACGTACATCGTGGATGAAATCATCAGCAGCGCACAGGGGTGACAAGATATTTTTCGGCAATGTCCTCTTAACTATTGTGTTTTCAGAGATCAGAGTGCCAAATGTGGTAGATAAGTTCATGTGGGAGTACCTAGAGGAATACCCCTTACCCGAAAAGAGATTCAAAAAATACACTTGCGATAACATGATAGTCGCATTCACAAGGCACATCTTGAGAAATGGTATACACGCTTGAGGAATGCATTCGGGGTAGAATGGAGGATCCTAGAACAACTGCCAAAGCTCACAAAGGGATAAGTTGAATTTGCACAAGATACCACCACTTTTGCATTGGCATATTTAGGTTGGTTGATGAAAACATGAGCCCTTGGTGTAAACTTCCATTTTCCTTCACCACTCAGTACTTCCAGTGGGGGTAAACAGATTCAAGGAATCCAAGAAGCTGAAGTTTGACCTTGGAAGTATAGATCGAACCACATGGAGATGCACAGACGTTGGTCTCACATGAAGTTTAGATGATGAAACCCCTAACACTTTATATGCAGGAGGAGGTGCAAGTGCGGTGCATGTGTATACCTTCGCATAAGGCCCAAGTTTGAGAAGGGCACTTATCTTGAAAATGAGATAGCTATACTTGAAGACCTAACAAGTAGAAAGAAGACCACGCCCAAGAAAAGGGGGACATAAGAGATAAAGAAAAAGGAACCAAGTGCTCAAGATACTCAAGCGGTGGGCACCCCGGGAACAAGTGTTATAACAAGTACTTACACACATAGGAAGAAGTCTCCATTCAAGGAAAAGACACCAGAACAAGAAAAGCTTATCGTGGAGGAGAAGTCACCAAAGGAGGAAGAAGAAAGAGCCAAATCTCCTATACTGGAATCCCCAGCTAGGAAGAAACAAAAGGTGATGGAGGAGATTGATTCGAGAGAGACACAAAGAGCTTGTATAACTATAGAGGTGAGAGGGATGACAATGAAGAAGATGAACTGAAGGAGAACAAGAACCACTTGTTTTTAGCGTGTACGATTCGGAGGAGAAGGCACAAAGGAGAAGAACGACTATCACTTTGTGTGAAGGAAGGGCATCCAGGAGGAGGAGGGCACCCAGAACATGGGAGGAGGTGAAGAGGTTAGCACGAAGAGTCAAAGGACTCCAAACCTCATGTAGGAGTAGATAAACAAGGCGGTAGAAAGAGAAGCAACGAAAATTATTGAAGCCTTGGTAGAACAAGAATTGGAGCGCAGCACTGAAATAGTGATGAATGAAGATAAGGAAGGAAGCATAGGAAAATACCACAGTAGTGCGGGAGGCCCCATTCTAACAATAATTGTTCCTAAGGGCACGCACATAGGCGAAAGCGTATGGAGATCAAAAAACCAAGAATGAGCTACATTGATGATCCAAGCAAGGTGTTGCATACATGCTTCCAAAGCACATTCCCAACAGATCAACTCTTGCAATGAATTTGTTTGATGAAGAAGGTGCATACCCTCGGATGAGGAAAATGCTTTCATGGGAAATTGAGTCCCACATCGACAAGCCATAGTTTGAGGTAAGCCAAGGGGCACTAATGAAGATGCCTAGAGTCAAAAGGAGATAACCCCTTGGTGAGCACTCAAAGAACTTTCGGATGAACAAGTTTGTAATGTGTTGAATAAGGTCTCGGTTGAACTAGAAGCCAGGTTATTCGGAAGGAATGACAAGGTAAAATTTCTAGAGGCAGAGCTAGAAAAGAGGGAAGAAGAGCTAGAAGAGAGGACCAAGAACTTGAAGCAGGAGGAACTAATTAGCGTGCAGCTAAAGCATGAACTAAGGGAAGAAAATGCAAGGGTGCGTGAGGTATATAAGAAGGTAGAATCCATCACAGATGTCATTGTTTTAAAGCATCCGTACCTAGCACCGCCCATGCAAAAGTATGGATCTTCCCTTGAGTTCCTTGAAGACTTAACACACATCCTCACCATGGAAAGGAAACCTTTGGCCTTAGAATCTATGGAAGAAGTAGTAGTGTGCTTGGAGAAGGAGGAAAAATTAAAGGTTGTATCAATCATTTCCGAGTACAACAAGGTGCTTGCTGATGTGAAAATTACTACCCATATTGTTGAGGCCGCATATGATAATTGCGCAAATAGAGATAAAGTGGTGAGTATTCTGGTTACCACTCATGAGGTAGAGCTCAAGGAATTCCAAGAGAATAACAAAGGAAACATAGCAGAGCGAGAGAGGATCCTGACGGGTCGAGAAGAAGTCAGAAGCTATTGAAACCTTACGAGGTTCAATTAAAAACTAGTGAAGGAGTTGTACCCACAGATTACAAGAAGGATGGATGCGCTTGAGGATGTGGGCAAGGAATTGGAAGGAATGGTTGAAATATTGAACACTCAAGGAAATGGACTGGTTTTGAGGAGGTAAGCGCCCTAGTCGACAACCTCTTCCAAAGAGCGCAAAATGAAGTCAATGCCTGGAACAAGTTAGAGGCCGACTTACAGAGATATTTCCTATCTTGTTGCAATAATGACAACACTTCCCCATTCTTTCATTTTTTCCAATTCTTCATTCCCTTATTCTTTTTCCAAGATGTTGAGTCTATTGTAATTATTTCTTTGAAGAAGTGTTCCCAAGGGCAGAGAATAGGTTAAGTGTGGGGTGATGTTGGGCCCTAAAATATTGAAGGCACATGGGCGTGCAAGGCCTAGGTTGAAGGGTGGGCACACAAGAAGAACACGCGCAATCTGAGGGGTTCTAGGAGGGTTTTAGAAGGACCGTGTTATGCGCCAAAGAAAACAAGGTCTTGGGACTTAGCTATATTCAGGCGTATCGGATGGGACACAAGAAAAGGTGGGGCTGCCTACGCATGATGAATGGATAAGGTGCCAACAGCGACAGTTGGCCTAGGAAGGAATATGACCTAAGATGGAAGCTTCTAGAAGACCATCATGACAAGGAGTGGAGAGATCGGGACTAGAGGAGCATGCTCCCATGGAGGATGTGACCCCTGTTAAAACAACCCACTTGAGACCCAAGAAACAACCTAGGGTTAGTTAGAAAATTATGGAATAATTTATTTTTTATGAGAAGTGTCCACAACCAAGTTGCAAGACAACAGTTGACACTATCAGGTTCCAGAATAAATCTAAAAATACTAGAACATAATTTTCATTTATTAACAATTTTCAGAGGTCACAAAGTCCAAATTTTAGGGTTAGAAGTTTCATCGGAGTTCGGGGATAAAATATCACCATACCCATTCTCTAACAGAGCTCTCATAGTTTCAACTTGATTTTTCTCATACTTAATGCATTTAAAATTTCCTTAAATCATCCCATTAGATAGGAAATTCTCTCACCTTTCCAATGATATAAAGAAGTCCTCCTAACCCCTTGTAGAACTCCAGATATGGACAAGTGGACTTTAGGGGTCAAATTTTTCCCCAAGGGGACATGTGGCGAGAGGGGAAAAAAACCCCTTTGTTGGGTTGGCAGGTCGTGGGGTGGTATTTGAAATTTTTCTTGTGTGGGGAGAAAATTTCACAATTCTCCCTCGCCTCCACGGGCCCTCCAATGGACATGTGTCGGCTCCAAGCTGGAGCAGGGAAAGGATGAGGGAAGGGCGGGCGGCAGAAGTTTTGAAGAGATTTAGCCAAAGGGAGAAAACAATCAAACAACGCCCACGCACCCGCGGGTCCACTAGGGACACGTGGCGCACAACCGACAAAGCGAGGAGGGAAAGAGGGAAGGGCGGAGTGGCGGGAGAAGTTGGATAATTTCACCGTAGGGGAGATAAGGGGAAGTTGGACGTGCGGGTCCGCGCACCCGCGAAAAGAATTTCCCAAGGCGAGGGCGGGAGTGCGGGATTTTATTAAAAAATTTTGAAAGACAAAAAGTCCAAAAAAGTGATGAAGTTCTCCCTCCTCCGTTGTCACCCCAAGGTGCCATGTGGCACCCTCTGGTTGGTTGCGGTGACGGGGTAAAAGTCAAAAATTTTCCCAAAATTTTTAAAAGGCCCAAGGGCATAAAAGATGTCATGCCTCCGCCGCTGCCCCGTGAGGACATGTGGCAGCCTCTAATTGGCTGCAGTGGTGCAAAGGAAAATATTTAATTTTTCCCAAGCAAAATTTTCAAAAAAATTGTAAGGACTTTTAAAGAGAAATTTTCGGGCATGGGCTGCTTGGGAAAATTTTCCAAAATTTTCCCACCAAGGCAGAAAAACTTCAAAGTGCCATAACTTTTGCTAGAAAACTCGGTTTAGGAAAACAAGGACTTTCTAGAAATATCTCAATGCCCTCTTTGCACAGGAATCATAAATTTTACATTTTGATGAAGTTTAAGGGTCAATTTTGTAAAAAGGATCTGCAAGCTTTTAAAAGTCAACTGGTAATTTCCACTTTCAATTTTGATTAAATTAGATCTCCTCCTTCACTCAACATGCCAAACAGACATGGAGGATTGCTCTAGGGAGGGTTTAAAGTGTTTTAGGAAGGTAAATTTGTTCAATTGATTTCAATTTGTATTTTTCCAACAATTGACAGAAAAACGACTATTAAAGGGATTGGATTTGATTTTGTAATATTTTAACTTGTCTTCTTAAGTGTTCTTTGTCAATTTGAGTTCCTTGATGTCTCAGCATACTAAAATATATCATTTTCAAGTTGATTATTGAGTGCAGGTCCGAACTATACATTTTGATTAAATTTGCTAGTTTTAAAATATTTACAAGAGATCAAATCTAAAGAGATCCATCTAACTTTTCAATATGCAAGTATGGAATTTCATTTCTAAACTAATCTAATACATTCAATTGTTTATTAACGTACCATTTTGAATCAAGATGCAAATATTGAATTTCTATTTTACACATTTCCAAATATTCAAAATACAACATTATTTCCACGTGCATTTCTTCTTTTCAAACAAGAGATCTAACTATCTCTTTTGTCATACAATGAAACATTGAATTCAATCCAACAATGCATATGAGAGTAGGTCTTGTAATTCTTTATTAATTCAAAAGGAATACATCCTTACATCTTTCCATGTTTTGAATGCAAATAACACATTTCTATTTCTTTCTTTCCAATAACATAACAAAATATAATTATCCTTCACATTCGAATGTACAACTTCATAATCAAATTACATACATCTTTTCTTCACAAAATACATATTACAATTTCATCCACATCATAGTGGGAAAGGTTACAATGAAATAAATTTGTTTCTCAAAGGACTGTCAAAACTGCATTTTCCTTTGCTCCAGAACAGCAACATGCAAGTTTTCTCTTTCTCCAAGTTGATCACAACAAAAGTGGGGGAAAGGCAACACTCTCCACCCAACCAAGACATCTAATGAAAGGAGAAGCCTTCCTTCATCATTGGCCCCGAGCTCACCAAAATACAATAAGAGATGTAATTCAACCCATGACAATAATTGGCTTCCACAACACACAACATTCTTTCAACAAGCATCTTTCAATATAAAAACACATTCCAAACAAAAACATCATATTACAACCAGTAATGGCAAACATTCAAACAAAACTCAGGTTTGATCATGCAAGCCAAAGGAGCAAGGTCTATGGGGGAAGCTGCTTATGCCTCCCAATTGGGAATTGGGCATCCACCGAAACAAACTACCAATAAATTTCACCACACATATCCTTATGCCCCCACAAATCCCTCCTTATGCCCCCACAGATTTCCTCATACCCCCATAAAGTAAAAATGTAAGTTATTTCTTTTCCATGGTGGATCCCAAACTCAAACTCCCTCCCCGAACTCACGATGCCAATGGAATTCCTTATGCCCCCACATGGATTCCCCATAGCCTTCTCCTACACCATCCCTATGGTAGTCTACCCAACCAGCCAATAAATAAAACAAAACATGCACCATTCATCCATACACAAAAGAAAGTGACAACATAAAAGAAGAGTTAAATTCCTACCTTTCCATGGTAGCTTTTGTTTCCAAATAGCAACTTCAAGGCTCAAAACATAGTCCAAAACAGCAATCTCCCAAGCATGCAAAGCTTTCTCCAAACTTCCTCCAAAAACAAGAGCTCCAACACAAGAAAATGCACCCCAAAGAAGTTACAAAATGATTCAACAACCCCAAAACAAACAAAAAGTTTGAATTATATAGAAGAGGGAAGAGAAGAGGATGATGTGGATCCATGTAGGATGCCACATCACACATCCTCAAAATTCAAACACAAAAGACAAAATCCATTCTCCCAAGCACAATAAAGAGGTGGGTGAAAAATGACAAGTTACTTGCACACTCCAAAAGTCCACACCCCAAATGAGTGCAAATAAATAACATGTAAGAGAGTGCAATCCAAAACAAGCAACATGATTAATTAAAATGCATTACAAAAGTCTAAAATCACCTCTCCAACCATAAGTATGGTTGGTAAATTAAATTGAGAGGTATGGGACAAGTTTTACTTGTCCCACAAGCCTCCAAAAACGGCCCCCAAGGACAAATTCAAATTTCCATGGAGGTGGAGTGTTTCATACTCCAAAATCTGACTTACACACTCTTACACAAACTTACACAACCCTTACATACTTAATACAAAAGCCAACAACTCCCATTATTACTTTTCCATATCCCAATTTAATTTATTTAAATTTTAACCATATGATTTCCCACATTAATCTACCACATTTCAATTAATTAAAGGGACACATCACTAATAAAATACATAGAACAATAATAAAAATTAACCACATTACTAAATTACACAATACCCATGGTTATAAATAAAGGTGATCCCCATGGAATCCCTAACAAAACAACACACATACACAAAACAAGTTGCCATGGTGACCTTGTCGAATTCACCTAGAATTCCATTGTGGTTGGTCTCCAATCCCCCAATGTTTGTTGTGATATTTTAATCCTACAAAACACAAATACCTCCTTCGGCCTCATGGCCATATCAGAACATCCAACGTGATATAAATGAAATCACAAAACCGACTATATAAATGAATCACAACAACATCGAAGTAATAACTACATCATTTGCGTAATATTAATCAACCAATATATCATCATCGTATAATATCTATTTTCTAGATCTACTCATAATATCCAAAATCATATGTCCAAACAACATCCATGAAACATCCATGTCAAATAATATATCATCATCCACATATAAGGTGTCTCTAATAATCATCATGCATCATAACCAAATCAAGATCAACAATAATCCATGATCAAATGTCTAACAACATACTAAATCAAAACATAATGATGTCCATAATGTAAACAACAGTATCAATATAAGCATCAAAAGGTGTCAAAGGGAAGTGGGCACTATAGAGGATCACATCTGGACACTTGGAGATGGATCGAAAGCCTCGAAAGGTGAGTTGGCGGTTCAAGAGGCCTATAAATACAAGCGCCCGCAGAGGAATTAGGGAGAGAGATCAATAGAGAGCGAGCTTTGCGAAATGCCGCGAGGGGTTGTATTGGGTTGGGTAGATAAAATATAGGAGAAGGATGCATCAAGGGGCTTGGGATTGTAAATTTTCTTTTTGAAGAGCTAAGGAATGTAGATCCAGGTTATAATGTGTGACTTGATCTGCCATATTGTGGTGTTCTCAGAATGGATCTAATGAATGTAATGAGGTTACCAGCTTATTTGAATATGATCATTAATGATTCTAGTCCATCCTCATATCTTCTTAGTTCTGTTTCATGTATGTTTATGAAATACGTATGAATCCTTGTGCATTTCCCTTTTTGTTTTGGTCCAGTCTTATATCATGTTAAAGTATCTTTCTATCTGGAATGACTGCATTGGTCTAGAAGCCATTCTGAGCTCTATGATGTTTGCATGTCTCACTTCCCCTCACTATCCTCACGCTCCTATCATAGATGATGCTTCCCACTAAACTCACATAAAGGAGAGACTCGCGCCCACACATGCCTCGGGTGAGTACCCAGCGCCCGCCGGTGATAGGCCAACGTGCATGGGATTCCTTGCTCTTTGGTGGGTGTAAAAATGACTACATGTATTGTCCCTTCTAATTGCATGCCTTAAGAGGTGCATTGGGAAATAGTTGGGTCAGTTTGTAGCACTTTGTGAAAGATCGCCGTGGGACTTGCCCTTACCTTCCTACTACCACCACTTTATATCTTTATACTACCTCCTTATATCACCTTTAGATCGCATTTCCATCTCATACAAGTGTCTTGCATCACTATTCATTTTATCTCCTCCCCCACATTTCGTTGGATTAATTACAACCAATGACATCGACTAGGTCAATGACGTCGGTAGAAGGCCATATCCAATCAACATTATCAAAGTTGATAATGTTTGGCAAAAGACCTTGTCCTACAAATGTTATTGACGGATGGTGACAGTCAATTGAAATAGTGACTTTAGCTTATGTTCCCCTATTTATAGACTTCATTATTGTCATTTCTTAGATATATCATTGAATAGTCTACTCTACCTTGACTACCTTGACTTCTAAATCTGTCCTAAAAATACGGGGTTTAGTGAAGCTTACACTTGGAGGTCATCATTGAAGAATTGGGTTACTATGAACATCAAGAACGAGAGTTGAGTCAATAAGATCTACCTTAATCCCCATATTTGGTCTACTTAAGTATTCCAAATATCTATTTTGTGATCCACCCACAACAATCTCTCATAAAGAGCTACAACCAAAGAGGGGATCAATGCAGCTACAATGTCCATTCAAAGTTGAGAATCCCTAACCCTACACTCTTTCTAGTATATTACTTTGTTTAGTTATTATAATGTATGATATATTGGACTAGGAGTGTGTAGCTTATCTTTCTCTATTATATTATTACGCTTTTATAGTACATGCTTATCGCAATATGGTTATACAACCTATAGTTTATAACTAGCAATTGCACGTGAAATGTGTGATGGAAACGGAAGGGTATGTGACGAAGAAGTTAAATTTGAGGGAGTGAAACATCGAAATGGGAAGAGGAGAGATGAAGAATGGGTTTGAGGGAGAAGAAGTGCAAGGGTGGGGAAAATGGTGGAGGGAACAAATGTGAAACTCTTATTTCTTATGATTAAGCATATATGATAGGCGTTCCATTTGTGTCAATTGTGTGAAGGGGAAAGGGGGTGTGGTGTGTAGGTTGTTGAGAGAATACAATTTGGAGATATCTCAGAAAGTGAGGCATGGTTGATGAGTAATTCCAATGGGAACTTGCATATGTTTGACTCCCAAACTCTACACATGTTTGATTCAAAAACTTTTCATTTAAGGTTCCTTATGTCATTTCCTTGAACATTTGTGGATATGATTTATCTTTAGTGATGAATGTATCAAATAAGGTTCTCCCTCATCAAGAATGTTAACGATATCGTCTATCAATGATCACTGACACGAAACCTCGGCATTCGATTGCCTCAATGTGTGTTAGGCATAACTATCAAAACTCCTATTTGGAAATACCTATCAAAGTCTAGGCCCTCAAGAGAACTATTTGGAAATGCTTATCAATTTCTAGATTATCCTTTCCATTAAGAGACAACATAACATCAACAAAACCAATCAACATTGTAATTGGAGTTGTGTATGTCCAGGCCCTTTAGCGGGTGCTCCTACGCAAATTATATACCATGTTTCACTTGTGTTTTCCTTCCATGCTTACGTTATTAAAACATATCGATGGGATTACAGTAATCCATAAAAGTTGTAAATCTAATAAAAGGAGAGCTTTCAAGTTGGCAACATATAAGACAAATATAATGTTCACAAAACATTGCATTAAATAGATGATGTGGTGATGGTAAGAAAAAGTGACACCTAGTCAATATGTGACTTATTGGAAAAAAAAACATAGATTCTCATTTGGTTGTTTTCCCTCCAATAGATTCACCAACCTGAAAATTATCCTCCCTCAATCCCCTTCTTCATCATGACTCTTCCCTTGTCCAACGTTTCACAATCCTTCAACTTTAACTTCTTCAATGCCTCCTTATCAATAGCTCTATACGAACTATACATCCTTTGGGTGTTTCCACAAAGCCTCATACTTAGTTGCAATTTCCAAAAAGAATCTTAATGGTTTATGTATTTCAATATAGCAAAGTTATATTGGTCTTGGCCTTTATCTTACTTGCTTTAATTTACCTAACCAAGTTCAAATACTCAAACTTTTCATATCCACGTTCTTTTTCATGAAGGCCATTTTCAATTATAATTCACATCACATGAAAACCATTTTAAACAACATGTGTAAATTGTCAACTACAATTTCCACATTTTTCATCCCCTTCCCTTCACTCTCATTTCCATGCTCTGGTTTTTATCCATTGCAAAGAAACAAGCTTGATTACCCCTTTCAAATATTTTTGCAAAGATAGCCAATGCATTACTAACAATGCTTATCACGACCATTATAGTTTAACTCCCTTTATGCCTCCAACAAAACTTATAGCTTCACCCATAAAACTTTATTTCTCACTTTCTGCGCGCTAAATTGTTGTCCATTCTTAAAACACATCCCTTTCGCCAATCATCATTTTGTTACTTTAAAAATACCCAAAGGAAGGACATTTAAGTTTTATTTCCTTCCGTAGCTTTTGGGTATGCAAGTCAACATCAATAATTCATTTATTACATTTTTGGGAATGAAACTGATATTTGAACTTGCACAACATAGCCTTGGTATTATTTTAGAAAGCTAATTATGAAGTGGTTTATGAGATATCTATCCAACACCAATTATTTCCTCGTGTTAGAAATATGAGATGCCCAAGATAAAAATAAATTAATGTTGTTACTATATTAATCTTAGGAATTTCCTTTTCACGTAAGATAAGATGGCCTTTTTATGGTTTAAAGAGGGTTAGTTATTTCTAATATAAGTAGAACTCGTGAACACTCAATCAACGGCATTGACTTGTCTATCGGTTCTATGACGCGGTGACAATTGTCCCTTACACAATTGAAAGAAACAACAATTTTAAAGAAGGTACGCGGGAAAAATATTTGGGAAACAAACTTTAGATTTTTTTATATTTGTTATGGTTTGAACATTTTCGATTGAACAAAGTTTCATTTTCTACGATGAAAACATGAATGGAAAGTTGGAAAGAAAAATGTGGAGCTTAAATGTGGGAATTAGATACATCCATGTCGAACTTCTTATGACACTTTTCAGCAATCTTATTAGTTTTAAGGTTGACTAATTTCAAGAAAACGGGCATTATGCAAACAATCAAAGCATTGATTGAGCCTATACTGATAGTTGGTCATAAGAGCACTAGGTAGATAATATCCGTCAATTTTAGACCAACTCCATATGATTTCTTATGTTGTTGGGTGCAACCTATGATTTAAAGAGGAATTTTAATTAATAAAACCATCAAAATAGACTGTGTAATGTCCAATTGTAAAACTTAATTTAAGATATGATGTGCTTATTTTAGGTTGAAGCAATGATTTCTTGGCAATTCTAGCAAAGGGAATTCGTGAAGAAATATTATATATATTTGTGTTTTATTCTATTTAAATGCAATCTTCACTGCGTTGGCAAATGTATGTATAGTGTAAAAACAAATTGTGTTTACCAACAACCTAGGTTGTGCATAAAAAACAAGGCCATGAAATGGCAAATCCTGCCGATGAAGGTGCATTTTAGTGGAGGAAGAGGTTATGGTGTTGCTTGTGGACCACGCGGTCGATTGCATTTACGGTGGCAAGTATGCGTAAAGAGTCGGGCGAGAAGTTATGATAGAACAATTGGTTATATAATATAGTTAAGTCCCTAGTTTGTTTCTTCACAGTTGCAAATTATATGTTGATGTATGGTGGGAGGCTTATAACCACACTTTCATTTTGTGAAGACTACTATGTAAATTGTAGTAGCATGTCAATATTTGCAACAATTTGGAATGCATGTAGAGTAAATATAGTAATAAATAGAAATTGGAAGCAAAAAATATCATAAATTGATATTATAATGTTTAAAGTATAGTATATAAAAAACTTGAAAATTCTTGTTTTTATTAATAAAAAAACTTGAGATGCTTATAATTTATTTTCAGCCAATAGAAAAATAGAATCTACTTTTTGAAAAAATCAAATAAATACATATTTTTAAAAAACTATATACAAATGATCTAAAATGTAATATGCTTTATTGTGATTGGTCATTAAAAAGTGAAAATTTAATGTTGTACTTGATACATTAATTACAATAATTTAATATTTTTGTAATTATAATGTTTAAAGTATAGTATATAAAAAACTTGAAAATTCTTGTTTTTATTAATTAAAAAAAACTTGAGATGCTTATAATTTATTTTCAGCCAATAGAAAAATAGAATCTACTTTTTGAAAAAATCAAATAAATACATATTTTTTAAAAATTATGTACAAATGATCTAAAATGTAATATGTTTTATTGTGATTGGTCATTAAAAAGGTGAAAATTAGTTTTTTGAAACCTATATATACTGCCGACGGTAGGATAATAACTAGAATATTTTTTTGAAATGCAATATTAAAGATGTAAGCAAAATGGAATGGTTTTTAGGAGGCATATTTTTAGAAAGGTGTGGGTGGTTATTTTAAACCAATATTGATGTAGGATACAAATATTAATGAAAAATGGGAAAAAAGACATCCATAACTGACTTACCTTATGGGCCTTGTTGATGTTGAGAAAATTGGTTTTCTCCTTGGCAAACATCAGAATGATACAAGAAAGATACAAACATCATCATGTCAATATAATCACCAATTATAAACACAGCTCATTTTAATGTCAACAAAGAAATCATAAAACCCTATAGTCCTGTTTCAAAAATTTATCAGGAATTCGCCCCATTTTTATTTTATTTTTGGGTAGATTTGGGGATTAAAGATCCATTTCTTAAACCCCAAAAAGGAATTCACTCCCAATTTTTTTTTGATGGGTTTGCACGGATTTATTTTAAATATTGATGAATCTTTACAACATGTAAGACCTATTTTAAAAAATCCATCACAAATTAGCCCCCAAAAATTTAATGGTTGGAATGCATGAGGATCGTGTGAGCTCCATTCCACAGCCGGCTTCAAGCACAGCCTCCTGCGTCATTTTTTCGCAAGTTCCAATCCAGTCTCCTCCTGCATAATTGCATGGATGATCTTCTGGGCTCGACCTGAACTCCATCAATTGCGTTGGATTGACATCGATTCATCCATGTTTATCTCTAGCGGGTTCATCTCGAGTTTTCCATGTAAATCTTGCTCCCTCTACAGCTCATGAATATCTCATATCACGCTGGTTGGCAACTTTATCACCATCTAAACCCATCAAATTTCTCCACATATCCACCACCGACATTGCATTAACTTCCAGCTCAGATTTTTGGCTTACCTCAGATCTACAAACACCCTACTCGGTTCTGGCAAACAACTCTGCACTGGATTCTCTGTGTGTCAACAACTTGGCTGTGGATTATGGGATAGAACCTTCAATAAACAAGAGCTCCCTCTCCACAGTTGAAGCCCTGTTTCAATGGCGAATTTGGCTGAATATTCACTCGGTGGTGGTGACACACAAAACCAATACGAACCGACAATACAAATTGCGTCTGCCCTAAACCTAATCGCATGCCTGCATGCTGTCAATCACCACTTCTGCCACCTGTACGCCAAAATTTACCATCGTTTAGATGGTCGTTGATGCAGAGATTCTGGACTGCTAGATGTTGTCAGAGGGCAGGCCGATTCCAACTGTGTAATACGAACCGACAAAACAGCTTATAACCCTTACGACTCTAGTTAGACCCCTATCACAATAGGCTTTAGAACCCTGTACTCATAGTGTAGGTTTCTCCAATAGATTTGTTTACAACCATTGCATATATTTACAGTCTGTATCTTGCTTGTGTATCGACTCTTATTATGAGCTTCTACTTGCTGTATTAACCATCTCAGCTTACATACGAATTCTAGCAAGAAACTCCAACAAATTTGTTTGAATGCTTATTGGCCGAGTGTGGCGTTGGTCTCAAAAGCAACTTTGGCTGACCCATTGATGGTGGGTCCCATGTATGTGATGAGGTTTGACTGAGCGAACATGTAATGGAGATGGATTTTCAATTGCTTCCAAAATAAATTAAAAATTAAAACACAAATATATTTTACAATCCATAGAGGGGTGCCTTCAGGAACGCCAAGCATCTCTCATGGCAATCACAGGATTACATGATTCTGGTGTTTAGATCGCCCTGATTTTTTTGAGTTGTGTAACATTTCCCAAGAAACCAATGGAAATTCATCTTGTTTTTCTGCACCTCTCCACAAAACATCTTTTAAGAAATATCCTCAATTTGATGTGTAAGATGCAGAATTTCGTTCCTCCACTTCATCCATAGTGAAAACTACCCTTGGAGGAATGTAAATATTAAAGTTGCAGCACTATCCTTTTTCATGGGAAAATTGGGCCGTGTGGTGCTCTTACCAGGATGAATCAGCAAAAATATTCAATTCCTCCTAGCAAATAAGTGTTGTTGCATTTTGAGACAGAAGTGTGAAATTTTGATGAGGACCGAATGGAAATGGAGGCTTGGAGGAGGTAATGGCCTCCCAAAACAATCTGCTTAAGAGCTGATCGGGCCTTATCTATGGTCAGGTCTAGTTGAAAGAGTTTAAGGGATAAAAACAAACCGGTGAGGGCTGAAAGGGCATGAGAGGGGTAATTGAGAGATCTCCTTGCTGCCTTGATATGAGCCCCACAACTTTAAAGCAGAAATTTGTATGATAACAATAACATATTTTGACATTACAGGAGATGCATAAATCCCCAGTCTTACTCCACATTTATATAATAATTGTCAATAAAACAAAACTTGTCCCATAACACAAAGTGTGATTGAATCATGATGTCTTGAAATTCATAATGCTGGTTTGAGATAGAAGTCTCTATCGTAGCATCTCCTAGTCAATCTTAAGACAGCAAAATGGCACAACTAAATTTCTGTCCAATTGACACATTCAAGTACCAAAAACATAACCTCCTCCTACTGTTTTGGCCCGCATAGAGCATAACAGAATTCAACTTGCCACCTCTAGGAAATAAGACAAGGTCATTAAATTTCAATGCACTAGTTAAAAATTAGCAAGGCCCGAAACGATCTACAGGGATTTGTATCAGTGCTTGATTCTAGTATATATCCTTTTCTACAAAAGTGGACCTTCAATTTCGTAAAAAAATGGAACTACTAAAACATGCAAATGCAATCGGACATCATTTTCGTAGCATGTTCTGAATTTTACATGACTTCAACAAAAAGATGGATGATCAATTTTGACCTTTGGTTGACAGCGTGTCAGCTGTGTGGCACATTTAGAACCAAAAAGATGCATGTATTATTAGACTACATAGGATACAAATATAGGCATATACATTTTACATTTTGCATTTATTTCAAGAAATCTTGTTTTCTTGAAGCCTGAAATCAAGATGACAAATGGTTTAAGCTCAACAACGATTCATGCTTCAAGCAAATCTGAATTGGTGTAAATTTGAATTAAACATATATTTACAAACTGCTCACTTTAGAAAGAGAAATAAAACAGTTCCAGTTTGATTTTGAATCATTTTTTGAATGCATAAAATATTTCATGATTATGCGTACTGGATACAAGATCTACTAAGACAAAAACTTCCCTCCGCATTATTCACTGTAATCTTGTGCACAATGCAGGTGCAAAGATATCTTTTTGAGGCACTAAAACAGATAATCTTCCTAATTGAGAAAAATGATGCAATCCAGCTATTTCTTTAATGCAATTCCAACAAAGAAGTATGTCTTCAAGAGAGCAATGTTTTTATAGGGACAATGACCATGATCACTTTACTTAAATATTAGATGCAAAAGGATTAATGTCAGTAGAAGCTTCTTATTCCCACCTGCAGTTCTCAACACCTCTATACAAAACCAGTGACAAGCATTCACTCTATTTATCGATGGACCCCATATCTTGCTATCCAACCTATCTCAGAACCTTAGAAGAATATTGCTTGCTGTCTCCATTCCCTGTAACAACAGTCTCATTATATAGCTTTTGGATGTTAATCACTTTTTTTCCCATGTGATTATCAAGAGGCCAATATTGGAGCATCCACAACCTGGCTCACTTTGTGTCTTGGTTTACTCATTTTTGAATAGCTGGCTTATCATGTTTTGACACAGATAATTTTTTCTTTGCCTCAGAATCAGCTATAATTGGGTGTTCCTTAGAATCATCAATGAAGTTGTCAATGTCATGTGAAGCAACTTTTTCTGGAGAGGAAGTCTTGACATTTATCTGCCCCATTTTGGTAGAAGGTAAGATTGCTTTTTAACATTAACTCGCACCAAATGCTTGTGGCCATATATGTGCCCATTTGCAGATGTGTTTATTTCCAAGCCATCCTTCATACCTTGAGCATGCAGGCGGTTTTCCCATGGACGGGCAGCAATCCAGCGTTCCATCCAGCTCCAACCCCAATTAGTTTTATCGATCTCGTATCCAGAATATCCGAGGTTAGATTTTGAGTTTGCTCTCCACTGCAGGCACACTGGAAGCATAAGGTCTTTCACACAAAACAAATTAAGTTCTGAATGGAAAAAGAGCAGAATGAAATTTATAGATTTGAGGCTATACTTGATGAGAAAAAGCATATGCCATGGCTCGTTCACGTCTAACAGCAGCTTCTTCCCTCTGCTGCACCCTTGCTAGAATTTCTTCCATTGTTTCTGCACCATCCAGCCAGTCAACCTGTTTCATAAAAAAAAAAATGCAAAAAGGTCAGAGTAGTTGAAAAAATATATTAAAATTTGAGTCATATTCATGGTTATATAAATTAGGACACCTAACAAGCAGCTGGCAAGGCCATGGCCGGGTAAATCAGCCTTACAAAGAGTTTCATGCATCAAACAGTGACCTTTTCAAGCAACAACTTTCTCAAACTTAAATATCTTTTCACATGTTTCTCATTCTTTTTTATTTTGTGTTCAAAATATCTTTTCACATCTCTTCTCATTATTTTTTGTTTGTATGTTTTAAAGTTCTCTCATTCTTTCTTCACAATGACTATTATCATTGTTCCATTTATACTGTTTTCATTAAGATGAGTGCCACAAATAATATATTCCAGTCTAAACTAAGTGTAGGAATGAAATGCAAGACAAATAGAATATGCATCAATATTTGCAAATTACATTAACAGAACTACACCATGAGAATGCACATAGAACAATCATAAAATCTTAATAACACAACGGAATAGATGAAATAGGATGTCTTCACTAACTAATGTAGTTATGATAGACACGGTTTACAATATGCAGGCCTAGCTCTCATAAGATATGACAGCAGACTCAATTGTAGAGAACAACTCAAGGCATACATATAGAAAATTGAAGTGATAGGTCCAACAGTGGAAGGCTACCTTAGTACACCATGCTATATGAAACTACCAATTCCTTTATTGATACATGTGCTTTTATTATCATATGATGCAATGATGTCAACTTATGCTTATATCAAAACAGGGCTCTACATCTATACCCCTTATCCTATCCCTGGTTTAGATTTGTTAGCATCCTTGACAACTACATGTAGTGGAAGTACTAAGAGTGTATCACACTTCAACTTGGCCTTACTAAATTTAAAAGTCCTACAACCGTCAAGGAGTCAAACATATTTGAAAGGTGAGGATATTGTTAAGGGGTTCTTATTGGTGTATTCTTGTGTATGCATTGACTTGTTAATAATAACTCGTGGCATTATTGTCTATTTTAGTTAAGTGTTACAAGCTTATAAGTGAATGGTCTTTGTTGAGACCCCGCGAGCATATTGATTTGGGTATAATGATTTGGAAACTTTGATATATAGTTTATTAGGTCCCAAGTCCTTGGTCATTCCTTGGTCTTTCCTTGAGTTAGAGATCTATAACTCCTTTTGGCAATGAAATCGTTAAAAGGGATTTGTGGAATCAGCCGACTTGGATGCGAACCCAATTATTTATCACTTTTAGCTTTGGATTGATATTCAAACCCACAGGTATGGGGAGATGACTTGGGAACCCTAAATTATTATTATTTGGTCTTTCAAGGATTAGTTAATTTGCCAACTACGAGATGCATCCCATCTCACTTGGCTTGATAAAAGTTGGAAACCCTGATTAGGGTGCAGCTACACCCAGTGAAGCCCTAGATGTGAGCGATGCATGATCATGGTGATGTTGGCGCAAAAATCTGGTGTATGACTAGTTCTTGAGCTTGAATAGGGGTTCCACCTTTTAATGCTAACTGAGGATTTAAAAGGCACGGTTACAACCAAACTGGAGGCTGTAAGTATATATGAATGGCGAAGCCCTAGTTCAGGGCATGGTGGAGCAAGTAGATGGAAACATGAATAGGAGATGTGAAAGCATAGAGGCTTGGAAACATGGTAAGGCAGTCTTCCTTGAATCACACACATGCTTCTCCCACTCCCTTTGCTCTGTTACCTTATGTAGATGTTAGATACAATATTGTTTTGTGGCCTAAATGGGAAATATAAAAAAGAGGCAATGCCTATTTTGTGTGTAGCGTACTCTCTTTTCTGTATTTAGGTATACACTTATCTATGCGTGCATTGCACACATAAAAGGTTACACACCTTGATAATATGCTCTTGGACATTCGTTTAAGACTGTAATAAGGTGTTTTGTTCTATTACTTGGCATAATGGAATGCCTCTGTTTTTCCTTGTGAGCGTGAAAAAAATATGACACCTGGATTTTCTTTCCTGGAAATACTGTTTTGTGTGATGTATATAGGCTCATGTGTATACACCAGTATATGCACAAGCAGATATACTCATGTTGTATGTTATAGGGGGCTTTGAACAGTCCCTGCTATGGTTGAGTAGGTGACGGTGATTAACTTTCAGCTGAAATATAGATTTCTTTTTATTTATGAGTTTTCTTATCTCTTGTGCAAATCTTGAAGGAACGCCCATGCTTTGCATCATTAGAAGAACTATTGTAAACCTTTTACTTTATCTCTAGTGCTGATTGAGAAAGTGCAATGCACAAATCTTGCTCCAAAATGTTCTTGATCTTGAATGGATTTTGAGATGGAACGATATAAAATAATCTAATGTTCTATATAGTGTAGGTTCGGCTTAAGAAAGGATACCATGCCAGCATTGACACTGATCATAACACATCTGTGATGCAGGAACAAGAAGAATCAGAATTATATTTTGAAGATGCTGACATGAATTTAGTGCTTATGAGATCTGATTTATAAAATCAGGCCTGGCCTGCAATGTATAGCCATTCTGAAAGGGCTAATGTGTAATGAAGTTTTAGAAGTGTGCTATAATATTCACATACTGTTTAACTTGCTGGAATGAAGAGAGGGTCTCTAGGTGAACTCCAGTTTTTGTATTATGTCATGTAGAAACATGAAAAGTGTTGTTTGAACGGACAAAAAGAGCAGGAGGAAAGTTTAGTAGTACAAGTCGGAGTAGCTTTGCCACCAATTCTATTGATGGTAACTGTAGTGATTAAATCTTGAAGGGCATGTTTGCTTTAATTTGCGTAATGATATAGTGTGAAATCTTGGGTATCATAACGGTAGGTTTTGTATATGTGTTTTTTTGGTTGGGGGTTGGAATGCTCTTGTAGACTGTAACCAGATTAGTTTCAAGCATCCATTACCAAGGAAATGAGTTTTCTGCATTTTCTCCTTGACTGTCTTGATTCCATTGTTCTGTGCGAATGCATGGTTGTTTTCATGTTGACAGGAAACAGCTTGGAACTCTGCGTTTTGTGAGTGGCCAGCAGTTGACATGGTTATGATGTTAGGTGTATTTCTGAATCTGAGCCATTGTTAAACTTTTTCTTTTAAGAAAAAGAATTTGATGATAAAACATAGCTACTGCCAGTCACTTGTAATAGTGAGAAACCCTAATTGGGGTTTTCTTGAATATGAAGCATCCTCTAGTGGGATTCTTACATGCAGTAATGACAATGGCCTTAGGTGGATGTCTGTAATAAATTTAAAATAGAAAAATTCTTGCCAGCCATCAATTGTGAGCTTGAGTTGATTTTGGTTTGAAAGTATCAAATCCTCTCTTAAATCTTGATTGAAGATTGCAGTCGCAAGTTTTAGGCTAGGGCATTGGAAATGTGCATTATTATTTCATCTAGTTTCTGGTGTGAGAAATATATATGTCTATATATATATATATATTCAGATCAAAATTGGCAATCGTTTTCTTTTGGATGGTTGTAAGGTTTAATCCATATTTCAGAACTCTGCTCTTTATGACAGAATTTAAGGGGCATGTTACTTTGTTAGGGCCTATATCGGGCTTAGGCATACAGGTTGGTTTTCCTGTTTTAGTAGGCTGTAAACTTAATCCCTCTATGTTGTATACACATGAAGTGTTACACAGAGGCAAGGTGAAATCTGAGCTTAATCCGGACCTGTATTTTGCTTTCAGACCCTGTTAGGGCTTATGCGTAAGGACTCTGTCTCATATCTCTTGGGAGAGCAATTCTTAATCGTAGGATGGTAATCTGGGGCATCTGTATTTGCTCCTGCACATTACTTAATGAGCTTCCAGATGGAATAGGTTGTATATATAAAGGACTGCATAATCACTCACCGTGTCAAATCGGCTAAATCTGAGTAGCAGCATACTGATGGGAGATGAACATGACTTCTCATAGATGAATGACATATTTAGCTACACATACTTGTCTGGCTATAATAAGTATGTACCTATAACATGTAAGATATTAAACTTTAGCAGGAAATGAGTGTCATATTCCATTGGGAATGCCAGATGTTAAGACTTTTGTGATTTAGTGTAGCGAACTTGATTATCTGTCTTGATCACTTGATTATCCCGGGAATCTTGCTTAGAATGGAAAGTACTTGTAAATACGTGTGTCTAAGCCAAATCTCCTATGTAATAAGCATTAAGAATCTGCGAGATCAAAGTAAGATTTGAAGAACAGAGAGCGCCAAGTTGCATTACAATCCTCACACAAGGCAATTAGGTGTGGGCTAAGGAGATCAACTTACCTTGTAAAACTCTAAGATTTGACTCTTGTTAGAATAACCAGCTCATAACCAAGTAAGGTTCTGACCTATGCTACATGCCTTGTTGAATTATTTTGCATTTGGGACTTCATGGTAAAATGAGGAGAGAGTGACATGAGAATTGTACCTTACTTGCATGAATCAGTGGTCATTGATAATTGAGATAACTCCTTGTAGCTTAAGCCCGTGAGCATAAAGGGAAAGTTGAGTGCTTAAGTATTTGACTCTGACTGGGAGTATCTTATTCTTGACCGCCTTGTTGACATGGTTTACGAGCTATACCTTTTCTAACCAGTCTTCTATTATACCCCTCAAGTTGATCTAAGTTAAATGATGAAAATGCATGAATGGGAATGATGTTGTGAGCCTCTAGTGATTGCTCTAGACTTTATAGGATTAATTAAGCAAAACAGGATCGATAGAACCTAATGGGAACATAAGACAACCAATAGTAGCTGACAACCTTAAGTATCTCTTCAACCAAAGTCCTTACTAAGTCCTTACTACTAATGTCTTCAAGGACTTTTGAACCATTTGGTTGGATATGCTCCTTTGGAGCACTGACTTGTACTAAGATACCATAGTGGTAAGTCAAGCAGTGTATATGTGGCCACATGTATATGCATGTGTATAAATTGTCGTTCGGAGATAGTTACTCCCCTTCCAGTAACAAAGAAACCTAGTGCATGATAGTCTAATTTTGATTGGTACTCTTGGTTGTTCAATAATTCTGGGTCAGACTTAGTATATATCCACGTTGCATGGATACGCCCAAGACCCCCTCGAATCCCCTCTGATACGTATCGGAAACGGATACGTGCAGTCGATACGTGGGATACGTCAGATATGTCACGGATACATACAAACGTATCCAAGACGTGCCTCGACGTATCCCGTACGTATCAGGCACGTATCCTACAATAAATGTCTTTTTAAGTTTTTTTTTTTTTTTTTTTGACTTTTCTACTCCCTAAAACCGAACCCTAAACACTAAATTTCAAGTTTCGTTCATATTCATGTTGACTTTTCTACTCCCTAGTATATTTTTCAAATTTCAAGTTTTGTTCGTATTCATGTTGACATGATATTCGTATATCATATGTATGGCAGCCACATGATCAATAAAAATGCAAAGTCTTAAGTATATTGAATGTTTTGAACATTGATTCAAGTTTTGTATTACTATTTCAGTTTTTTATGGACTAAAAAATGAGTAAAATGAGTAGATGTACATAAAAAATTAAAAATATATTTTTAATTTTTTAATATATATGTATGGACGTATCCAAGACGTATCGTATCCAAGGGTTTTTTTAAATTGACGTATCCACGTATCGTATCCGTATCCAAACCGATACTCGTATCCGTATCCCGCAACGTAGGTATATATAGATGTATAACTAGATTAGACTAAGAAGTCACTTAAGAGTTACCCGTATTAAACCGGGAAGACAACATTGGATAAAGCATACAACTAAACTCCTCGGTCAACTAGGCCAATAGAAAACAAGAGAACCCATAAGACCTACAAGCTGACAACTGAGCTCCCGAAGCCCATGAGAAGGATGATATTCTGCTCACAATTGGCAAGGAGCTCTAGAGATTGAGAGTAGACTCAGAATCTAAGTAATTGGTCGTCATTATAAACCTAACCTAATCGGAGAGTTAAATATGAGGTAAGGCTTTGACTGAAGTGCCTAATCGGACTTCGTGCAACTCGGGAAGTTCTATGAGTAATGTAGAAAGTTTAAGCCAAAATGGCCCAAAAACAAAAGGTTAGGACAAATGAGATGAACTTTAAAGTAGATTGAGTTGTCTATGTTGCGAAAGAATAACTATGCAGTGTAAGTGTAGTGGGACAAGCTCACAAGTAGCTAGTCGAGGACTCGGTCAATGGTCAACATAAACTAGGAGTGATTAGTTGACCTGGAAATGCAGTTGATTAGGTTCATAAGTGGTAAATTGAATGGTTAAATTAAGGATGAAGACATTTAGTTAGCATCTCCTTTGCCATGATATTTGTCGGTTAAGCAGAAAAAAATCCAGCCTGTTTTTCAAATGTCTGGTGAAGAGGGATGTTACACAGAAGATGATAGAACAGATAAGGGTGGAAGCTTAAGGGAAGAAGAGCAAGGTACTGGTAAAATTTGATCTAAAGCTGAGGTAGAAGGTGATTCCATGGCCGATGAAGTACTATTTAATTGCCAAATTTCCACCATACCTTTCTTATAAAATCCCCTAAATGTGTTGGTAGCTCTCATTGCAATTCTTAGTTTCCTTGGAATCATTTTCAACTTCATTATCATGTTCTTTAATATCTGATTTTTGCTTGGAAAACTGTGTCTTTGGCCTTTAAACATGCAACTTCCATTTCAAGAGCCATATCCTTTGGATGCAATTTTTTCAGGGCTGCTACTTGTTCTTACAACTATGACCTTCTGGTGTTCATTTCTTTGATCTTATCATTCGTATTGTTTGACAATGTATTTGTATAGTTTTCCTTCAATTTATTCTCCATCTCTCTATTACAGCCAACTCAATTGCTCTCTACTCAGTCTTTGAATGCTTATTCCACTTAGCAACAAACATATCATACATCTCATGATAGTCTTTCAAATGAGTGGTCACTTTCTTTCAATTTATTATGGCTGAAATAAAATGCTATTGAGATTTTTGTCCAAGAATGCAATTGATCAATAGCCCTTTATATGCAAACACAGTTTGCGTTTTGACCGTTGATGTTACCATATTGTAGCTCTTTAACCTTATCATCATGCCAAAACTATGGTTTTGGAATATACTCTTGATTGAATAATTTTTCTCATTTATATAGCACAATGTTATATAACTCCTATATTTTCTTCATGAAGATAGTAGTTTGGAACTGCCACCACATTATATCTAGGATTCTAGACGATAAATTTCATGTGCTATCCTAGCATGGAATTCAAACAGTTATGTATGGCTTGAAGCTCACTGGATAACTCCATATGACAGCCTTTGTTCCCTTCTGCTATTTGTTTATCAATTTGTTCATCTGGTTCTGACAAACTTCCAAAACTCTATTAACATTGTAGGCTGCGTAGGCCGTAAAACAGATTGCATAGGTTGCGTAAATGGCTGAGAGAGTGGCTGTGCTAGAGTCTCTATTTGTGTACGGCCAATAGGAAATAAGTTGGACTTAAAAATAGTTTTTGCGGAGGTCTGAACACCATGAGGTTGTATGTACCCTGCTCAGGCTACTCTATGAATGGTTTGGGCTGCAACATTTTGGGCACAAACTGCAGGGGTTCAGGCTTCTCGTTGACATTGACATCAATGTTCATGTGTTAAACAAAAAATGTGAACTTGCCACATCTTGATCATCATCTGCCAACCAACAACTAGCCTATATTTTCAAAAAATTTACTTCAGCCCTATATATATATATATATATATATATATATATATATATGGTTGTGTGTACCCTGCTCAGGCTACTCTATGAAAGGTTTGGGCTGCAACATTTTGAGCCAAAACTGCAAGCGTTCTGCTGCTTGTTACACCGAGAGGTGTTCCTCCAGTGGCAGGCAAGGAGTGTAATGGCGTGCGTTGATTGAAAAAACTATTTATTTGCCGACTAATATATAATGGTTAAAAAAATTTATTTTTAAGCCGACTCAATGTTTAGGACATAAAATAAATATATGATTATGTATTACTGCGGAAGTAAATTCAAATCGGTGTGAAAAGTGTGATATTACTGCGGAAGTAAATTCAAGAAAGTGTGAATCGGTAAATAACTGTGTGGAGATATTACTGCGGAAGTAAATTCAAGAAAGTGTGAATTGGCAAATTAGTGTGAGGATATTAATTTTTATTGTAAGATAATTACTGCGGAGTAAATAATAGGTAAGTAACTATACTATTATTATATTGAATTATTTTTAGTTTTTAGTTTTTACTTTTACATCTAACTAATTATAAAATAATTTATTTTGTAATGCGGAATCTAAGATAAAGCCGACATATCAAATAATCGAAATAAAATATGTATGGGGTAAACTATTTAAGTTAGTTTATAATTCTATAAATAAATATGGTAAATAGTTCAATGTATGGGGGTGAAATTTTACATATATAGCGGTAAGTAATTTTTTTATATCCATAAGTAAAATAATAGTGAAATAAAATATGTACGGGGTAAAATATTTAAGTTAGTAATATGTATGGGGTAAAATATTTAACTTAGTTTTTACTTATATAGAATCTATGGTAAAATATTTTACATGTATGGGTTAAATAATCTTTAAGTTGTTACTTGGGGTGTAATTTTTTAGATATATAATTAAAATAGAAGTGAGATAAAATATGTATGGGGTAAAATATTTAATTAGTTTTTACTTAAATAAAATATATATGTGAGGGTAAAATATTCAAATAAATTACATAAAAATAAATTGTAAAACAAACATAGAGTGAATATTTTCAATAACTGACATACCTTTACATAAAAATAAACTAGCATAGATATCTTAAATACATCTATCTAAAAGACACCGAGAGATATCAATCTCGAGATGCCTATGTTGGTATTCTCACATAAGTTAGATAGGCACCTCGAGATTGATGTCTCTTGATGTCTTTTAGATAGATGTATTTAAGATATCTATGCTAGTTGACATTGATATCAATGTTCATGTGTTGAACAAAAAAATATGAACTTGCCACATCTTGATCATCATTTGCCAGCCAACCCCTAACCTATATTTTCAAAAAATTAACTACTTCAGTCCCCCCAACACACACACACATACACATAGCGTGTGTGCACACACCTACCATATTCGTCCTTATTGTTCTCTATCATGTATGGCAGTAACAAATAACAATGGAAGGTAGCTCACAAGGAATAAACGAATGCACAAATCAACCAGCCAATCAAGATTGTTTGTTAGGATTCAAATGCTGGGAAATTGAAAGTGTCTCGCTTAGAAAAGTATATAGGGCCCAATCAATACAAGAATCTTGATTTGTAAGAGAAATAAATATAGATGCCTTTGGAAAAGGAAAGCGAGTTCATTGTAAAAGGCAAGCTTTCAACCTGACCTTATTGTCACTATAAAATCACTCATTGGGCTTCCTTTATAAGCCAACCATTACAAAAGTACATTTTTACATACTTGAAACCACAAAGACCCAGTAAAAAACACAAAAACTACAAACTAAGGATATAATAACTCCATCCATAATAGCACAGGTCACAGAAGAATATCTTTCCACACAATGGTTGAAGTTTTGGATGACCAAAAAGAAGATTGTAGTCAATGATCTGATGTTTTCACAGTCCATAAAAATAAAATGACAGAGACTTTTGGATAAAACCGCATACAAATTTGTACATCAACGTTTTGGATCGCGGACAGTTATCCATCCTCAAGAAAGCATAGATTGTAGTCATTTAATTCAGACCGTCTTCCCAACAACTAAAACCAAAGTTAAGACCGAATTCCAATTGCTTTTTCAATATATATTTTGAAGAGAATTACTAAGAGAAATCCCACAATCTTCAATTTGAGATGACATAGAGAAGATTGCATTCTCTTGTGGTCTTTTTGTATCCTAATTTCATTATTATTGAATGAGCATACCTCTATTTCATGAAGTTCAGCTTCAAGTTTGATTTGATGTTCACGTTTTTTCTGCTTAATTCGACCTTCAGTTACCATGCATGAACGACGGGCCCGAATCTGGCTTTGTACTCTGATCCAGGATTGCATGGATTGCAGAGCAATAGCTGCTTTTTCTTTACTTCCTGACTCTGCACAAGTGCCTGAAGTCGTACCATCCCTTTCAAATTTTGAAAAGATTTTCTAGCCTGCCATCACAATTCAATAGCATCATATCACAGTAATATCACTAAAAGATTTCTTATTTGTTTAATTATCTATCATTGATGATATTGATCTTCCAAAACCATCACTGGCAACTGAAATATTTTCATAATTGTATCCAAACAAAATGAAAGTTAAAAATAGTACAAATGATCAAATATGAGCAACTATGAGAAGGTAAAAATGATGTTGATCTAGAATCTAAACACATATTTTCTATTTTATCCTCTTCAGCGAGACAATCTCTACGGGCAAAATGGACTGAATTTTCCCTAATAAATTTCCAATAAGAAATTCCATTTTATATTCTTCAGAGGGATAATCTCCGAGGGCAAAATGAAGTGAACTTTCCTTGATCAATATTAAATATGCAATTACAATAAAAATTAAATCCTAATACTTTAAGACAATTTCTTGAATTCCTCTTTCAAAAGTAACAGGAGATGAAAAGCAAGAAACTGTAGCCGATGTCGTCTTTCAAGACCAATGCCTAAATTGGTTTTTATCTATCAAAGGTAAAATTCAAATACGCTGTACTTATTCCATGTTATTGCATACCCATACAATTAGCACATGAATAGTACATGTTAGAACCAGCCTTGAAGAGTTAAAGTGAAATTTCTAAGTCATTTACATCTCTAGTGATTGGATTAAAAATATGATTCTTATGATGATTCAAAACTAGAGGTACAATGGAAAATTTGAAGATCATATGTCATGATGTTGAGGTACAAGATTGGTGAACTAAGGAAGGAGATAAGAATTCTCGCAAAAGAAACAAGTACTCCATTCCAAGCGATCATCTTCTTATTGGCCAGATCTATAGCCAAGGCTAGCAGTATCCGGGTCTCTCAAGTGCAGTTTGAAGGTTAACAATGGTCCAAGTGATTAACATATAACAAAGTCAATCCACACAATACCTGTACATGATGCTTGAGAAGTCGAGATAACATACACATTATGTTTATGCAATGCTTAATTAACACAAGTTCATGTTCATCCCAGCAGGTGTGACGACGTCGTAAGGCGGAGCATTTTCCACGATGAAGAACCCAATTTAAACCCACCTGGGAAATGCTGGACCGAGCTCCCTGCAATAATGTGTCCATAATACAGCAGGCCAGAAAAGCACTTGTGCTACATGTCTGGGAAATGGGAACCCCATCAAAGTCCCCCAAAATGGAACTGGAGCCTGTTAGTCTGCAGGTGCCCTCAACGAAAATAAAATAAAATTAGTTTATGTTCTAACTTAGCTTCAGTTGTCATACTCCATTGAATTATAACCTTTGGATTAAAATGATTCCATAAACCTAGATTCAGTCATCATACTCCACTGATGAATTATCAACTTTGGAACATAGCTTTGCCTCAGAGCATTGAATTATAACCTTTGGATAAAAATGATTCCATAAATCTAGATTCAGTCATCATACTCCACTTGATGAATTATCAACTTTGGAACATAGCTTTGCCTCAGACTTAATTGATTAAACAACCATCAAAATCGTATCAAATATGCCAATATAGATCCTTCCCCTTCCTCTCTGCATGTGGACCAGGTTCATATCAGAAGATGGGATACAAATATTCTTCTCGGACCTATCCTCAAACAATAGGAGATAATTCCTAAATTCGTTGCATTTTGGATTATGGAAAACATGCCTAAGTTGAAAGTTATGATTGGTTTTTCTAGAATTTGAAACACATCCAAATCATGTTTTCCAAGTGGGAAGTTTTCCAGGTATAATGGGAAACACACCTGCCATAAACTAAGGAAGAAAAATCATGTATTAAAATCACTTGGTTAATACAGTCTTCTCAAAAATTCATCAAAAGCAAATTAATGCAATGGAGATTTTATGTCAGTATGCCCTTGCAAAGGACTATAGAATCCTTTGGTTGTTTGGTTTTTAGTTTTGCTAGTATGTTCACTTTACATTGTGTTTGATTCTGACATGACCCTTGAACAGTATTGTGTGCTACATACTAACTAAACATCGTTCTCTACTAATAGCTCAAAGAAAGGTTTTAAGAAAAATCTAGCTACTTTTAATGATTTTATTATTTAGTCGGATACTTCATCCTGTAACTCGAAATTAGATGGGAAACTAAGAGCTAGGCAATTTTATCAAAATTGAAACAATTTTCACAATAAGGGATGCAATATGCAAATTGCTTGAAACTCCTAAGTGGCATCTTAAAGATTACCCAATTCCTCAAGGTGAGATGGTGGTCCATAAGTTTATTGTTCTGCAGAATTTCCAATAGTTATATGCCGATACAGGCATGGGAAGGTGACAAAAGAGTCAAATCAATTGTGGAAACTAACAAATTGGTGTTCAGACAATATTACTAATGATTTTGTTGGAAATGTATTTCATGTAACGCCACTGATTTAGGATCAGGCAGTTTTTAACCGGTTAGACTTATGTAGAGTCCCATTGTATTCTTAAAGCTGGCATCTATGACAGTGAACCATCTTTGAATTCAATTGATTTTCTGGGGCAATTTGCTCAAGAAAGCACTTTTTTAGATTTTCATGGAAGATGGAGAGTCAATAGTGGGAGGTTCTTCATCTACAATTACATTTGGTTCTACTTTTAGCTATGATTCTTCTATTGGATCTTACCATCAGGTTCAGCCCAGCTTAGACAATGTTGTGCAGGATGATGTACGTGATAGAATATGACAGTCACTACTAAACTTTGGAGCTTTCCATCACTCAAAATTTGTGATTTTGACTTTTGGCTTATAGGATATCATGTGACACATTTGTTAATTTAGACAACAGAAACAGTATGAGTTGATCACGATTTATCATTGTATATCATAAGTAATGGGCTTCTGTAAAATGAATCATAATCTTATGGTTTATTTTCTATTTGGTTTGAAACTTTGTGCCATATAATGATATGTTTGCAATTGTATGATTTCCCTAATTATGTTTTTCTATACACACATACATATACATACATACATACATATACACACGCACGCACACGCGCGCATGCGCACGCGCACATTTATATGTCCAGTCCTCCTATCCTAAAGCAGGAACCTTGTCATACACAAACACTTCCACGGTGCACACATACTTCAAGTAACTTTGATTACCAAATCTACAAGTGATCACGACATGACATTTCCAAAACATCAGATATTTTCATCCTAGTGGACAGCACACAACAAGAACAAGTCATAAACTATGTTGTCCTTAAACTTGCATATACACTTGGAAGTAAGAGTTTATGATACATAAGGTTTGCATTCAATGCAGTTTAACTCAAACATTAATGGGGTTTAGGTACTTAAGTTGTCATGAAAGCAATTGCGACAATATTTGATTGGTATTTGACATTCATCTCCAGCATCCTTTTGGGAGGAAGGCTCATTAAATCATAACTCCAACCAACTCCACCATATCCATCTTAGCCAATATTATATCAAAATTTGGTCCGATGCCTTTTCTATGAAATACCCACAAAAGTCCCAAGCAACTGATGAAAATACCAATTCTCCTAGGCAAGCCTTTAAAAGCTAGTAACAACCCTGTACTCCGTTATTTCCAAACAGCGTTGATTTCCAGCCTTGGTCTACAGCTTTCCTCTTCGTTGGTTCTTTTTCCCTCGAGGGGCCTTTCCCGGACACGGCTATTTGTTTTGTAATTGGATCATATGACTACGGTTTATTCCCTTTCGGTTTTACCTAATTACAATTAACTTGCTTTGGTGTTTAATACATTTTCATCTCCTGGGGTTCTTTTTACCCTAGTACTCTTCTATTAGAAAATGATCAACTTTCAAATCCCGTTGAACTTCTTCGGTAATTTTTGGATATTGGCACAATTTCTTTTTTCTTTGTTTCTTTCTTGCTCTACGGATTGCACATACATTAATTACATTCACAAATATTTAATTTGTCATTAATACAATATCATTATTGTTTGATATTGAGCTTAGGCGGACACGTCCCTAAATTTTGGTGATGTCCCGAACGTCCCGAATGTTTCAAGACTTGGTGACTTAGGAGACGTCCCCAATTTTTTAAAATCTTTGAAATTTTTTTGATGTATTTACTTTTTAAAAGATGTTATTTTTACCAAGAACATCAAATTATATTCTTGAAAGCTTAGTTACTAGGGTTGCCTAGTTTTGGTATTAAAAAAATTAAAAAGGTAAAAATAAAAGCCCTAGAACTTTGGTTCTTTGCATTATGGTTCCTGCCCTAGTACTTGGTATCAACGTCGTGGTCGTGTTTGTTCGGGCAAAAGGTTTGTGGTCGTGATCGTTGTGGTTGTGTCTGTGTTTGGCGGTGGGTGTTGCAACAGAAAGTTTTTTTAGGATTATTTTATCAAAGATAGGTTAAGATTTATAAAAACCATATAGTTAATATAAATAACAATGAATAAATAAATATTTAATATTTAATATTAATATAGGTTAATATTTATAAAAACCGTATAGTTAATATTAAGGTTTAAAGTTTAAAGTTACTCATTGTTTTAAAGAAACTATTATAATTTGTTATTTATAAAACAAAATTTGTTTTTAATTTATCATTATTTATTTATACTTAGATAACTTGTGATATAATTAGATATTAATTCTAGTATTAACTCATATCGTCAATAATTTAATAAATTATAGTTAGTTATTAACTACGTTAATAATTGAATATTAGTTATCGAGTTATTAACATTCGTAAATGGAATTACTTTTATTTATTATTTAATATTTATAATTAGCTACTAAAGTTAATAATTAATATTGTTTTTATTTATTATTTATTTAATAAATTTAAATAAATATTGTTTTTATTTATTTAATATTTATAATTAGTTATTAAATTTAATAATTATTATTTTTAATATATGCACTGAACCGGATTTTTTGGAGTTTTTTTCGAGAACTCCAAATTTTAGGATTGTTTTGCCCTTCCGAATGTGGTAACTATGCATTCAATACAGTTTAAATCCCGAAATGTGATTGAAATATTAAAAGTTGTCCCCCTGCCGTCCCGTAAATCCCATCCCTCCGTCCCCGAGAATTAGGTGACTATGATAAATAGTACAAAATCATGTCAAATTTTTTCCATGGATAAAATTCGAGTAAATGTTTGACGGAAAATAAGGCTAGCCAAAGTTGGAACATTTTCCATAAATTTGGCATACCTTGTGAGTGAGCCAGATTTATAAGAAAGCCAGGAGAAAATGTAATATGCAGAAAATCATTAAATTTCAGAGGATTCATTTTTCCAAAGTGAACTTAAGAACATAAGATGTATTATGCTAATGTCATCGATAGAATAAACACAAGTAAGAAAAACATTTTGCAAGTAGAAAGACCTACTTATGCCAGACTTGGAAACTTTTGTTGGCTTGCTAGGTATTTGAATGGAATTCAAAATCGTTAATTGGCAGCCGCTTACACATTGTAACCACAAAATGTTCATAATGATGTGGAAAAATAAAAGATTTATCTTCAGAATCTTCTGTCTTAAAAAACACTTGAAAGCGTGTTCCACTAAAACATGCATATAATAAACTGATTTTTCATAATTAGACGGTGATATGAAAAACTCAAATGGGCATGCCCTACATAAAACTATAACTGTTTTTCATGCATTTGCATCTTTTTGCTTAATTTATTTCTACAGGTTTTCTAGTTTTTGAGTTAGTCATTTCCTGTTCTGTTTATCTATTTTCGGGGATCTGGACAAGGTGATCCATTAAACATATACTTTCGATTATCTCCCATGATTATATATCCCTCTTCATTAGCTTAGATCGTTCATTGATTTCCAATCTTTTCAAAGTAGCTTTTTAAATCTTGGATAAACACTTTGTCAATAAAATCGGAAAAAATGTTGCATCATGGTTCACAAGCAACCAAAGTAGGTCGGCGGGACTCGTTAATACATCTAGCTACATTAGTAAGGAACTAGGGTAGAGAACCCTAGGAACTTGAAGAAAGTGGCTAAGAACTAAAACACAAACAATGAAATCATAACTGAAGGAAGTAGATCCTCAGCATAATATACTAGTATAAACTTTAAAGACAGATTATCATGTGAGAGGAAGATCTCTCAAAGTGAAACAAGGAGCATATGAAGATTATGGTTGGAAATTATTGTTATCAAATGTCTGTATCAATACTCAGAGCAGAAGAAACAGAGCCAACAATATCATCATCCACCACCATAACAAGATTAATGCAGGATCAGATGAAGTCCATATGAGAATGCCTTCAATGCCCTCAGACAAGAGGGGCAGGTTGTTCATTCCAAGGATGAAGCAAGATGCTTCCCCTAGAACCTTTCATAACAAACAAAGCTGTTGAATCTCCACAAGTAGAGAGAAGATTGATGATAGGCGCCTATTCTAGTGACCAACATTGTGGAAAAGGAGAATTAAAAGCCCTGTGACGCCTAGCAGAAGAAGATACACTATGCCTTACAGAGAAAATAGACACTTAGAATAGACAAAATGTAAGATCAATATTTCAAAGAGGGATATATAAGATCATTGAATTTGAACCAATTCCACCTTGTAGAACAAACATCAAAGGCAATATACGCAACCAGATCTAACAAAGAAAGATAAAAACCTACTGCCAAGAAGTTCCATCCTTGAAAGGGGCCTTCAAAAACAACTTGTGGTTTTTTTCATACAACTAGGAGCATTTTGGTTTGCTTCAAAAAATCCTTTTGAGGAATTATAAATACGAACATAAGGAACAAAATCATATAACTCTACTAATGATCCGAGTCTGATTGTAGAAACACTTTATTGTCTTCCACTTCTTCGGATAGTTTTGGTTCTCTTCTCTCTTGGATTGAAACCACTGGCATGATGAACAAATTTTTCACAAAGCTGTCACATATCATTTTATAGTTTAAATTCCTAGATGCAGCAAAGGTTGTCTGGCCCTATCTATCTTCTTAAAAATGATAGGCCTTATGCATATACAGATAGATCTATCGATGCTTACAACTAGTATGCATTCTTAGCAAGCTGGTAAATATCACCTGATCCTATTGAATTTACGTGAATATCTGTCATATTTATTCGCGTCCTTTTGAGATGGTTGTTCATTTTGTATTTCCAACTACTGATGACAAACTTAAGAACTTAAGTAATATCCAGGTGCCCATCATGCAAGCCTTTATGAAACAGAGGACTTCTTGAATCTAGGAAACCTTCTGTAAGATAAAAGGACAAAAGAAAAGAAGGAATTTCCAAAATCCTTCAAGCTTTATCATCCAATTTACTTAATTGTATATCATATATTTACAATGATAACTTTAACTCGAAAGAAACCTACCAAATATGCACGAAATCCAGATTGGATGCAAATGGCAGCCTTCTCCTCTTTCAAAGGCCCATATTTATTAAACATATCTGCAGCTTGTTCAGCAATAAATTATTAGATGCAGTAGAATAATCTTCAGCATGGTGCAGACAAAAATAACTCACTCATTTTCCAAACCTTTGTAAACACTGTTTTTATCTCGAGAATTCTGATTTTTCCATTGCCAAAATTTAGATTTATCAGCATGTATCGTTTTCTCCTGTATCAAACAAACATCGTGTATAAGCCAAATCCATAGAAAGAATGCAGAGCATCGAGTTGCTCCATTCAGATAGTACAAATAGCATAAAGCATATTTCACTTAAGGGCCTTGTATAAGAAGCTTATTTGAAAATCATGATCGTCATTACACTAGAAAGAACATTGACTGCCTCAACCTAATTTACTTCGTGTACAAACTTTACCTTAGAGCATAATTGTTGTGTTTTTTGTTAGTCGGTCAACCAACTCATGTATTATCAATATATAGCTTGCAAATGCAAGGATATAAAGTAGAAATAATTCAGACTACTCTGTACAATCTAATCAGAAAGAAATTCACTGATTATACACCTTAACAGTTAAGAAAGAACTTCTCTTTAATTAGTGGACACGGTTCTTGATTTCATGATAAAATCATGGTCATATGATATGAGCCAGCATTATCTCAATAAGGACCCTACTTTGGGGGTCACGATAGTCACCATCACATTTTGCTGTCATATGCCACACATGATATCAGAATAGTGACACTCCCATGCAAGGCAAACAATTTTTTACTGTTGGAAATGAGAGATGAGCTTCCCCTCATAAAACAATGAAGATTCATTCATGGAGGGAATGAAAGGGCATTCAATAATGGTACAAATATATCTAAAAGACTACAAAACATTGATGATAGTGATACTGTGGTGAAGACTCTAGCTACCTGCTATATATTTCTCTGTATATGCCTATTATGGAATTTGTCTACCAAATTGATTCCTGCAGGAACAAGTGGTAGTATGCACATGATTTTGTGACTGATTTCTGAGGGTATACTAGTGGGCTTTGTTTATTGCCTTCATTTAATTGTTTGGCCTCTATAATGAGGAATACCACTGTTCTTTTTCTCTTCTAAGATAGTCAAGCTTTCTCTAAAACCTGCAAGTTCTTCTATTATAACATAATATGAACAGTTTCCTACAACTGAAAGCTCTCTCCTCTCAATGGAAAAACTTGCTAGAGATTGTACATGCTATACAGTTTGTATTTGCTATTGCCTTGACACAGAATATTTTTTCCTTTCTGATTTGTCCCTACATTTTGTGGCGCCATTGGCATCCTGAATTTGAGTCATGCATGTCGTTAAAATATTGCAATCATAGCCTAGTCATCCATACCATGCAATCATAGAAACCTAAATTTCAAAAAAAAATATCAAAAATCAAATAATGGGTCATGAACTTGATCTAACTTCACTTAACCAAAGAAGGCAGGATGAATTGACTGAATATTTCACATATCTCTGCCAGATAATGGTCAACTGTGACCAACTCCTCTTTCGTTAACATCAATATTTTGAGGGCAGTTTTAACAAGTGTGATCGTGGATGTATGATATAGTGTTAACATATTGGCTGGAGACATGTGGCAATAGTTGGGTAAGTCCAGCTTGTTGTCATTGAGTTTGAATTGCGGGTAAGTGATCAGTATAGAAATCTGTCTCTATCAAATCTTCGATAGAAAAAGTGAATATTGACGGCCATGATTTTGTTATAGATTTTAAAGACTTTCTCCATGCTTGGACCAGCATATGACACCTTGCTAGGATGACAATGGTTGCATGCTGCCAGAGTGATAGAAACCTAGAAGAAAATTTGTTTTAACTACAAAACGGAGAAGCTATAATATTCAACGTAGGTCTGAAAACACGAGCTGTTACTAAGAAGGTGGCATCCTCTGACTCGTAGGAAGAAGTTCATGATAGTGGGGTTATCAGCTCCATGGAGAAAGGCATTGCATTGTTGAAGTAGTCCAAAGAAGATAGCAGGATCCTCCACTGGAACTAGAAAACCATGAAATTTTCTCACCTTCATGCCTTTTTCTAGAGATTGATATGAACTAACAAGGAGGACATTAGTAGTCCAAACTCTCCACTCAAGAAATCAAACAGCACAGAGATAAATGTTCAACATCTGTCAACCAAGGAGGCATTAAGAAGATTATCCTTCGTATTTCACTAGGTTTCAGTTTAGGGATGTAGTAGTGGAAAATAGAGGGGTGGGGTGGGGGCATAAACTTCTAAGGCCAAAAGACATCAAGTACGTGGGCCCAATATGCTTCAGGTGCAATCTCTCACCTACCCGCTTCCTTCCATGCTCTGCCTTTCCCCATTACAGCCCTACACATGGTTGGCAAAATATTTTGTCATAGGCAAAATATGGCACTTTGACAACAGTGTGTGGGACAAAGTCCCTCCTCTATTGTGAGGGGAGGCACCCTTTATTGAAATCCAAAACTGAACAAGAAAGAATATGTACAATATCTACACTAACTTGTGGGGGTGGAATTTTACTCCCGAGAGAAAGAAATATAAACTGAAAAGTGAGAAGAAAGGAATGGAGAAATGAGAGAGAGGAGAGAGGAGAGGAAAACTTGCATTTCAAATAAGTAAACTCAGAGCCTATTCTAGTTTGCAAGGAGATCATTTAATATAAGAAACACTTCTCATGGAATCCTACATGCATGAAAAGAATAAAGAAAGGCAAACATTTGACATAAGAACACATGCTACCACCAAAGAGACCATGACACAAAGTTCAGAAAATCTCATTGTATTTCTTCATGAGAATGAATACAAAGCTTCATACACTCTTTTCTTCTCAAACAAGATCTTGTACAAAATTCTGGACAACACAATCTCTCAAAAAATCCCTCCAAGTCTTCAACAGTTCAAATTCCCAAAAGATACAAGAAGTGTTACAAATTCCTTTTACAAGATTCTGGACATCTTCAAGTCTTCCCAAAGATCTTTGAAGAAATTCCCTCTAGAAGTCTCTCAAAGTAGTTTCTCCAATAAGTGAAATACTCCAGTTGTTTAAAAGTCCCCTACAAATGGCTTCAACTCACATGTTTATAGAGAAGAGAAAATAACTTAAAATTGACCAAGTCAAATTAATTAAAAATAGAAACTACAGCACCAATGTGCACATTTTACAAAATAAAGTGACATTTACAAAATACAAAAAACGCACAATTTAAAAACTTGAAAAAATATCACCTCAAAAAGCATATTAGAAAAATTACAGATTGATCACTTTGCATTTCATATTCAATCATGCCCAAAAAACTCCATTGTGGTAACTCGGGGCTGCTTTTGCAATTTTGTAATTTTGGGGAATCAGAGATCTCAAGCTATTTTCTAGTTTCGAGGAATCGGACATCTCAAGTAGTTTTTCAGTTTCTGGGAATTGGAGATCTCAAGGGATTTTGCAATAAAATTGCTTATCAGCTCCAAAACTCTGAAAGTCTATTGCAAAGCAGGGATTCGGACCTGCTAGGCAGTTTTGACTATTTTTCTACCTGTAATTTCCGAAATTCTGTGTTTACCTGTTTCTTTTAACCCTTAGCCAATTTTTTGATTTCTTGGGCTATGTAGACTTATAAGATTCAATTTATGACTTTAAATCGACTGAATTTGATCAATTGTACCTAAATTTTCTTGGTGGGCTCAAATTTACACCTAATTTCAAATTTGGGGACAACAACTAGCTTTAGCTTGGGGACGTGGCTTGGGTTGGATTTTCAAGATGACCAAAAGACTAACAAGCTATGAAGGAACTAAAAATCTCTTGGTTCAGATTAGTGCCCTATCCATTGGGCTACAAATTCAATAACATAAACATAGCACTAACCCTTTACATAACTTGAATTGTAGAGGAGACCCACAAAGGAAAATGAATAAAACAAGGGAAAGGCAAACACACCAAAACTTAAGCAACAAACATAGAAAATAAAAACAAACCAAAATCTTCATTACCTAAAACATGCAGAGGACAACCTGCTTTCAATACTTGCTTTGCTTCAAATGTTACTGACCCAGGGGCAACACAAGATGGAGATGATCCACAAAACCATTGGCAGGTTCAATAAAGTAGGATCCCTTCCTAAACTATTTAGGCGAAACTAATGAGAAAAAAGATGCCCACATGCCAGGAAAAGTGAATGTTGCATGTCTTTCCTTGGACCATCCTGTATGAGCCCCATCACATGTGAAGGGCTCTTCAAACTTATCATCATCCTTGTCTCAAAATGCCTTTAACTTCTTCCATATCATTTTCAAATTCAACTATTCCTCGGATTCTATGTCCGCAACATTGCTGCCACCAAAAATCCTACTCTTAGTCACCCATGGCTCATAAAAACTTGGTTGCACCTGAATTATTAGAAAAACCTTGATTCTCAATATGTCGTTCCCTCTTTGATAGCTGATTTTGAGAATTGATCCATGGTTGGGTTTCCATAATGCTTGAGACCACCAAAGACTTCCTGTTGACCAACACTTGGCCTTCCATCAAAACAGCCCGCTTTCACATAAACCACTTCATTTTTCACCTCATGTTTAATATTATCACTATAGTATTGGTCACATTGAGTTTCATCCTATTGAAAGGAGAATGAACACAAGGCTGAGTCAAATATAGGGAAGTCACCAACCTCCTTGTAACCATTATGGGTTGCAATACCTATCTCCATGTTGAAGGCCTCTTTCTCTTGAATTAGATCATCTATGAATAACTCTTGCATTCTCCCATTCTTTAACTCATCATCAAAGAGGTTTCCTTCACCAATAGGAAAAGAAAAGCTCTTGTATGGCTCGGAAGTCCTCACCATACATCTTGAGGAAATGATTTGAAACAAATATTTCATTCTACCAAGCTTCACTGGTATCCCTTCTTTCTCATGGTCAACATCATCAATCACTTTACCGCCACCCACTTGCAAGAAATTGTGCCCATGATTTACTTCATCTTCCCATGAAGAAATTGTATATGGATCCAAAGAAAAACAAATATTGTCAAACTCGGGGCCCACATATCATCCTGGATGTTCTTCAACAAATTATGGTGCATTCAAATCTTCCTTTGTCATCAATATATACAGCCCATAGTTTGTTTTTGCATGTAAGATATCAGCTCTAGGGTCTTCAAGTCACAACACTATGTACTTGACCTTTGGCTCAGTTCCAATCTTCATTTCACTCCTTTCACTAAGATCACAGTATATGACCAATTTAGTTGAATTTCTCCTCGAGATCTCTGCAAAAATTTCTACTCGGCAGCATCCCGTATGTTGCTGGAATATCGGCCACGATGTTTTCAATTTCTTCTTCGAATAGGCAGCTAGGGAAACTTGAACATCTTTGATTTGACCAACCAAAGGGACTTCTTTGGTTTCCATAAAGAAAAAAATTCGAATTGTCTTAGTGAGCATCAACCCAAGGGCATGAGCAACTTTAGCTAGAACTACATTGTTTGAGGCTCCAGAGTCAATAATGCAATTGTTGAGTTTGTATCCACCAATGAAAAGGAAAACCTAGAATGGATCAAATTTTCCATAGGTGGAGATGGATGCTGCCATGAGATTCTGAGAAGTTGGGGTTTAGAAGTAGACATACTACCCTTTGTGGGAGTCATGGCAGAACTAGAGACATTCTCTTTAATGAATTTGACCAATTTATCAAGGTGGTCCGGTTTGGCTTGCAAGTATTCAGCCTCAGACATTTGGATCTTGGACCTTTTGACATGGTCAATAATGTCAAAGGTTGGAAAAGAGGTAGGAGTGGAAGCTTCAACATTTGAATGAGCTTGGGCACTGGTCTACATGGTCCTGGTCTTTGGAATACTTGAATTGGAAGAAGGACATGGAGAACTTACCTTCTTTGGTAGCTTGTCCTTAGATTGAATGATGGTCGGTGTTGTTTTCAGAGCTTCTTTCTCTTTTGCTTTCTCCTTAGCTTTCTTAACTTCCTTCTTCTAATTTTGAGCTCTCATGAAGATATAACATAAGAGTGACTATTCATTTCTCCAACATCGTCATCATAATCTCCACCACCTGATTTGTACACTAAATTCTCAACATTGGAGTTGCCAACTGGTTCTTCAACCTCAAGTTTTGAAAAACCAGAAATTTCTATATCATATTCTTCTTGAACTTCAAAGGGGGCACTAATGGGAGCAACCTCGTGATGAGGAGCTTCAAGCACCAAGCGATGT
This sequence comes from Taxus wallichiana var. yunnanensis, assembly GCA_018340775.1. NCBI lineage: Eukaryota > Viridiplantae > Streptophyta > Pinopsida > Cupressales > Taxaceae > Taxus > Taxus wallichiana. Next base: position 64,958,466 of record CM031239.1, on the reverse strand, counting down.
TGCAGTGCTGGTAAATGGTTGCAGCTATTGTTGTGATTGCCAAAATTCCTCCTCAGAGCATCTTTGTATAGGGGCCCCGATGCATTTTGGGACGCTTCTTCAAGGTAGGGAGATCATTTTCCAACTTTTCTACCATAGGGTGGTCTATAGTATCTTGATTTGAGCTATGACCCTTGTTCTTTGTAGGATCCATTTTCAGCTTTCCAGCCAAGATTAGATCATCTTCAACTTCAATGGCCAATGTTTGGGCAGCATTCAAGTCCAGCACTTAATATTTTCTTAGGATAAACCCAACCTAAGGAAGTTGAGCATTAATGAAAATGCACCTTTGATTTTATCCTGTAGGTATGGTTGTTTGAGGTATCCTATGCAAAAGTCTTTTAAATTCAACAACAAACGCGCTCATAGGTTCATGTGCCTCTTTCTTCATGTAGGTAAATTGGGCCAAGAGGGCATGAGCATCTTCTATTAGCTTAAATCCTTCTTCAAATTTTGTCCTTGTGGTAGCTCAGTTGGTGATGGAATAAGACAATAGATAATAGAACCACTCAGCTACCACATCTTGTAGTATTTCCACAAACAATCTTACAAATGCATCCTTATGTTCGACACCTTAAACCCCACATGCAACAAATAAGGTTGCAATGTGTTCATTTGGGTGTTGATTGCCATCACCTCTATACTTGGGAAAAATAATCCCGAAGCCATAGAAAGCTCATGTAAGGGTCTAGCTGGTCCCCAAGGTATTGGTGCCATATTTTGAAAATCAACTCACAATGTAAATATTGTCCCAGAAAGAACAAGATCTCAGCTAGTACTAGTACCACCTTCCAAGTTCTCTTCTCTTCGGGCTAGATGAAGTGCTTGCAGACTTCTGAATTATTATTTTTACAGCAAACTCTTCTTTTGCTGCTGTAAATTTTCTCTCCTTCAGCAAGATTGAAGAACTGAAAATGCTTGGAAACAATAACTATTGACCCTTCAAATTTCACAAATCCTTTATAGGTTGCATGGAAAGACAGAAACATCCCCAGCAGAGTTGCCAAAAACTATTGGTAATTTTTGCATTGCATCTAGGGCCGTGGTGCGTCATTGTAAATCTGAATATTGGCTTGTTGGTTGGGATAATGTCCCTTCTTGGATTCCTTCAGAGTGGTCATTTGTTCCACTAGGTACTATTGTCAGATATTTAGGCATTTCATTTGGTTTGCATCTTTCTCCGGTGAGCATGTGGGAGTGGGTTCTTCAAAAAAATCAGACAAAGCTTCTTTATTTGTAGAAAAAGGATCATTCCTTTGCAGGTAAATTGATGTGGTAAGCCTAACTTTACAAGCATATGTTTATTATGTCTCATATTAGCTGCCAGCAAAGACTCAATTTCTTCGTCTTGCATGCATTTTGTGAATGTACCTTTGATCAAAATATGGTGGTATCGAAGATGTAGTGCTTTGGGCTGTTTACATAATGCCCAAGGAAGGAGGATTGGGCTTAAGGGATATTTTCACACACGGCTGTATTTTGGCAGCTAAATGGGTGATACATTGTTTGGAAGGGTCCTCTTCATGGCAGATTTTTATGAGACATTGACTTTTAACAGTTCGACATTTGAATAAGATCAGTAATTCCTTTGGCCTTTGTGATGTTCTTACTGATCCTACAAATTTTCAGATTGTCGGGTCTTTTGTTTTGAAAAGTATCTAGACAACTTGGCAAAAAATTGCAAGTTTAGTCACATGGAGAGTTTCTGATAGCCAAACTGGGTGGGCTTTAGCCAACAAAACTATATGGACTTGGAAACTATAGGATATGTCTCTTGCCACTATCTTGCATTTCCAAGCTTGTAGATTCAACAAAAAAAAGGCATCTTTTTCTAGAAAGATTTGTGGGACAGCAATTCACGTACTTGGAAGGAATGGCAATCCTTAGCTCATGAGTATGCTTTACTCTCCAAAGACATGTCTACTATTAAGGAAATTCAGGATCTTATCCCCTAGGATGACTTGTTTAAGATGAATTTGACCATGCAAGGGCCTATTTGGCATGATTGGAGATGGCTTTATGGACATCCAATTTCCCAATATGACACACATCGTCTTTATCATTTTTTACATCATAAACAACCTTTGCACTTGTTCTCAGCGTCACGTGGGTTTCTTCGGATGCAAAATCAGTTGGATCTGTAAACTTCATAGTGTGTGGATAATAAGGGTCTCTTATAAACTTTGAGTTTTTGGTTGGCTTGTAATATATCAAGGGCTTGCTTCAAAAGCTCAATTGTCTAAAAGTGGTCTTACTGATGGAATCTGTCTTCATTGTTCAAAGTTGGAAACTGTTAAGCATCTATTATGGAATTGTTTTTAGCCAATTCATGTTGAAAGTTAGTTCATTCATGCCTCCCAGCTCTCTTTCAGAGACATTTACATTAGCGGGCAGCCTTGCTAGGAGATTCCAATACTCTTATTCATCATCCTTTTAAGAGTATTTGGAATTGTGATCGACTTTCAGAATTGTTTATTATATGGAAGCTTAGATGTAATTATGTCTTCCGAAATGAGGTATGTACTCTTGATGATTATTTTCACTATTGACAGGTGAAATTCGAGCACAACTACTTGCCAGAGATTTTCTACTACACCAGAGGCAAATTAGTTCGAACCTATAAGTTATTCTGAATTTTTGGTTATTTTGACTGATTGACAAACTAAGTTGTAATCTATCTTGTACATATTGTTGTACAGTTCTTATTCTTTTGTACAGCCTTTGTTGTAAATATTGTTTTCTGTTAATATATGAAGCATCTATTCAAAATTTAAAAAAATGTTGTCAAAATATTTTGTCGTAGGCAACATATGGCCCTTCGACAACATTGTGTGGGACAAAGTCCCTCCTCTATTGTGAGGAGAGGCGCCCTTTATTGAAATCCAAAACAGAACAAGAAAAAATATGTACAATATCTACACTAACTTGTGGGGGTGGGATTTTACTCCTAGAGAAAGAAATATAAACTGAAAAGTGTGAAGCAAGGAATAGAAAAATGAGAGAGAGGGATAGAGGAGAGGAAAACTTGCATTTCAATAAGTAAACTTGAATTAGCAAGGAGATCATTTAATGTGAGAAACACTTCCCATGGAATCTTGCGTGCATGAAAAAAAAATAAAGGCAAACATCTAACATAAGAACACATACTACCACCAAAGAGGCCATGACACAATTCACAAAATCTCGTTGTATTTCTTCATGATAATGAACATAAAGCTGTATACACTCTTTTCTTCTCAAACAAGATCTTGTACAAAATTCCGAACAACACAAAATCCCTCAAGTCTTCAACAATTCAAATTCCCAAATGTTACAAGTGTTAAAAAGTCATTTTGCATGATTTTGGACAGCCGCAAGTCTTTCTAAAGATTCCTAAAGAAATTCCCTCTAGTCTTCAGTAGTTCAAATTCCCAAAAGTTACAAGAAGTGTTAAAAAGTCCTTTTACAAGATTCTGGACAGCCCCAAGTCTTTCCAAAGATCCCTAAAGAAATTCCCTCTAGAAGTCTTTCAGAGTAGTTCCTCCAATAAGTAAAAATCTCCAACTGTGTGAAAGTCCCCTATAAATGGCTTCAACACACATATTTATAGCCAAGAGTAACTAAATATTGACCAAGTCAAATTAACTAAAAATAGAAATTGCAGAACCAATGTGCACTTTTTACAAAATAAATTGACATTCACAAAATACAAAATTGCACAACATAAAAACTGCAAAAATGAGCACATGAAAAAGTATATTAGAAGAATTGCAGATTGATCACTCTGCATTTCAATTACAAATCTGCCCAAAAACTCCACTGCGGGAACTCGGGGCTCCGTTTGCAGTTTCAAGGAATCGGAGATCTCAGGCAGTTTTGTAGTTTCAGGGAATTGGAAATCTCAGGCAATTTTGCAGTTTCAAGGAATCAGAGAATTGAGGAATTAGAGATCTCAAACGGTTTTGCAGTTTCGAGGAATCAGGGAATTAGGGAATCGGAGATCTTAGGGAATTTCGCAAAAAAATTTCTTTATCTACTCCAAAACTTTGGAAGGCCACTGCAAAGCGAGGTTTGGACCCCCTAGGCATTTTTTATTGCATTTTTGTCTTAAATATTGATTTCTTGAGCCATGTAGACTTATAAGATTCATTTCATGAATTCGAATTGACTGAAGTTGATCAATTGCGAACAAATTTTCTTAGCGGACTCAATTTTTCAGCTAAGTTCAAATTTGGACAGCACACATCTAATCTCTAAGCAGTCTAAATACTGATTGGATCTTTGATCTTCCCAAGGAGGAGGTTGTGACCTCAAGCCATTCAGCCCTGAGCCCCAACCTAGATTAAAACATGGAACTAACAGTGCCGATAGGGGAAAATGATATAATGTTGGTGATAGGAAGGGTCCTCCTCAAGCCCATTGTTAGAGCTAGCACAAACAGAGTGCCTTTTGAGGAAGCGACTAACGGCAATTGTGCAGATGGATGGTGCAATTTAGAATGGTCTAGACTTTAGGCCCATCATATGGATGGGATAGCTATCAAGTGGCAGGTGAAAAGCACAGTCTATCATTTGCAATTCTTGATCATCCATTGATCAGCAACTCTTGTGTCGCCACGCGTTCCAACCGGAGTTTTTGCGGGTCTAGTTAACTTGTGTCCGTGTTTCACTCACATTCTACAATCACCTAGCCTTTTTTTTTGTGCTCAAAATCCCTGATCAACAACAAGAAGGATAGACAGGCATTCTGCAAATTTGATATCATGTGGTAGGTGAATAAATTAAACGATTTTGGTTAAAACACTAGGAATGACAGGTTAAATTTGTGAGGCGCAAGGATTAGGCAATGGAAGAGCTCAAGGCAATGTTGGATCTTTGTGGATCGATTTGGAAGTGACAAATTCCCCTATTGAGGAGGTTCTGCACACAATTAGGGAAGACAAGCCTGTTGAGGCTACCGTTGAGGATTCCCGAGTGGTGGAGGTGGTTAATCTTGCAAATGTCATTGAAACCCTAGGAGGAAGGGGTTGGCGCAAGACAAACCTGCATTATGGTGGAAAACATTCCTCTGGAAAAAATATTTGCACAAAGCACTCTTTAGACACCAAAGAGAAGAAGACAGAGGCTTGGGAATTGCCATGGTGGAAGAACACAAGATTCGGTGAAAGGACTCACCTCAACCTGACCGAATGCCAAAGCCTTTGCAGGTTGTTTTGGTGATTTAAGGTTTCTTCGTCAAGGTTTGTGAAGTGTAAAGAGGGATTTGAGTGGAGTTAAACGCAGATCCGTGGATTGTGTCCAAAATAAATGAGTTATAGTGGAGTAAGTATTGGGGTTACAACATCTATAGTTCTTGTGGGAGTGGCTTGGTGAATCCTGCAATGACTCATTCGCCAATGATGGTTCGAACCCCATGTATTTGGTTGTTTCGATGAAGCTTCCATAGTATCATCAAATTAAATATGCAGCCGACCACATGCATAGGTGTGAAAATTGTGTGACAAGATAAGGGTATAGCCTCATCGAGGTAAAAGCAAGTTAGTTTGCGACGACATTGTTCGAGACAAATGCATAGATGGTATAAGAAGTATGACCATGACTAGACTGCGATGGTTTTGATGCATTGAAGACAACTTTTTGGAGGAGTTTCACATTTTGGTGTTTGAACAAGAAAGTATTTCTACATTAAAGGAAATCAAACATGAGCTGACGACGACTATGCGGGTGTATGACACGTGTTTTAAAAATTTGTTGTCGAAATCTCTTATGGTATTCATCCATTGTAGCATGCACAGTGATTTGCGGGAGGGTTGTTGACACCTTTATGCAAACAACTTGCACTTCAAAACTTTAAGGACCCACATGAGGTGCTTGATGCAAATTTCTGTGAGGAAGTTGCTAGCAGTTTTGATATTAGGCGTAAGTCTCTTTTTGGAGATGCAAATCTCTATGATGGCAAGCCAACTAAAGAAACAAGTTGCTTCGAGTATCCAGCCATCGCAAAAACAGAACAAATATTGTATTGATTGCAATGTGACAGGGGCACAAAAGGATAATGTATTCGGCGCAAAATTCACATCACAAAATTTGTTTGTGAAGTATGTGAGGAAGATCATGAGACATGGGACTACCCTACGGTCCAACACACAAAAAGAGTAAAGATGGCATGGTGTAAAGTTTGCAAAGAAGACATACATGATATTGTAGATTGTGAAGTAATTGAAGAAATGTGCTAGGCCAAGAATAGAGACTTGAGGCAAGGAACTTCTCCCTCATTTTTTCCATAAAACTAGCAGTGAGGAGGTTTGTTTGCTGCCCGAAGAGATGGTGGAAAAACCCAGGGCTCATGCTTTAAGTGTGGGGAGGCCAACCACTATAAGAAGAATTGTTATAAGTTTCCAACTTGTGCACATTGTGGATAGGGTCATAAGCTAGAAGAGTGTCCAGTTTGGTAAAGAAAATTAGGGAGAGTGAGAATGCTAGGGCCGTAGGAGTTATGAAGTTGGTCCAACAAGAAAAGAGTTGGAGGGAGATGCCAATGGTTTCACAAGATGTTCGGGAAGAGGCCAAGGTGCAAATTACTACACAAAGTGTGGTGAACACTTAAAACAAGACTACACCATCACCACAAGTTGATGTTACGACTTATACGAATATGTTTGCCAAAACGCAAGAAATAATAACAAATTTACAAGGGAAGTGCAAGCCGCTTGAGAGATGGAGGCAAAGATGAGGGAGCAGCAATGCAAAATCTTGACATCTAAAGAAATTGTTGATTAACTAAGATTTTTGCAATGATTAAATAGGAAGGTGTTGCCCTTGTTGAAGAATTGGCTTCAGCTGACCCTTGAAACCGAGTAGAAAGAAGCGAGATGTGAGTTTAAAGGACTTGTGTATTACAAACTAGAGGGGCTACGACAAAGAATTGCCGTTAGAAGCATCGATTAATGGACAAGATATGAAGAATATGTAATGTCCCCTTTACAAAATTAATTAATTTTGGATATCTCAAGCCTATTCTTATTATTTTCCATAGGCTAAGAGGAAAATTAATTAAATTAAGTGGTCCAAGGATACTATTATATTTTAATTGGAAAAAGGACACTTAAATTATATATTTTTAACCCAAAATGCAGAAATAAAATAAAACAATAATAAAATGATGAACTTTTATTATGGGGCGCTAAAAATAGAATAATAATTAAATAAAGCATTCTATTATGGGGCGCCAAAGATAGAATGGGCTGCATGAGCATCAAGATCCTATTTTTAGGATGGAGAGAGGATAAAACAATTTTATATTGTTTATTCCTATTTTTAGGATGGAGCGCCAACATGGGAGAGAGGATAAAACAATTTTATATTGTTTATTCCTATTTTTAGGAGGGGGCGCCAACTTTGGAGAAGGCCTTGGAAGTTATAAAGGCAGATTTGGGGTTTATTATTACAACATCTTGGAAATTTATCAACTACTTCATTGTCTGCAAGTAGCTTTTGCTTCTGCATCAGCAATAGAGGACAAAAACCCTCATTTGCATACAGATCTGAGGACGGAATCCCTCATATCTAAGCTTGGCAATTCCATTCAGGGGTTGCAGTGGTCATTCAAGGTACAGTGTTCATCTAGTTCAGCTAGGGCATCATATTCAGGGCTGTTTTAGCATCCAGAACAACAAGTACAGCTAAGGCGTCTCCCTGGGAATGAATTTCGATACTGCACCATATCTGGAAGCAGTTTTCAGTCAAAGTAGTTTGCATGTTCTTATCTTTTGTGAGAAAAATTGTATTCAGACATTCTAGTGTTTTTATTAAAGCTGATTTGAAATAAATAAATAAAGTTTGTTTTCCTACATACTATGGTTGTTGTTTTATAGTAAAAGTCAGTTTGTTGTTGGTGTCATAAAAGTTCAAATTTAATATTGTTGCCCGAGGGTGTGACAAAATATCCAGATTTGTTAGAAAGTATTTTTCAAAAATATTATAGAATATACTGATTGGTGCTAGGGCCGAGGGAATATCCTGACTAAAGATGTGTGGAGGAGGTTAGGAAGTCTTGCATTGGAGCCCACAACGAGTTTGTTGATAATGGTGGACAAGACCAAAGCAAGGCCCATTGGACTTTTGCGTGGATCAAAATCAGATATTGTGGGAATAACATTTGATGTCGACTTTGAGGTAATTGAGATTGCAGAAATGGATAATCAACCAGCTCTATTTGGTCGACCCAAATGCTATGATAATCATGTGGACATGAGATTCAAGAAAAGAGTGATTAATTTTGAGAAGGATGGGAAAAGGATTGTGATTCCCTTAGATGATTTGATGGGACCTTTGTATGTTGAGTGTGTTAACATGGAGGAAGAAATTAGCAACATCTATAAGGTAACAACACAAGACAAGGAATACCTGAAACCACAAGATGATGACAAGTTAGGTGACAAAGTGGGTAGTCAATGTCCGACGCTATCAACCTCACCTGCAAAAAGATGGGTTATGGAAGACTATGAAGTCATTGGCACAAAATGCATTGGAGTTATGCAATGGTAGAAGAAGACGGTGAAGACAACTAAAAGTGGTATAGTTCGCAAGGTTTTGAATGGTTGGGAAATTGTGATAAAATGGGTTATAAAGGCGAAGTGCCACGATAAGGTGGGTGATGAGGATTAGCAAGGATGTTTAGAGAAATTACATAAGTATTATGGCTCTTATTGCATTAAGGTTTTCGTGGTAGATTTGGAGTATTGTCTACCCAAGGAGGACGACAAGGGTTTTGCACCAACCCACACTATGAAGGAGAGTGCCACTCGTTGGTGGTCAATGCATAAGTTGTCCTTACCCCGATGGGTGTAGATCAAAGAGGCCTTGTATACTAGGTTCAAAAGGAGTAATGAGAAGTAAAGGCTTCGATTTATGCGGGAGACACCAATTCGCATGATCACCTCCATGAATGTGAAAGGGTATGGACTTTAAGTGAGTGTTTCCAACCCTTGTGGCTTTGGGTACATGCGTTATATGGCACGTTGAAAGCATGAGCCAAAGCTTGGTATTTGCGGAGCGAAACTAAGAGAAAAAATGTAGATTGGGATGCGGTGAAAGAAGAGTTTGTGAAAACATTCAATTATCATACAAAGGAACAAAGCTCGGTTGTACCTCTAACCTTGATGGAAGATGTAGTTTTCCATAAAGATGCTTTGTGGGAGGACAAGCTACAAAAGATTTACGATGATAAAGATTACTCTGTGGGCTGACTTTTCTTTGAGAACCCGAGTAGTGATTTAGTATGGGGAGACTCACCCCACAAAGGTGCAAAAGTGTTCACCAAGTAGAGGAGGTAAAAGAAGTTCACGAAAGAGGATGTAACACAAGAAGTCAATGAGGGAGAGCGAGTTATCGAAGTTGCGCTCAAGGACCTGCAAAATATTACAACCAAGTGTCTTCACATAAAGAGGTGAATATTGGGATAGATGAAGACCCACAGATGGTAAGAGTGGGTGATTATTTGGATGATGTAGGGTTCACCGGACTCACGAGCTCATGAAAGAATATTGTGATTTATTTTTGAAAAGTTACCAGAAATGAAAGGTTTTCCTCCTAGTTTGGGAAAGATGCACATAAAGTTGCATGAAGGCACAAGACCCATTAAATAGAGAACTTATAGGATGTACTTAAATTTATCGGCTAGGGTTAAAGAGGAGATCAATAAGATGATTGACAAGGAAGTGATATTTCCGATTAAGAAGTCCGATTTGGGTTAGTCAAATGGTTATCCGCATTAAGAAGGATGGAAGGATCCATGTTTGCGTGGACTATCGGATGCTTAACAATGCTTGCACCCGAGATCCGTTCCCGAACTCATTCACAAAATAAGTTTTGGAGGGTGTCGTAGGATGTGAAGTGTATACATTTACTAATGGGTTTTCGAGATATCATTAGGTGCAGATCGCAGAAGAGAATAAGTCCAAGACAACATTTGTGATGAAGTGGGGCTCTTTTGCATACACCATCATGTCATTCGGGTTGAAAAATGAGTTGGTGGTATTTTTGTGGATTGTGGTCAAGGCCTTCAAAGACTTTATCCATAAATTTTTGCAATTGTATTTGGATGATTGCCCAAAGTGTATGGGTTATTGTGACATCACCATACTAATATGCACTTGATGATGTAAAGATGTAGACAATTGCAAATTTCTTTGAATTTGAAGAAGTGTACTTTTGTTGTACCATATGGGATGTTGTTGAGACATGTTATTTGTAAAGAGGGCATGTTGGTAGATCCCTCAAAAGTAGTTGTGTTTCAAAGACTTGGAGGAGCCGGACACGGACACAAAAAGATGTCCGCACGCGTTTTTAGGACATCGCAAAGTTATTAGGTGAGGCTTAAGCCATACCATAATTAGCTTCACGAAACTGGAGAATCAATAAGGCTAGCAACTAATAAATGCTTTGTTGTCATTTCGCTTTTAGATATCGCAAGTGGGATAATGCTCCTACTATATATACTATATTGCATGAAAGAAACAAATTTTGATCATCTGCAGGGTACAGATTTTGCAGTTTGGAGATTTTATTTCTGCAATCGACGACGTGGCACATTTTTCTTTAGGAGAAAAGGTAGAGAATTGATGATTTGCATGATATGGATTCTTGCGGAGTTCGGCGTTACAGGGGAATCAAGGATGAAAGAAGAGTGAGAGGGACGTGTTTCTGCAAAGAAATCAGATGAATCATCTTTTGGGTGAAAAAAAGCATTAAAGTAGGTGACGTGGAAGGATGACTAGGTGGCTTTTCACTCATGTTGATAGCAAAAAAGATTGCAAGTGACTCTTGAAAATAGGTGTCTGAGTTTAATACCAACCCAACTATTTAAGGCACTCAAGGTGGACCGTGGTATAATGGCTCATACGTGTTTATTAGTTCACAATCGAGAGCCGAAGAACAGGGAAAACCAAAGATAGATCGACTCAAAGCCGAGAGAAGTGTGTAGTGGAAGATTCTTGGTGTGAATCCATGATTGAGGATTATCAAGATGAGTACAAAGGTATAGCTCCAAAGAGAAAACTTGTGGTTCAATCACTTGGAGGGACAGGGGCAACCAAGAAGAAAAGGAGTACCCTCGATAGATGTTATGGGGTGCCCCAAATCATTGATGTTCATGCTTATGACTAAGACCCAGTGGGCAATTGTGCCTTGGAGGAGTTTAACCATAAGAAAGACAATGTTTCCGCCATTGTGAAGCCCAAGTTAAATACCCAAATCGGGGACAAGGAGGACGCAGATTGCGGTGAAACTATGGGAGATTGGTGTCTTGGCCTTGTGGGAATCACCTTACTTGGGGAAGCCAAAAGAGGTTCTGATATGGGCTCTAACAAGGACACATAGGGGTTGGTTATACATCACAAGAAGTTTGAAGATCAATGGCGCAAGAATCAATCAAGTCAATGGCTGCCGAACACCGCACGAGACATGTGGACAGCGTTGGGGATGGCTTCAAAACACGATCAAACAATCACTTGAATGGGAAGTTCTTGTGGGGACCTACTCTTATGTTTTGAATGACATACAAGATACATCTTCCTAGTTTACTACACGACTGATCACCGCAAAGCATACCCCCACAAATCGTATCACACAAGGATCACAAGAAGTAGTCCACCTTGCATGAGGAGAAGGCGAGTAGCGTGGCCGTGAGCTAATTGCAAATGCCCATAAGGTCCATCAGCTAGGAAAAAGTTTTGGTTTTCTCAATTTTGATATTTGACTCATCATAGAAATGTGTGAATCCCTAAGCTACCTTTTACAACGGACCCGCAGGAGCATGTAGAGCAAAGGTATACAACATACGAGTATCCTAGATCTATGGGAGAAAGGTATAAGGCCTGCATGCACCTTTGGTATGAGAACCTACAAAAGGTGTTTGTGGCAAGCAACATATCACGAAGGAGTTGATCACTCTGATAAAGGTTATGTGAAGTTTTGTGTCACTTCACATCATATTCTTCATGAGAGTTCGATCCCTAGAGGATGAATGAGCGAACTAGAATGTTATGCCTTTTGTTGTGACGAAAAGGTACTTGGAGCGCTCATTGACAGACTTACGGGCATCCAATGTGTAAATATTGATGTCGATAACTAGGATACGATCAAGAATTACATCACAATGGATTTTTCAGCCATAGCTTGGATGAAGGTCTCCAATGATGAAGACTCGAAAGATGACTCCCTTGACCTTCTTGAGGATGAGAAACTATGGGGCATACATGATTTTATGGTTTCACAATCCATAAAATGAGATGAAGTTTTTTGGATAAAATTGTGTCTAAGTTTTTCTTATCAACGTTTTGGATCATTGCCCATGATCCATCATCAAGATGAGTAATCTTGTGTGAGAACAATGGACTAGTCTTGCTTATGAAGAAAACTTTAGCCATTTGAATTCATATAAATATTTAAAAGATAAAATTTTTAAATACTTTAAATTGGTTAAAAACTAAACAAGAAAATTAAGAGGGGGAATTGTATACGAAGACTTGGGAAGAGACAAAAGGAGAAAATAAAGAAAAAGGGAGCAGGGGGTGGGAAATAATAAAGTGTGAGAGAGGGTTTATTCACTAACCATGATCACAATCTAATTGAAAGACTACACCTAGGAGGATAAGAAGAAACGAAATCATGTGGAGTTTCTTAAGATATGGACAACAGTTTTCCAATCGTTGTTAAGCCCTAAACCTTTATCTCTGTTAAGGTTATGGGTATGTCTCCCTATTTCAATGGCCTCCCTCAATTTCCGTCTCATATAGTGATTCTCCACCACAAGCACCCTTGTCTCCTCAATACAAATAGAATGGTTGGTTTTTTTAGTGTTCGGCCAGGGCTGATTTCTCAATCCTTTCTAAACAAATGTTGTAGCGGGTTCTTTAATTTTAGTGAAGATAGACCTACCTATTTCCCCAATGTAGAGGACCTCGTGAAGAACATTGAATTTTGGAAACGCCACTTTTCGTGCAAGGATCAACATGATCTTTGGTTGTTTTCATAGTATTTCTTATTTTGTTTAAAGGTATAAAAGTGGATGTAATGTTTTATCATTTTAGGATTTTAGAAATCTTATTTGAGACACCTTCAACGTAAGGCATGAAAACTATAGGACCCAAATGTTGGGGCTTAGATTGCAGATAGACTATTGTGGTTGAATTTGGCTTGTCGTAAAGCCCTCGTGATCTGCCTACCTTTATAACCATTCATTTTAAAAACTTTTCTTGGATGTTCAACTTCTTGCTCTAAATTATCCTTATCACGGATGTCAAATGCTTTGCAGGCCAGCATTTTTAATACCCCTCTTTTTGCACTAGGTGATGATGAGAGGTAGCATGTAAATAGAGGTCCAAATGGATTCCTTTCTGAACACTCTATGAGCAAGAGATCCATCCTCCTTTTGAGAGAGGAGGACATCTAAGAAGGGCAAACAACTCCCTTAATTCTCGGCTTCTTTAATAAATTTGATCTTTGGGACTAAGCTATTGATGTGTGAGTGAAATTCCTCAAGCTTTTCTTTCCCATGTTGCCAACACACATTTGTGTCGTCTACATATCACTTCCACTATTTAGGTAACTTTGGGAAGGATCTAAGAACCCTTCGTCAAACTTTTCCATGTAGATGTTGGCCACAATTGGAGAACGGGGGAACCCATCGCCATACCTTCATTTGTTCAAGATAACCACATTGAAAGAGAAAACATAGACATAAGACATAAAGCCGCCAACATCAAGGTTTCTTCATCAAGATAATTTTTAACTAATTCAATTGCCTCATCAATTAGGACTTTGATGAAAAGTGAAACTACGTCGAAACTCACCAACAACTCTTCCTTCTCCACATATTTATCTTGGATAAAATTGACAAAGCCCATAGAATCTTTTACAAAGGATGAAGTCATTCCCATCAAAGATTTCGATTTAGGTTATAGGTTGGGGAATCTGTAGTATCAACAATGGGTCTAAGGGGAGCATCGGATTTATGGATTTTCGAGCACCATAGATTCTCGAGGGCCTCTTTGTTAGGGATGAGTTTTATCTTTGTCGTATCATCAAAAGAAGAATCTTTGATCGTTTTATGACCCTTTTAATGATAATCGAAACAAGGTTAGCCGAAAGCCTCTTATAGCTCCCACTATTGTTCAGATGGTCCTCCATTTTTGAGTCGTAATCCCATTTGTTCATGATCACCATGGCATTTCCCTTGTTATCCTTTGTAATAATAATGTCTTTATTATTATTTAGCTCCTTTAAAACCTTCCACTCTTCTCTAGAAATGTTGCACTTAGGCGGTTTAGCACGTCTTAGCGCTTCTTGTGCAATCTTGTCTAATCTCATCGACGACTTCCAGCGGGAGGTTTGAAACCACATTTTCGATACCTACTATGAAGTCCTCCTTTGGGATAAAGAGAGGAGCGATCGCATAACCTAAGCCATGTTTTAAAACATTGAAAGCATTTCTCTCTATGAAAGAATCTAAGAGGTTAATAGCTAATTTTTCCTCCCATTTGGAAGGCAAGTAATTAGTTGGTGTCGTCCCAGAAATGCTAAGAATGTTATTCATGTTAATATTGGAGTTTCCTCCCAAGTTATCCATGTGGTTAGGAGATAAGTTCATTTTGCTAAACATATTATTGCTAGAGAAATTTCAATTGATAGTGGCCAAGTCCGTATCATACGAGTTGAATAGTGGGAATGGGATGTTGTTCCCAAGATTCAGGAAAATTATAGGAAGATAGCACTCATGTAGACGACACAAGCGTGTGTTTGCAACATGGAAAAGAAACGCTTGAGGAATTTCACTCACACACCAATAGCTTAGTCCCAAGTATCAAATTCACTAAAGAAGTCGAGAATGAAGTGAGTTTACCCTTCTTAGATGTCCTCCTCTCCCGAAAAGAGGATGGATCTCTTGCTCGTAGAGTGTTCGGAAAGGAACCCATACATGCTACATCTCTATTTACATGCTACCTCTCATCATCATCCAACGCAAAAAGCAAGGGTATTAAAAATGTTGGCCTCCAAAGCATAATTTAGAGAAAGAAGTTGAACATCTAAGAAAAGTTTTTAAAATGAATGGTTATTAAGGTAAGTAGATCATGAGGGCTTCACGACACTGACCAAAGTCAACCACAACAATCAACCACGATCTAAGCCCCAACATTTGGGTCCTATAGCTTTCTTGTCTTGCATTGAAGGCATCTCAAATAAGATTTCTAAGATCCTAAAACGACAAAAAATTACAGCCACTTTTATACCTTTAAACAATATAAGAAATACTCTAAAAAACAACCAAAGACCATGTTGATCCTTACAAGAAAAGTGGCGTTTAAAAAATTGAATGCTCTTATGAGGTCCCCTACATTGGAGAAATAGGTAGGTCTATCTGCACTAAAATTAAAGAACATGCTGCGACATTCATTTAGCAAGGATTGAGAAATCAGCCTTGGCCGTACACTCTCAAAAAACCAACCATTCTATTCGTATTGAGGAGACAAGGGTGCTTGCAGCGGAGAATCACTATATGAGACAGAAACTAAGGGAGGCCATTGAAATAGGGAGACATGCCCACAACCTTAACAGAGATGGAGATTTGGGGCTTAACAACACCTACAAAACTGTTGTCCATATCTTAAGAAACTCCACGTGATTTTGTTTCTTCTTATCCTCCTAGGTGTAGGGTGTTTCAATTAGATTTTGATCATGGTTAGTGAATAAACCCTCTGTCACACTTTATTATTTCCCACCCTGCCCCCGCTCCCTTTTTCTTCATTTTCTCCATTTGTCTTTTCCCAAGTCTTCATATGCAATTCCCCTCTTATTTTCTTGTTTAGTTTTTTAACCAATTTTAACTATTTAAAAATTTAATCTTTAAATATTTATATGAATTCAAACGGCTAAAATTTTCTTCCCATTAATCCTTCACCCTTCTCACACACATTTTTCCTCTTTAAAAGCAAGACCAGTCCATTGTTCTCACACAAGATTACTCATCCTGATGATGGATCAAGGGCAATGATCCAAAACGTCGATAAGACAAACTCAGACACAGTTTTATCCAAAAACTTCATCTCAACTATGGGTCATGATTAACAATGAATGGGTCGATATTGCCCATTTTCTTAAACCTAAGTTTCAAGCGGATAAACTGAAGATTGTTCTTAGGGATGTTGACGAGGTCATGGTGCGAAAGTTTGGGTTCACAACACGAAGTAAGCTGCCACAGGGATTTGCGGCGCCACCATCATAGCAACCCCAAGGAGGTTGATGAAGTTAATATCTCCTCCCTTAGTTTTTGATGTCCCCAAGGGTTCAGTTGGTCAGACCTTGGTTCATGATCTTATGCAAGGACTTGAAAGGGTGCAACTTTGTAACCCGCATAACTTTGTCTTTTGACCTTAATGTTAGATCAAATACAAAAAGTTTTACTTCAACCCAGCAAGTGAGCACATTGCAAGGAAACCTGAGCCAGAAGGGTGTCAAGATATCGAAGATGCATCACACAGTTATTGCAATGGTCCAGGAGATTACCACTGCCAACCCTTTGGTAGGGGATGGTGCTTTGCTGAGGGATGACCTCTTTGGATAAATTGCAATCGGTCAACACTAAACTTGTTGTGGCTATGGAATTGTGGATGCCCCAGTGGGAGATACCACCGCGAAAAGAACGAACTAACAGACTTGGCTGTCATTTTGGTGAAAGTACAGGACAGTGTGTGAAAAGCAGTGCCGCAGACTGATGTGTTGCTGAAAAAAATGGATTGTTCTGCCATTTCTATTGCAGAGGGGCAACCAAAGGGTGTGATCAAGGAAAACAAGGTATTATGCAGTCAAATTGACACAGAGTAGGATAAGGCTGCTCATACAAGATTAAGAGAAGAAGCCAGGGAGAGGGAAGATAAACAGAGGGATGAGAATGACAGAATAGTGTGCGAGCTCACCGAAAGTACAAGGGCCAAGCTATCATTTTCCGCAAAACGATGAAGACCACCCTTGGAGGCATTACAAAAAGAACAGACACACATGGAAGCTTTGCTCGCAGAACCTGGAGCAAAGGTAGAGGATTTGCGGAATGTAATTTCTGAAGGCAGCGCTAGGAAGGGTGAGGGTGATGAGATGGTCACAAAATGGTCTGCAATAATTGTTTTGTTGAAGGAAAAGGTCCATGAGACCCTGACATAATTATTTTCAAGTTTTGGCAGCAATTATATTTTTCTATTTTGCAAAAAGGGAACGATGAACCTTGTTCGAGGACGAACAAAAAAATTAGTGAGAGAGATGTTGACTGGGGGTTTTGAGCACAGAAACACAAGAGGCTACGTGACCATAGAATCTGAGTGAGACACGGACGCTAGTCAGCTAGATAAGCAAAAACACCAGTTGGAACACATGGTGGCGCAGGAGTTGCTAATCAACATATAATCAAGGATCGCAAATGGCAAATTGTGCAGACCAGTTGTACTTCTCCTGAAGAAAATATATACAGAGGAATATACCTGTGAGTTGCAATCTATAAATAGTAGTGATATTGTAATTGAAGAGAGCAGAAAGAAAAGACTGACTGGTTGGGAGTTCTTTTGTAAGCATTTGTTTGGGAACTTCTTGTTATCTTAGGGTTTGTTGTGCCATTGCTGTCTACAATATCTGTAATCCCGTGATGAACATGAATACAGTAGAAGTTTCTTGTATTCTGTGATCTGTTACTATAGAATTATTGTGACTCATGTGTGCAGTTTGCTTGTGTAGTTAGATCCACAGCTAACATCCGACGCTTGCAATTATCTCTAAAATGAGGTCCTTGAGGAAGCTTTATTGTACGTCAGGTGTGACCTTCAAACGAAAGCTTGATTGAATATGCCAGCACAGATAGAGCTCTGATCCCTAATGCAGAAATTAGAACCTAAGCTTCATGGGCAAATAGTGGTCATAATTTCATAAGATGTAACATTACAAACCCAACAAAATGTTATTAGAATCGCAACTTTTACATGAGCAGTAAATGCATATAAGAACTAAACTCACAATTAAACCAAAATTTGGGAGACTCGTTAAATTCTAAATAATTACTAGAAATTATTCTAAATCCAGAAAAAGAAAAGAGATGTACTTATCCAAGTAATAAACAAGAACACATTTATGTAGAATCCTGTTATTTTATATTGTACGCCTAGGATTGCCCATCCATACCCTGATGTATTTCTAATAAAATATCACCTTATTAAATCTGTAACAGTTTATTCATAACAATCTGGTTTCAGAAGTCGGCAACCAAGGTTGAATTTCACTACAGTCAAAAAGGAAAAAGTACTAAAAAAACTAGGATTGCCAATCCTTACAGTGATGCATTTCGAGTTAAATATCACCTTAATAATTCTATAACAGTTTAGTCATAACAATCTGGTTTCTGAAGTCAGCAACCAAGATTGACTGACTTTCACAATAGTCAAAAAGAAAAAAGCTACCACTTTGTGTGAAAGTTTCAGTAAAAGATCAATGAGTAAACATACAAAAATATTCCACTTGGATTTTATTTACTTGGAATCTATCTTCAGGTTTTACTCCAAAATATTTGTTATTGTTAGCAAAACTCTAGCATGCTAGAAAGAAAGCAGAAAACATACCCAAAGCTATCATGGGCTCAGTTTTAATTGAAGATTCCCAAAAGCAGCACAGAACAGGGTTTAGAGATTCTTTGGTTCTGGTATTGTAATTGAAGAAGAGAAAAAGCTTAAATCAAGGAGGCTATACCCAGGTTAAATATCGTATCTTTTAGCAGTATTTTATCAACTTCCTCTTTCATCTTTTGAACTATATTTTCACAAGCATTCGGTTCAGTTCCTCAAATAAAGGCCCAGAGAAATTATCACAAATCATTGTAATTACCTACTTGATCAAAATTACTTACATCATGTCCGTTCTCTGATGTAAATTCTTTCTTTGATATATTTGGACAAACCAGTCTCTTAAACCATTTTTTTGATCCACGTCCCATGGTCTTGTCTTTTGATTATCATTCACTTGCAAGCTGTTAAAATCTGGCGAGAAAAAAAAACATTAAATGCCATGCGCTAAGTAAAAATACACTTTTTAACAGTCGTTGCATCAAGTACATATTTTCTAAATTCACAGAATTGTATCTTAAATAGGTAAGGAATCATCATAGTTGAATATTCTTACAGATTAATCTCCCTCTCCCTAAAACATGATTAAATGCAGACAAGTGCAAATATCAACTTTTATATTTGAAATATACAAATGTATAACACTATATTCTTAGACAATAACACATCCTACAAAGGTAGGTTCCAAATGGCATTCATCACCAATATCCAATTGGGAATTAGGCTCACTGACTCATGGCACCAACCCAGTATATTCCTACAACTGATGGCTGCAGAGTCTCCAAAACCGACCCTGAGACAAGCCATGTCTCCGTGGAGTCTCCAAAAAGTAGCCACAGACAGAAGCAATCTCGTACTAGAAAGCATAAAATCTTCAGGTTGAACACACAGAGCAGTTGGCTCCATTTGGAAGTCCCCAAGATGGATGTACTGACTAAAAGCATACACAAATCCTTGTGGAATCTCCAAAATGGACCTACAGACCAATGGCTTTTTTTTCAAACAAGAGGCCATAAAAAGAAAAGATCCTACATCCCCGATCCCTCCTAGAGACCAAAAGCAGTATATTGCTTTTGCAATATGATATTCGAAGATCTATGTTCATACATGAAATATCTGTTCATAAATCTGAAATATATAATCATATTCTAAAATATGATCAAATTTAAACAATTTGGTTTTCTTCAATGAAGACTTTGATTCCATCTATCATCTAGAAATTTGATAATAACTTTGTTTTATCCATTAAAAAGGCATTAGCACAACTTCTGTTAGTATGGGGTAAGAAAGTTTTATGTACCCACCAAGTTTGTCAGCTAGTTTATGGGTTATGTAAGGTTAATACACTAGAATGTCAGGCAATTCAAATCTTGAGCAAAGGTTAAATATGAGCAACCACTAGATACAGAACACATTCTACTCAATGGAGAGAATCGTGGATGAATATTATTGCTGGATATCCCAATGGGATATTGGATTCTCTATTGGAAGATTACCCCTTCTCAAAGTGGGCAACCTTTCATACAAAACCTGTCATTCCAACTTTATCGGAGCATTGCTTTATTAGTATTTTCTCGTTATCTGTGTGCTATATTAAGCAGTTTCTTTAGTTAGTATTAAAAGGTAGGACCATAACAACCGGTATCAGAACCTTGTCAAGAGCCCGAAAAGAGACTATTTTAGATATTGGGATATAAAGTACTAGTATTTTGAATAGCAGAGTTTGCATGATAGTAGAATCGTGGACAGATGGAGAAGAACAATGGGTACAGTTGTGCAGCGATGAATGCATAAAAAATTGAATAGGAATAGAAATGAGGAGTATTCTCAATTTTAAAGCAAGAGCACAACACAGAAGAAAATACTTGAAACCCATTCATGCATTGTACTCAAGAAGCAGAGTAAAGAAACATTAAAGTCACTATTGCATTTGCAATTGTTTGGCAACTTCGAAACAAAAACAACATATTGAAACCAACTATCACCAACAATACCTCTAGCAATTGTGAAAAAGAGTGATTTATGAGGTACTTTCCTCGCCAATAGCTCTGTCAATCCAGAAGAAGGATTTAGGGTGCAATTTCCCAGGAAGATGTGTTGGCATCCTCCCTCTCTCTAACACCAACACCGCCAGACGTTTCAGTGTCATGCCTTGTAGACCCTCTCTAGCTTGTGGTTGTTATTTATGTGATGTCCATTAATTTACAAGCTATTTAATACAGTGGCAAATTCCTAAGATGGAATTTTGTTTGACATGAATAATGTCTCTCTAAAAGAAGAGTATCTTGTCAGACAATGACCGGTTGAAGTACCTGAATGTCACCATATCATCTGTAGTTATTCCCATTTTTTATCAGTGTATCATGTGATAACAGAACATTGGGACAACAGCAAGTCATTTCGTACAAAAAATATGTCGCGTCTTCAAGTAGTCATTGCAGCAACGAGAATTTTCAAAGGTATAGGTAGTCATAAATTACTTGCAGGGTTCTTGTAAAGAATGAAACTAATCTGAATAAGCTCTATGAAATAAAAGTTTGGTGAACATGGATTGCTCACAATGAGTTCAAGCATCATAGATTATGGAGTACATCCTGCTAAACATTCCCAAAAGCAGCAAAGTAGCCAATATAAAATGAAGATCGGTATTTCTACAAGTAGAACCAGCAACTGGCGGTGCAAATAGGGACATTCATAAGGGAATCTAAGAAGATAAGATGGATCATGACAGCACTGTTACCAACTACCTTGGAGCCAATTGTTTTGTTTTCAGAAGTGGTAGACGGTACTCATTATAGGAAATTAGAAAGTCACTGGGAGTAACCTCGTTAAGGAAAAATACAAAGCCAATTGTAACTAAAAGAATCATGACTGGACATTGCTAACCTTGTACCATTTTTAAGCAGTCATTATTAAAGCATTACAACACAATAAAGAGTCCTCAAATAAGGCCATACACATCAAGAACAAAACCCAACTGGAAATTGAGGAGCATTGTTGATCAGATTTGTTATGAGCTGGAACAGATGGTTGAATAAATTTTATTCAACTCATAGTAAATGGCAATTCAATACCATTGTAGACCATCTGGCTAATGAAGCCATCAACCACAGTCAACAAGAGTGGGTTCAAATTTACAGACATGGTAAATACACCAGTAAAACTTAGTTGTCTCATTGAGCTGGAAAATTCCAACTAATGAAACAAATGATCAGTGACTCACAGTTCAAAACTATGGGGCTCCAAAAACATAAATAGAAGAACTATGTTTAACACAGTCACAGAAGTGCCAACCAAAGTCAGATCAGCAACCAGAAAATAGGAATATGGAAATTTCAATCAGCACAATTGATTGAATGTCTAGCAAAGCTAAGACCCTCACAACTGCCACGATTGCCATACTCATAGCTCAACAGACAGGGTGGCAGCCCTCACTACCGGTACTAAATAATGGAATTACATATTATGTCCGCCAAATGTCAACACAGTTTGATTTGCACACACACGGTTTGGGCAAGGCATAGTCAGCATAAGCCCTGGCTTAACACCATCCTAGGAATCAAACCCTAAGTTGTATTCAACTGTTCACTTGCGAAGATACTAGACATTGGTTCTTTATGACCCTCCAAATCAGTATCAATGTGGCCACACAGACTGCCCACGTAATAACAAAAATATAGAACCTAGTATTGACTTTGCCATCCCGATGACTTTATCGATTCTCCATGAAAAATGACCCATCCAAGATTGCTATTCATCCATGGTCAAACAATAATAAATGTAAACCTTATTTCCCTGATGATGAGTCCTGTAGAGTGACTCGAAATGTCGGAAAAAACATGTACTATGCAGGAGATCCCAGAAACTCTTCATAATAAATGTCCTATTTAGTGTGGCACTGGCCAACTGATGTTGAGCTTCCACAACATTTCAAGCAACTTAAATATGCATCCTCCCTCAAAATTCATCTTCTTGGTCTCATCCCCCCTCTCCTAACACTCAGGGGTATATACAAAGGCATGCAGTAAAAAATTGTTCTGTTGAAGGAAGATAATGCTAAAAAAGAATCCTTTATGAAGCCAAGGAAAGGGAGCCATTGGGGAAAAAAAAGCTATAATCTGCATCAAAGTCGAGAAGGGCTTATGTCCTCATCAATCACCACAAAAGAGCTGATACAAAGAGAATGACATGGGTTAATTGGACCCAGATGTATGATCCTAGGAGGAAGTCAAACTGTGGGGGCATTTGCACGTTACCAAAAAAAAAAAAATTACATCAAATGGATTCGATTTTTTTACATCAAATAGGGACATTCACTACAATAGAATTTCTATTGATGTTAAAAAAATGGTAACATGCGGATGCCCCTATAGTTTGGACTATGAATGATGCAGAGTAGCTAAATCTCTATGATGAGTACAAGAATCAGAACTTCGAGGTGTCTTAATGGTTGTTTATGGTAGGGGTGTCGTCATGCAACTCTACCGCCATTTGTGATAGTTGTTGTTGCAGCCTACCGGCACTTGTGTGTCCCAATGGCTAAATGAAGGATATACTTGATCTAGTGATCTTGGAAGTCCCTTGTAGAGCCCAGCGTCTGAAAGTAACAACTTCTTAGAGGTGAGATTCAAACAACCATAGTCTGGATAAGCAGACTAAGGTAATGAGGGGGAGTCCAGGGGGAGTCCTAAGTCTGTATAAAATTCAATGATATCTTCCTTAAATCTCATAATAGATGAGGCATCTAAAAATAAAGTGTTCCTCGATCTCCACCTCTTGGAGTGAACAAAGATGACAGACCCTATCACCCCACTGAATATGGTAATTTGTCTCAACTCATGACTGGTGAGAACATGTCCTCAACTGGCCAAGGGGGACCCAAGGCCATGTGAGCAATGATGTCAAAGGTACTCATCATGAACACTAGTGCCATTAGTCTACACGAAATGCTCATTATAGAAAGCAATATTGGATATAAGAAACTACAGGGAGGTTCAAGTGACTTGAACATATGGACTATATATGTCCCCTTTGATAGCGACATAAATTTCCATTTTCAGAGGAAGAAGGTGAGGGGGATATCTAAGTTAAATCAGAAGTGATGGAGTTAGTTTATTGAAATGCCAAAATACTAAAGAATCAAAGTGGTCTCAGAATACCAACATTTTTTTCATCCAAGGAGACCCAATGAGGCAATCCACTCAAAGGAACATAGAATAAGATAGGGTATCTCTCTTGATCTATGGATGAATCACCATGGGATCAAAGCGTACGTAGATAGACAAGAAATGTAAAGACGTTCTCACGACAGAGGGCGGGAACTAAATTCAAATTGAACAAATGTAAAGAGTGTCTCCCATTTACAATGGACCATGCACTAGAGCATGATAGTGTATAGTTTCTCAAAACGTGTACTTCCAAGAAGACCCAAACTGATGCCTCAAAAATTCGATCCACAGTGGGTTTAATCATTGTATTGAAGGGAAAAATCTTTGAATATACATCCTAGAAATATGTCTGAAAGCGAACATGCTCCAAAAGGTGAAGGCATATCCCTCACAAAATTGTGAGTGAAAGGAATCCACCTTAAGTTGAGAGTTGGACTTGTAAGATGAAACTCGAATTATGTGTAAGCAATTATAATCTCCATTGACTCACCTTTGTAGCTAAGGTTAATTACTGGCTATAGGATCTCACAAACAAAGCACCTAGATGTCTCTGCAGTTCCCTAGGAGAATGAGCTAGGAGGACCACATCATCAACTAAAAGTGGTACAGCAATCAAGAACTGATGTAAGGTACAATTGTCCTCGACATGAGAATTCTTTTAAGTCCTCTAAGAAATTCCTCAAGCTTATTTATGTAAATCCAAATGGAGTTGGTGATGGAGGGCACACCCATGTGACTCCAAATTTAATCTCATAGAGCCTCATGGTGGCTGTAGTCATGCTCTCTGAGATACCAATAGCGTAGACGCAAAGGCACAAAGCCGAAGGCCTTCCTAAAGTCCATAAAGAAACAAAAGACTTTTGAATACCACTAATGAAAATCCTCAAAAATTAGACCAAAGAGTAAATACGAAATCAATAATCTAAAATATATCTTGAACCCTTTCTATCCCCTTGATCTAAACTTACCACGCTAAAACAATGCGGCAAAAGAGTGGCATAATGTTTGGCAAACTTGTGCCCAATCATGCTAGTAAATAAATTCCAGAAAGAATTGTAACTAAGCGGAGGGAAAATAATAACATGCAACCAAGTGGTGGGAAATATCAAGCAAACAACCTCATTCAAATTTTTCTGCAAAAGGAAGAACATGAAATTCGCACCATATTTGAGAAACTTGACTTTAAGCCCCTAACAATTTTCTTCTTTGCTAGTGCACAACTTTCTAATAGCCTTCTTAGTATTCCCAAGAGTATATAAAAAGGGAAATTGGATGGGAGAATATTTGACAAAGGATTGATTAACAGATACCAAAGATAGAATTTGCATCAAAGATCTAGGTTCGAAGTCAATTTCTAAGTAAGGGTCTTTCCTAGGAATGATGGTATACTTGTAAGGCCATAGGGAAATTGTGGAGAGATTGACGAGATCATGTCACTTAGACATAAAATTTCGTGTTTTTTGTGTCAAAGGAGGCGATGATACTTTGTATGAGTGGAGGAGATAAAATAAGGGCCGTGGACTAGAACAAAATAGAGTATTTTTCCTATATTTACACTCTCATGGGACAATACCAATGGGTGAATCTCATTGGAGTGATGAACCAAGCAAAGAAAAGAGTCAACGAACTCTCAAATTGCAAGGGATGAAAATCCATTTTGTTGTGACTATAGAGCTGGAAATGGAATGAAATTAAAAAGTAAGTCAAGAAAGGCATGTCACATATACACATATACATACTAAGTATCTAAAATAATCATGGTGTAACAAGAGTTAAGGGACCCCTAGGGAGACAATGATGAAGGTGTGGAAGATACACAAAGAGGGAAATAAAAAAAAAACATGATCAACAATGGAAAGATGGCTACCACTAGATACATCAAAGTTTCGAATGTGATTAATCAACATCATGTTGGCAAGGACATAATCAGCAACATTAGCACCTCCATTGTGAGGAAGGAAAATAATCTGTTAAATTCAAAGAAGCTAGGGAGTATATAGAACAATAGACCATAGGACCCACCCAATTGAAATAAAGAGCCTCCTATATGATGCCACTAGGTTCTTCCCCTTGGGGAAATATCTTTGTAGAACAAAATCCTCTGAATCCAACTCATAAAGGCATACCTAATCCTTTGTAAAATTGTGAATAGGCATCCACCGAGTCCCAATATGAGCATTATAGTCACCTTGAAGAATGATGTCATCCAAAAATAAATAAACAAAATCTTAGGGTAAAAGAAGGGACAAGTCACTATCAATACGAGTACAAAAGATGATAAAGCTGGAGGGAAGTTAAAAATTGCAAGGAAGATATTGTGTGGGGTAGTCCCTATTGGATTTCAAGGCATGTGTCTTACATCCTTGAGCTGCTCAAATGTAATGGTGGCAGCATCATCAAACCACATAAAAATAGATTTTTCTTCAAAAGGTCGGCAATGGACCTACAATTGGGGCATAAATGCAGACAACGCTGTGGTAATATCCTATCAAGCTGAAGAATCTATGAAGGATTTTAATAGTCTTTGGTGTGGGCCACTTCTTCTGCTGCCTTCATCTTTTGAACATCCAACTTGGCTCCTTTATGAGAGACCCCTTTACACAAATACTCAACTTCCTGGACTTTATTTCTTCAAAAGGTCAGCAATGGAGCTACAATTGGGGCATAAATGCAGACAAACCTGTGGTAATATCCTATCAAGCTGAGGAATCCATGAAGGATTTTAATAGTCTTT
The DNA here is from genome assembly GCA_018340775.1 of Taxus wallichiana var. yunnanensis. Taxonomy (NCBI): domain Eukaryota; kingdom Viridiplantae; phylum Streptophyta; class Pinopsida; order Cupressales; family Taxaceae; genus Taxus; species Taxus wallichiana. Next base: position 64,931,894 of record CM031239.1, on the reverse strand, counting down.
GTTATGGGCCACTTCTTCTGCTGCCTTCATCTTTTAAACATCCAACTTGGCTCCTTCATGAGAGACCCCTTTACCCAAATACTCAATTTCCTGGACTCGAAGTCACAATCGGACTTCCTGGCATTGAGTTAATTGTCTTCAAGCATCTGCATGGTGTTATCCACATGCTGAGAAATAGATGAACACAGGCACAAAGGATCTATCCGATTTGACAAGGAGGATGTATTCTAGCAGGTTTCTCCATTTCGAAGCGAGGGTTAACAACAAAGAAGTGAAGATAATCCCAACCCTTTGTTTCTCCTCATCGAAAAGAAGGCGGTCATAGTTAGCCTCCACTTGAGGTGAGAAAGAATGGAGGAACACTGGAAATCTAGCCCCTTCTTGCTAGTAAGAGCGGCTAGGAGTTGTATTAGTTCCAGTTTAAGCTCAGAAAACCCAATCACTCCTGAAGAAAAAGGGAAGGAAACCAAACTCGGTGTCTTCAGCATGGTAAGGACTTGGTGGATTCTTGATGCCAGCCTCAAAGCACACAGAAATTAAGAAAACGAGGTTATTAAGCAATTGTTGTACTCAAGCTAGTCTTGATTGCTGGTGATCTGTTATACTTGATTTTCAATCAGTAAAAGGGGCATCTATTTACAGAGGCCCCAGCCAGAAATATACCTTTAATAATATAAATCAATGGCCACCAAGTACTATCTTCCGTAGCTTATATAGGAAACCAACATTCTATATTCTAATGACAATATCCTACCTCTACCTCTACAATATCAATATCCATCTCTACTATTGCAAAGAGGCTGCCTATCTGATTGAAGCAATCAAAAAGTAGTACACTTAGAATCAAACCAAACTAATAAAGAACTCAAAATGTTACTAAATTCGAGAGCTATGAAATAACATCCAATATAATATTCATCCACTAGCATAAACCACTATTGAACTATTAATCTGCCAAAAAAAAATAGCAATAATTTCATCAAACCAACCCACGAAGAGCAATCAGGAACTGGAACAAACAGAACCACCATAACCATGACCTCCAACAGCAAACCAACTTTCCTGAAACCTAGTACATGCCTATTATATTTCTCTTGAAATATTAGGAGATTCGTTTTGCTGATCAATAAATCAATAAGTCTGTTATTTGTAGAGGTTAGCAACTTCATAGAGGAAGTAAATTGAACCCCCTACACGACGAAGGATGGTAATGGATTTCCTTTAGAGGTATACTGCTTTTGTTTAGGTGTGTTTCATCTCTTTAGTGTGGTAATTATGACACTTGTGTGCATCTATGATAGAAGTAGCTACCATATACACTCATTTGAGGGCATCTAGGTGGTTCCCTTAATGACCACCTCATCACATGTGTTGGACTATGACCTTGTTTGGATGAAATATAATCTCCACGCCCTAGTTATGCCACAAGGTGCAGCATGCACCACAATCAGTGCATCAGTATCAGTTGTATAACAGGTTTTCCAATCACTTGAGTGCATGGGCAATTTCTTGGCTGCAGAACATAAACAAAGTACTACCTCCTCTTATTTGGCTTCCAGAATATCACGAGTGGTGCTACACAAGTAGTATTCCCAAGATTTGGCTTGCCAAAATCAAAAATTGTCCACGCTGATAAACTTTTTAATTGTTGTTTAATCATCGAATTATTTAGGCATTGTAAAGGCAACACACTTAACCAAGAAGCTAAACAGAATGAAATATTAGAATACTAATAGAGATCCACCTTGACCTGGATTGGACATGCAGCAAGAGGTATCCAAATAACTCAAGTTGTCAATCCCTGTGTTTCCATGTCCACATGGTGTGCTTACGTTGATAACTAAACAATCTTAATTTAATATGCTGTTGTTTACCTAGGGTGTATTCTCACCATTGGATCACTCATTTATTCAACCAGGTGCAGAGGCAACCATCTCCTCAAAGTTGCATTATAAAGAGTTTTCCCAGCTGGCCTGTAGGATGCACCTCTCAGCAAACACAAATACAATGGATGGTATAGAGGTACGACTAACATTTAAGGTATCATTCTCTTTATTTCCCACTTTTTTTTAATTGATTTGGGATTTCCCAGGTGAGTCCCTCATACGGACGGGTGCTGGGAGCTGCCCATCGAGTATGAACCTTGGCCTATCAGCAGTAGATGCCCCACCTTACCACTCCACCAAGCCCCAATGGACTAAATATCCTACATTTTTCATTTATGGACAGCAAAAGAACACAGAACATTTGTTCACAACTACACTGCCCATCATTCTACTCGCTTCATATTCATGCATGGGGTTGATAGGTATATGGCGTAAATGGCATTATATGAAAGCTGTAAAAGACTGTTATGATATATAATGTCCCTGTTATGATATATAATAGACTGTTATGATATATAATGCCCAATCCCTTAACAACACCTCAGATCAAGGCACGTCCAAATTTGTATAGATATTTTTAAAAATCCTTCAGGAATTTAGCTTCCTAATAAGCAGTTCACAGCTAAACAACCTATCATTCTACTGAGTTAATATGTACATGGGTCTATATGATACGAGATATCTAAATGCAAATGCGTGGCATTGCAATTATACCCAACCTGCAGAAGTGTGATTATAAATACAGCAACCAATCCCTTGACAACATTTCAGATCAGGGTGCTTGCAAATTTCTGCAAATCACAAAGAAATGATTGACAATTTAGATTTCTAGCGACCAGATCACGCTTAACTTCCTATCATTCCACTGCCTCCGTATGTGCATTTGGTCTATACACCATCTAGAGCTAAATGGTGTCATTGCAATCATGTGCAACATGCTAAAGACTGCTTAAAACATAATACTCAATCCCCAGAAGCAATTCACATCAGGTTAATTGCAAAATTCTACAGATCACAAATACATGCTTCAGGAATTCAGTTGTCTCAATAAATATAAATTTCCTTCGGTATACAAGACCAGTATTCACAGGTTCAAAAGATTTATTAAAATACACCCAAATACATAATACCCAATCCCTCCAAACAATTAAGATCAGGTTACTTGCAAATTTCAACACATCACACATACATACTTCAGGAATTCAGTTTTCTCAATGAAAAAATGTTTTGAATAGTAAACATGACTAACATTCACAGGTTCAGAAGATTATTATAGGGAGGGGGTGGGGGACAGTAGTTTAAAGATAGTATACCCTTCAATCAGAACCCGTGAAATACCTCTCAATCCTAATAAAAAGTCCGATAGCCCTGCCCAGTCCAGTCCAGCACAGACCAAATTTGTTGCAATCTCTATTATATATTTCCAAACTGCAATGAAATGTACACAAGTAGTAATGGTAATCCCAATAATTAGGCACACCAGCTAAGGCCAGTAGACATGTTGTTTACTAATTGTGACCAGTTACCCATTTCTACCAAACAGTGACCCTACATTGAATAATTATTAGGCCTCCATTCCTTGTAGCCTAAGTTTTAGGAGAATTCTCAGGACAAAATGGAGACAAACATTGAGGCCACTGTTACATTATTTAAATGGGATTCGTTGGGTGGCATTTGGATTTATTGTGGCAAAGTCTAAGCGCGATTTATGGTCTGTCTTTATCCTCGAGGTCACTCATTGCAATCAGTGAATTGATTGAGAGCTCATTTTCGCTTAGATTACTATTTTGTATGCAACAACATGTGTACAGAAAATCGTGGCATATATATAAACAAATCCCCTACGTCGTACTCTATGACTAGGTATTGGGTAAAACATGTCACCAACTCCATATGCTTTGGAAATGGATAGGAACGTATCCGTGCTAGTGATTTACCCGGCATGCCCTTTACCTATTCAATCTACAAGAGTGGGCAATGGGCAGATGTGTAAAGTCGTTTTAGGGTAAACACTCCATTTCAAGAAGCGTTTTTGTTATATACTGGGTGAAAAGTTATAGGTAGGGGACTTTTCTTATGTTAGAGTATCCACGCTAGAGAGTATTCTATTTGTACATTTATTTTAAATAGTAATTGTACCCCAAGCTATACCGAAGTTGATGAGTTTGAAAGTATGTAGTTTTGTTGTAATTTCGATTTCTTTAGTTACAAAAAAAAAAAAATGCACCGCAAGTAATAACATCTATTTGTTGGTGAAATAATTTGTCGCAGGGCAAATTATTGGTTTCCACCAATGGTCACAAGGTTAAGCCCTCCTTCTTGTGTTTGGGAGGCTCCCATTATTGAATGTAATCTACCTAAAACTGTGGGGTGGTCGTTAGGTTGGGGATCACACTGGAATACTCCACTAAACCTGTGGAAAAGTGTTTGTACAATGTACAAGGGAGGAATTTCTTGTGAAGAGAGGTAAGGGGGGGTAGGAAAAATTAGGACAAAGAGAGGGTTAATGTTGTGGGTAGGCTTACAAAATCCACATACATCAACCAAAGTGGGTCTACATTCAATTAGAAGAACACAACAATGCTAACAATGGTAAGACTAACAAATCATAGACACAAAATTCTACATATTCATCAATCAAGGACACAAGGTTCCTTCTTGGTTATGTAAGATCACCATGCTTACAAAGTTGGAAAGTAGAGAGAGAGAAAGTAGAGAAACATAGACAAAGAAATAGAGGAAATGCAACTTTTATTGATGTAGTAGTGGTAAATCTCAACAACATACAATCAATCAACAATTGCCAACCCTTTTAGAATGGAGAAGTCATTCCAATTTATAGCATTACAAATTGTCCTTTCATCTCCCCTACGACTTTTCACCTTTCCTCATCACTTGTGACCTTCCACATTCCTAGGAGGTGAGTCTTTTTCTTATTGATGAAAAAGGACTCTTACAATGTTGTATTGAGGGTCACTTAAGTGAATAGGACAAAATAGGGAAAGAGTACATTCTTGGTGAAGAATTAGAATATGGAGAGAGAAGAAGGGAGAGAGGGAGAGAGAAGGGTTGACAACTGATGGTGATAAAGCGTTTCTTGACAAAGAGTTTGTTGACTTGAAGCACTGAGATCACAATCTCCTTCTTTTGTGAGATGCAGGAACATTCTGAGCATCAAATAAGTGTTCAAACACTGTCATGAGATCTGCATTGAAATGGGAACATGATGATCTCTTTTAATTATAAGGTAGGAGTGAGGATCACTTCCATACTTTTCTAGGCCTTCACAATTCACCCTAGTGATCACAAATCAACTCCATGATGCTCAAACCCCTTTATGTTTGTCTTTCACTCACTGAAATGGATCCTCACTTTGTAGATAGAGGATTTCTCCTTGAATGAGATTCTTGTCCTATGGCCATCCATTGAACTAAAATGAGGTGATTGCACATGCTTCTTCCTTTAGGGTGTGATCACACTACCAGGTGGTGAATGAGTGTTTAGGATTGATTCTTGAATGGAACTTGAAGAGATGTTTGAGAGTGAGTTCCATTTTCTTGACCTCTACACTACACTGAAACACTTGTGAATGCTACCTCCCTGACTAGTGAGATGTGAGGACATTATCAAGCATGGATCAAGTGTTTAGAAACACTTCACGAGGTATGCATTGCTTGATATGACTACCATCATCACTCACGGTGAGCTTCTCTCATCATGCTCCCTATGACCATCTCCTCAATGACTTTGAATTTCAATGGAGCTCTTGATGTTTCAGATCCCTCATAGACCACAAGATGTTCCTGATTTCACCCATTGTCGAGTGACTATCTCTAACTTGTTCCCTGACACAATGTGATTTGTATGATGTCCTTTTCATGAATGAATTCAACCAAGATGGCTCCCTTATGCCACAATTGGAATGAGTTAGATCCTCCACCCTCTTGCATCGACCGTGCCTTGCGTAAATCGCCTAGAACGATGCTTTCGAGCCTTCGAGGGGTTTCTTTCCTATTTGGGCCATAAAACCACTTCTCGGCCTCACGATGATGGCAAAAATCAATGAGATAAGTAAAATGGGAGTTGTCACAACTTTCAAAGCTTAATTCCGGACTTATTATTCTTAACGGGTCATATCTTAGGATGTTATTTTTAACAATTTTTCACTATTTTCACTCCTTGATGTTTCCTGTCAGTTTGGGATGTTGTAGATGTTGAGAATTCACATTTTTAACCACTTACTATCTTTAGACATGCCCACTCATGAATATCTCGCTAATTTTATAAAGGAGACCTTCAGGTGTCGAATTGAGATGAAACTGGTCTCAAAACTTTCATGATTTTTCGAGGATGCACTACTCCGTTTTTAGATGATTTTCTTGTCTGGATTAGCAAGAAAATGAGAATTTCATCTAAGGGGGTAGAATAATGAGAAAAAATTAGTCCTCTCGTATCTCTAAAAATCATCTACCTTGTCGTGTGAGGAATGGATCGGATGAAATATGATTTTACTTGGCACATTCCCTCCAAGTTTCAAATGATTTCACCCATCGAATCTTCGAGAAAATGCAAAATTATTCAAAGAGGGCAGAATTTTGAGGGCAAAATCAGTCCCCCATATGGCTTGTATGAAATTATATTTTTCAAGGAACGTTCACTCCAAGTTTTAGATGATTTTTCCCACCAGATATTTGTAGAATCAAAAACAATTTTCTATCCTTTTGTTGTTTAGAAATTCATTGAGCCTTGGATAAAAATTATGTTTCCACCTTGTAGATAATTCCCATAGCTTTCCGATTCATATTTGATTTCCTTCTAACTCCTTCAGGAACTCCCAAAATCATCCGAATAAGTTAGGTTTCATCAAGGAGCCTTCATTTCCCACATCCTGAAAAACCCGATCTTGAACAGATTGTCCCTGAATGAGATTTTCTTTCCTAAATCTTCCTAAATTACTTCTAACATATTCAATACTCTCTAAAATCACCCTCATATGCTTTATAATTTCCTTGAATGTTCCTGGAGGGTGTTTACTAACTGCGAAATGGCCAAAAATGGCCTTTTAGGCCTCTCGGAGGAAGTTATCTTTCATTAATCTTACTGAATTCATTTATCACCTTGGGTAATCATCCCTACACACTAAAAAAACTTAATGATCTTGTTAAAAATTTCCTCTAATCTTGGATGAGAGTGTGATTGAAGAAAGGTTGGCCAGAGGAAGGATGCATAGTGACCAAGAAGCGAAAGATTCAATTGTGGGCTTAGTTGTCATGCTTGAAGTTTCAATTTTTCATGCCATACATTTTGCATGACAATAGTTGGCTCTCATTCGGGGACCTTGGACTGTAAGGGGAAATGGAGAACCTCATAACTCTCTTGGTAAGTAGACTAGTGGCTAGCTCAATTGGGTAATGGAGTCATTTCTTCACCACAACAAAATCAATAGACACACACAAAGGGAAAAGGAAGAACAAACACAACACGGGGAAACACACATGAATGGAAGGGAAAGACACTCACAACAAAAGGAAAAACATGACATAACATCCTAAATCACCTATGTATATGTAAGGGATAACTTGATTTCCTTGAAGCACCAATTATTATTGAATGCTTACCCATACACAGGTATCACTGAATGCCTTTCTTCCGTAAATCCGCTCATAGACTCACTGAAATATGAACCATTTCTCAATTTCTTGAGAAATCTTGTGTGATTACTTTTGCAATGAGGGTCCACTCAGCCAACCCATTTCCTTTTTTTTGGCATCTTCCTTTCATCTTCTCACTTATTTCCAAGTTCATTCCAATTGTTGATTTTCCTTCACTTCTACGAGAATGAGTTTTGATCGTACTAGGCTTGTTGTCTTCATACTAAGGCCTATGACCTCTTATGGGTATTAAACCTTCACTTGTCATCTTCTTTATGGCCATTGTTTCCAAGAGGCCATAAGAGTTTCAATAGTTTTGTAGCTCAATAGATGTTTTAAGAGTTTCAACACTATTACAAGCCTTATGATGTTCTATGTTTACCAATTGTTCCAAACTATCTTCTTTCACACACACCAACTTATTCTTGACATGTTGCTCCATATGGTGTGGCTTGTATAGTGTTTCATCCTATTGGAATGAAAATGGGTGTGAGGTAGGATATGAAGAATGGAAAACATTACCTTCTTCTTATTATTCATTTTGAGCCTCAAAATTGACTTTATCATGAAATCAATCTTTTTTTGGGCGAAATCATCTTTGAAAGATTCAAGAATGTTTTTTATCATATATTTGTTGAGAGGGTTTCCATATTGAATGGAATCAACCTTGGGGGAATTAAGCATCATCTCATTTATCTGTCCTTCATTGAATAGGCCTCCATCTTCATGAAAGGGGAATGAGCACAAGGTTGGGGCTGAAATATCTAGATTGTCATTTTCCCAATCTTGAACACCATGAACTAGGAGTCCATCTCCATGATGAATTCATCCTCTTCTTGGGTAGATTCAATTTCAAGAGGCTTAAGCATATTTTCATTCATGCATTCTTTTTTGAAGGATTCATCCTCCCAATGGGAAAGAGAAAGCTTCATATTCACAAACATACTCATTGAATGGAAATTCATGTTGAACATTGAGATCATGATTGGAAACATTGAACTCACCTGATAATAATTTGTTTGATATCACTCCTTCTTCCTTATTTGCATTTCTCATCACTTCAAGATTATTTTTCTCGCAATTCAATACTTACATGACCATCATCACCACCCAGTAGAGAAACTATATTCATTCTCACCTCCAATGGGGAGTACATTGCTACGCCCTTAACCTATTGCTTGTATTAGGATATGAGTAGCCGACTTGTGGCTTACCATATCATTTTATTATATCACTTATACTTTCTCATGCTTAATAGGTCAGCCTTGGTGATGGCCATAGCATATGAATAGTATATATAGGGGATTATAGGTAGTATTTCATTATCATTTGAGCATTTGAGTCTTGTTATATGGTTTGGAGGTTGCCCCCTCGAAGTGGCGAAGCTATTCTAATTGCATATTGAGATCATTATTCTAAAATATTGTGCTATTTTGTGCTCTATTGTTGCTCTTAATCTGAATTATACAAGTAATTTCATTACAAGTGGTATCAGAGTTGCGATCTGGGCCGAAATTAGGTAAAAACCCTAATTTTTTGTTTCTACCACATATTGTGAACCAGAGAGAATTGGTGGGAGATATTTTTACCAGAGTTGTGAAGCATTTCAAGTAAGGTTCCCTGAAAATTTTAGAATTTTTGATTTATTTTGCAAAAGTTATTACAAATTTAGGTTTTTTCATAAAATCACTCCCTAGGGTGCAAATTGTGGAAAATTTTCAAGTTCTTTACATTTTCGGAAATCTCTCAAAAAAATAGTATTAGTATCTTCTCTGTGTTTTTTCCTGTTCAACTGAAATTGTATCGAAAACCTAAACCCTAAGATTTGACATCATGGCGGGGCCTTCCACAAGAGCAAAAAAGAATCCAGCATTCTCAGGTAAAACCCCGATAAAGATGGGGTAGTGATTGAAGAGATGGAGTCGAAGGGGTAAATACAGATTCCTCACCACTTGAGTAGGGTTTATCTCGGTTTATCATAAAGTTTGCCAACTTGAGTATGAGTTGTGAATTGTACAATAACTGAGATGGCCTCTAAAAGAGACAAACCAAATCAATCATCGGTTGGAAGATATCATGCAACATGTAAAGGGTAACCAAGATGGCCCAAATTTGGCCCATATCAACCAAGGAGGACCTTCGAGTTCAAAATCATGGACAAACTAACCATATAGGATCACTTTTCCAATCCCATCGAATCAAACTTATCCGCAACCACTGGAACATGATGTTGAAAGTGGATATGCACAAATTTGATGGTAAGGATCCCCAAATTGGATAAATCAAATGGAGAAATTCTTTCAATTACATAAAACACCATCGACAAAAGGTGACATTGGCATCCCTATATCTTGAACTCCGACCAATTTGTTTGGTATCGTTGGTTATGTGCTCGGAGGCGTAAGAATGGTCTAGGTGTCACTTGGACAGCTTTTACCGAGGAGTTGCAATTGCACTATAGTTCCAGGTGTTTCGAGAGAACTACTTTAGTCAATTAGCAAAGTTACAAAAAAGGATCACCAAAGATTGTGTGCATCAATTCCAAAACCTATCCTTAAGGGTGGAGAATATTCCAGAAGAGAATTTGAATGACTTGTTTCTTGGGGGTCTTAAGGACCACATCGAGCATGAGGTACGAATGTTTAATCCAATCAAGTTGTCTGATTCTATTATCATGGCACGTCGTGCAGAGGAAAAAATTCTTTGTAGTAGGAGGCCACCTTTCATTAACACCAGAGACCGTAGTATCTCTTCCCCTTCATTTGCTAGGCCAATTAGACTGACTCCTCAACAAATGGAAGAAAAGAGAGCAAAAGGATTATGTTTTAACTGTGATAGCAAATATGGACTGGGACATAAATGTGCTGAGAAGAAGTTGTTCTATATTGACGGAGGTAATGAGGATGATGAGGAAGCTGAAATTATAGGAGAGGCTGAGGAACCAGTAGAAGATGAAGTAGAGGATCACCAACCTACAATTTATTGCCATGCATTGTCAGGTATTAGTACTCCTCAAACACTCAAGGCTATTGGCTATCTCAAAAAAATAGAAGGTGACGGTGTTGATTGACTCGGGGAGTACTCATAACTTCATAAATAGTAAGTTAGCTGACCGCCTCAATTGTTTTATTTATCCAGCTTTCTAGAAATGCAAGTTATGGTTGCAGATGGTGGGACAATAAAGTGCACAGGAAAGTGCCATAGTATCAAGCTTTCCATGGGAGATTACATGTTAGACTCACCTATGTTTGCTATTTCTATGGGAGGGGCAGATATTGTTTTGGGGGTCCAATGGCTCACAACCTTAGGTACTATTGAGATGAATTTCCAAGAATTGTTCATGTGATTTCATTCAGATGGAAGGACAATACAATTGAATGGGATGGTAGCTAAGTCTCCATAGATTATTAGCTCTCATCAGATGCAGAAGGTTCTCAGAAAAGGAGTGGATGGCTTTATAGCAAAGCTATTTTCCATGAAGTACAAAATACGAGTCTTGATGCCACCCGATCTTCGAAGATTGTGGATGCTCACTCATCTATTTTTGATACAATTCCAAAGGGACTACCACCAATTAGGGATCATGATCATGCCATTCATTGATTCCAGGAGCCAAACACCTAACATCGGACCATACAGAATACCCATATTCCCAAAAAGTGAGATCGAGAGAATGGTGGAGGAAATGTTGAAGGCAGGTATCATCAGGCATAACCAGAGTGCATATTCTTCACCAGTGGTCATGGTACGTAAAAAGGATGAAACATGGAGGATGTGTCCAGATTACCAAGAACTCAATAAGTACACCATCAAAGATAAGTTTCCTATTCCAATAATTGATGATTTACTTGATGAATTGCATGGTGTTGTTTATTTCACAAAATTAGATCTTCATTCGGGGTACCATCAAATTAGGATAAAAGAGGAAGATGTTCATAAAACGGATTTTAGGACTCATGAGGGCCATTATGAGTTTTTGGTAATGCCTTTTGGTCTTACAAATGCGCCCTCAACCTTTCAAATCTTGATGAACACTATTTTTAGGCCTTTTTTAAGGAAATTTTTATTAGTTTTCTTTGATGACATATTGATTTACAGTAAGACATGGGAAGAACACTTACAACATGTAAATAACGTGTTGGAAGTTTTGGAGAAACATACTCTGTATGCAAAGCCATCCAAATGTTCTTTTGGTGTACAAGAGGTAGAGTATTTGGGTCATATTGTATCCCATGAAGGTGTCAAAGTTGATCCTCAGAAGATCAAAGCTATGGTGGAATGGCCAAGGCCCAAAAATCTCAAAAATCTGTGTGGGTTCCTAGGACTAACAGGGTACTACAGAAGATTTGTGCGGGGATATGGTAGAATAGCAACCCCACTCACTGCATTGCTAAAGAAGGATGCCTTCCATTAGACAGACGTAGCCACTAAATCCTTTGAGTAGCTGAAGGAAGCCATGTGCAGCACCCCAGTTTTGGCTACTCCCAACTTCTCAAAAACCTTCATTGTTGAATGTGACACTTCAGGATCAGGATTAGGAGCAGTTCTAATGCAGGAAGGAAGACCAATTGCATTTGAGAGTCATCAATTCAAAGGAAAAGATCTGCTCAAACCTGTCTATATCGAAAGAAATGATGGCTATTCTTCATGCAGTCAAGCAATGGAGGCCCTATCTCATGGGTAGACACTTCAAGGTAAAAACTGATCACGATAGTCTCAAATAATTTTTGGAGCAAAGGTTATCATCTGAGGAACAACAAAAGTGGGTAAAAAAATGTTGAGTTATGATTTTGAAATCATATACAAAAAGGGTAAAGAAAATGTAGTAGCTAATGCGTTGTCTGTAAGGGATACATCCGCAGATGCCTTACTATGTGGAATGTCCATGTTGATTGGTCGATTGGGTGGAGGAAGCAAGATTGGAATGGAATCAAGATAAGGATACACAATCTCTAATATCGAATATCAAGCAAGGATCTATGACATCTAACAAATTTGAGTGGAAAGGTAATACCCTATGGTATAAGGATATGTTATACTTGAGTAAAGATTCTAAGTTGAAGCATAAGATTCTTGCAGAGCTACATGCCTCACCCGTTGGAGGACACTGGGTTTTTGAAGACATATCATAGGTGGATTAAATGGCTCAAGTTTTAATATACCTCTTCTCAAATGTTTTTAGCATTATATGGTTACCATCCACCCAAACAACACATCCCCATTTTAAGCTTTTTTTTTGATAACGTTCTCTGTTATGAATTATCACACAATCACACAATTTTTTTAAAACGAATGTTCCCTGCTCGCATATTTACAATATGGAACACACATTCAATGCCATTCAATCTTATAATGCCATTCTATATGCTTCTATATGTCGTAAATGACTCGAGGAACTATCCGATCTTCCATTTTCATGGCTCGAGTTTCAACGATCCTTCATTTCATGACTCCTTCATTTCATGACTCGCAACAACCGATCCTTCATGTTCGTTTATGCATAGTATATTATATATACCTGTTCTCATAACCGCTTCCTGTTATCGGTGATCCATTTAAGAAGCCTATCTCAATATCTCATATCGATATTCATCCGACATCCCGCATCTTAAATTAAGTGATAAGGACAACGCAACCAAAAATTGCGATACTTTGGCCAAAGATTTTCACATGCTTTGCATGATCATATTCCCGGATGTGATACACATCAACGAATACGCCCTTCACTTCACTTCACCGTTATCTAGAATGGTCTTTCCCGGTTCCTACCACCTCTCCGTTTAAGGTCGGGCTTTAAACTTCCAATTCCAACTAGTAATATGAACGAATATAGGAAGGCACTCCTGGTAACTAAAGATACGCAGACATACGGTGTCGTTTCCCCACGACTCCGTGTGTCTAGTTATCTTTAGTATTCCGGAGTCACTCCGTATACCAGATCATACTCTATCCCCTGCTAAGAGCTACACATTCAGCCTATGTATTCTTGATGTTTTAATTCGGGAGGGCATTGCAATATGTCAGCTGCAACATTGTGTCGTCATGAAGACCCCGTCTTCATGGAGACACCTTGCTGTAGCTGGCGTATGCCAATGTCCTGCACAAAATCCTCCCATCGAGAATACACATCCTGCTCAAGTGATTTGGATACGATTTAATAATTAAGAGTCAACTTTCAAAGATCCATGCCGATCCCTTTATCCTCGCTTTCCATTACATATTTATAGCTAAGAGGGACTAAATCCGGCCATTAGCTTGCTATGCATCTTCCCTTCGTATCGAAGGGCTACATTTCCCTACTTGGTTCACTTCTTAATCATTGATTAAGCAAATTCCGCATCGACGACGTGATAAGTTTAACCTATTAAACTTAGCCAAGATTTTCCCAACTGTAACTAAATTCAGAATACTAACTTATTAGACGTCATTTAAACGAGGTCTAATTCCCAAGAATGTATTCATTTGTTCTCCTTAACGTTATATAGTTAAGGTCCATTAGTTATGGATATACTTATCCTATATCCTTTATTCTGAATTCAGCATACGAGATCATTAATGGAGTTCGAAAGCGAAGTTCGATTACTCCCAAGTTAATTGATATTCCTTAGCTCCTAAGCTAATCCTGAATACCCTTTCGATTATGGAATCATATTCTTCTTAAACCTTTTTAATGTCAATTAAAAATTCATCTTTACCCAAGTATGAACTAATTGCATTTTTCAACTTAAGAGTTGCATTTAGATAAGAATAGATATCAGTTTCATTTAACATCCATCCAAGGACAATGAAGCAAATCCAAATCAAGAAATAACATTATATTTCCAATTTAGCCAACAATATCAAACTGATATAATTATTAAAATATCACACTTGTAATTGTATTCAACATTTCATGTCATAATCTGTACATTTGCCAATCCAACTGAATGGGCATGGTTTACATAAAACATCAATACAACTCATAGATAGAAGAATATACTTTCTTCTTTTCACAATTCCTCGAAGAGGAATAAAAGCAACAATTACAATTCATCTTTCAGCTAATCAAGAAGCATCATAAAACAGCCATGTCTTCATTCTAATCAAATTCCATCTGCAAAATGATTTGCACGGGTCAGTTCAATGAACTGAGCATATTAAGCACTTATCCTTAAAATAAGGTGCTTCAACTAACTGCCTCAATAAAAGAACCCCGCTTTATGAAACGACAAAAAACATCAATCACGAAATATAGGCACAAAAGAAAGATCAAAGATAACAACCGAACTATCAAAATATCATCACAATCAGCCAAAAGGACTCGCTGTCCCGCTTTCCACATAACCGCTTACAAGTCTTAATTCACAATAATTACAAAGTTAGAAATACAAATAGCTTACTGCTGATATAACATACTGTTATCCTTTCCACGCCTTTCATTAATAATAAATGCAAGGATGAAACTAACTGAAATGTAAACCTCTTTACTTTCCTTTCAGTTCATGCATCATATTAGAATCCAAGCAATCAAGCACAGATAAGAAGGTGAACAATGCAATGCATATAGTCGCTCATATCAAAGCACTACAAGATTCGTTACCAACGAATTATAGATTTCCAACTGAATAAAAGAAGAACAGATCATTTTTCCAAGTCATTCATCCATGACCCTATTTCTTTCCAAATGGCTGTTCTAAAAATGGAATCCAAACGAAACACAAATCAAGATAACAGTTCAGAGTGAAACTTACAAAATCCATTCAGAATTCACTTTCCAGCAGTAGAGTAATTTCATTCATAATCAGCTTTAATGAAAACAGGGAAGAATTCATCATCCATATCCATATTTCATTTGAATCAAGCTCATATGAAAATCCAAAACAGGTTAGTACCACATTATGTTCATCCAAGATCAAACAGTATAAGGATGTATACCATATATTTACCATACTAAAGAAACCATATTTCTTTCACTGTATGCTAAATAGATAAACAATTATTCAATCATACAGTCAATTAATCACATGACTTTCTAATCCTATGAACGTATCCCGTTCAAAATAACATTTTATTCATTGTTGTTACCTACAGCAAGTCCAATAATCACATGACTACGAATTTCACCAAGTCAGAACAGAAACAGAAGAAGAATTCATTTCCCTATAATTTCATTAAGAAACAATCATTTTGTTCGAATGAAATAAAAACACCCAAATCGTGTTTATCTTAGCATGACAGCTCAACTTATAAAGATAACAAAACAATCGTTCTTATTGAAAAGCAACTCACATAGCCTGTACAGTTTCAATCAAATATACCACAAACAAAGAATATCCATTTCGAGTTCTATCTCGATCAACCGTTAATCCCAAAAACAACATTCTCCATTTTCTTAATAAGGTACAGGACTCAAATATAATATTCATATATCAATACCTCTATAAAGGCAAACCCGCGTAAATAGCGTAAGCTTGGTAAATAATATGTCAAACTCGGAAAACAAGCTAATTCCCATATTTTCCATTTATTTACAGTAAATCCAAGTCAAGTTTGCATTCACAAGATACAAATCGAAGACAAACCAATCAAACACAAGACGTAGGAATCAATCTTCCATCACAAAGAAAAGAAATTATAATCAAGTTCACATTCACACAAATACAAAACCAATTTGTAACTAGTCTACAATTGAACAGAAGATCGAATCATCATTAAAACACAATAAATCATCCTATCCTTCAAAAGAAAAAAATTCATTAATAAGTTCGTAAGGAAAACTATTTAACTTTTCCTACTTTCACGAATACCCAATACGTATTCGCTCATTTCCTATAAAGAAAAGGCACAACAAATGAAAATATTGCCCATTCTTCATTCAAATCGAAAAATACCATTTCTTTAAACCCAAATGCCATTTCTATTAAAATCAAAACAAGAAAGAAAAAGGATCCATTTCCTTCAAATTTCAATTCAAAGAAACAACTTCAAACCGCTATTGCAACCTTTCCATATCCAAAAGTTCATGTGACAAAACAATTGTTTCAATAATGAAAAAATAACTCATATACCGCCCGCATACTCCACATTAAGCATTTTACAAGAAGAACCAATTTCTAACTTCCATTTAACGTCAACAACCAGCACGACATGGAAGTATTCCATTCAAAAAAAACGAAGACAGCTCAATCAAAGAACTGTAGAAAATGATTTTACCCCATCATTTCCAAAAATGACAACAAGAGGTCAACGAACCAAATCATAAGAACATAACACGATCGTATTTCACTTCCTTTTTACATGCAAGGACAAGCCCAACACAACAAAGAAGGAAACAATTACACAATAAGGAAACATCACACAAATTGCTCCAATTTCACACAACATGAACAGAGAAAGAAACTATCTATTTCAATCCACCATACCACAACCATATAATACAAGAATTCATGTTCCAACTCGATTCGTGCAAAGAAATCAAAGCCGAAGAAACTGTAAAACGATTCTTCTAACATTTTCCAAAAAAAGAAGAAAGAACCAACAAAATCCAAATCAATCGACTCGACAACAATCACAGAATCAAAACCCAAGAGCAGGGTTGTTTTAATGAGACACTTAAACAAAGCAAGAATTTTTAAAGAGAAGGGCTTAACATGCCTGTAATCTCTTTTCCAAAACCCGAAGAAAGCTTCGTTTTCCGTGTTATTTCCTTCCACAGCGACAAAAAAAACTTCCCAGCACTCCTTTCTTCTTCAGGCTCAACAACAGCCTTAAAATCTCCAGAACAGTGTCAAATCCCAAGAGCTGGTTCGACCGAACTGCACTTAAAAACCAAATGCAGAGCAACTTTGCAAAAGCCCGAATCGACAAAATGAAAATCAAAATTCCCTCATACACTTTCCAAGGCGAGCTGGTCGCGAGGACCGAGAACAATCAATGCATTAAAGGCTCTGCCTTTTCCTAACTTCCCACGCCACCGCCAACTTGAGTTGGCGAACTCAATTTTCAAATTTCCCATGCAAAACCGAATTTGGCTCTATCTCCAAATAGATGCCTCCATTTCTTACCTGCCCCGCCAAAACTGGCGCTGTCCACGTATGGACTTACCAATAAATGCTAATGAATACCCTCCTTCATCCTTATCCTTTCCCTCCAAGGGTCTGCGCGCCCCTTTAGATTAGGATTAGTTTAGGTTGCATATAGTGTTCAACCTAGGTCTTAGTTTAGCCTTAGGTTATTAGGGCTTAGGTCTATTTTTCCTTTTTTTTTTTTTGTAATTTAAAAATCCACTTAGGATAGTAGTTTAGGATGCATGTTAGGACTTAGGATTAGTTTAGGTTTTTAATTCCTACTAACCACTAACACCAAACAACTTCCATCCAACCTTCCAACTGACATTCACGTTAATGTAGAGCAGGACGTTCCGTCCTTTGGATCACGTGTCAAGGCCACCCGTGTCCAGGCATTTCTTGCCTCACGAGGTCCCAAGTTCGACAGTACAGGGTTCAAAAATCAAACCCCTGTCGTTGGCATTTACGTGCCAGCTGCTCATTCCTGCAATCAGGCGCTGCACGTTCATATCAACCTCTGGTTTGGTTCAAGAGTAAATCGACACAGAAATCACAAGAAGCCCTCAGCATACTTTGGATCAATGAAATTGATTCAAGGTGTGTCAATCAAGAACGAGAGTTTAGCAAGTATACGACAATTTGTCGTCACATCAGCAAACACGCAAGTACAATAATAGTGTCCTAACAATAAATCACAGCATGCAAGAATCCAAGTTAGCAACACATTCCTTTAAGATCAGAGTTTATCTTAACATGTTTGCTTTCATTCCAGCAGTTATAACAGCATGAAAAACTTTCACCAAGATAACATACAAAATCAGAGCGTTACATTCTTCCCTCCTTAAAGAATCATCGTCCCGATGATCAGTTTAAACAAATCAAGGAGTTCCTAGGACAAAGTTCGCTTATTGTCCTTTCATTCATAAGTTCATACCAAAAATGATTCACTCTTAAAAACAACGCTTTAAGACAACTGCATACAATAGACTAATAATTGTCTAAATTTGGTAGAATTATCAGCTTCTTTGAATTTCAAATTCAATTAAACAGTGTGGAAAAGTAGATCTCATTTCTTCGAGATTTTCCCAAGTTGCACTTTCTTTCGCGAATCGGTCCCACTGACCTTACATTGGTTCACTTCGCGATTTCTTAAGTACAATCAAGCAGTTCCCAAAGACTCGAATGGGCTTAACCACGATTATTCCCGGGTCTTGACTCGCAAGGAATTCCAATTTAGCACATGTGATAAATCTCACACGTATTTCTTAAGCAAAGAAATATGAAAACATCATGCATTTGAGACAAAGCAGAGGTAATGCTAGATGATAAGCTACAGGGGTTGATTATTTCAACAATTTCAAAAGGTCCCACGTAACGTGGCGACAACTTGGCAGCCTTGCCAAAAGTTATTGAGCTCTTTTTCGGCTTCACCCGAAGAAAGACCTTCTCTCCCAGTTTATAATGCCTGTCAACCCGCTTCAAGTCTGCATAGCTCTTTTGCCTATTGGCAGCCTCCTTTAGATGTTCCCGAATCATTTTGATTTGCTGTTCCATTTCCATAAGGATTTCTGGCCCAATTACCTCTCTGTCCTCAACGCTGTCCCAGCTGACAGGGGTTCTGCATTTTCTTCCATACAATGCTTCAAAGGGCGCCATTTTTAAAGAGGCATGATAGGTGTTATTGTAAGAAAATTCTACCAGCGGAAGGTATTCCTCCCATTTATACTGCTGGTCCATGCAATACATCCTTAACATGTCCTCTAAAACCTGATTAACTCTCTCAGTCTGTCCATCCGTTTCCGGATGATATGCAGAACTGAAGTTCAATTTAGTCCCCAAGGCCGCATTAAGCGTTTGCCAAAACCTTGATGTCATCCTCGATCTCTGTCCGATATGATTAATTCCGGTATTCCATGCAATCTGAAGATTTCATGTACAAATCTTCTTGCTAGCACTGGTGCATCGTCCTTCAAATTACCAGCAATGAAGTGTGCCACTTTGGTCAATTTGTCGACTACAACCAGGATAATGTCATGCTTATTTCTTGACATAGGCAATCCTTGAACGAAATCCATCGTTATCACTTGCCATTTATACTGCGGAATACTGTGGGGATACAATAATCCAGCGGGGTGCATATGTTCCGCCTTAACACGCTGACATTCCAAGCAGTGTGTTACAAACTCTGCCACATCCTTTTTCATTCCCTTCCAGAAATATTGCTGCTTAAGATCAGCGAGCATTTTTGTAATGCCAGGGTGTCCAGAAAAAGGTGAATTATGGAATTCAGTTAACAATTTTCCTCTTAAGTCGCTTTGCCATGTATATATACCCTGCTTTTCAACCTCGAATTCCTTCATTATCAAAACGGAATCCCTTATACCCGACGCCCATGCGGGTCTCAGCAAGAAGTGCTGATTTGACTTGCTGGAAATAAGGATCTGATTCCAAGGCATCTTTCACCTCATCCTTAAACTGAGTTCTCAACGTTATAAGAGCAGAGATATGCTTCCTTCGACTCAGAGCATCTGCTACTCTATTTTCCTTGCCCTTAATGTAGCTTATATCGAAATCATACTGAGACAGAAATTCTAACCATCTTCGCTGCCTTGCATTCAGATTTGGCTGAGTAAAAATATACTTCAGCCCTAGATGGTCTGTTTTTAACTCGAAGGGCTTGCCTAAAAGATAATGCCTCCACATTTGAAGTGCATGAACAATGGCAGCGAGTTCAAGATCATGTGGAGCATAGTTCTGTTCATGTAACTTAAGCTTTCTGCTTTCATAAGCGATGACATGGTTATTCTGTAATAGAATACCTCCAAGGCCTTCTCCTGAGGCGTCCGTTACAACCATAAAATCTCCATTTGATCGTGCATACCAAAATAGGTGTCAGTAGTTAACTCTGCCTTTAACTTTTTAAAGGCAGATTCACATTTGTCTGGTCCGCATAAATTTCTTTTCTTTCTTTTCGCAGCAAGTGATTGGGCAGCAATTTTTGAAAAGTCCTTAACGAACTTTCGATAATATCCAAATTTCAAGCCCATGAAGCTCCTCACTTCGCACACGTTCTAGGCGCAGCCACTCTGCTATAGCCGTGATCTTTGAAGGGTCAACAACTATCCCATTTTTGCTTATAACGTGTCCCAAATAATGCACTTCGCATCATAAAAGGAACATTTGGACAAGCTTTTCCATACAACTTCCTCTTTCTTAAGATTTCCAAAGACTATCCCGAGATGTTCTTGGTGCTCTTCGACATTTTTAGAGTATATAAGAATGTCGTCTAAGAATACAAGCACAAACTTGTCTAAGTATTCTTGAAAAATATTGTTCATTAGATTCATGAAGGCGGCAGGTGCATTAGTCAACCCAAAAGGCAACACCGTGAACTCATAATGCCCGTACCTCGTTCTAAAAGTTGTTTTATGAATATCTTCTTCCTTTATTCTCAGCTGATGGTACCCTGATCAAGATCTATTTTTGAATAAACTGATGCTCCTCGCATCTGATCAAATAGATCATCAATCCTAGGAAGTGGGTATCGATTTTTAATAGTTGCTTTGTTCAGCATTCTGTAATCAATGCACAGCCTCAAAGTGCCATCCTTTTTCTTTACAAAATTACCGCGCTCCCAAGGTGAGACGCTCTGGTCTTATCAGCCCCTTAGTCGAAGTTCTTGTAATCGAGCCTTCACTCTACCAACTCAATGGTAGTCATTCTATAAGGTGCCTTAGATATGGGTTCCGCTCTGGTTTGATTTCTATCATGGTCAAACTCACGCTTGGGCGGAAGACCTCGCAATTCCTCCGAAACACATCACGGAAATCCTCAACAATGGATATCTTTCCATGAAATCATTATCTTCCTCTACATTTTCTCGTCACTTTTACCGCATACAAAGTGCAGCCTCTATTTTTAGCCCTCTTTAGTTGCATAGCCGCGCTTCCTAACCGCAACTTCCTGCTTTACACTTGAATGACTCACGCTTTCAGCAGTCATCAAAGCAACATATTTGTTTTTCATAACAAATGACCTTTGCCTTATGTTCAGCCAACCAGTTAACTCCAATAATGATATCATATGATCCTAGAGGAGTGACATACAAGTCAACTTCGGTGGAGAAACCAGGCAGATCAAGAATTGCCCCAAAAAGGCACATTTCGACTGTATGGACAACATTATTCCCATAATGCACTGTCCATGTTTTATCCATTCTTGCAGCCTTTCTTTTTAATTTCATAGCAAGTTTAGCAGAAATAAAACATTCTGTAGCTCCAGTATCAAAAAGTATAATTACAGGTGTACCGAATAACTTACCCGTAACTTCTATGGGCGTCACTTGCTTTTCAGCTTGTCTGTTAGCCACTGCAGCGTGTATCCTATGCTGTTGTCCGTGATCATCCTTCTTCAGAGGACAATGATTCACATAGTGGTCCTTTCCACAGTTGAAGCATCCTCCAGCTGGCCCTTTTCTAGGCTCAAATTTGTTACCAGCCTTGAAGTTATCATTCTGGCTTCCATAGGACTTCTGTCCAATGCCATTCACTTTTGTGAAGTTGTTCCGCATGCTATTTACAGGTCTATTCATCACAGGTTTCTTGTTGTTATCTACAACAATTTTGTTTTTCACACCAAACCTTTTCCAAGGTCCCCTTTTTGGTGCAAGAGACGAAGAAGGATTGGGAATCTTCTTC
Organism: Taxus wallichiana var. yunnanensis; assembly: GCA_018340775.1. NCBI lineage: Eukaryota > Viridiplantae > Streptophyta > Pinopsida > Cupressales > Taxaceae > Taxus > Taxus wallichiana. Next base: position 64,909,614 of record CM031239.1, on the reverse strand, counting down.
CTTATCTCTTCCCTGTGAGCAGATATTGCCCTCAATTTCTGTTCCTGTCTGATTGCCTTTTCGACAACTCCATCCATGGTGGTTGGGCCGTGGACATCCACTTCGCCACCAATGATGGGATTCAGTCCCATTATGAATTTCCGTATTCTGAACTTCTCGTCAGCTTGGTACTGCGGCACATACTTAAGGAGTTTAGTAAACCCTTCCCAGTATTCCGTCACCGACAGCCTTCCTTGCGACCAGTTCTGAAATTCAGTCATTTTCCTATCAAAATAGAGTTGAGGCAGCCATCGTTGCCTAAAATAACCCTTAAATTGATCCCAAGTTATGTCTGATTCGACAATATTTAGCTCAACCTTACGGTTGTCCCACCATGATGATGCTTCATGAGAAAGCTGATATGCTCCCCATATCGCTTTAGTCTCTTCGGAGAAGTTTCTTATTGCAAAGTATTTCTCCATTTCACTGAGCCAGTTCTCAGCTCCGTCTCCAAGAGTTGTTCCATCAAACTTTGGAGGACTTATTCTCTTTATATCATTTGTAAGTTCAAATTTCGCTAATCTTGCCCTTTTATTTTCGGGGGATTAGGAGCAATTACATTATTATCATCAACACCCGATTCCTCCGTTGATGTTGTCCACTGAGGCAAATGATCATTTATTTCAGCTTCATTCTCCTCCTCTTCATTGCCCATTGACCGCTTGTTCCAAAATAAACAAACGATCCTCGATCAAGTAGGGCAGCAAGGATTTCATCCAGCTTTTGGGCGCACGCTTCTCCACCCAAGAACGGGTTATTCGCAAAGATTCCTCTTGTCTCCGACCATTTTCTCGCTCAATAAGAAAATGTAAACCTTATTAATATCGTGGACTCATTAGGTCCAAGAGCTGCAACCTTCACTTTGATACCAAGATGTAACATCCCCATTTTAAGATACTAGTAACAAGGGAATTTTTTTTTTTTTAACGTTTCTCGTTATGAATTATAAAATTCAAACACACGCTCAAGTTTTAATAATTGTTCTCCCCCAAACAACACAGTTTGATCACACAATTTCTTTTTAAAACGAATGTTCCCTGCTCGCATATTTACAATATGGAACACACATTCAATGCCATTCAATCTTATAACAGATTCTATATGCTGCTGTAAATGACTCGAGGAACTGCCGATCTTCCATTTTCATGGCTCGGAGTTTCAACGATCCTTCATTTCATGACTCGGCAACAACCGATCCTTCATTTCATGACTCGGCAACAACCGATCCTTCATGTTTGTTTATGCATAGTATATTATATATACCTGTTCTCATAACCGTTTCCGGTTATCGAAGTGATCCATTTAAGAAGCCTATCTGAATATCTGTTACTGATATTCATCTGGACATCCTGCATCTTAAATTAAGTGATAAGGACAACGCAACCAGAATTGCGATACTTTGGCCAAAGATTTTCACATGCTTTGCATGATCATATTCCTGGATGTGATACACATCAACGAAATACGCCCTTCACTTCACTTCACCGTTATCTAGAATGGTCTTTCCCGGTTCCTACCACCTCTCCGTTTAAGGTCAGTTTTAAACTTCCAATTCCAACTAGTAATATGAACGAATATAGGAAGGCACTCCTGGTAACTAAAGATACGCAGACATACGGTGTCGTTTCCCCACGACTCCGTGTGTCTAGTTATCTTTAGTATTCCAGAGTCACTCCGTATACCAGATCATACTCTATCCCCTGCTAAGAGCTACACATTCACCTATGTATTCTTGATGTTTTAATTCGGGAGGGCATTGCAATATGTCACCTGCAACATTGTGTCGTCATGAAGACCCCATCTTCATGGAGACACCTTGCTGTAGCTGGCGTATGCCAATGTCCTATAGAATCCTCCCATCGAGAATACACATCCTGCTCAAGTGATTTGGATACGATTTAATAATTAAGAGTCAACTTTCAGCATCCATGTTGATCCCTTTATCCTCAAGCTTTCAAGCATACCAGTATATAGCTAAGAGGGACTAAATCCGTCCATTAGCTTGCTATGCATCTTCTCCTTCGTATCGAAGGGCTACATTTCCCTACTTGGTTCACTTCTTAATCATTGGATTAAGCAAATTGCATCGACGACGTGATAAGTTTAACCTATTAAACTTAGCCAAGATTTTCCCAACTGTAACTAAATTCAGAATACTAACTTATTAGACGTCATTTAAACGAGGTCTAATTCCCAAGAATGTATTCATTTGTTCTCCTTAACGTTATATAGTTAAGGTCCATTAGTTATGGATATACTTATCCTATATCCTTTATTCTCAATTCAAAGCATACGAGATCATTAATGGAGTTCGAAAGCGAAGTTTGATTACTCCGAAATTAATTGATATTCCTTAGCTCCTAAGCTAATCCTGAATACCCTTTCGATTATGGAATCATATTCTTCTTAAACCTTTTTAATGTCAATTAAAAATTCATCTTTACCCAAGTATGAACTAATTGCATTTTTCAACTTAAAAGTTGCATTTAGATAAGAATAGATATCAGTTTCATTTAACATCCATCCAAGGACAATGAAGCAAATCCAAATCAAGAAATAACATTATATTTCCAATTTAGCCAACAATATCAAACTGATATAATTATTAAAATATCACACTTGTAATTGTATTCAACATTTCATGTCATAATCTGTACATTTGCCAATCCAACTGAATGGGCATGGTTTACAAAAAAATATCAATACAACTCATAGATAGAAGAATATACTTTCTTCTTTCCACAATTCCTCGAAGAGGAATAAAAGCAACAATTACAATTCATCTTTCAGCTAATCAAGAAGCATCAGAAAACAACCATGTCTTCATTCTAATCAAATTCCATCTGCAAAATGATTTGCACGGGTCAGTTCAATGAACTGAGCATATTAAGCACTTATCCTTAAAATAAGGTGCTTCAACTAACTGTCTCAATAAAAGAACCCTGCTTTTATGAAACGACAGAAAACATCAATCACGAAAAAGGCACAAAAGAAAGATCAGCATAACAACTGAACTATCAAAATATCATCACAATCAGCCAAAGGACTGCTGTCCCGTTTCCACATAACCGTTACAAGTCTTAATTCACAATAATTACAAAGTTAGAAATACAAATAGCTTGCTGCTGATATAACATACTGTTATCCTTTCCACGCCTTTCATTAATAATAAATGCAAGGATGAAACTAACTGAAATGTAAACCTCTTTACTTTCCTTTCAGTTCATGCATCATATTAGAATCCAAGCAATCAAGCACAGACAAGAAAGTGAACAACAATGCATATAGTCGCTCATATCTAAGCACTACAAGATTCGTTACCAACGAATTATAGATTTCCAACTGAATAAAAGAAGAACAGATCATTTTTCCCAGTCATTCATCCATGACCCTATTTCTTTCCAAATGGCTGTTCTAATAATGGAATCCAAACGAAACACAAATCAAGATAACAGTTTAGAGTGAAACTTACAAAATCCATTCAGAATTCACTTTCCAGCAGTAGAGTAATTTCATTCATAATCAGCTTTAATGAAAACAGGGAAGAATTCATCATCCATATCCATATTTCATTTGAATCAAGCTCATATGAAAATCCAAAACAGGTTAGTACCACATTATGTTCATCCAAGATCAAACAAATAAGGATGTATACCATATATTTACCATACTAAAGAAACCATATTTCTTTCACTGTATGCTAAACAGATAAACAATTATTCATTCATACAGTCAATTAATCACATGACTTTCTAATCCTATGAACGTATCCCGTTCAAAATAACATTTTATTCATTGTCATGTACCTACAAAGAAGTCCAATAATCACATGACTACGAATTTCACCAAGCACCAAGTCAAAAAAGCAAAAGAAAGAATTCATTTCCTATAATTTCATTAAGAAACAATCATTTTGCTCAGAATGAACTAAAAACACCCAAATCGTGTTTATCTAAGCATGACAGCTCAACTTATAAAGATAACAGAACAATCGTTCTTATTGAAAAGCAAATCACATAGCCTGTATAGTTTCAATCCAATATACCACAAACAATGAATATCCAATTCGAGTTCTATCTCGATCAACTGTTAATTCCAAAAACAACATTCTCCATTTTCTTAATGAGGTACAGAACTCAAATATAATATTCATATTTCAATACCTTAATAAAGGCAAACCCGCGTAGGGCGCCAATTGCGTAATCTTGGTACAGTCGGGACAGACTCAGAAAACAAGCTGATTTCCACATTTTCCATTTATTTAAAACAGAAATCCAAGTCAAGTTCGCATTCACAAGAATGTCCGTATTTCAAATCGAAGGTCAAACCACAAACTACAAGATGAATGGAATTAACCTTCCATCACATCACAAGAAAAATTATAATCATTCATTTCACATAAATACAAAACCAATTTGTAATCATGTCTACAAATTAAATCCGAACAGAAGATTGAGCTACATCATTAAAACACAATAAACCATCCTATCCGCTTCAAAGAAGAGAAACGCTATTCATTAATAAGTTCAAAGGAAAACAGCTTAACTTTTTCCTACTTTCACGAATACCCAATACGTATTCGCCCATTTCTATACAAAAAAGGCACAAAAATGAAAATATTCTTTAATTCATTCAAATCGAGTTCAAATACTCATAAAAACCCAAATGCCATTTCTATTAAAAAACTCCAAAACATAGAAAAAAGGATCCATTTCCCGTAAAAATTTCAATAAGAAACAACTTCAAACAACTATCTTCTTCCATTCTAGTTCGTTACAAAAAACAATTGTTTCAATAGTGAAAACAACTCATATAACCTCGCATAGCTACATTAAGCATTTTACAGAGAAAAACCCGTTTCAAATTTCCATTTAACGTCAACAACCAGCACAACATGGAGGTGTTTCCACTCAATTAAAATGCAAGGACAGATCAATCACAAAGAACAAAAAAATGATTTAACCCCATCATTTCCAAAAATGACAGCAAGGGTCAACGAACCCAAATCATAGCAACATAACACGACTGTATTTCCATTTCCTCTTTACATGCAAAGGCAGTTCCAACACAACAAAAGCAAGGAAACAATTACACAATAAGGAAACGATCACACAGCCTGTTCCAATTTCACATAACATGAACAGAGAAAGAAACTATCTATTTCAATCCACCATACTGTCAACCATATAATACAGTAATTCATGTTCCAACTCGATTCGTGCAAAGACGAATCAAAGCCTAGCAACCAGAAGCGAAGCTTCTTAACATTTTCCAAAAAAAGAAAACAAGAATCAACAAAATCCAAATCAATCGACTCGACAACAATCACACAATCCAAACCCAAGAGCAGGGTTGTTTTAATGAGACACTTAAACAAAGCAAGAATTTTTAAAGAGAAGGGCTTAACATGCCTGTAATCTCTTTTCCAGAACCCGAAGAAAGCTTCGTTTGCCGAGTTATTTCCTTCCACCACGGCAGCACAAACTTCCCAACACTCCTTTCTTCTTCAGGCTCAATAACAACCTTAAAATCTCCAAGAACAGTGTCAAATTCCAAGAGCTGGTCGACCGAACTGCACTGTAAAAACCAAATGCGTAGAGCAACTTTGCAAAAGCCCAATCGACAAAATGAAAATCAGAATTCCCTCATACACTTTCCAAGGCGAGCTGGTCGCGAGGACCGAGAACAATCAATGCATTAAAGGCTCTGCCTTTTCCTAACTTCCCACGCCACCGCCAACTTGAGTTGATGAACTCAATTTTCAAATTTCCCATGCAAAACCGAATTTGGCTCTATCTCCAAATAGATGCCTCCATTTCTTACTCGCCCGCCAAAATCGGCGCCGTCCACGTATGGACTTACCAATAAATGCTAATGAATACCCTCCTTCATCCTTATCCTTTCCCTCCAAGGGTCTCATGCGCCCCTTTAGATTAGGATTAGTTTAGGTTGCATATAGTGTTCAACCTAGGTCTTAGTTTAGCCTTAGGTTATTAGGGCTTAGGTCTATTTTTCCCCTTTTTTTTTTGTAATTTAAAAATCCACTTAGGATAGTAGTTTAGGATGCATGTTAGGACTTAGGATTAGTTTAGGGTTTTTAATTCCTACTAACCACTAACACCAAACAACTTCCATCCAGCCTTCCAACTGACATTCACGTTAATGCAGAGCAGGACGTTCCGTCCTTTGGATCACGTGTCAAGGCCACCCGTGTCCAGGCATTTCTTGCCTCACGAGGTCCCAAGTTCGATAGTACAGGGTTCAAAAATCGAACCCCTGTCGTTGGCATTTACGCACACCCGCTCATTCCTGCAATCAGGCGCTGCACGTTCATATCAACCTCTGGTTTGGTTCAAGAGTAAATCGACACAGAAATCACAAGAAGCCCTCAGCATACTTTGGATCAATGAAATTGATTCAAGGTGTGTCACGAATCAAGTATACGAACGAGTTTAGCAAGTATATTGTCCTAACGATAATTTGTCAAGTCACATCCTTTAAGTTCGTAATTTATCTTAACACGCAAGTACAATAATAACATACAAAATCGAGCATTACCGTTGCTAACAATAAATCACAAGATGCAAGAATCCAAGTTAGAACACATTCCTTTAAGTTTAATTTATCAACATGTTTGCTTTCATTCCAAAGAGCTATAATAAAGATGAAAAACTTTCACCAAGATAACATACAAAATCGTGAGCATTAATAAATCACAAACAACAGATGCAAGAATTTAGCCACAAAACAGTTGAAACAACAAGCATTCAACACCGTAGTGAAAGATATTTTGAAATTAGTGACCTGGTTTTTGTATGTCTCTAGCCTTTCAAACAGATGTCCCTAAAGCAAATGTAAAAGGAAAACAAACTTACTCCTAAATATTATGGCCTTATCGGGTTCTACGAAAAATTGATAGTGTTGCTTATAAACTAGAGTTGCCTCCAGCTGACTTGTGGCTTACCATATCAATTATTATATCATTTATACTTTCTCATGCTTAATAGGTCGGCCTTGGTGATGGCCATAGCATATGAATAGTATATATAGGGGATTATAGGTATTATTTCATTATCATTTGAGCATTTGAGTCTTGTTATATGGTTTGGAGGTTGCCCCTCGAAGTGGCGAAGCTATTCTAATTGTATATTGAGATCATTATTCTGAAATATTGTGTTATTTGGTGCTCTACTTGTTGCTCTTAATCAATTATACAAGTAATTTCATTACATACATGCTTTCAAATTCTAATTCCATCAAATCAAAATGATGATTTCTAACCGGATGTAGACAAACAATCTATGCACTTGGATACATTTCTAGGTCCTAAAGCATACTAATATATACATGATTCCTAAGAAAGAAAACTAGTAATTGACAATATCTTTTGGGCCTTTTGCTTTGTCTCTTATACTTTTATTAACCTTACACACCCTATAACCTTGTTGGTATTTGACTAATTTATCTTTTATGACCTCGAGACACTAGCACCCATTTAAGACAGAAGCACCCATGCGCTCTTGTCCCTTTTGGGTGCTCTTGACCCTCTCTATCCCTTTCTCACTCTTTTGGGTCTCTTTTACTTCTTGGGCATCTTTTACACTTTTGGGTCGGCCTTCCAATTGTCAATTACGAAATTCAAACAAGGGAATCATATATATACTTAGTTATAGCTCTCAAATAAGGGGTCAAGTAGTAGCATTATTTAGTATTACCTAAGCTTGCATCCAAAGGCACACTAACATTATAAAGCATCAATCTAGCACATCCATAGAAGGGACAAGGGTTACATCACTCTACATACATACACATCATAGGAGAAGAATTCTATTCTATTTCATCTCACACATTTGTATACTTGGAGCATTCAATATCTAGCCTACTATCATAGTGAAACTTGCACAACGACAACCTAAAGCATCATTACACACTTTCACATAGAACTACATGGAGTTTGAAATGTAGTGCAACGCTTTGTACTAAGTGCACTCTTCAGGTGACTGTCGGGGTCAGTCTGACTCCACATTCTACATATTTTTTTAGATTTTATGTGGTTTATGGGCATGTGCAGCTAGGTATCTCTCTTTTCAAGTTACAAGTACAATCGGTGACATTAGAGCAAGATCAAAGCAATAAAAGGAAACTAACATTAAGCTCCTCCTACATAGAAAAGCATAGAACCTGAGCATCTAGTTGGACACTAGCGCCTGTGTACTTCCGTCCCCCATAAGCACTTCTATCCTACACATTTCTAGGTCTCATAACCTCTAGTGAGCCTTGATGAGGCTACTTCCATCTTGTTTCATCTATTCACCTACCTGTGTCACACAAAAGCAAATGCTAAGTCACCTTCTCTCTTTCTCTTACTTAGGGTTTTATATTATTGCATGCTTATTGCTTGTCCATTTACTATATTTTATCACTTGTATATCATACACTATAATAGTTACTTTGAAATTAAGATTTAATTCAATTTATATTAAATCATTTGGTGAACCCACTCACTCGAACCCTACCTTGTTTTTAGGCATTCTTCTTATTCTTCTCCCATGGATGAGACTTATGAACCCTTTACCGATAAATATCTTTGTGACCTCCAAGCCCATATTGTTGAACATCCTCAAGATTTAGATCTCTTATTATTCATTTCTCATGAGGAAGCCACTAATCTAGCTGAGCTCAACCCTCTAATCTACTTCTCTTCCTATTACGACACAACCTCCTAATTCTACCCTTCCACCCACCTCCACTGTTCTTGTTTCTATTCCTACTCCTACCAATCATTTCACCCCACCTATTACTTCTCACACATGACAAGTCTCCTCTTCAAGCACTCAAGACCTAGCTTATTTATACTAGGATCTACAAATCCAAATCCTCAACTACAACATGCTACTTCACATTCTTCTCCATCTCTAGATTCCTCACTTCTCCTTCACAACCCTTTTACACCCGCCATTTCCTCTTATCTACTCCCTCCCAACTTCATTGCACCTAATCTTCACATATTCGATGGTTGTGGTTACCCTCATAAGCATTTTCGATATTTTCATGTGGCATGTCTTGACTATGTAGATTACCTCATTTTATTGGCTAAATTATTTCCTCAAAGTTTACAATATTAAGCTATGCGATGGTTTTATGAGCTACCTGTTCATTCGATAACCTCCTTTACATCATTAGCTGATGCTTTCCTTTCTCAATATCGGTAGTAATATATCTTATGCACAACTTGCTCAACTCAAACAAGGATCACATGAGCGTTTAGATGACTATGTTTTATGCTATAAGAATAATCTTGCTAAGATGACCAATGTACTAGTTGATTCTGAATTGCAAGATCTCTTTATTCAAATTCTTTTACCTCTACTTCAAGAGAGTGTTATCTTTGAGACTTCTCCCTCCTTTGATCAACTATGCCATACACTCAAATTACGTGAAGGAAAAATTTTATCTATGGGAAAATTGAAATACTATGATAATTCTTCATCCTCATCCTCATCCTCTAATAGGTTTCAAGCTAAATCTACCTTCAAGCCATATCCTAAGCCCACTGAAGCTAAGGCCAATGTTAATGTTGTTTCTACTTCTGACAAGATTCAATTGCAACCCACGAGGCATGCTTTTACTAAAATACCTTACGCAACTTGAATTTTATTACCGAATGTATCGAAAACAATCTTATTACTCTTCTACCACCGCTCAATCTTGATCCTTCTCACCCTCGTGGCCATAACTATGATGAAAATGCACATTGTGACTATCATAAATGCATTGGGCATTTTATTAATCGATGCTTTAAACTTAAACATCTAATTCAATATCTTATTGATAATAATGCAATCGAGCTCCCTGAGCCATCTACTTCTAAACCAATCAATGATAATCAAAAGCTAAAAATATTCAATGACCCTTTACCAAAGCATGAAAAGAAAGTTACTGATTCTTCTCGCCAACCATATATATCGTGTTGTGCCTCCTCCTTCATCGAGCCTCTTGAATTTCTTGTTACTACTGTTGACATACCACTGCTAGTCATCACATTCTCAAATCATTATTATCATGCTACATTTTATTCTGATTCATTACATATCAATGATTCTATTGGTACTTATACCGTCAACAATACCTTGGTCTATCCATCACCCTTACCAATGCATGCTTTGTGGCACTTCTTTTAGCTATCAAATGTCCAACATCTCTAATTACATTTCCAGTTCCTAATTATTATGGTCGTGTCATACTTCCCATCACATTTGGGTCTTTTACCGTCTTTACACCATTATTGGTTACCTTTGAAATCGTAGGTTGTGACATGCTCTTGGGTCTTCCTTGGCTCTGTGCTACCTAGGCCATCCCTTCCATGCATCACTTGTGTCTCAAGTTCATTCATAATAAACAAGTTGTCACCATAAAAGGTATTCCACCTTGTACATCATTACCTTAGCCCACTCTTACTGATATATTTGCACCACCATGACATATAGGTCTATTATGCCTCTCAAGTCTAAATCTACTTTTTCACCCAACTCTCCTATTCGCACAGGTCCTACATCACAACCTTGTCATCCTCATCGGTCCATTAGTCCACCGTGTTGGCCTAAGTCTCCTATTCAGTAGTCCCTTACCATAGGTGTTTTTTGGATCCTTCTCAACATTGGTCTCATTCACATACACATAGGTACTCCCCCACACCACCAATGTTACATCATGGTCATATGCCTTTGTCTCCTTGAATATGGGGTGGGGGGCTTTCCCTTCACTATCGTCGGATAGTCTCTTATCCATCACACACTTCGGGGGCATCACATTTCCTGAAGAGCACGATCATATTTGCAAACAACATAAAAGTAAATAATACCAATCAACCTTCATTCATTCTATTTAACATTATATAGGAAATGTCTTTCCTATATTTTAGGAAGTAGTACTAACTACTCTCCCATGAATATCTCACCTGAACACCATATACGTGAGTGGTTAAACTCACATAAAAAATAATTTTTATAACAACTATATAACTAACTTACTTTCATCAATATAATAATTACACACGTAATTATTATTTACTCATACTAACCAAATTAATAATGTAAACACTATTTTCCTAACATTCATCCCCTTAGTGTGAACATTATTAATAACTAGCTAATATTCACCCCCTTAATGTGAACATGACGAAGAACCATATTTTGAAGAAGTTGAACTAGCTCCAAAAGCACTGCTTAGACCAGGTACAAAATCCATATATTATCTCTTTACCCTCATAAAGGTGTAGTGTCAAGCCAAATTATGTAGGAATGCTCCCTTCCTCTTTGGGTTCTTATGGGACTTTCCCTTCCTCTTTGGGCGCCCGAATTTTGAATCTCCAAGATCCATAAGCTTGGCACTAACTGGATAACCATCCCTTGAGTCTACCTCGAAATCTTCTCCTGCTCCCCAAAAGTGAGTTTTCTGAAAACATGAATCTTCCCCAAAATTATGAAAAAGGGGTTTATTCAACACACAACACACAGGAACACTAAAACATAAGCATACTGAAACACACAGAACTAAAAAAATGTCACCAAATTATCTATGCAATATGCCATGTTGTTAGCAATTGATGAGAGGTCGTTGATTGAATTCCAACCTCTGTTTGCCTCTATCCTTTGGTACAATCTTTGTTAACTCAAAAAAATTAACTTTTGAGGATCAATGGTTGTCGTGGACATCGGGTAACACCAAAAATGCGTCGTAAGGCATTTTTTTGTAATTTTTTTAACAATATTTTGATTTGACTATCGGCACAATACCCATGACAAAAAATGATAATGAAAAATATAATGACACTTTTGACTAGACAATATTGACTAACAAGACGATGATATGTTTGATGACTAACACATTATTACTCTTTATGGAATGAAAAAAATTTGACGAACGATAGATAATAATTTTATCAAAGAGACTTTTGACTCGACACTTTTGACAAACAATATATACTTAAAACATTGCCTTCACATTTTTTTCCTTTTCATAATTACCTATACAAATAATCATTCAACACATGATATTAGTTCAAGATACCCGTAGTATATTTTGAAGTCATTTATGGAGTCGCCAAGCTGAATAAAATTGTTGTGCACTCCGTGATGAATCTTTCAATTAGATTCACTTTTCTGCAGGCCGTGAGAAAGGATGTTGTTATGCCACACATTTGCAGGCTTGAATTCCACGGTGGATCCTTGAATTAAACGAACACAAATTATACAGTAGCAACTCCTAATCATATACGGTGGTCTCTTGTATGAATCACTAAATATGCTTCAATCTGCAGGTTACATCTACTAGCTCAAGCATGATAATACATATATCTTGACCAAGCCATGAATCTCAATGAATGTGGAGCTCGATGAATTTGTTTCCAGCGAAAAGAGACACGATATTCTTAAAACTACTCTCATAAGCACACCAAGAAATACCAAATGTAAAATGCCTCACATTCGAACTTGACTGATATGTCCCAAAACGAGATAAGTGAGATCCAAAGATGAACATGGACAGATCTGAGCATTTAGGATGATTTTAAAATAACTATTGGGGTCGTAGTATGTTGTAAATGAATTTATGTAAATAAAAAATTAGTGTAATGTTTTCAACATTTATCACAAACTTAGATCCGGGTTTCCCTAAAATTTGTACAACACTGTTATAACATATTTCTCTTCACACCCATTAAATTGTGTGAAAACCCATATCGTAAAATAGAAACTATGGAATTTTCTTTAGACAGGTTCAAAATAATGAAATGGTGCTTTCCAGTATTAAAATGCTTGCATTATCACAAACAACTAACCTTCCTTAAATTTCTAGGAATAAAATTCATTAATTCGGGAAAATAGTAGAGCCACCCCTTTAACATTTCAATCTCTCATCCAGATCATGGAATGCTCTGATACCAAAATGAAGAGCACGATCAGATTTGCAGACAATATAAAAGTAAATATTACTAATCAATCTTCATTCATTATATTCAACATTACAAACTTACATAAATATAGGAAATGTCTTTCCTATATTTTAGGAAGTAGTACTAACTACTCTCCCATGAATATCTCACCCAAACACCATATACGTGAGTGGTTAAACTCATATAACAAATAATTGTTATAACAACTATATAACTAACTTACCTTCATCAATATAACAATTACACACGTAATTATTATTCACTCATATTAACCAAATTAATAATGTAAACACTATTTTCCTAACACTTTATCTCCCCTTCCATCACTATCAGTTGTATCTAATACTACACTTCATGCTCCATGCTTCATGTCTAATCTTTCTTAGCACTCCTACACCTTTGGTACACACATTGTGTTGTCATTACCCGATGACACACTCCAGTTCCACAGTTCATACTTGACAATTGAGGGTCTAATTCTTAAATGAACCTTACATCATCTACACTTTGCACTCGTGCTTCATGATACATCTTTTTAACATCTACTCTCACACAATACATTCATTTCCCGATGACGTACTCTTGTTGTATGGTTCATTCTTGACTGTTGAGGGGAATTTATAAATGAACCTCATCTCATACACATCTGATGGGGGATAATGTTTCTCCTATCATCTTCACACCTTGCATATCACATCATAACACCTATACAAAATTTGCACATCTTGGTTACATTTACTCTTGTTAGCTTATTCTACTTACATGTTACACTTTTTTTCCTATGCTAGACGAATTCTTAGTATGTCATTATCTTTTCTATACACACATGCATGTTCACTTGGTATCTTGAGGTGAATGCATGACCTATTATAGATTCATACATGATGCATGATGCTCACCGTAGCTCTTTACCAGTTCCACCGAGGCTCCTGGGGGCATCTACAAGTTCTATCACTTCAAGTACCTATTATTTTGAGTCAATATCATTGTACATGTTGATGTTTTATACATGATTTGACATACTATTTATCTTTCTAACATGCCAACGGGTGCTTCATGCGTAGCATTTATCTTGCAAGCTCAATATAACCATGGCTATCTCTCACTTCTTATTTTCTATTGTTTGCTATTGTTTGTGGGCTATACCATATGTCTTAAGTGATCATTGTATGCTTTTGGCCACTTCGGCCTTAATTATATTGTGACATTGTGAGTGATGTCCCATGTATGAAACCTAATTTTCGTGGTCCATCTTGTCTTCCTAGTTGCTTGTTACATTGTCTTCTATTGCATGTTAGCTTATTTTTACTAACTCTTGTTACTAGCCTACTTTGTTTACATATTCCTTGGTTTCTACCATGCACATCCCCTACCCTCTGCAAGTATCCACTTTTAGATATGCATATCATCTTTTAGTCCCCTCCTTTGAACCACTCTCTCCTATAGCTGTCGCATTCACCCCAAATGAGGGGGCCTCTATTGGGTGAAAAAATCACCCCTACAACATCTTAGAGCTATAGTACAACACAAAATATTATAGAATCAACACAAACATATTGTTACTGCATCAACCCAAAATCGACTTGAGTTCAAAACAAAAAGCAAACACTAGTGCCCATCCTGGATAGTAGTAGTGGGCACTTGTGTCCCCCAGTGCTAGTGTCTTGGGGAAAAATAATCAATTTCTTATTTCAATACAATTTACAATATTTTTCAAATCAATTTTCCAGTGGTAGACACTTGTCTCCATCTACAAAATTCAGATCTATCGATTACATTTTAGTTATAATTGGAACAATTTAAATAAAAGGAACAAATAAGGGACATACCATTTACAAAGTGGTGCTTATTCAAGAAGCGTCATGGAAGGAGAGAAAATCTAGACCTCTCTCCCCAATACTCTTCTCTTGGTGTGAGATTTCCCAAAAAACTCGCTCTCGGTGTGAGATCACCCAAAAACCTCATCATCGAAATTCAAATCCAGGAACTCCAAACAAGTAGGACAATTTTTTATCTCATACTCTCTTACATATCAGGTGAAATCTTTCCTTTTACATGCTTTTACACTCTTTACTTACTTATACACACATTACTTTGATTTTTCATGCACAAGACTTTGACTACTTTCTTACTCTTCTTTTGCACTTCCATCCTTATACGCGAAAATAAGTAACTCACATCAACAAACACACCACACTACTACACATACACTTCACCCCTAGGGTCTACCTCCCTTTCTTAGTTTCCATGCTTCACATTTCTATCACTTCATGCTTCACTTGTCCACTCGGCACACTATCAACTACTCTTCTCTATAGGATCACAAGGTATGCATCTTCTATCTACTTTATGTTATCAAGTATTCACTCAACAACATAAAGTGGGGGAAAATGTAGACACAAAATCTATACACTGGGTACATTTTTAGGTCATAGAGCATACTAATATATACATGATTCTTAAAACTAGTAATTGACAATGTCTTTTGGGCCTTTTTCTCTGTCTCTTATACTTTTATTGACCTTACACACCCTACATCCTTGTCAATATTTGAATGATTTATCTTTTATGGCCTTAGACACTAGTGCCCATTTAAGATAAGCACTCATGTACTCCTATCCCTTCTAGCGCTGAATTTCGGGTTAGAATTCCAATTGTCAATTACAAAATTCAAAAAAATGAATCATATATATGCTTAGATATAGTTCTCAAATGAGGGCCAAACATGTTGAGTTGTGGAGCTAAATTGCTTCACAAATAACATGATTTACAAACTTGCAGGTTTACACAGTAACTGACGTTGGTTGGGTAACCGATGTTGGTCACCTAGGAGCAACTGACATCATTTGGGTAACCGTCATCGGTCACCTAGAAGCAACCGACATTGGTAACCTGTGTGAATTTATGTTTTTATTTTACACATGGGATTAGATCCAACCTTTGATTAAAAGGTGATCTAAAGGTTGTAAATGCATAACTAAGATGCCCTAAGTTTGTATATGCTTATATAAGCTAGAAAACTAGGGTTATAAGTAAGGATTGAGGAAGAATATTGATTCTCCTTGGTTGAGATGATGAAGAAGAAGAAAAATAAAAAAGTGGGTTGCATGAAGACAGTGCTTCCATGGAAAGAAGATGGAAAAAGGAAATGACAGTTCATCGAATGGTGAGAAGATGGTAATGTATTTTATTGTATTTCCTTTGTATTGTCATGTCTCAATGTAATGGTTTACATAGTATGCAAAGCACATAGGGTTTCTTATTGTATATCCACATGTTTTTGTGAGATCTTGTATTGTAGATCCATGAGATCATGTTATAATATTGGTCCATACAGTGATCTAGTATTGTAGCTCATTGGATAGCTTGTGGGTACGTGATAATATCCATATATTGTAGAGGAGGTTGTATTCTTGTTTGCAAAGGTTGATGTAGTGATAGAGGAGAGACTTACTTCTTGGTGCTCAATTATGGTTGCACATTGGCGGACCCATTTGAGAAGTATTGTTTGTAGATTCACAGGAGAGATTGGTTGCATAGTTTTGAGATGCAATAATTCCTGGTTATGTGAGATCTAGTGGTGGTTTGGAGGCATGGTTTTAGTGCACTCATGTAGATCCGTCTAGAGATCTAGAGGGAGAGATACTCGGGAGAGATGCATTGTACTCTTATTTGAAAGAGTTGGTTTGTATTCTTATTCATTATAGTATATTGAGATCTCTATCTTTGGTGGGCGTAGCCCACATTAAGTGAACCATGATACATGTTGTGTTATGTGTGTGTACTTTGTTTTGATTTGGATTTTGTAGTATATGCTTCCACTGTTGTAGATTTTGGGGAATTGTCTACTTTCACATTTGTATGATTTGGTTTGTTATTGAATCATAACACTATTCCACATTTTAGTTCCCAAAAAAACACTAGCATTATTTACTATCACCTAAGCTTGCATCCAAAGGCACAAGAACATTACAAAACATCCATCTAACACATCCATATAAGGGACAAGGGTTACATCACTCTGCATACACAACATAGGAGGGGAAGTCTATTCTATTTCATCTCACACATTTGCATACTTGGAGCATTCTAGATCTATCCCACTATCATAATGCAACTTGCACAAGGGAAACCTAGGGCATCATTACACACACTTTCACATAGAACTACATGAATTCTAAAATGTATTGCAATGCTCAATACTAAGTTCACTCTTCGGGTGACCACCGAGGTCAGTCTGAATCCACATTTTGCATCTTTATTTTTAGATTTGATGTGGTTTGTGGGCATGTGTAGCTAGGTATCTCTCTTTGTAGGTTATAGGTACAATCAATGACATTAGAGTAAGATCAGAGAGATAAAAGGAAAATAACATCAAAGCTCTTCCTACACAGAAAAGCATAGAACGTGAGCATCTGGTTGGACACTAACACCCTTATCAGTCACTAGTTCCCAGGAACTCCTGTCCTCCCGTGGGCGCTCTATCTTGCACATTTATGGGTCTTAGAACCTCTAGTGATCCTTGACAATGTTTCTTTAATTTTGTTTTAGCTATTCACCTACCTAGGTCATCGTTGGGTCACACAACAGTAGGTAAGTCATCCTCTCTCTCTCTCTCTCTCTCTCTTTCTTAGGGTTTTATATTATTACATGCTTGTTGCTTATCCATTTATTGTATTTTATCACTTGTATATCATACACTACAATAGTTACTCTAAAATTAATATTTAATTCAATTTGGATTAAATCACCGATTTTGTCATATCTGGTACTCCTCCATCAACACATGTAGTTTAACATCTTCATCTAAATCTATGAAGAAGTTGTAATTCCTTGAATGTTGAAACAAAATATTTTCCCTTAGGTCGTCTGCAGTCTTTGAAAAATGTACTTCACCTTTCTAATTAGAAGGAACTTTTTAATTTTTCCATTGACTGGAATGGTAGCATGTGACCAATCCATCTATATATCTCCCCCAACATCTCGATAGAAGCTTTAACTCAATAACATACCATATGAGACTAACATGTCTACTACAATAATTTTCATCATGATCTTCTTGTCAGGAAAATATGCAAATGCTACTTGAGCATCCTTGACCTGGCCAATAAGAGGTACTTATTTTGTTTCCATGGAGTAACAATGGCCATTACCGAAGAGATAGACCAAGGGATTTAACAACCTTTGTAGGCATGACATTATTAGAGGCACCAAAGTCAATAATGTAATTATTCAATTTGTATCCATTGACCAACAAGGCTAGATAGAAAGGTTCTATTTTCCTAGAGGTGGAGGGTGTGAAAGCAAGAAGGTTTTGAGAAGAAGTGGTATGAAGAGTGGGAGGTAGTTCTTTGACAATAGAATTATTGGTATATGAAACTAAACTAATTCCTTTGATAAATTGTATGAGCCTATTAAACTGCTTGGGATGAGTTCTCGGTATTCGGACTCTCAAATCTAAATTTTGGATTTCTTATAATGGTCAATGATGTCAAAAGGTGTGGAATCTGTAAGCACATCAAGAACTATGACAACCTTGACAAGAGTATAATTTACATTCTTAGGACTGTTAAAGTTGAAATAAATTTTCCAAGAGGAGATGAAAAATACTTACTTGAAGATCTAGATGGATTCTTGATTGAGGTGGTCTTATGCTTCTTCTTGGTTGACCCTATGGAAGCGGACAATGATGGTCCTCCTTTTGTTTTTGTTTTTCATAGAGTCACCATTTGAGGATATAAATGCTTAGATTGGGCAGCGGAAGAAGAGGCTTCTTTCTCCATTTGTGATCGAGTGAACATTGCGAAGAGTAGCTATATGTAGGTTCTTCAAAGTCTTCATCCGGTGAGTATTCAAAATACCCAATCCTGACACATTCATCTTCCTCTTCTTCTCTAGATTATGATTCAACCATTTATTCTCTTTCATCTTCACTGGTCCCACATATTGCATTGATCGATGGATATTCCAAGGTAAGCCTTTGGGTTGCTCCTACAATTTGATTCTTGTTCTAGTTTTGGTATGAGGCATGTTGGGAAACTTCCTTTTTCAACATTGTCAAATCATTGGCCAACTTTTGCAACAATGGATCAACTCTTTCATATTTGGAACTTTGGGCCTTATCCTTCATTAAATAGTTCTTGATCTTTCATGACATGATAAGATCATCTTCCACTCTAATGGAAAGTTCTTGAGCATTTGTTTCACACAGAATTTTGTTCCAGAATAGAGTTAATTCTATCCTTTCATTCTCTTGAGAAATAGATAGGGGTTAGGGTTAGGAGGAATACCTATTGAGTGTTGGGAAGGTGTGCATGTACCGTAGAGAGATCAAACCGATTGTGAAGAGATCCTTTTTGTCTGGGAAGGACTACCTATAAATAAGAATGCAAGACCACCAGATTTTAGTTAGACAATAAGTGAGGGAACTGCCTTGGGCCCAGGAAATATTAGACTTCCTTTCGAAGGTGGTCAGTTCCCTTTTAATACAAATTGATGCAAATGATAATAAAGAAGCTATTGCGAACTCACGATTTAGGTATCTCGTTACTAAAAGAAATAGAGACTAAACTACCAATAATAGAATGTCATGTTGTTTGTTTGGTCACTGGTTATTGATATGTTCAGATCAAGTTACAGGGATAGACCAGGCTAGACATGAGATTGTTTTGAGGTGAATAGGTGAAAGGTTGGTTTTGGTATAAGTCACAGTGACCGATGCCGGTCACTGGATAACCGATCGCGTTATAAAACCCAAATCGGGTAGGGAATAACCAATATCGGTAGGGGCAGTGATTTAGGGATTTTTAAATGGAGGTTGGTGTAAGGTGGTTATGAGGTTTGGAAGGTTGGTAGATGGTTGAGGGGAGTAGTAGGGTGATAGAGAAGACTCAGAGAGTGGGAGAGCTATCTTTGGGGCAATATAGAGATGGATGATATTAGGTGTGCGGAGTTATTCTTTGGGTAGTAGATCCAGGAGTGAGCTTATAATCCCTATGAATTAAAAGTTCACAAAGTAGTGTCTAGAAGCATACAAGGTGATAAAAGAGACTACTTACTAGTTTCTGATGTGGATGTAGGTCCAAAGAATGTAGTGGCAAAGGCAAGGCTTAGTTGGGATGATCTAGCAATTGGAAGTGATCTGATGAAGCTATCCTCCGACTCTCCCAATGTTTGGATGAGTGTGACAATGCTCTAGTTGCTTAGTTACAGTCTTGGGCTCGATACTCCTCTTTGCAAACTCTTCTCTCTCCTTCACTTGTCTCTCTCTTGTAAATGAATTTGGGATCCCATCATTTTGGTTGGGGAGGTCATTTACAGGGAACCGATGGCGGTTACGTAACCGACACCGGTCGAGTAGGGACCGATGTCGGTTAGGTCAAAGTTGGCTATTTTTAGTAAAATAGCCAACTTTCCCTCCTTTTCTCTCGAGGGATCAGTTGTGGGCTTGGTCAAGTCATTATTAGGTTCATTTTGATGCGGGTGAGGGGTGATGAGTCATGGGTGTGGGTCTGGACCAAGTCATAGGTCTTAATTAGGTTAGTTTAGGGTTAGGGCTAGGTCATAGTGAGGTGGCGAGGTGAGGTGGCAGGGTTGGAGATGTGGATTTATTAATTATAAGGTAATTAATAAATGATTACATGTGTAAGGTTTAGGTGGTGAGGTAGGGTTAGGTTACGGGACGAGATATGGGGTATAGGGCATCGTAAGACCCAAATTTGGTG
Organism: Taxus wallichiana var. yunnanensis; assembly: GCA_018340775.1. Taxonomy (NCBI): domain Eukaryota; kingdom Viridiplantae; phylum Streptophyta; class Pinopsida; order Cupressales; family Taxaceae; genus Taxus; species Taxus wallichiana. The sequence goes on along the minus strand of CM031239.1, from coordinate 64,888,899 downwards.
TCTACATTTGCCCCATTGTTGTCGTGTAGCTTGTCTTGTGAAGCTGCACTGACAATAATAAGAAGTGGTTGTCCCAATTAAGGGTATAGGTAATTCCCCCTCAAATCTATCACATATTGAGGCGACGTGAAATCGGGATAGGGTTGATAAAGGGTGAATGATGATGAGATGATGGTAAGATGGTGGGGTAAGTTCAAGGAAGCCGACGCACATTGAAATGCAGGAGTGCGACCAGGGTACATGATTTGAAGAGAAAACAAGCAATTCATAGGCAAAGGTTGATAGTTTATCCAAACAAGGTTGATATAATCCTGGTATCCAAGGCATAGGAAGTAGCTCCAGGGTATATAATGGGTAAGGTACCGGAACATTTAGGCATGTTCGGCAGTACCAAATGGTTGGTTTGGTTGAGATAAATGTCACGGTCTCGGTCTAGGCAAAGCTGGTCGACTGATCAATTCAAGTATCCTAGGCATGCTAAAACACAAATGGGTGAGCTCGATTGAACAAACAACACTAGGGATGGGTGGATAGAATCGTAATTTATGAGCCTCGGTTGAGGTATTTAATTGGTGCAGCCTTGGGTCGGGCCGATTGGTTGGTTGCGGCCTTGGTGGGCCGATTGGTTGGTTGCGGCCTTGGGTCGGGCCGATTGGTTGGTTGCGGCCTTGGGTTGGGCCGATTGGTTGGTTGCGGCCTTGGGTCGGGCCGATTGGTTGGTTGCGGCCTTGGTCGGGCCGATTGATTGGTTGTGGCCTTGGGTCAAGCCGATTGGTTGGTTGCGGCCTTAGGTCGCCGATTGGTTGGTTGTGGCCTTAGGTCGGCCGATGAATTCAAAATAAGGCTATTTAGCAAAGCCGGGGGTAGGCGATGTGGTGAAAAATGGAGATTGGTGGATAAGGGCAAAGGTGAGTGTTATCAATATAAATACGTGAAAATATTTATATTTTTAAGGAAAACACAACACATGATAGGTTATGGTAGGGGATGGTTGAGCTAACCTTGGGAGACCCCATGTCTCCTAAGTGCTGCCTACATAGCCCATTGCACAAAGCAAGGAGGGGCCTCAGACCGATGTAGTTCTCCCTTAGGACCAGGGAGAGGTGAATTCAGGTAATTTGGTTGTGGTTAGGAAATTTGTTGGTTGGTAAAAGTTTGATGTTGGTAGAGTAATGTTGTTGGTGTTGGTGTGGGTATAGGTGAAGTGAGGGTTAGCTTACCCAAGCATAGGAAACCGTGTCCTAATTAAGGTCAACACACAATCCTAGATTCGGGTAAAAGAGGCAAAAGTGTCCCATAGTTGGAAAGAGCTAAACAAACCATGTATTATTGTAGGATGAGCTTGAATCCCTAGGTACCTTGCATAGGCGAGAAGTCGATAGGTGAAAAGAGTTGTATAATCACAATATATCGGATATACGCACGTCCCTTGAGTTTTGTTATTTTGAAGAATGGTGAGGTGAGGTGGATGGTATAGCTGGGGTACAGAGAACTTGTTATAAGGTGATTATTCTGACGAAGAGAACCAAACCAAAATAGACAAGTCCATGACTCAAAAGTGCTTTTGAATACTACTTTTATTTTTCTGGATATAGACTGATCAATGCGGGAAGTCTATATGGGATATGCATTTTGTTGTTCTTGAGGTCTTCACGAAGCTGATCAATGTGAGAAGCTTCTAATAGAGGCTAACTTTGTATAGCTGTCCTTCAAGGGAGCAGTCTACTTATAGTAGCAAATGTGGCATTCCACATAGATGTCCTTCGAGGGAGCAGTCTAGTTTATAGCCTAGAGGTCTAGATGTCTGTTTGGCATGAAGCATCTAGTTTTGCAAGAAGTTTGACTCAAGAATATCCCAGAATTGTATAATTGAAAACTTGTTATTTTGATACTTTTAAGTCATGGACCAGACTAAAAAGAAGAAGGCATCTTTAAGAGGAGGTGATGATCAAACCACGTGGGTTTGATTTTACTTTGAGATGCACAAAAAAGGTGTATGAGGTGGTAAATGAGCTCAAGGGATGAGCGCAAGGTAGATAAGAAGTGATGTAACACTAAATTCAATAGTAGAATGGTCGGAGATGCAAGGCATTAAGGGGTTCAGGCTCAGGTTTACCATTAAGCGAAGCTAAACGATAAGTACTTGATCCATAAGTGTGAGTGATAATGTAAGGCCCAATCCAATTAGGAGCAAATTTTCCACGTTTGCTCTTTTCTAGTTTGGTTACATGTTGATTCTCTTTGAGGAAAAGATCACCAATTTTAAAGGTATGCTCATGAATTCACTTATCATAAGCACGCTTGATGCGCTTTTGATAAATTTGAAGGTGTTTAAGAGTGGTAAGATGACACTCATCAAGAGTGGTAAGACGATGCTCGTCAAGAAGCTCCAATTGGGCTAACCGCTCTTGGCGGAAGTCATCATTGGTGAGAATATGCTGGAGAGATATTCTGAGGGAAGGGATTTGTATTTCGAGAGGCAAGACAGCCTCGGTACCATACACCAGAGAGAATGGTGTGGCATTAGTGGAAGTACGAATGCTGGTACGATAAGCCCAAAGGGCAAAGGGGATGTGATCATGCCAATTTTTCCCAGAATCGTTAACGAATTTCATGAGAATTTTGGTTAAGGTTTTGTTAGAAGATTCGGCTTGACCATTTTCTTGTGGATAGTAGGGTGATGAGAAGCTAAGTTTGATACCAAAGTTGTCACAAAGGGCTCGTAACAACTTATTTTTGAAAGATTTGCCATTATCGGTTATCAAGCGATGAGGAACACCGAAATGGCAAATAATGTGATGATTGATGAATTCAACAATTTTCTCCTTTTTGGTTGAAATGAGTGGAATGGCCTCCACCCATTTAGTGTAATATTCAGTTGCCATGATGATCCAACGGTGACGTTGCGAAGAAGGCGGATGAATCTCACCAATAAGGTCCAAACCCCATTGTGAGAAAGGCCAAAGATCTCGTGCGACCTGTAGCGGGTGGCTGGGAGTATGTTGAAGGTTGGCATGCTGTTGACACATAACACAACGCTTAACATATTCGCAATAGTATTTATTAAGAGTAGGCCAATAATTTCCTAGGTGAAGGATCCGCTTGGCCATGGCAAAGCCACTAAAGTTCCCACCACAAATTCCGTCATGGACTTGTTGGATGGTATGAGTGACTTCAGCGCTGGTTAGACATCGAAGGAGGATACCATCGAAGCCACATTTATAGAGGAGTCCCCCCATGATGACATAATGAGAAACACCTTTAAGAAAAGTGCGTTTTCCATTACTACTAAGGTCAGGTGGGAGAATAGAGGTGGCAAGGTAGTTGCGAAATTGGTGATACCAGGTATCCTGTGAGTCAGCAGATACATTATTTACCATACAAACATCCGGGACTAAGTAAGATGGGGCAAAGAGTTGTTGGACGAAAAATATGTCAGAGTCAGTTGGTGATGTAGGAATTTGTTAGGCCAAGCAAGCCATAGTATCCACAAATTTATTAGTTGAGAGTGGAACGACTTGGATATTATAATGGGTAAATAAGGTCAAAAGTGAATCTACGTAACGTTTGTACTTTTGAAGTTCCTCATTTTTACATTGGTAGATGCCAGTAACTTGATTTACTACTAATTGAGAGTCACCGAAAATGTTAATAGACTTCACACCTAAGTGTAACGCAACGTGGAGACCCAAAACAAGGGTCTCATATTCTACTGTATTGTTAGTGCAGGGGAAATTGAGCCTGAATGAAAGAGGCATAGGTTCACCTTCAAGAGGAATCAGAAAAATGCCTGCCCCTCTGCCACACTGGCATTTATATCCATCAAAGAAGAGGGTCATTGGATAAGACGCATCACTGAGCGAAAGAGATGTGATGAGTTCATCAGGGAAAGTAAAATTGGTAAATTGTTCCCCAGGTAAAGGGGCTACCGCGAGTTGGTCTGTGATAGTTTTTCCTTTGACTAATTTTTGGTGTACGAACTCAAGGTCAAGGTCGGCAAGGAGCATAAGCCATCGAGTGATGCGTTGGTTTAGATGAGGTTTGGCATACATATAATGTATGGGGTCAGTGTTGGTGATGACAAAAGTTTTGTGATTCAAGAGGTAATGTCGGAGTTTGGTGGCCACGAATGTTAGGGCTAGGCACAACTTTTCAACATGTGTATACCTAGTTTCGTAATCCACAAGAGTAAAAATTATGTAATAAACTACTTGTTCTCGATGCTCGGAGTCATGATGTGCGAGCATGGATCCTGACAAAGATGGTCGGTGGCGTAAAGGTAAAGGTAGAAAGGGCAATCGTCCTGAGGTGGGATAAGCACGGGTGTCTGCAAGAGATAAGCTTTAAGAGCCTCAAAGGCTTGGTCCCACTCCTCGCTCCATTGAAAGACAATGTCCTTTTTAAGGAGATGATGGAAAGGTTGACATCGATCCAAGAGTTGTGAGATGAAATGCCAGATAGATTGAAGTTTGCCCTGCAAACTACACAATTGTTTTAGGTTAGTGGGTGGGGGCATTTCTAAGATAGCTTTGACTTTAGCTGGGTCGACCTCAATGCTACACAGAGAGATGATAAAGTCAAGGAGTTTTCCCAAAAGGACGCCAAAGACACATTTCTTTGGTTGAAGACGAACACAGTATTGTAACAGGCGATCGAAAATAATGGTTAAAACATCGAGATGTTCACTGCGATGTTTGGATTTTCCAAGAAGATCATCGACATAATCTTCGAGGATAGTGTGCATAATGTCATGAAAAATGTAAGTCATAGCCCGTTGATAAGTTGCACCAGCATTCTTAAGGCCAAACAACATGACACGATAGTAGAAGGTCCCCTAGGGGGTAATGAAGGTAGTTTTATGTTGATCGGCCGGGGCTACTAAAATTTGATTGTATCCTAAGAAACCATCCATGAGAGAAAGCATCTCATGGCCATGAATGAGATCAACAAGTTGATCAATGCTAGGTAGGGGGAGTCATCCTTTCGGTAAGTGAGGTTAAGATTTCAGAAATCATACATATCTGAAGTCCCCCCATCGCTTTAGTGACAGGTACGACATTAGAAATCCATTGCGGATAGTCAATAGGTAAGATGAAGGAAATAGAAAGGAGTCATTGAAGCTCTTTTTTAACCAAGAGGGGAATGCGTGGATGCATTTTTCTCATTTTATGTTTAACTAGTTTGGAGTTTGGTTTCGAGTGATGTTATGGACAACAATGTCAGGATCGATTCCTGGCATGTCAACGTAGGATCAAGAGAAAGCTTGATTGTGGGCACAGGGGAAGGTAGTGAAGGCGGCTTGTTCTGATGTGTCGAGAGATTTTCTGATCTTTACAATGTGAGGATTGTCCTCCATGTGGATGTTGATTTCTATAGTCGACTCATTCAACATGGTTTGGGTTTTAGATGGTAAGGTGCGTTGAATATAAGAGTCATCCGCACCAAGGTAGGTAAGGATGGAGTCATCATCCTAGCACTCCACAACATTAATCGAAGGTGAGTCTTCTTTGATCATGTTTGGATATAAAAGGGGGAGAGAATATGGGTCTTCACCATCATGTTGATAAGTGAGAGGACCTAGGAAGATAGCATTCACGAAAAAAAAAAAAGTTAGGAGGGATAGATTCTGGGTCTATCGACTCCGTGGGTGAAGATGGAAAAATGGGCGATGATGGTTCGGAAGGGGTGACTTCGTCATCTTCTTGGATATAATTGACATGAGGTTTCTTTAGTGTAGGTGGTTTAGAAAATCCAAGACCACTATGATCTTTGTGTTTGCGTGTAGTCATGGGAATAATCGTATGTCGTCCTTGTTCATAAAGACCGAAACCAAAACCTTTCCAAGCACAACGCGTCAGGAAGGTGAGGGCGAAACGACGGTTGGTTAGATATTGAAAATCTGATTGGAAGGGAACCACACCAAGGGGAGGTTCGGGGTGACAGAGGATGCATCGACACCCCCATACATTAGGTTGGTGCGGCAATTAGGTGGTCCGTAGGAGATCACCTCCCCCACATGATGGTCGTAGGTAGGATGCGCATGTAACTATCCATACTCCTGTGGGGTATGGAAGGTGCTAATGTTGTATAGGCGGTACTCCCCCAACATAAGGCATTGAAAAAAATCTACCAAGGGATTTGAGGTTGGGATGTTGTCCGCGGGGAAGGAAGTGGTATTCGCGTCGGTGGTTTCATTGGTCGAAGGTGTGGGTGCGGCTAAGGTGGATGGTTGAGGTGTGGTTGAAGTAGATGGTTGGGTTGGATCAATGGGTGTCTTGACTGGTACAAGCACATCATTAGGGTGGTATAACATATTACAGGTTTTGAAGGGGGAAGCATCAGCTGTGATGGTGTATGACTTCCCCTCATACTCGAATTTTATGCATCTATGTAAGGTGGAGGGAACACATCCCATAGCCCGGATCCAAGGGTGGCCTAACAACATGTTGTATTAGAACTCTCCCTCAAGGACATAGAAGAGTTCGGGTAAGGTACGTGGCCCTACATGAATGTTAAGGATTACGGTGCCTAGGGTAGAAGTAATAGCATCGTTGAATGAACATAACATGGTGGGGTTGGCACACATACAACTAGGAGGGATATTCATCATTGGAAGGATTTGGAAGAGATGATGTTTAGGCTAGCACCCCTGTCGATCATGACACGACGTACCCGGATGTCCCAGACGTAAGCCGAGATGAAAAGAGTGGGGTCAGGATCTTCTGCACCAAAGATGACAATTTCTTCTTTGGAAAAACTGACAGCAGTGGCTTGCTATACAGGGACAGAAGTGGTTGTGGAGGTAGGTTGTTTGGTGAGAGAAGCGACGTGGTTGGGTGTTAAAATGGAGGCGATGGGCAAGGTTTTGTTAGGTAGGACCTCTATCCCTTGAAGGATCTCAATTAGAGCTTGTCGATGCGATTCAGATGTTTGAATGAGATCATAGAGTGTCATTTTTACAGGAGATTGGTGAAGTTGTTTGATCATAGTGCAATGGGCAACTCCATCAGAGTCTGGATAGGCAGCTCCACGAATAACCACTTTAGGTGGTGGTGTAATCGGGATGGCGGAAGAAGAAAGAGAGGCCATAGGTGTGCTTTCTTTAGCTTTTCCATTGTTTTTCTGACCTCGAGTAGCAATGCTAATCATGTTGATCTCATGAATGTGAGATGAGGAAGATGACAGGGATAAGTCATTGTTCTCGAGAGGTGGGGTGGAAATGATGATAGATTTTGGTGAGGCAGGGATAGGTGGTATAGGAGAAGGGATCAAAGCTAAGAGATTTTCCCTCCGTAAGTTGTCCTTCTAAGATTTTCTATTTGAGATAGGCAACTGGCGAAGGATGGCTTTCAAAGCGTTGCATCCTTCTACATTGTGTCCTGGTGAGCGGTGGTAGGCACAGATTTTAGATTCATCATAACCTATAGGTCGAGGTTTAGATGGATCATAGGGTCTGAGTGGGGGTAGGGAAATGGTCGCATCCCCTACCAGCATACCAAGGATCTTGGCGTAAGATCCTTTGAGCGGGTCAAATGAAGATGAGGCTATTGATTGAGTGGGTGAGATTATTGATTGTTTTGGTAATGGTTGGGTACGAGTGGTTTGTACGGGTGGTGGTTTAGGCAAGGGATTTTGATGATTGGGTTTAACTAGGCATGGCTTCTTTTGCGTAGAAGTCATGTTTAGCTGGTTAGATGATGAGGCCACAGATGATGTGGTGGCAGGAAATAACCACGGGGAAAGAGGAGTGGAAGCAAACAATTCCTTCGATGATCGAGTTTGCTTAGGGTTGGTAGGTAGGCAAGATAGTTGGGGCAACAGTGTTGAGATGCCTATGGATTTCTGTATGGGTGCAGAAGGTGTTTGTCGTGTTAAAGAAGACGTGGGAGGCATGGTGTATTGAGGCAAGGTGGAGGGGTGAGGCCCCAATATAGAAGGTAGGTGTGACGGCGAGGGTTGAAGCCATGCCTACTGTAGTGGTGTGATTGGGGGTGAGGGTTTTAGTTGTGGCGGAGGCATAGATTGGACTTGAGGAGATTGGGTCTGTCTCCTAGGTGGATTAACGGATTTATTTTCGATAAGTCTAACCGTTTAGGTGGGTGCGTCAGGCTGGGTATTGGTGAAGTCCCAAGTGTAGGGGAAGGTTTGGCTAGGTTGATAGAGGTGGATGAGGTATTTGGTAGAGATGAGGGGGTGGAGGTGAGGACATAGGCATTTTGAACTTTTGTAAAAACTTTGGGTATATGGTAGAGGTGTCTGGATTAGTCATCTGCATTTGAGTAGAGCATGGTGTACTCAAACGTTCCCATAAGAGTCATCTATCTTATGGGGATGACAATCTTCACATATGGATGGGAATTTTGGTATAGAAGAGAAGTGGGCTGTGATTCCAGTCCACTGGGGGTGTGATATAGGGGTGAATGAGGTGTTGTATCAATGGGTGTTAAGAGGTCAACCGGTCACTGGAAAGATTTAGGTGATGAAGAACTGATAGGGAGGAGGGCATGTTCTAGAGGATCCGTCATGGTTAAGGAATTTGGTGATGTAGGCTCGAGGGGTTTCTCTTCTAAGGATGACAGAAAAAGTGGTGATCCTTCTTCTTTTGTAGCAAGTGTGGTGGAAGGAGATGTTTGGGAAATAGATAAGTTGGATAACATCCGCTCACAGTCTTGCAGGGATGTGGTGTAAGAAGGCTCTTCTGTGAGAAGAGAACTCAGGCGGTTGATTCCTTTATGGGTAAAGGAATAGCAGGGCTTTCCTCTTTTCCTGATGAAGGAGAAGGGGGCAAGGACTCCTACATCGGTGAAGAGGCTTGATTTAGAATTTACTCAATGGAAGCCCTTGATTGGGAGTTGAAAACCACATGGATCTCATGCATACTCTTCTCCTTGGCTAAGGTTTCTTGGTTTGTTATTCTGTTAGAGGAATGGTTTGGAAATGGTTTGTTGTAGATTTTTAAATTTTGATTAGTAGGTGCATTAGGATTATCGAGGGTTATATCCCCTGCATCAACCATTTCCTGCACTATGTTTTTTAGCATCTTGCAGTTTTCGTGGCTGTGTCCCTTCACGCGATGGAAGTTATAGAAGTCATTTTCTTTATACCAAGAAGGTATAGCACGGGTGGAATCAAACCTGGAGTGAGGTTTAACAGGAGGCAAGGTGATAGCTCCTGCTTTAAGCAATTTGTCCAAGATCACATCATAAGTTTCTCCCAAGGGAGTGTATTTGATGGGCTTGGCTTTATACTTATAGGTGAATTTTGGTTGGGTATTAGATGGTGCTTGAGATTTGACCATCACCGCATGTACATCTCCTCTTGATTTCGAAGCAGATGATGCATGAGAGTTGGTGATGTTGGGTTTGTTGGTGGAGTCTTGGGTTCGGACATTTGAGTTTTTGTTGCACAACTTCAATTTCTCCTCCTCTAAGGCTCGAATCTCTAGTTTTCGAGCCATAGTAAAGGCCTCATCAAAGGTGTGGAAAGTTTGAATTTGGAGGGTGGGAGAAATGTGTTTAGACAGGCCCGTGTAAAGAGTTCGATGAGCTCACTTGAGGTAAGGCATAAGTAAGTTGGTTAATGAGGCCCCGCCATTATCCAACTAAATCTGCGATAGACTCGTCTTCAAATTGTCGGATGGCATAAAGATCGATAATGGATACTTTCTTGCAATATTGATGGAGAAATGCTCCAAGAAAGATTGGGCTAATTGGTTAAAGGAGAAGATTGAGGCTGGGCTAAAGCACTTTGTACCACTCTAAGGTAAGTCCCGATAAGGACATGGGGAAGGTATGGAGTAGTAAGACATCGTTATGAGCAATCGATATAAGAGGCATGTCTAAACAATCACAAGTGTTGTTGAGGGTCCTCCTTACTACTAAAGTGAGTAAATTTTTGTAATTCCCATTGAGGAGGATATGTATGCAGGGGGACAGAAGGATGAATAGGCTCCCGACAAACTTGCTTGTATGTTAGGGTGTTACGGCTTCCTGAGACATAAGCCTCAAGATTTTACATTTTGTCCATCATCTGTTTGATTAAGTCATTGGTTGGGTTAGATGATGGTGCTTTGTCATCGTAAACGGAGGAGGATTGGGCCAAGAGTCGCTACTAGACAATGGTGGGGTTAAATGTTGATAAGGTATCGATGATGAATGTGTTGGGGCGGCCTGAATAAGGATGTCCTATATAAGATGTTGAGGCCACCGGATGAGTTTGTGGAAATGAAAAGGTGGGCGGAGCCTGAGAGGGAAAGCTCATGTGGATAGGTGGTAGAGAACAAGTTATGAAAGAGGCAATCTGCGAGAGAGATGAGGTAGGGGTAGTGGATGGTAGTGATATGTGGGGCCCCAGATTAACCAAAGGAAGGCCAATTGGTGCAGTATGAACCACCGAAGCCGTTGAGCTGGGAGACGGGGCTAAGGATGAAGACAGTGAGGCGGAGTTATTAGGTGGGGAAGGAGCTAAGTGAGTGGCTATACTAATAGGCATACCAAAGAGGAGCTGACCATCGGGTGTACGGTCAGGGGTATGAGACAAATAATACTATACGGCACCAAGATTAGCATCCAAAAATTTAGCAAAATCCGGATCTCCTACAAAGATCTTGGGAAAAGCATTGGTGTCCATAGGATTCCCCATAGGATGTGAAGGGGGTGACTCAGGCAAAGACACAGAACAAGCATGTGAAACCATGGCTGTGGCTTGTTTCCGGGTGATAACAACCATAGATGAGGATACAACAGGGAATTAGTCAATCAGAATATAAACCGCAACAAAATGTTGGAATTGGTAGGTTCTTTGGTTTGTCAGAATCGTGAAACATAGTAATCGATATCGGCAGTAACCGATGTCTCGCTCAGTGTAACCGATGTTAGTAGAGGACCGGTGTCGGTCACTGTGAAGGAAAAGAGAGAATGTAAGAGGCTACTAGTTTGGGGATAACAAGGCTTAGTATACCCACCAAACTGTCTGAAGTGATCACTAAGACAGGGTATAACAGAGAAACAAAACTGAAAGAAAAATAAAGTAAGATACACAAGCAAATCAAGAGACTAACCCTAGGATTAGTTTTAATCACTTTGGGCTTATGCCTTAGATGCAAGATGATGTCAATCCTAAACAAAAGACCTAAGGGAGATGTCAAGTTTGTTTTGGCTTGTAAGGCTACCTCAATCGGGCGGAGGAATACCGCGGAAAGGGGGATGTTTGAGATGTTGTGTAGATTATGATGTGATTTGGTATGTGTTGTGTAGTGAGAGTAAGATTAATTTCTCGTCAATACCGTGGATATCACCCCCATGTGTACGACCTGTTACTTAATCTATGTTCACTAGAATGAAAAACAACAAGCAAGAATGTGATGCACATGTTTTAAACCCAAATCAAAAATGATATTCGATGAAGCAAAGAACGAGAAGAGGTTAAGAAGATGACTTTCACAAATGCAACGATGAGAAAGAAAGACAAGTTCTTTTACCAAAATAAAAAAATATTTTGTGAATATTTAGAAGAAAGAAACAACAAGTGTGCTCCCTATATGAAAATGAGCAAGAAAGAAAGAAACCCAAGAAGGGTCCCATTGGGCGTGCCATAATGTTTTGCACAGAATTTTGTTCTAGAATAGAATTAATTCTATCCTTTCATTCTCTTGAGAAACAGATAGGGGTTAGGGTTAGGAGGAATACCTGTTGAGTGTTGGGAAGGTGTGCGTGTACTGTAGAGAGATCAGACCGATTGTGAAGAGCTCCTTTTTGTCTGGGAAGGACTACCTGTAAATAAGAATGCAAGACCACCAGATTTTAGTTAGACAATAAGTAAGGGAACTGCCTTGGGCCCAGGAAATATTAGACTTCCTTTCGAAGGTGGTAAGTTCCCTTTTAATACAAATTGATGAAAATGATAATAAAGAAGCTATTGCAAACTCATGATTTAGGTATCTCGTTACTAAAAGCAATAGAGACTAAACTACCAATAATAGAATGTCATGCTGTTTGTTTGGTCACTGGTTATTGATATTTTCAGATCAAGTTACAGGGATAGACTAGGCTGGACATGAGATTGTTTTGAGGTGAATAGGTGAAAGGTTGGTTTTGGTATAAGTCACAGTGACCGATGCCGGTCACTGGATAACCGATCGCGGTTATAAAACCGGTACCAGTAGGGAATAACCGATATCGGTAGGGGCAGTGATTTAGGGATTTTTAAATGGAGGTTGGTGTAAGGTGGTTATGAGGTTTGGAAGGTTAGTAGATGGTTGAGGGAGTAGTAAGGTGATAGAGAAGACTCGAGAGTGGGAGAGTCGTCTTTGGGGCAATATAGAGATGGATGACTGAAGGGTAGGTGCAGGTTGTTTCCGGGTAGTAGATCCAAGAGTGAGCTTATAATCCCTATGAATTAAAAGTTCACAAAGTAGTGTCTAGAAGCATACAAGGTGATAAAAGAGACTACTTACTAGTTTCTGATGTGGATGCAGGTCCAAAGAATGCAGTGGCAAAGGCAAGGCTCAGTTGGGATGATCCAAAGAATCGAAGTGATCTGATGAAGCTATCCTCCGACTCTCCCAATGTTTGGATGAGTGTGACAATGCTCTAGTTGCTCAGTTACAGTCTTGGGCTCGATACTCCTCTTTGCAAACTCTTCTCTCTCCTTCACTTGTCTCTCTCTTGCAAATGAATTCGGGATCCCTTCATTTTGGTTGGGGGAGGTCATTTACAGGGAACCGATGGCGGTTACGTAACCGACGCCGGTCGAGTAGGGACCGATGTTGGTTAGGTCAAAGTTGGCTATTTTTAGTAAAATAGCCAACTTTCCCTCCTTTTCTCCCGAGGGATCAGTTGTGGGCTTGGTCAAGTCATTATTAGGTTCGTTTTGATGCGGGTGAGGGGTGATGAGTCATGGGTGTGGGTCTGGACCAAGTCATAGGTCTTAATTAGGTTAGTTTAGGGTTAGGGCTAGGTCATAGTGAGGTGGCGAGGTGAGGTGGCAGGGTTGGAGATGTGGATTTATTAATTATAAGGTAATTAATAAATAATTAAGTGTAAGGTTTAGGTGGTGAGGTAGGGTTAGGTTGCGGGACGAGATACGGGGTATAGGGCGTCGTAAGACCCAAATTTGGTGTCTACAACATTATCTAAATTATTTGGTTCAGCTCTCCACATTATGAAACTAACTTAAAGAAGTGTTGTGTTGATAAAAATTGACTAAGTATTTAGAGAGCACATGGAGAGTTGAGGCACACAAGTGGGGTGTAGAAGCACACACATGTGTTAGTTGGAGTAGAGTGCACCCAAAAGATAAAATCCTAGGACTTATCTTATTTTGCATGTTATAGGCTAAAAATAGGAAAAGTGGTTGGAGTGTAGCCCAAGTAAAGATAAAAATAGGAAGACTTTGCAGCTAAAAATGTAGTGCCCACTTTTAACGGATACAATTAGAACAAGAAAATACCAGGGTAATTTTTTTTTGACTTACATTGCTCACTACACACAACATAGCAAGGGCTCCAAGAACAAAATCTCGACTCACATACAAAGAATTATATAAGTCATCGACTCACATAGACACATGAAAAAAACATAGGCATGTCGATGCCTCACTTTTCCCAATGAATGAATACCGACAATGCCACAACCACAAGAGGAAGACTCTAGGATAGGCAAACCCACAACTCATCTTTTCTTTAATTGTATTTTAGTTAAGATTAACACTCCAAGAACATTATTGTGCAAGGATAACTTTCTCCTTTTTCCATCTACAGAAACTTTAAGTTCATTCCACATTTAATTTGCAGTTCGACCATTTTAAGTTGGCTTCTTATTCTTTACAAAATTTTCCATAACTTGCATACTTATTTGGCATAATTTGAATGCATATAAAATACTTAATTATCTTGTTCTTATGTTAAGAATCTTCTTCTTGAACATATATTCAATGTCTACCTTTTTACTCTTACAACTCAAGTGAATGTGACTTGGTGTCCATATAGTGATATTAGGATTTAACGGAGATTTAAATACAAGATATATTTTTACCACAAACATTCCTCGATCACGGTATAGTTATTTCCCTACCATAGTTATTCTAATTCAATGACTTGTGGAATTCCATTTTGATTTATATATGTATTTTGTTTTGTCAAAGGTTGATTCACACCAAAGAAATTCATATTCTTTGAAATAATAGAATATATTTGATTGAGATATAAGGTCTCCAAGAGTGGCATTATTCGAACCTCAAATCTTGTTTTTACTCTTATATGCTTTATTTTCTACGTCACATTATGGTCTTATTATTAGCATTGTCTTGTAAAAGGAGTTACGAAGTGTTTGTCTAACCTCTTGAAGACATAAATGATTAGGAGACTTGAAGCTACACACAAACCCTAAGTTAACATCCAAAACAACTGAGGTTTAGATTAATTTCCAACTTCACCTAAGGGTCTACCCCTCAACTATATAAGAGTTTTAAGCGAGAGGACAAATTTATGCTAAACCACCTTCTAGAAGGGACCAAGGTGTTATGTTGAGAGAAACCAAGGTAACCCATTTGGCTGAGCGGAGCTAAGGGGTTCATTAACAAGAGTTTAAGACCTAGAACAACTAAGTCACAACCTCCATCCATGTCGTCTGGATCCAACAGGTTTTCACTCAATGAAGAACTTTAATTTTAAATCTATCTTCGGAAAACAAGGTAATCCACTAGGATACGAAGGAAGAGTTAGCTCTACTTACTCTAAATGAAGTTTGACTATGTCGCTCCTATCAGACGGGTTTATGACTATGTCACTAAACATACTAACTAAGACGATAAACCCATTCTTGGGCTCTGATTTACTCAACTAGGAGGTTCCATTGAGTGCAGAGTTTAATTTCATTCTATGGTTTTCAATGTCTTCTAGGGTAAAGAGTATCACACATGAAAAAAGAGTTATGCTCCGATATTGAACAGGGGTAGAGTGTTTTCGATTAAATCTCTTTATTACATTTACAAAGTATGAATGCACAAGATGACTCATTAATCATTTATTGAACACTAAATATGCACTACAAGATATTACTTCAAATTCATTTACCTTATATAAATATCAAACCCTTTTACCATGTGTACTATGAATCAAAATTGAACCTAAGATTAAATGCACATTTCCTAGATGTCCTTGAAACCAACATCTCATACATATCAAAAAATTATCAAATATAACAGTCTGTAACATGAGACAACATTATACATTTATTCATTTAACAATGAACTATATAAATTACAAAGATAAATAAATGAATTACACATCGCCTTTTCGTCATCATTCTTTCATCCTGTAAAACCACATGAGCATGATATCAATGATAATTCGCTGGCATGGCATCCACCTTAATCAATCATAATTATCATTTTTCAGTTTCCCATTTACATATGATAATAATTACAATTTGCAATCGAAATAAAAGGTTTAGAGACATGTATTCATTACATTTCATTTTACTTCATTTTGTAACCCAGGAGAGAGAAAAAGAAGGGAAGAGAGAGAAAACACCATTTTGTCAAAAGTTCTATTTCACAGAACAAGTTACACTATAGATTTTTAAACAGTTATTTACATGTGTCAAAATAATCTACGGTGGTTTGGCAACCCGACGAGGGTCCCACAGCTTTCTATTTTTACATTTTCTTACTAGCTACAAAATTGTTCAAAATGGGCTCGGAGGCTAAGAAACCGCTTCCAAAAGTTGTCTTTTGATGAGAACACCCACCACGATTAAATTCATACGTGTCCACCTATATACCAGGAGTTCATAGCAACTGAAGGAAATAGGAACTAGCGAACGGTTTAGTGTGGCGACTAGTTTTCCGGGGCTACTGGTCGTAGTTGACCCAGTTGCAAATGAACAAAAGTTAGCTCGAGGGCTCATAAACCCACACCCAAAATTTACGTTTGATGGATCAACACGCAACAAGAAACTTCCTTCAAATTTACCTATATAAGGATAGTTCAACAGAGTCGACAAAACTCGAATCGGAAAACAATCTTCAAACATCCACTTAGTTAGTTATATGGGCTCACATAGGGATTAATTATATTGGGTAATGGGTCGAACTACATTGGGATTAGGTGTTACCCATCCTATTTAAAGGATGTGAGTATCATTATGAGTAGGTAATGTATGTATGAGTTGATTCTTCTACTTGGTAGAGGTATATTGGAGGTGTCCCCCTCGAAGTGGATTCCCATCTTCGGAGATTATTGAGTTACTCCTTCCTTAAGGAGCATTGTATGGTGTTACCCTACCGTAAGGGTATTATTCTGCATATTTGGGCATCTTGGCCCACCCATATCTCTTGTGTTGTGTTATCTTCTACAATTTATTGATTTATGATATGCAAGGTTCTTATCAAGTGGTATCAGAGCAGTGATCCGAGCAATTTGTGGGATGAAACCCTAATGTTGGTGATTCGTCTATATCTTGAGATCGACTTGGAATTTTTTAGATTATTTTTTTGGGGAGTGGATACATAGTTCAAGTGATCTTCCCTCCAAATTTCAGATTTTTGGAACTGGTTTGAAAACTTTGTGTCCGTTTTAGTGTTGAAACCCTAATTCTACGGTTTCATCTATATCTTCTGAATAATGACGAATTAGGAAACAATTTTTTTTGGGTTGATGGTAATATATTCAAAGGTGATACCATTGAAATTTCAGAATTTTTGGATCTATTTTGTTAGAGTTATTTCATTTTTATTTTTTTCACTATTTTGCTCCACAAGCCGCAATTTGAGGAATTTTTCTTAATTTCTTACATTTTCGGAAACCTCTCAAAAATTAAATTGGGGTTTGTGTTCTGTGATTTCTGATTTTTGGCTGAACTTTAGCTGAAAGGGTTAGAAAAAGTTTTGATCAAAAGGGTCTATTCCTAAAACCCTAGTTTTGTGGATCATGGGGATGGTAGCTTTTTTTGGAGATGGCAGGATTGATGCTAGAGAATGGTGGAACAAATTTAGGGTTAAATTCTCTAAACCATCAGATATTTGGTTATTCAAGTTGTGGATTAGTGGCCCTGCACATATTTAGTTTTCTGAGTTAGAAAAGGAAAAGTCTAATTGGTCTTTGGAGGAACTGGAACAAGTTTTCATGACAAGATGGGCAACAAAAGAAGAAGAAGACGAAGAAAAAGAAGAAGAAGAAGAAGAAGAAGAAGAAGAAGAAGTAGAATCAAGCAACATCAAGAATAAGAAGAAGAAGAAGATGTTGATGATGAAGCTGCTGCATAGGATAATACATCTCCAAGGAAGGAAGCTTTAATATTTCAGTTTGAAGGGTGCATTCAAAGAAAAAAGGTAATTGTTTCCATAAACCCTAAGAGCCAATATAGCTTCATCAATATGAATGTAGCTCACAATCTATATATGCAAACAAAACATATCAAGGAATCTCAAATGGATGGTAAAAAAATTCAAGTTTTTGAAGATTTAAAGCTTTCTATGGATAAATATGTTTTACATTCATATTTTTATGCTTTAGATATGGATGGTATGGATATTGTTCTTGATACCCTTGGTTAGAGACATTGGGAACAATTAATATTAATGTGCAAAAGAAATTCACGAAATTATGGTACAAGCGAAAGAAAATTACATTGCAAGATATCACACTTAGCAAGGAAAAAAATAAATTAGATCATGAAGATGAATTTGAAGATGGTGAATAAGGGAATAAGGATGAATCGAAGGAGAGGATGATGAAAAAGAAAAAATAATTTCTCTACTCAAGAGAAAAAGAAATAACAAACAAGTTTGAAGAGGAAAAGAAAGTAGAGGAAAAGGTTGATAAGGTTGCACATACTAAGGTTACACCATATAGACACCCATATCATCATGAGAGGAAAACATCATGGAGACATGCTCGGACACATGAGGTCAGCAATCTATATGGATATACAGGGAATTGGAGGAGTAATAATTTTAGCTATACATGGAATCAATGGAACAATAATTGTATGACATGGAATCATAGGAATAATCATTATGGATATGCATGGATGCCAAGGAGGAACACATATGGACCAGGATGGAATCAGACAAGCACAATGGAATATGGAATCAGGTTTGGAGCAACATCACCCACTAGGATTTCATATGGGTGGTTGGATGATCAAGCTTGGTGACAAGTGTGCAATAATTTAAAGCACACTCATTATATAACTTCTTCTTATGTTTCGGGGATGAAACATGTCAAAAAGGGAGGCAATGCTATGTACCTAGGGATATAATATTATAATGTATATGGGTTGATGGAGATGCCGACATGTGGCACACATCCCCTTAGTTAGTTATATGGGCTCACATAGGGATTAATTATATTGGGTAATGGGTTGGCCTACATTGGGATTAGGTGTTACCCATCCTATTTAAAGGATGTGAGTATCATTATGAGAAGGTAATGCATGTATGAGTTGATTCTTTTACTTGGTAGAGGTATATTGGAGGTGTCCCCTCAAGTGGATTCCCATCTTGGGAGATTGTGGAGTTACTCCTTCCTTAAGGAGCATTGTATGGTGTTACCCTACCTTAAGAGTATTATTATGCACATTTGGGCATCTTGGCCCACCCATATCTCTTGTGTTGTGTTATCTTCCACAATTTATTGATTTATGATATGTAAGGTTCTTATCAATGAACGCGTAACATGAAACTTCCTACAAATTTCCCTATATAAGGAGAGTTCAACAGAGTCGACGAAACTCAGAACTGGAAAACAATCTTCAAATAGCAACAAGTTTTTGAAGCCACCGGTCCTAATTTGTCCAGTTTGACCTTGTCAAACTACGACCAGAGGCCTACAAAATGCCATTGTCAAACTATCTAGAAAAGTGTTTTTCCCTAAATTGAAATTTCCATGCAATTTTCTAGTAAGAACACTAGAGGTTTACGAAAATAGATAATAATTTCTCTATCCAGGTTTCAAATGGCGGTTCAAAACAAAAGCCAACTTTATAGTTTTAACAACTTTCTACTATTGTAAAATAGTGTAACAGGCTCCTATAAGAGCGTCAAAAAGATCACATATGTTCGTTCGGGGTCGATCCAAAGGTCAAGGTGACTCCTCGCATACCAAGGTACACGAATGAAGCTTAACATCTCATTTTCAGGGTTACGAAGGGTACTTAA
Organism: Taxus wallichiana var. yunnanensis; assembly: GCA_018340775.1. Classification (NCBI taxonomy): domain Eukaryota; kingdom Viridiplantae; phylum Streptophyta; class Pinopsida; order Cupressales; family Taxaceae; genus Taxus; species Taxus wallichiana. The sequence continues at coordinate 64,869,738 of CM031239.1, read as the reverse complement.
TGAGTCTCTGAAAAATGCAAAAATTAACTTTTTAAAACAGGGAGATGGTCAACATTATTACAGGAAGTCAGTTCCGTCTAGTCGATAAAACAATATTGTAGCGATCTAGTTGGGTAAGAAGTTTTCTAAATCACCTCAGAATGAGGGTGGAGGTTCATGGTTTAATGCAAAAGAGTTATTTTGATTTCGTGAGTTATGACACGACATTTCATTATTTTGCAACAAGTTGATATAAACAATTAACTATATTATAATCCTAATATTTTAAAATTCTATTAAGTTGCAAATGAGAACTAAAGCATGAGAATTATGAGAGGTAAGGGGAGATGAACCATGCCTGGAAGGAACGGAGTCAGTCAAACCCGTAGGCTTTGGTTCAACATCTCACTTGGGCACTTCATCAACCAGTTCACGAGCCTTGATCTAACCTCCACAATGTCACACAAACTTCCCAATCACTTGAAGTTTTTCCAATAGAATAAGTTTCCCATTATGTTCTGACAATTTTCTAGGGCCTGCACAAGGCTCCATTCTTGCACACGGGCTGAGAGAATGTTGGCAACAGACAGGAGGCTCTACACCTGCGAGTGTAGTTGCTTGAAAGTTTCTAAAGCCTTTTGAATAGATCCATTATGTGCATATCCTGCAATCATGGCATTCCATGAGACAACATTTCTTTGAGGCATTCTATCAAATAGTTCATGCGCCTTCTCTATTATCATTTGCATCAATTTGTATTAAAAGGGAACTGACCACCTTCGAAAGGAAGTCTAATATTTCCTGGGCCCAAGGCAGTTCTCTCAAACAATACACGTGCTTTGTCTATTCTTTGAGCTATTCTCTCAAACAATACACGTGCTTTGTCTATTCTTTTGCATTTTACATACATGTCTACCAGTAGTTGTAACTACAACATCTAACAAAATTCCTCTCCATTATGCTTTGATGGATATCATACCCTGCTCCAAAGCTTCCATTTTGGCACAGACTGGATGTATGCTGGCAAATGTAAACTGATCAGGTTGGAGACCTATTTGTTGCATGGCTAAAATAGTGTGACTGACTTATGAGGGACCCACGTCTTTCCACGCACAACAGTAACCTTACTCTATGAGAAGTTGTCTCATTCTTTCATTTGGTCAAACACTGTAGTAGCGTCCACCAAAGCATTTGCAACTACAACATCTAACAAAAATCCCTCTATCTTTTATGCTTTGATAAGTCCACGCAGGTCTGAGGGCTCATTTTTTGACACACGTTGGGAGAATGCTGGCACAGTCACGTAGAAACCATGGCACTCCACGAGATGACATCTGGCTAGGCATTTCTTGCAGAACCATAAAGTGCCCTCCCACACAATGTTTTGAGGTATTGATCAAAAAAAGTTCACAAAGGGCGGTGCATATGCTTCCACATAGGTTCTAGAGCTCCCCTCACGCATTCTTCAAAGAATCGATTGGTGCACGTAACTAGTTCGAGTTTCCCCTCTTCCTCCATAGTGGTGACTGCTCTCCCTCTCTCCATTCAACAAAACCAAAGGATGAAAACAAACATAACCAATGGAACCCGAGCCCCCTTTTTCCCTAAACCGCCCAAATTCACGAGCTTTTTTAAAATTTTAAATCTTTTATTTTATTTATTTATTTTTTTGTTTGTTTTAACTAAAGAACATAAAAACCCTAAACAAAGTAAATAAATAAATAAAATATAGCTTAAAGTTAATCCATTACAATAGCGATAAAATTTCGACACAAAAGCAAATGATCGTAAATCGACAATATAAATTATAATATTATTATAAACATTATTTTTATGATTTTACACTAAAATAAGGATAATATTTATTAACACATTAATGGTGATGACCAGTGCAAACTCGAAGAAGTGAGAAATAGATTTTTCTTTTAATTAGATAATCGTCCATGTGCTACCAGTCCACCGTTTGGGGTGCCGACAATGACCCGAAAAGGCAAGAAGGAGAGGGAGGGTGCAAAATCTTCACTATGACAAGGACAAAGTAAAAATGGTCAACAAGAGCATGCACACAACCCTCCCATGCTTAGCAACAGTTCGTCACGTAAAAACGGGGAACATCAAACGGGCATTATAAAAAGAGTTATTTTGGGATCAAAGTGGAGATCAAAGTTCATGAGTAGAAGTTGCTAATAATATTATTAAAGTAGAGTTTATTTATACTTTAATATATTATTAGTCTCTTTATAAAAGCATGTAGCTACTAGTGCATGGCTATATTGAGCATGTAGTCTATTTTGTGATGCATGAGCGGTGAAGGGAAATTCCCCACCCCTATATATATTAGTTTATCTACATAGTTTTGATGACCATGTATTAGACACCATATGATGTAAGAAGGTTATGTCATTCGATGTTATGCGTGCGTGACTTCATGGTGATTATTGTTATGTACTCAACTTCGTGATGTAATCTTTATGTTATGAATGGATAATTATGGATGGATTCTAGTAATTGATATATCTAAGTATGGTGACCACATAGTGTAATTGATCCTAGTAATGGTCTGATCTGTTATGTTTCTTTATTACATGTGTTTCTTTGTGATGTTTGTAATGATCTACATCTGATTGTATGCCTTAATAATGGTAATCATGAACATGCATGCTAACATCTTGATAAGCCAATGACAAAGGAGGGACTTGGTAGCTTCGCGCACTTTGGGTGAGTGTTCATATCTATCTAGATGAAGTGCTAATGCACCTAGGAAATTTGGTGAAAATAAAAGACTACATTTTGGTTTTTTTGTCAAGACCTCTTTTCAAGTTATTTTTAAAGATGTTTCTAGTAGATGGTGTATCGGTTGACTTTGGAGAGTATTGAAGGTTGGATAGATAACAGACAAGACACGTTTGTGTAGAGATATAACACTAGATCTGATTTCAATGCACACAGATGGGTGGAATATAATATGTATTATGTGCTCTATAAGAATTTCTTATACATATTTCCAAATAATTGTATGAGAGGCTATCAACATATGTAATAGGGAAGTGTTGGAGTTATCACTGAATATTTGGATGCGAGAAAGATTATCGAATATTGTTGATGATGATGTGGAGTGGACAAGAGATGTAGATCTTTAGTGGGCTGGAGTATTACGTAGTTATATTTTGGAGTATGTTATTTCCACGTATTTGTGTCGTGAAGAAGCTGAGTTCTAGTTCTTACGTGAACCCAAAGGATCTTACTCTTGCACTATACCTTTATTGATCAAGATCTTGATGATAGAGCTGGATTTAGAGTGCATTTTGTTGGACCCCAAAATGAATTAAGTACCTAAGGCATGAAGGTTTATGGCACGTAAAGCGAGGGGAATGAAGGCACACGTGGAAGTAGATTTTGGGGATGTGCAAGGGCTCGTGCCCAGGCAGGATGGATTCAGGACTTAGTGGGTTTTGGACAATGGGTAAATACGCGTTTAGGGAATAAGTGGAAAAGTGACTAGATACAGTTATGAATAAGCTATGAATACTTGCAGCTCAAGAAAATGATATTCCAGGGCATCAATATTATTATCACAAAAGGATAAGGAACCAATTTTGTTATGGATTAGTTGACACTTGCATGCTAAGGGATACTCAATTGAGGAAACACATGATGACATTTGGCATGTTCTTGGGTAGTGGTAGGGAAATCATGAAAGATTCCTTCAGGCCTTCTCTTGTAATGATGAGCAGTTAGAAGAGATTCCTTTGAGTTCCTCTTTATGGATGGTCTTGCATGACATCAGAGAGAGAGTGTGAGCGAGAGATAGAGAGAGAGAGTGTGAGAGAGAGATATATATAATTAGTGAAGATGTGTAATATGTGATTGTAAGCTCTGTAATGAAGCAATAATAGAGAGCATGTTAAAGCTCTGTTGATGTAATATCTCCATCCATGGAACTCTTTTGATGTATTATTGGCTACTGTAATTTGATGAATGAATATAATGGTTCTGAACATCTGTGTGATGGATCTTGATCTGTGCATTTTCTTTTATGTTCATGGGCATAATACCAATGTTCTTAATGCTAATCATGATTTATTTCTACTTCTATTGTAGTATGATCATGTTATTCCGTGTTCTGGTGCATTAGACTAGGATTTAGTTCTTAATCTTAATTCCAAGAATGAGTGTGTTCATTCTCTGTTTGTGTAAACATCCCCTTATTATGGGAGACCATTCTCAAAAATCTCACATGAAAGAGGGGCTCGGTACCTATGGTCACCTTGGGTGAGCTTCACTCACGATTTGGATGATGTGCCGACGTGTTTGGGGTTTGATTAGTGAAGCAAGAGGTAAATAAAGACTACATTTTGGTTTCTTTTTCGGAACCTCTTTTCGAAGTTGTGAGAATGGTGTGTGATGACAGAGTGCTTGACCTTGGACAATGTCGAAGCGTGGCTTAAAAGCACAGAGGATGAGTTTTCTCAGAGATTTAATACTGGATCTGAGTTTGATGCACGTAAATGGGTAGAGGATCACCTATATCATGAGTTATATCGGACCTTTTCTCGTTGTTTCCACTAGAGTCAGATTGTATGAATGGCTATCAACATATGCATCTAGGTCAAGTTGGTACTATAGACCTTGTGTATGGACTCAGGAAGACTATCAGAGGCTTCATGATGCTAATTTGGTTTGGACTCATGTTGTTGACCATTGGTGGAGAGGTGTGTTGACGAGTTACATGTTGGAGTACACAGTTTCCACTTATTCTTTCCCATGAGGTTGTTGAGTTTAAGTTCTTATGAGAACCTAGGGGATTTTTCTTGCATGCCTTACCTTTAGCCATCAAGATATTGATCGTGACCCTGAGTTTAGAAGAATTTCCTATGGGTAGCTAAACTCTTCCTAGGCACGGGGAGCGGAAGAAGAGATGGAAGGAGATGGTGGATCTTATGACATAAATGGAGAGAGAGGAAAGACGACTAAAGTATAATGAAGCTCGAGAGATGGAGTTGGTAAGAAAATGTGAGTTTACAGGAGTGATCGATCTATGGAGGTAGACATTACGGGAAGGATTTGAGGTTCACGTGGAGGACGTGGAACCTAAGCAGTCTATGCTACCCCATCTCGGAAAACGCGGAGAGAGAGACCCCACTTTTGATGAGAGCTCATTGGATGGAAGAAGAAGAAGGGTCGTAAAGCATCTCGAACCCACTTGACAACTAGACCCTCACACTTAGTTTTCTAAGATGTGAAAAAGGTATTGCTAGTTTATTTAATATTGATAGATAAGAAGCATCAAGTGGTTACCATTTTTCCTTGAGTTTTATGGTTGTGCGAGACGTCTCTGTATTTGGTGGTATCCTATATGGTGCATCATTTTAGCAAGGGTTGTGCATGCAGAACATGGGTATCACATCTAGGAGTAGTTCCACTTCACAAACCGTGGGAGATCAGTTTAGCTCGATAGTGGGTACACAAAGTAACACCACTTTAGGCCCTATACCTGCTACAAGAGGAGGATCTAGTGGATTAGGAAGTTTAGGAGAAAGTGGGTCAAGTGGATTTGGTGGTGGAAACACCAGAGGAAATCAAGGTCCTGGACCTAGTGGATAAGGACCATAACCCCAACAACACATATTCTATGAGATGTCACTCCATTTGCTGGATTACAAGGGTGTTGAGGATGTTGCAGAGCATGTACACAAGTGTGAATTGCTATGGCACGTTAAGGGGATCACCGCCTGGAGGCGGAAGGCAAGTCAATTTATAATGACATTGCAGGGGGGCGCATATAGATGGTACCAAAATTATGACCCACATCAGACGGTGGTGGATTATACTATGCTTTGCATGATGCTTTCCTGGTGGAATTTCACATTCTTGAGTTTGAGAAAAAGAGCATCAATGCATTGAAGGAGATATAACAGGGTATGGAAGAGAGTGTGTGGGAGTATGATGCATGCTTTAAAACCATCTTGTCAAAATTGTCTTATGATATTCATCCTTCTCAGCATGCTCAATGGTTTGTTGGAGGATTAATAATGCCTTTCGAAGAGATTTTTGCATAAAATTTTACGAGATATGCACGAGACCTTGGAGGCTACCCTACATGCTAAGGATGTGAGAAGCGTGGATACCGGCATTACTCCTTTCTCTCGAAGCTCGATTTCTGCCATGGAAAAGTAGGCTGGAGAAGCTATCTATGAACTCGGCACATGAGGATCACAATGGCCTATGGTACACAGATTATGAGGTAGAAGGGCATACGAAGGATAGTTGTCCTCGGAGATCGGTACGCGCCATGATGGTAGATTATGAGATTTGTCACTGAGATCATGATGCAAGTAGGTGTATGCTACTGTAGCACGTGATCCATAAGAATGTGTCTTGCTATTGCAAAATTTACACCTCTACTACTCATGAAACCAAGGATTAAAGATTTATTGACTAAATACATGATGCCATTGATACTGGTGTGCACCAGACTAACATTACAAATAGTTCCAAGGATGAGGGTCATCATTATGAATGGTGCACGGATGAAGGGAGTCACTGAAGATGTTTTCATAGAGGATTTAGAGGCCATGGTAATCATGGAGGTGGAAGAAGTGAGTACCCGTGTGGAACCTATTACAACTATGGGTCTATAGAGCACTATAAGTGTGAATGTCCCGACCTGCTACAATGCTCTTGGTGTGGGAAGAAGCACAAGTATGAAGATTTCCCGCAATTGTTTTAACATATGATCCAGTCACAAGAGAAGAGGTGGTGCATGGGAAGTATCCATACCCAACTCATTAGAAGGAAGTTTATTAGGATACCATGGATGTGATTCAAAATCTACAAGGAGAGATCTAGTGCCTAAAGGAGCAGTCACGGTAGTTAGAGAAAAAGAAGAGTGTTGAGGCTCTATAGAGGGATCTGGATGATGTCAGGGAGGTATGCAAAATGCCAAGGTAAGAAAATATCATCCCTCTACTAGGAGATTGGCTATGAGAGAAATTACCGTGCACTGGAGTAGAGCGTGAGTGGCAAGTCTTGCACGTTAACCTTCCCCACACAACATTGACTATGATAAGGAGATTACCTTGAATGTCATGGTTGATGGATGACTCCTGAGTAATATTCTAATTGACACAGTGCGTAAGTTAATGTTCTCACCTTGGATGCATGGAATAAAATGGGAATCCCCCATTACAACCATCTTCAAATGTGTTGTATATGGAAAACAAGAAAAAGGTAATGCCCATTGGTGTTTTGAAGGATGCTACTATCACTATCCAAGGGAAAAATTTACTGGAGACTTCAAAGTCTTGACACTTCTTTGAGGTAGACAACTTTCCAGTGTTACTTGGGTGCCCTTGGTGCTATAAGAATAATGTTGACTTACGTTTCAATAAGGGATATATAAGTTTTGAGAACAATGAGGAATGTGTTATCATCCCTTACATAGATGGAAAGTTAGCACCCTATACTGAACCCTTAGGAGAAGGAGACCTAGAAAAAATAAATGTGCACACTATCGAGACCCCGAGGTTATGCATCCAATAGAAGGAGTTATTTACTTTGGAAAGACACTCAATCAGAAGTGATACCACTAGTGTGGCATGTGACAATCGCGCGCGCATAGGACATATGAGTTAATCGAAAGGTAATTATGAGGCTTTGTTACAAAAGTAACAAAGGCACACCCAATAAGGTGCTGAGAGGAAAACAGATTGCTAAGTTATACTGGGGAAGGCAACCTTGATGTTTTTCTAGGGGTAATGGAAGTTCAGTGGACCTGTCAGATTGAGAGGAGAAATATGTTAACGTATACATTATGCAAGATAGTAACACATTGGTGGGAAACACATCGAGACAATATTTTAGAGTGGCATGAAGTAAGGATTGTGCTCTCTATTAGGTTTCTCTAGAGCAATGCACCTACTAAAATTTTTGGCTATGATGGAAGGGGATCCACTTCAGATCATGTTTGGGAATGTGAGAAGACTTGGATGGAAGGCGTGAAAGCTTTACCCCCTTCCCTATGGGTGCACAAGTTTTGTTCCACACTGCAAGGTTGCATGCATGCATGGCATATTCATTTAGAACTACACCGTCAGATAAGAAATTGTTGGGAGTTGACAAATGACTTAATTCAAACCTTTGAGTATCAAAGTATAAATTCATTAGTGCATGAGGCGTTGTAGGTTGTTAAATGCCTAACTATTGGGGATAGTGCCATGGAAAAGGATAGAATACTGGAGTTGTTGGGAGAACATGACTTGGAAGTGCTCTTTAATGAGGAAGAGCTAGAGGAAATATAACTTGAGCATACTTGCATGGAAAAAAAGAAAGGGAAGTTGGTTTATGTGAACGATGGTGAAGAAGTGGAGAAATTGGAGGTTAACCATCTTGTGGGTACACGTGAGGTAATAGATAGTGTTGATGAACAAGCACATGCCTACCATAAACCCCTTAAAACTAATAAGGTTAACATTAGCTCGGATGTGGAACCTAAGGAGGTTACTATTGGGGATTACTGGTCAGAAAGGGAGGTTTCAAAGATTATTGATCTGTTGCATGAATTTCAGGATTTTTTTCCACACGGGTACCGTGAGATTAAGGTAGTTCACCACTCTTTAGGAGAGATGACAATCCAACTAAAGGAGGGCCCGTGCCCAATTTGGAAGAGACCTTACTGAATGAATTTGAATCTACGCGTTAGGGTAAAGGAGGAGATTTGAAAGATGATCACATAAGGCATCATTGAGGCTATTGAGGAATCAAAATGGATAATTTTAATGGTCATCATCATTAAGAAGTATGGGAGGATAAGTATTTGTGTTGATTACAGGGATTTGAATGCGGTATGTGTCATTGACCCTTTTCCAACCCCTTCACTAAGGAGATCGTGGAAGGAGTAGTCGACGCGAGATCTATTCTTTCACGAGATGGATTCTTAGGATATCAATAGGTTAGAATTTCAAAGGACCAAGAAAATACAAATTTTTCCACTAAATAAGGAATTTTTTCCTACACGATCATGCCTTTTGGAAACCAGGTAAGAGTAATTTGGGACCTGACAATTTATCAAGGATTAACTCAGGAGAGGACATACATAGCATTGAGGATATAATGCCATATGCACAACTGTTTAGATTGCAATGCATGCCCTCTGACTTAGAGGATATTGTCGTGTTTCTCAAAATGGGTATGGTGCTGGAGGGAATGAAGACTTTGGAAATAAAACATTTAGCTATACGCGTCGCACCCTACATGTTAATTGGTGGAGACTTATACAAGTTAGGCCGTGATGAGATTTTATGTCGTTGTGTGCTAGAGCATGAGTGTATTGCAATCATGGAGGAAGCACATGGTGGAATTATAGGAGGACACTATGTAGGAAATGCCAACGTGTAGAATATTTTACTAGCGGTATTTGGTGGGAAACAATTTACCAGGATTGTATCAAGTTTTGCAAGGCCTGTGATCATTTTCAGCACCTTGGCAAGCCAAGAAGAAGAGATGAAATTCCTTTGAGGCCAATAGCTAGCGTTGAACTATTTGAGAAGTGGGTGGTTGACTTTATAGGCCCTATTTCACCTGTCACACAAAGGATTGGTTCACGTTATATAATTACTTGTACTGATTACTTAACATGGTGGGTGGAGGTAGTACCTATGAAAGATTGCATGACAACCACAACAAAAAGATTCTTGTGGGAAAATATAATCAGCAGGTATGGGTGCCCTTTGAGTTTGACTAGTGATAGGGGTACACATTTTTTGAATGAGACAATTAGAATTTTGTTGGCAAAGTTTATGGTGGCTCATCATAAGACTACTCCTTACCACCCTCGGGATAATTAGACAGCTGAGGTATTTAACAAGATACCAAGTCACACGTTGACAAAAATTTGTGATGTTGGGAGACATGATTGGGATGAAAAAGTCTTAGTCATATTATGGGCATATAGAAAAACCTACAAGATATTGAACAAAGCCATGTTTGTTTCAATTGGTGTTTTGTGTGGAAGCCATTTTTCTGATAGAATTTATGCTACCCTCTCTACGTATTACACGTGCATAAGGATTGGCTAATGAACAAGCATTACAAGAGTGTATGGATAAGTTAATGTAGTCTAATGAAATGTGGTCACTTGTTGGATGGAGTCATACGACCGAGAAGGCGAGAAAAAAATCATGACATGATCATCACATTAAGAATAAACAATTTGAGGTTGGGAAGATGGTTTTACTTTATGATTCTAAGTTTCTGCACCATCCTGGGAAACTCAAAGTCCATTGGTTAGGGCCATATATTATATCTTACATCCTTGATTTAGGCACATGCCAGTTGCAAGCACTGGATGGGACAAGGTTGTCATGTTATTTCAATGGGAGTAGGCTGAATCCCTACTATAAATAAGGCTTCTATGTGTCTATAAATAAGACAATATTACTAATTAGATTAGGTTTCCTTTAATGCTTTTCCCTTTTGCTTGTTTCCTTTCTTGTCATTTTTCGGTGTTGTGTTGTACATTAGTGCACTAGTAGATAATTACATTATACACATTTCTATGTGTAGAGGACCGCACATACATTTTGTGTGGGGTGGATTGACATATTTATTTGAAAAATTCTTTCAAAATGGGCCGTTGGGAATGATTAGCGTAATAGTAGAAGAATGGGTGGTACGGTGGTTAAGGTGTTTGAATTTGTGTGGTTATAAAGGTGTGTTGAGAAAATTTTAAAGACCACATAGAAGAAAAAGATCACGTAGTATAACATAAGGTAGGAAGTACCTTGGGGAACTACTTTGTGGATACCGCAAAGATTATGTTCTTCAATACAAGAATGTGCATGAAGGAGGTTTGTGGTAGTGAAGTAGTATTAGAGTGCTAGAAGGTTATAACTGCGACATGTGAAGGGAAAGTCATGAAATTTGAGTTAAGTGAAATAAAGTGCTTTATTAAAAATAGACGTTAAGACATGTGGTCGGAGGAACTTTAAGGCATTGAAAAAGTATAAATAGAAGGGTAAAGGTAGCCATTTCAACTACTTTTCCTTAACGAATTTTTGTGCTCCCGACTTGAAGTGTGATGAGGGTTTTGTGAAGAAGAGTGAGGTACTTTTCATGAACCAGTGAAATTATGCGAGCTGTGGTGTAATCTTGTGGCGTAACAAGAGGGGAAAGGAGATAACAGAGCAGGAAGGGGTTGTGTGAGGGAGAAGCATGAAATTCATCAAAGTTTGGGTAGATGAAGGAGAATTTCAAAGCACCTAGGGCATGAAAGAAAGAAGAAGAAAGGAGATGGCACCCAAGAAAGCTCGAACAAAGAGACCGACGGTGGAAAAGGAAGAACCCATGGAGATTTACTTGGAAATGAGTACCCCCTAGGGGTCATTAAGGCTGAGAAGTGGAGTTCAAAGTTGTACAAGTGAAAAATCAGTGAGTATAACCACTGAACAAGTGAAAACGAGAAGATAATGTGGGTGGATCTAGTTTCGGAAACTCCAATGGTAGATGATCTCGAAAACCCTAATGTTGACGACTTGATACAACAATAGTTCTGAAGACTAGAGTCTTGCACCTATGGGAGCTTATGTTCTTTACGAAGCCTACCCCATCGCGGGTACATGAGGACTTATTCTACTTTGTGAGAAGGAGGATGAGGATTACATGCCACTTGATTAGGACAATTATAGGCCTGCGGAACACCGACAAAGACATGACACTTGACTTGTGTGCCACTGCAAAGATTGAGGAGCTAGTGAATAAATTGAACTATGAGAAAGGAGGAAGGGCTCAGGTGATTGTGGATCTCCTAGACCCAACATTGAGAGTCACCTCCGACTCATTAGTTACAAATTGGGCACATTAGAGAGGTGGATAAACATCAATAAGAGATTCTTGTATGTGGCCTACAAAGTGTCAAAAAGGGCACATTATAATTTTATAGATTTTATTGCAAACAACATTGTTAAAGAAGCACGAGTGTAGAATGAGGTAGGAGAAAAAATCACATGGGGATCTATACTTCTATTAATCATATTATGGAAGAATGGTGTCCTAGATGGGCTAGATAGGAACATATGGGTTCACCCACTAGTGCACTCATCACCTGCAATACAATTTACGAAGTTCACTTGTGATGGGACCATCTCGAGAACCCATAAGGCTCAGATGAACATGTGGTATAAATGGTTACGTGAGGCATTCAATAATGAGAGGCACATCTCCCACAAATGTTTGCAAGTTTTTAGGGATCAAGTTAAGTTCATAGTTACACAACACTTTTTCTTGGCAAAGTTTATGATGGCCAAGGGAGAGATGGGGCCATGGTGCAAGCTCCCCTTCACATTTACTTGCTAAATATATGAAGTGTGCCATCAACCAAATAAAAGATGTGTAGAAGCTGGTTTTTGATGCATACAAAGTGGATGTTGATGTCCATACCTTGTGTGCGACATACAAGTATGGAACTTGACCAACCTATATCGAGGTTTTGGAGCCAGAGTTTCTGGACTTGTACCCACAATTTTATGTCACCATTAAGGGTTACATCCATCGGGTGTTTGTATAGCTGCACCTAAAAACAAAATGGGGATTTAAGTGGAGGTTACAGACTCCCCCTGTCTAAAGTAGCGGGAGGTAAAAATTCCACCCATGAAAGTGGTACAGGTCAAAGGAGAGGAAGAAGAAGAAGAACAAAGTGAAGGAAACTGTTATCCAAAATAAGCCGCTTGCTTATTTTTTGGCTAACTCCCTTCATTCCTTCCTTCCTTGTGCCTCAGTTCAAATTTTTTTACTTTTCAGGCACTCAAAATTTTCTGGAAATGGTTTCATTGGATAGAGAATCTTCTCAACTTTCTAGAAAGGTAAAGTTTTCCTTCTAACTCCTTGTATTTTTCAAGTTATGGCGGATGGAATTTGGGAGGGAAATTTTCCCTGGGGAGGTCTATGGACCAATTAGAATGCGCCATGTCAGCGAGTGTGAATGGTAGGAGGTGGGGGAAATTTGAAAATTTTCCAAGTATTGGAGGGGTGCACAAAAGATTTTTTTGGCCCGAAGGCCCGCCAGCCAATAGGAATATGCCATGTGTCCTCGGGGTCATTGGAGATCGGAGCGGAAGGGGAAATTTGAAAAATTTCCAAGGTTGGCGGATGGGAAATTTGGAGTGAAGGCCCACCAGCCAATCAAAACCGCCACGTGTCCTAGGACCAGGGGGTGGTGGAGGTGTGGAGGAAATTTTCCCTTTTGCCAAAATATGGAAAATAATTGAATGGAAGCCCACCCACGATGGCCCGCACCAATTAGAGGAGGTCACGTGTCCATGTGGCTAGAAAAATCTTAAGGGTAGGTGTGACAAAGGAAATTTGGAGTTTAGGCTGCTGCGCCAATGAGAGGATGCCGATGACTAGTTTGGGGAAGTGGTCAGCAGCGATGGAAAATTTGGAAGCGATGGCCCACCAAACAATTAGAGGGTGACACATGTGATCGGGTCGGCAGAGATTTTTTGAAAAAAATTCCAAAGACCAAAAAGGCGTAAAATGGTCATAGGGAGCCCACGGACCAATTAGAAAGTGCCACATGGCATCGTAACTTTGGGGGGCAGAGACTTTTGGGAAAATTTTCCCAAAGTCAAAAGAGGAAAATTTTTGAATTTTTGGCCCGACAAGACCCATTTTGCCCTAAATCTTCAGAAGGGCATAACTTTTGATCCAGAGCTCGGATTTTCACATTCTTGGTGTCATTGGAAATCTGGTGAAATTCTCTACATGATGGAGGGATCAATTTTTATGTTTTGGTAAAGTTTAGAGAGAGAAAAATGGAAAACACCTCTGGCACGGGAAAGAAAGCGAACTGACATCTCAACCACCATTTTGATGAAGTATGGCTCGCATTCTCTCCCAACATGGTCAAAAACATTGGGGAATGAACTTTTGAGGGTGCCCATGTTGTTTTAATGCAATTTGGTTAGTGGTTGAAGCATCCTTTCACATTTTCCCACTTTTCTCCTTCCTAAGCTCGATTTTTCACCATTAAAAGCCAGATTTGGCTCATTTGTAAAGGGTTGGACATTTTTATGTTTTGCAGGCTCCCTCTTTCACCCTAGAAAGTGATTTTGTGGAATATCAGACCTCTTTCAGGACTGCAACATGTTTTCTAGCCTCTCTGCTATTGTAATGCATGTATTTTTTGATATTGGAAATGACAATGCAAGCTCTGTGAATGAGTTTCAGTCCTCTTCTTGTGTTGTTTGCTTCATTTCTTATCTTTCATTACATTTTATTAGTTTGTGCATGATGTTTTGTTGCATTCTCTTAATCTGTGTCAATTTGTAGAAGTAAATGTTCACCACTCCTTTGGTGTATCACCTTATTAGTCTTAGTTTTATTTCTTTTGCATCCTCTACCTCTGTCCCCTTGGAATTTAGAGTAGGATTTTTAGTATAAACCTCTATAATTTGCAAGAATACATATAATCAGAGGAGTTGAGGAAATAGCCTCTAACCTGGAGATTTTTTTCCCATTTTTACAAGTCTCACACTTGGGGGAAAGATTCAATGTTGTGTAATCACACTGGATGCCCAATATCAAATTAGAAATCTGATAAGCATCCAAGGGGTGTTGCCGATTTGCACCAACAGTTTTGGCATGCCCAGTGGGACCTTAGAGGTCTTCCACTTCATATTTTGCAAGTTGGTGTGTTCCTGAGAATATTTCAGCCTTTGGAGGCATATTCAAAAGCACATCTGGCGACTCCATCTAGTAAATAATTCATTCTCTGAGTTGTAGACCTATTTTCCATCCATTTTCATCTAATCTTCTTTCCATCTCTTCCATCTTCTTTCATTCCATGAAGTTGTGCAATCATGACTTCATTTCCATCATGGGATTCACATTTACAATAGCAGTATATCCCACCTCCGACATGTTTTACAAATCCTCCAAATCAGCATTTTGAACAAATTCAAAATCAGCATACACACCCATATGAGCAATACCAAAATCATTTTGGTTGTGAAGCATATCAAGAGAAAGGGTACGCATGCAATGAAGACAATCAAATGGAAGATGCTGATTTTGTGGAGAAAATCTAAAAGATGGAGGCAAAGATGGTGCAATCAAGAGCAACAACTCAAATGAAGGCTTTCAGAATTGGTTGCAGGACTCCTTGTCCATGGGGAGGCCCTTTTCCAAGACACTTCAGCCCTCAGGAGAAGCTGGGCTTCATGATGGAGATGCTGCCCCAACTTGCACAATGGACAATAGAGATAGAGGCCTATAAACTTGGTGCTAAACAACCTTGTCAATGGGTAAGTTCTACACCATCAACTGGTTCTTCTCTTTCCATTCCTCAAGCAGCACCATCTAAATTTGGGCTTCAATTTTCAAGCTTCCCATTGAATGTTGTCCCAAATGTTGAATCCATTTCTCCATTCCCTAGTCTTCCACCCCATCTCAATTCTTCTTTCCTCTTTCCTTCCAAACAACCATCCCCTCCACAAGAGCCAATAGAAATACCCTCTCCTCCAAAGAAACAAGAGGTTTCACCTCCTCCACCACCACAAAAATTGTAAAATCAATTGAGTTACAACCCACCCCTCCTCTTGCATTCCCAAATCCATGTTGGGAGAATGAAAATCAGAAAATTAGTCATCAAGGACAGCAAGAAGAAGAGCCAAACAAAGAAGAAAAAATCAGAAGTTTGGTAAGCTTGGCTCTCAAATTTGGGATGACAAAGATCCCCTTGATGGTTAAGCCTTCAGAAGAGGTTGGAGTTGGAGAACAAGTGGCAAACAAGGTTGATTTTACAGCAACAGTGAAGCAAGAAAAACAACAGCTTGTTTGTGATGAGTTGAGTGTCCATGTTGGCACTTTGCCCAAAGAGAATGCTGATCCAATTCAAGTTACACAATCAGCCATGGAGGAGGAAAGCTTTGAAGAAGATCTTGTAGTCCCAACTTGTCCTCTAGAGCAGTAGATTGAAGAGTTTGACTTGACAAACTTCATGCTAGAGGAAGAGTTCTATCAAGAGCAAGATTGTCTTCAAGTAGCAGAGGAAGGAGAAGCTGCTCAAAATCCAAAAGAAGAGGAGCACATTCCAGCTATGAAGGAGAAAAGTGCAGATCCAAAGGGTTTGAGCACAAAGCAAGCTATAGAAGAACCTTCAGTTCTTCTTTCTACTTCATCTCTCTCAAGTTCTAGTGCTGAAGAAGAGTTTGATCTCCCAAACTCAATGATTGAAGATGAGGAGAACCATGGTGAACAAGTTGCTGATCAAGAGGAAACCATGGAGAAAGTTGAGCATTTGCAGCAGGACAACAATGAGGTAGTTTATCTGTCAGATTTGGAGGACTGTTTTGATGGAGAGGAACTGGTTGAGTTTCCACCTTTCTCTCTTTCATCATCCACATTCCAAACACAAGAACCTGTTGTCATGGAGGAGAACATTCATTTGGAGTAGCCTGCATCTTATAGCAGCTCTTTAGGATCAAGATTGGAAGATTTAATTCTTCCATGTTCTTCATTAGGGGAAGAGAAACAACAGAAGAATTCCATCACCCCTTCCACACCATCCACTCAAGAAGGTCTCAGTAAGAAGATTCCATTTTTGGAATGGAAAATCAGAGTCATGGGCATATCAAACGGATCAGACCTTGCCTAGTTAGGTATTTGGCTTCATTGGAGCCAAAGGAGAAGCCACAAATAGTCATGCTTGACTCTAAGCATGAGGATGATATACAAAGTTCCAAGGATCAACTGTCATACCTCTTCAATCCAAATGTAGAGCAACTAAAAGAGGGGTTGGATTTATTTTCAGCTAACACCTTCTTGATTTGGGTAAAAGAACAACTTCTTGTTGATTTTCCACTCATGCAACCAGCCATGTTTAGTGCCAAATTAGTTGCATGGCTGCCCATTTTGAAGAAAGGAAGCTATTTTGCACAACCAGTTGCAGGGTTTGTTTAGCTCACCTTTGCTTCCAGTTAAAGTAGAGTAGGTAGGTTTGCTTTCAGTAGAAGAAGTGCTTGTGCACACTCTGCATGTTCCATTTGGAGCATGTATGATTTTCATTTTTGTACATAGTTTTTGGTGCTGCTGGTTTTGCTCTTGCACCCATTTCAGTGGCATTTTGGTGAGAACAAATCTAAGTTCAGTGGGCTTCAAGTGGCTCAGAAGGAATTTTTCAAAGTTCAGATCAGTTTTCAGGCTACAAATCATGACTCCATGCCCAATGGATGCTTCAAAGGCTACTGATCATTCATCTAGCAGGCAGATGACCCCTCTGAGTTGCCAAATTGTTATCCAAAATAAGCCCCTTGCTTATTTTTTGGCTAACTCCCTTCATTCCTTCCTTCCTTGTGCCTCATAATTTTTTAATTTTCAGGCACTCAAAATTTTCTAGAAATAGTTTCATTGGATAGAGAATCTTCTCAACTTTCCAGAATGGTAAAGTTTTCCTTCTAACTCGTATTTTTCAAGTTATGGCTCGATGGAGTTTGGGAGGGAAATTTTCCTTGGGAGGTCCACGGACCAATCGGGAATGCACCACGTCAAGCAATGGAATGGCAGGAGGTGGGGAAATTTGAAAATTTTCCAAGTATTGGTGGGGCGCACAAAAGAAATTTTTTGGCCTGAAGTCCCACTAGCCAATAGGAACATGCCACGTGTCCTCGGGGTCGTTAGAGATCGGAGCGGCGGGGAAATTTGAAAAATTTCCAAGGTTGGTGCAATGGGAAATTTTTGAGCAAAGGCCCACCAGCCAATCAAAACCAGCCACGTGTCCTCAAACCGTGTGGGAGGCGGAGTCACAGAGGGAAAATTTCCCTTTTTCCAAAATAAGGAAAATAATTGAATGAAAGCCCACCCGCGATGGCCCACACCAATCAGAGGAGGCCACGTGTCCATTTGGCTAGTAAAATCTTAAGGGAAGGCGCGACAAAGGAAATTTGGATTTTAGACCCATGCCAATGAAAGGATGCCATGTGTCTAATTTGGGGAAGTGGTCGGCAGCGATGGAAAATTTGGAAGCGATGGCCCGCCAACCAATAAGAGGGTGACACGTGTCATCGGGTCAGCGAAGATTTTTGAAAAAAATTTCCAAAGACCGAAAAGGCATAAAATGGTCATAGGGAGCCCGTAGACCAATAAGAAAGTACTAGCTAGCATCGAAATTTGGGGGTAGAGACTTTTGGGAAAATTTTCCCAAAGTCAAAAAAGAGGAATTTTTTTGAATTTTTGGCCTGACAAGACCCATTTTGCCCTAAATCTTTAGAAGGGCATAAATTTTGATCCAGAGCTCAGATTTTCACGTTCTTGGTGTCATTGGAAATTTGGTAAAATTATCTACATGATGGAGGGTTCAATTTTATGTTTTGGTAAAGTTTGGAGAGAAAATGGAAAATGCCTCTGGCACGGGAAAGAAATAGAATTGACATCTCAACCACCATTTTGATGAAGTATGGCTCGCATTCTCTCCCAACATGGTCAAAACATTGAGAAATGAACTTTTGAGAGTGCTCATGCCATTTTAATGCAATTTGGTTAGTGGTTGAAGCATCCTTTCACGTTTTCCCACGTTTCTCCTTCCTGAGCTCGATTTTTCACCATTAAAAGCCAAATTTGGCTCATTTGTAAAGGGTTAGACATTTTTATGTTTTGCGGCTCCCTCTTTCACCCTAGAAAGTGATTTTGTGGAATATCAGACCTCTTCAGAGACTGCAACATGTTTTCTACCTCTCTACTATTGTAATGCATGTATTTTTGATATTGGAAATGACAATGCAAGCTTTGTGAATGAGTTTCAGTCCTCTTCTTGTGTTGTTTGCTTCACTTCTGATATTTCATTACATTTTATCAGTTTGTGCATGATGTTTTGTTGCATTCTCTTAATCTGTGTCAATTTGTAGAAGTAAATGTTCACCACTCCTTTGGTGTATCACCTTATTAGTCTTAGTTTTATTTCTTTTGCATCCTCTACCTCTGTCCCCTTGGAATTTAGAGTAGGATTTTGAGTATAAACCTCTACAATTTGCAAGCATACATCTAATCAGAGGAGTTGAGGAACTAGCCTCTAACCTGGAGATTCTTTTCCCATTTTTACAAGTCCCACACTTGGGGAAAGATTCAATGTTGTGCAATCACACTGGATGCCCAATATCAAACTAGAAATCTGATAAGAATCCAAGGTGTCTTTGTGGATTTGCACCAATAGAAACTTAGACACTTCTGTAAGAAGAATTATTACATATGCCGCAATGGTAGCAAGGGCACCAACACTTCACAACAAGGTGGTGCCGAGGTTTCACTAGAAGAGTTTGAGGGTAGAAGCAAGAGGAAGAGACAAAAGTGAAGAAGTATAAGACACAAGATGTATCATGCTCTGCGACAGGATTGGAAGAAGGAGAGGAGGAGGAACCCACTATCTTCAAGGTGGAGTTGGAAGAAGAGCTTGAAGAATAGGAGAGAGCTGAAGCTAAAGCCACATATGCGGGAAAGGCACATGAAAAAGAGAAGAATTCTACAGGACCTGAGAAGATTCCAGTGCGTGAGGCCTCCCCAACACAAACCGCCAATCCAAGGGAAAGAGATAAAGGGGAATCCTTTACCATAAAGGAGGATAAAGGATCCACCCCAAGATCAAAGAAGTAGTGGACAAAGTGTAAGGAAATAAGGAAGAAATGGACATATATGTCCCCATATATGGACTTTGTGGTTGACCCCACAAAGGTATTGCATGTAAGGTTCCAGGCCACCCTCCCACCATAAAAACTACATGGTTGGGATCTGATTGATCAAGAAGGGGGAATGCCTGGACCAGAAAAAATGCTAAGCTAGAACATGCATTACCACTCCAAAGAGCCTAAATTTGAGGTCAACGATCACGTGATCGAGACCATTCACTTGAAGAAGAAGGGAGGAGATATGTATAAGGTGGTGGATCCTAGCCACCTAATGAATGAGCATGTATGCAATACCCTACAAAATATTTCCTCGGAGGTGATTTGGTGTAACTTAGATGTAGGGGCCACTTTGGTTGAACCCTAGTCATGGGAAAGAAGGACAAGGAAAAGGAGATAGACAAATTATGCCAGGGACTAAGGGAAAACATGCGCAAACAAAGGAGGCTTATAACCAAGCTGGTGCCCTCTTTAAGAGCATTTTGGGACAATGTCTAGCATTGGTGGGCCAAGCCAAGATGGATTATGGGGGCTAGATGGAGTATCTTGAAGACCTTATAGGGATGTTTCTCATAGACATAAAGGATGAAATGGGGACCATAGCTATAGATCTCGCCAATCGAAAAGAAGAAAAATAATTTGCCATTGAAGAACAAATCACTGAGTTGGAGGACTTGCTTACTCAACTCAAAGAGGCGAACATACTAACAAATAGGGGATTCAATAGATAAGAAAGTGTGAGCCCATAATTGATGCACAGTGACAAGAGGAGACCTCCCTCAAGGATTTATAGGAGATGATCCCCACCAACATGGATGAGCACGTGCAGTTGGTTGTTAACACCACAACTCAGAAAGATAAGATAAAAACAAAGCGCGAGAAGCTAGATTTTAGGATTAATGAACTCTGGATTCCATCACTGAGTGGATGGATGAGTTCAAAGGTATCTACATGGAGTTAGTGGTAGCCATTAATGTGCTCAAGGGGAAGGTGGAGGAAGTCACCCCAGATAAAGTGCCCAGCATCGTAGGAGAAGCACTAGGGAAGGATTTAGCAGAATTAAAGGCTTGGGAGAAGTTAAAGGAAAAAATAGACGCAAGTTCCTTGAAATCCTCCAATTGGTCACGTAGTGGGTTGACCATGCAACATATTCTCCCATTCTTCCATTCTTTATTCAGATTATTTCAATTCCACTATTCTTTTTCTTTGGAGCAACATTTTCTGCCTTAGCAAATTTTTGGTCGTTAAGATTTTGATTCAGGAAACGTGAAGGATTTCTGGGGAAAACATCAAATTAGTGTGGGGTGATGTCGACCCTAAATTAACTAAGTACCTAAGGTGTGAAGGTTTGTGACATGTAAAATTAAGGCGCAAAGGCACGCGTAGAAGTAGCTTTTGGGGATGTGAGAGGGATTGCACCCAGGTAGGATGAATTTAGAACTTAGTGGGTTTTGGAAAATGGGTAAAGATGCGTTTAGGGAATGAATGGAAAAGTAACTAGATACAATTATGGATAAGCTATGAAGACTTGTAACTCAAGAAAAGGATATTCTAGGGCATCAATATAGTTATCATGAAAGTATACAAATTCGAGTTTGTTATGGATTATCTGGCACTTGCATGCTAAGGGATACTTGATTAAGGAAACACATGATGACATTTGGCATGTTCTTGGGTAGTGGTAGGGTAATCATGAAAGATTCTTTTAGGAATTCTCTTGTAATGATGAGTGGTTAGAAGATATTCCTTCGAGTTCCTCTTTATGGATGGTCTTGCATGACATTAGAGAGAGAGTGCGAGTGAGAGAGAGATATAAATAGTGAAGATGTGTAATATATGATTATAAGCTATGTAATGAAGCAATAATAGAGAGCATGTTAAAGCTCTGCTGATGTAATATCTCCATCCATGGAACTCTTTTGATGTACTATTGGCTACTATAATTTGATGAATGAATATAATGGTTCTAAACATTTGTGTGATGGATCTTGATTTGTGCATTTTCTTTTATGTTCATGGGTATAATACCAGTTGTTCTTAATGTTAATCATGATTTAGTTCTACTTCTATTGTAGTATGATCATGTTATTTTGTGTTTTGGTGCATTAGACTAGGATTTAGTTCTTAATCTTGATTCCAAGAATGGGTGTGTTCATTCTCTATTTGTGCAAACATCCCCTTATTAAGGGAGAACATTCTCATGAATCTCACATGAAAGAGGGGCTTGACACTTGTGCACTCTTCAAGTGAGCTTCTAGACCAGTCTAGATGATGTGCCGATGCATTTGGGGTTTGATTGGTGAAGCAAGAGGTAAACAGAGACTACACCTTCCCATGGCTAGCTAAATGCCCACCACACATAGGGACATGAGAAAGTGTAGACACCAAAATTAGGTCATACTACCCTTATAACCCCATTAATTAAATTAACCATACCTTACCTATTCATATCCCATAGTGCACATGATTAATTGAATTAATTTAATTAAC
The DNA here is from genome assembly GCA_018340775.1 of Taxus wallichiana var. yunnanensis. NCBI lineage: Eukaryota > Viridiplantae > Streptophyta > Pinopsida > Cupressales > Taxaceae > Taxus > Taxus wallichiana. The sequence continues at coordinate 64,847,602 of CM031239.1, read as the reverse complement.
ATCCTCACTTGACCACCTCACTCCATGACCCACTCAAACCCCATTAATGTCCCGAGACCAAGTCTAAGACTATCATAACTAACTAGGAATTAGTCTAAACCTATACTTAACTCCTATTAACAAACCTAAGGGGAATCTTACTCATTCTTCTGTGGTCTATCACTCGAGACTTGGATGAAGATTGAAGACCACACCAAAAATACCATCAATCGTGGCTATTTTTGGCCAACCTAGATATTCCCACCTTAACCAATGCCAAATATACCTCAACCGACGTTGGTCCTCTTGGAGAACAAGCAGATTTACACAAAAAATAATAATATATTCTATATATTTCATGCTAATACAATGGCTATTATATAGCCAGGAATGTTGTTGAACAACTTCCTATAAAATAGGAAGTATACAAAACAATAACCTTCCCATACTAATATATTGTTATACATTTGTTATAACAATATAAACATACTAACCAATTATAATAAACCATGTGAATACTAATTCCTAACATTCCCCCCCTTAGTGTTTACATGGTAGAAAAACATCCACATGCTCCTCTCTGCAGGTATGCTCACCCCCGTGGCATGTCCAACTCGTGACTCATGACCTTGATCAAAAGAAAGGCTCGCTCCTTCCATGGTTTTAAACAGGCTTACCACAAACCTTGACGTGACAGGAACCTCATCAACTGTCCACCTCATGTGGTTTTCTGGATCCTCCCACAAACCCTTTCAAGATCCATGAACTGACTTACTCTGGTGCTATTGTTCACCACTATGCTTATACATCAGGGAATTATGTAGGAAACACAACATGCATATCTCAAAACTGCACAATAGAAGATATACTGAAAAAATTTCACATTACTTCCTATAAGAATCATAATGTTCTTAATTGTAGTCTCTGTCATTGATCGCTGCCACTCGATCTCGAACAGCATAGAAAACTGCCACTGCCACTAGAAGCTTTCCTTGACTAAGTCGTTTTGGGTGCAGAATGGGAATGGAACATTGGTATGTATTCCCCCCCACAATGTGAAATTCCAAATAAGAAATCAGAAAGGGAAAAATGTATTGTGTTGTATCATACTAACTGGATCTTCTTGTCTTGATCTTGCTGCACATGATCACCATTTCCAATGAACGTATTCACTGACCGATCATCTTCCAACGAAGTACGACAGTCAGAGGATCTCTGCAGTCAGAGGATCTCCATAGTTTTCTGCTCTCTTATACAATTCTTTTCCAGTATTAACAATAAATCACACCACTCAAAGCAATAGGAACACTGCAAACTGAAGCACACTGAGAAAATGGAAACCACACTGAAAATCATATACTCACACCATACATATGCCACCATAGCTTCTGCGGCCCGTCGTTGGTGACTGACGAGAGGTCACTGTTCGACCTCCTTCCTCCGATGCCTCCTTCCTCCATTTTCATGATGCTGCTAACTCAGCGGAATATGGACATGAAGCTCAATAATCACCCCCCAAAATTAGACGTCGCGTACAAGCGAAAATGCGTCCAAAATTGAAATGCGGGCAAATTTTTTTATTTTTCGAACTTTCTCCACAATGAACTTTTGACGACTAAACAAAAATCGACTCTTGATTTTTTGAAAATAGACACAAAAATGACTATTTTATCATATATACATATCATGACACTTTACGACAAACACACTAATGGTGCTATATAAGACATTTATACTGTTAACGACATGACTTTTTACACTGACATCTAACTTTCAAAACAATACTTATCAATTTGAATGACTCAACTTTAATTTTTTACTGGAATTTAAGAGGACATTACCAAAATAACATACATATGACATGGAAAAGATGGCAGCGGCCAAGGATTTTGACAATATAGTGAGTAATACAAGGCGGTTGAAAAAACCTATACATATTAACTGAACATAGACCAAAACAAAACTAAATGAATGGATATGAATACCTAGACAATGAATCTAGCACATATGTTAAAGACCGAACGAAGGTAAAGAGCAGGCACGTGGATCCATACTACGAGTGCATGTCGTTCAAATTGATCTAGAATCGGCAGGTGGAGAAAACCGCCAACATGCTTCTGTTGCATCATCTGACAATTGACAAGCCAATATCATGGGCATGAAGGACACGGAATTCTAGATCATCTCAGCACATTCAACCGCTGTTAAATGGGCGATGAATCGAAACTAGATCCCACTGTCAGGGTAGAACCGATGCAGTATTTTGGAGGTCGATATGCAGAATACCACCAAACATTCTGTCCAATCCACTGAACTCTTCCAGGTAACTAACGTTACAATACATAGATCGCGTCCAATCCGATTCCGACACCTATCGATGCAGTCGAGTGAAATGAATTGTATAAATTTTCACGTCCACACAGACGGAAGAGCACAGGAGGAGAGGAGATGTCAATACAGGATGTCAAGGGGATTTGGATGGAAACAACTTGTATTTCATAGAAGGCTGAGATACCATGACGCACGATCAAATCTCAATGCAAGCATGCTTGATTTCCTATGTAAATCAGGACCAAAGCAAAGTAATGCAAATCGATTTGATAAAAATATAACAATGCAGGAGGGATTAAAAATGACCATCAAGCTAGATGCATGGCGTCAAGGTGTATATCATTCAATTCAGTGCAGATGAGATTTAGGCGAAAGCAACGATCTGTTTAACAACTGTTCTGAGCTGCATTCCAATGAATACAGGAGAAATCTCATCACGTGGGGCAATGAAGAATAATATGTGCCCCTGCAAACAATTTACTTTCCCATCACAGGTAGTGGAACAATACGGATCTGATACCAAATCTTGGAGAACAAGCAGATTTACACAGGAAATAACTCAAAATAATAATATATTTTTCTATATATCATGCTAATACAATGGCTATTATATAGCCAGGAATGTTGTTGAACAACTTCCTATAAAATAGGAAGTATACAAAACAATAACCTTCCCGTACTAATATATTGTTATACATTTGTTATAACAATATAAACATACTAACCAATTATAATAAACTAACAACCATGTGAATACTAATTCCTAATAGGTCCCCTAATGGTTAGGTTAAAAACATTTCCAAAGCCTTTACTTGAGGTTGGTGATTCAATTCAGGATCTCATACAAATAGAGACTTGGAGCACTCATATTTTCTGAAGCACTCGACAAAGGAAAACACATGAGAACACTACCAACAACCATTGACATCCATCATCTTCTTCACAATCACAAATACAAACAGAGAAGCATGAAGGTTCAAACTACCGTGACACGAACAAAACTTCTCTTCTCTTTGGATCTCTGCCATCACCGTCTTCATCACCTGCACTCTCCAGACCCATTCTTCAGTAAGTACCTAATATCTCTTCATTTATCTCTGTTTTCTTTCAGTAAGATTTATTATTCATCTCAATAATTTATCCTTCTGTACATTTGTACACCTCCCTTCCTCCCACCAACTTATCACCCTACCATACCTAGACCTTCCACATGTCTTCCCCCTATCCTAATCATCTCTAAACCTTTTAGACCATTCCACAACCTCACCCCCACCATTTCCATCCTCTGTGTAATCAAAAAGAGTTTGAAGACCATTTCTAAGATATTTTTATTAATTTCCCATACTAACACTACTAGCCAACCGACGTTGGTCATCTTGCAAAAACTGGTATCGGTCACACAATCGACATCGGTTACTATGTCTGGCAACATACCTTAGACCAACAAGCTCATACCCATTCCCTAACAACCTAGAATCACTCCTAATATTTACCAGATCTTACCTAGAGCCTATACTGACCACGTAACCCAATACCAGCCCATCATCTGACTTGTTTTGACCTCAATCACCTTTTATCTAACCTTTCTTATTTGTTTTGTATGAGATACCTAAATCGTTTCAATTCTAATAAGATTGTTATTTCATGTTTATTTTAGATAGCATTAATACTTGTTATTTAAAAAGTGGATTGACAACCTATTCAGGAAGCATCATGCTTCCCAGGATCTAGATTCTACTAGGTAGTCCACTTGTTTTATTTAACTCTATATGGTGGTATTGTTTTGCATTTTACATGTAGTTCTGTTAGTGAAAATCTACAACACCCCCTAAATGACCTTCAGATCTGAAGTCTAGAATTGGGTCATTTAGTGTGATTACACAACATTGAGTTTTCTCCAAGGTGTGGGACCTTAGAGGTGAGAAAAATCTCTAGAGAAAGCTGGTTCTTACCCCTCTATTTAGGTGTATGCATGAATTTTGCAGAGGTTCAATGCTAAATCCTACTCTAGATTCCAAGGAGATAGAGTTAAAAGATGTAAAAGGAAACAAAACTAAGTAAAAATGGTGATACACCAAAGGAGTGATGGACCTCTATTTTTGCAAATAGACACAGATCATAAGAATGCAACACTAGAACATGCACAAATTACCAAAATGTAATGAAGGATCAGAAGGAAACAATAAATGCAAGAAAGGATTGAAAATTCATTCACAGAGCATGCTTTATCATTCCCAATTTTTGATACGATGCATTACAATGGAAAAGAGGCAAAAATGTATTACAGTTCTAATGGGAGGCCTGAAACTCCACGAATTCACATGCCAAGGGGAAGAGGGGAGTCTGCAAGAACAAAAACGTCCAACCTTTACAAATGAGCCAAATCTGGCTTTTAACGATGAAGCAGAATGAAGAAAAGGTAAAAACACAAACAAATTGATTTTTGCACCCACTAACCAACAACATCCATTAAAACAAAAAGGGAACCCTCACAAATCCATTTTTTGAGGCATTCGCCATCTTTGGAGAAGAAACAAGTGCCATACTTCATCAATTTTGGTGGTTGGGGCTCGGTTTTGCATTTTTCCATGCCAGGGAAATTTGTTCATTTTTCTCCCACAAAAATCCATCAAAATATAATATTGAACCATCCATCATGTGGATAATTTCAACAGCTTTCCAATGATACCAAAAATGTGAAAATCTGAGCTCTGGATCAAAAGATATGGCCCTCTAAAGATTTAGGGCAAAATAGGTAAAATTAGGGTTCGTGGGCCAAAATTTGAACCTTTTCTCTCTTTTTGCAAATTGGGAAAATTTCCCAAAAATTCTCCGTGCCCCGCTTCCCGCTGCCATGTGGCACTTTTTAATTGATCCACGGGCCCAAAATTTCCCAAAATCCTCCACTGGTCTATTGTTGACGTGGACACATGACACCTTCTGATGTGACGTGGAGGTGTGACTCAAGTTTTTACCTTTGCACCTTCACCACTTTAGAAAAATTTCCAAACTCCTCTCGATGCTCCGACTCCCACTATTGACTGGACACGTGTCGGCTTCTGATTGGTTGGGGAGGCATGGCCTAATTTTCCTCTAACACATTTTGGCCAAAAGCCAAAAACTTGAAGTCCTCCCGCCGACGCCCGCCGCTCTACCTTGACACGTGGCATCATTTCATTTCCTTGCAGGCTTTCAAGCTGAAATTTTCCCTTTGAGTTCTTTAGCCAAAAGGCTAAGTGCCAAAATGTTTCCCATGGGTCCGCCTTGGCAAATTTTCCCTCCAAACTCCGTCGAGCCATAACTCAAAAAATACAAGGAGTTAGGAGGACTTCTTTACCTTTCTGGAAAGGGGAAGAAAAATCCTATCTGATGAAGCCATCTCTAGGAACTTTTGAGTGCTTTAAAGTTGCAAAAATCTGCCTGCAAAAAAAGGAAGGAAGAATGAAGGCAAGTTAACCAAAACAAGCATGGGCTTATTTTGGATAACAATTTTGGTGACTCAGAGGGGTCATCTACCTACTGGATGAAGTGACCAGCTTCTTGAAGCAATCCATTGGGAAATGGAGTCATGAACTTAACTGCTTGTTACTCTCAATTCATTAGAAAATCTATGAGATGAAGATTGTGAGAGTAGAAAATTACTTTGACCTGGAACATGATCTATAAAAAAATGCATCCTTGGGGCAACAAAAATTGTGCCAAAGAACTTAGGGAAAAGTAAATCTAAGCTACAACAAAACAATGTGCATAAGCACTTGGAGGAATGAAAGAAGAATCTAAGCTAATATGTACAAGGTGAGAAGTTTCCCTTCTAGTAGCAATGCTTTAGATGGATTCCATTAACTGGAATATGTAGTTCCTCACCATCCAATGTAGACAATTGGAAGGCATTGCTATTTTTGCATTTTGTGACCATGTAGGGGCCACTCCAAATGGCATCAAATTTTGAATGCCTTCCTGGCTTTGCTCGGTCTGCATCCCATTTCAACACTAAATCTCCAACTTGGAAAGTTCTAGCCTTAGCTTTCTTATCAAAGCTTCTCTTGATCAATGCTTGGTCTTTTTCCATTGTTTGGGCTGCATGCTCTCTAATTTCTTGAGTTCCATCAATTCTACATATCTAACCTCCATGGGCTCAAACTCCAACAATTCCAATTACTTCATGAGTTCCAATGTTGGTAACTCAAGTGATATAGGCAAGACTGCCTCTTTCCCATAAACAAGTCTGAATGGAGAGTTACCTGTGGATCTCTTGGGAGTTATCCTATCAGCCCATAGAGCTGATTTGAGATTAGTATGCCAAGTCCTCTAATTTTCATCAAGAGTCCTCTTGATAATCCTTAATAGATTCTTGTTTGTGGACTCAGCTTGGCCATTACCTTGAGGGTAATAATTTGATGAAGTGCTCAAATAGATCCCATTTCTAACAACCCATTTAGTTACCTTTGATCCTATGAATGCCAACGCATTATCTGATATTATAGTGGTAGGTATACCAAATTTGGTTGCTATCCCCTCATAGAAGTCTAGAATGCTAGATTCATTTACCTCTTTGAGTGCCACCGCCTCAGTCCATTTGGTGAAGTAGTCTATTGCTGTTAGAATCCATTTGTGCCCTTGGCTTGAGTTTGGATTAATGACTCCAATGAAGTCCAAACCCCATTGCATGAATGGATGGTCAACTGAGATTGGGTGCAATGGAAGTGCTGCTAACCTCTCTTTTCCTGTGAAGAATGCACAATTCTTGCACCTCTTGATCCATGCATAACAATCACTAAACACTTTAGGCCAATAATAACTAGACTTCATGATCTTGAGAGCTATCAATATTGGAGTAAAATGAACCCCACTGAACCACCATAGAAATCTTCTAACATTTTCTCAATCTGATTTATCCCAATGCATCTCAACAACACTCCATTGATATCTTTTTTGAACAAGACACCATCAACAAGTGCATACGGAATAACTTGCAATATGAAGTGTCTTCTTTTGGATTTGTTAATCTCTAGAGGGCATAAGCTTGTTTGTAAGAAGTGCATTATGTCTTGGGTCTAGTAAGGAGTGAGCACACCATCATTTTCTTCTTGAATATCTCTTTGTTCTTGGCTGTCTTATAGCACCAAAACAACATTCTTCTCTTTGCTTGCTTCAATTAGTTGACTCAAGGCCAATTGCTCACATAATCCCTTTCCTTGGACCATCTTGGTGACTTTGATCTCAATGTCATACTCCATGACACGAGTAATCCACCCTACACATTTTTCATTTAGATCTTTGTTGAGGAGGAAGTCTTTAACTCCCACATGAGAAACCAGCAGTTGAACCTTGTTGTTTGAAACTAGATGCTTAAATTTCTTCAAGCTCCTAATCACTACAAGAACATGCTTCTCAATGAAGGAATACCTTACTTCATAGTCCTCCAAGCTTTGGCTAAAGAAGGAAATTGGCTGCTCTGCATTTTCTTCATTCTGTTGTACTAAAATTATAGAAATTGTATCATCACCACCAAATGCATAAAGGATGAAATCTTTGGAGAAATATAGGTTAATGAGAGTTGGAGCCTATGAGATAGCTTCTTTGATTGCCTCAAAACTTGCCTTACCTTCATCTTTCCATTTGAATGCCACACTTTTCTTCAACATCATAGTTATTGGCTTGACAAGGGCTACAAAGTTTGGAACAAACCTTCAAACAAAGTTGATTCTTCCCAAGAAACTTTGAAGAGCCTTCTTATGTCTTAGCAATGGAAATGCTCTTATTGCTTCAACCCTCTCTGGATCAATTGCTAACCCTTCCTTAGAAACAATGTGGCCTAGGAGCTTGCCTTCATGAGCTAGGAATATGCATTTTTTGGGATTCAAGGATACCCCAAATCTTCTACATCTTTGGAACACTTGTCTCAAATGAAAGAGATGGTCTGCTACACTTTTAGAAAATACAGTAATATCATCTAGGTATATCAACACTATTTTGTTGATCAATCCCTTGAACGCCATATCCATTTCCCTTTAGAAAGTAGCTCCAGCATTAGAAAACCCAAATGGCATTTTTCTATATGCATAGGTTCCCCATTTGGTGGTGAAGGTTGTTTTGAACTGATCATCTTCCTTTACCATGATTTGATTATACCCTGAATAACCATCTAACAATGAAAATCTCTTAGAGCCAACAACAACTTGTAAAATTTTCTCCATAGAAGGGAGTGGGTAGTGATCCTTGAGGGATGCTCTATTTAAATCTCTAAAGTCTACACACAACCTGATTTCTCCACTCTTCTTTCTAACTAGAACCAAGTTTGTAACCTAGCTTGAATGCTTGATGGGGAATATGATACTTGCCTCTATTAACTTATTCAATTCCTTCTTCATGAGAGGCTCAATGTGTGGATTGACCGGTCTCTATTTTTTCCTGATGGGCTTAGCACTTGGATCTAGTTCAATTGTGTGTTGAGCTAGCTTGGGATTGAAACCTCTCAAGTATTCATAGCTCTAAGAAAATACATTTGGGAACTCTTGGCAAAGTTGCATGAATTCATACCTTTCTTGCTCGGTTGCCACTTTACCAATTTGAAGTGACTTGCCTTCTCCAACTGAGATGGGCTCTGAATCCTCTCCCTTGACTTAGATGTTTTCTTTCTCCTTCCTAAATTGATCATTAGGATTGAAGATAGACTCTAAAATCATAATTCCTTTTGGCAGTTTGTTGCTTCTCATCCGTACTACTTGATCACCGTACTGTTGTTATAACTTTTCCTGATTTTTGGCTGAGAACTCAACTTCCTCTTGCAAGAAATTGATTATTTATTTGTCACTCTCAAACACTTGCCAACTTGCATTATTGTTTGGCACTGATGGCCTCATAATCACATGGATGTTTGGCTGCATTTTATCTCTTTTGATACTCTCGACAACATCAAATTTTTCTCCAACTGCTGTAAGCCAATCAACAGCTTGGTTCTCTTTCCTAGGGATGGAGTTGATGCCAAAGCCCTCAAAATCCTCAATGAGGTCCCACACCCTATTCTTATAACTTTTGAGCAGGTCATTCTTGGCAGCATGTTGTCCTTTAACTTGATTAACAATCAGCTCACTATCACCAAATACTTGTAAGTTTTGATGCCTCTCTTCCTTGACCAATGCAATCCATGTATCAAAGCCTCATATTTAGTAGTGTTGTTAGAACATGCAAACTGAAATCTAAAAGCTGAATAATACTTAATGCCTTGAGGTGAAACAAACATAGCTCCTCCTCCTACACCTTTTCTACTTCTTGATCCATCAAAGAACAACTGCCATACCTCATTGTCATCTTTATGGTCTAGCTTGGTGATACTAGGAAGAGGCTGATTTTCTTCATGCATGTAATAGAATCCTTGTTCAGATTCATCTATTTCATTGTAGGGATCAAAAGCATGTACCTTGCTTGCCCATTCATCAAGAGTCAAATCTGGAATGCTTCCAAATTTGGTGTCAACTTCATGTGTGCTTGGATAATCCTCTTGATCAAACGTTGAACAATTGACTTGGAGTATGAGGCTCAATGTGAAAGTTTGCAATAGGTTCAGACCTAATTATGGCCTTGGATCCATACCTTGTCCTAAACAACATGTGTGACCAATCAACAGATATGTAGCCTCTAATTCTAGCTATAAAATCCCTTGAAAAACATATGGAAAAGAGTGGTGGAAAATCTATCACCGATACATCTTATAAAATAGTGACATTGGGGCATGTATGCAAAGTAAGGCTCAAATCTTTAATTACCCCAACTGTTGCTACTATGCTGTCCCATCTAATTGCACCACCCCCTTAGATATGACTTCATATTGAAGGCCCAGTTGATTAGCTATTTGCTTGGGCATCACGGAACTACTTGCCCTAGAATCAATCATACAATTATGTACTAGTTTATCCCCAATGATCAATGAAACATAGAATGGAGGGGGCTTCAAAATTTTACCTTGTTGTCCTCCATGATTCCCCTCAGGCTGAGTAGCATTTTTGAGTACCTTCTCTTGCATATGAGCTAGCTGATTTGAGGTTGACCAATTCTTCATGGCAACTTGTAATAGATCCCTTTGTCCTAGGATGGATAGTGACTCCCACATAGATATGTTCACATTGGTCTTCTTCATTTGTTCAATGATGTTAAATGGGGATGAACCATCTCTTTTCTACCCTTTAGTCTACACATTATTTTCTTGTACATGGGCTACAACAACTGGCATTTGAGCTGGTCTAGAAGGTGGCTTGGGCTGTCCTTGCACATTTGGAACTGCATTTTGCTTGCCAACACCTTGTGGAGTGATGAAAGGTTATGAATCACTTGGATCTAATGATTGCCCTTCACCAATATTCCTCTTCTTTGACCATGTGTTAGCTGCTACACTCTGAGAAGGTGTTTGATTCATACCAAAAAATATTCACCTGCCCAATTCACAAGTGTAGTCTCATTTGGAGTTGTGTCTTGTTGAGTTGTCCCTTGTTGTTGGTTTGTTTCTTGAATCGCCTCACTCTCTACACCAATTTTTTCATCATTAAAGCTTGGTTGAAAGCAAAATTGAAGCACATAGATTGGTTGTGAGGTTCACCGCATGGGAAACACCAGTCATACCCTTGAGCTATATTATTTTGCATTGGAACTAAGGCTTTAGAGGTAGATGCAAGATTGGGGTTATAGGGTTGAAATGGCATATTGGCAGGAGGCGTTACTTGATTTTGATTTATAGCTGGGTTGGGTGGCCTATTAGGCTGATATGGTTATCTATTAGGCTAAGTTTGAGGTTGATAGTAAGGCCTAAAACTTTGATCTTGCTGCCTCTTGAGCGTAACCAACTCATTGCCAAAATTTTGCAATTGTTTCATAACTTCTTGAAGCTCATTTGAGGTAGTAGAGGATGAAGTAGAAGTTTCATTTGAACTCTAGTTTCTTGGGGTGGGAATAGGAGCTAAAGTAGGTGCTTGACTAGTACTTGGGCTTCCCAACTCTAGATATAAGGGCATAGGAGGCCTAGGTGAAATTTTACCGCTTTGGATCAAACAATTCTCACTCTAATGGTGATGTTGTAAGCTGCAGGTATAGTTGTACTCCCATGGATTGGATCAACATAGAAATGTCAGAATTTAAAGCCTTGAGAAAGTATAAGAAAGCACCTTGAGTTGTTGGCCTCACTGCCAATGGGATTCTATTCCATGTTCTTTAAAATATGAAATTGAAGTCTGTTAGCTGCTCATTAGGAGCTCTCTTGATAGTTGTCAGTTGCTCCAATAGAGACAAGTTGTCCCCTTTCTCTCCAAATTGGTTATGGAGGGCTATGCACAACTGGTTCCAATTTTAGATAGGTCCTTCCTCAAGGATCCCAAACCATTGCAATGCTTTCCCTTTGAATGAAGATGCCAACAATTTGACAATAATCTCCATCTCAACAATCTCATGGATTACACAAACATTAGCAATGTCCTTGATATGATCACCAGGATTGGTCTGATTTTCTCAATTTAAGTATGGGGTGTTCTTTAATGCTGTGATTGGAACTAGGTTTTGTGCATTGAGAACAAGTGGGATGCTTCCAGTACACTTGTCATAAGGATTGGGTTGTGCCATTCTGATTGGCCTGAGAACCCTTGTTGATCGGATGAAAGGTCTACCAGGTGGAGGAGTTGATAGAGTTCTGTTTGGTGGAGATGGAGACCTTTGAATCCTTCTTCTCTTTCTCCTATTTCTTGGGATAATTATACATAGTTAAAAAATCCCTCTTCTCTCGGTCCTTGACCTTGTTTGGACCCTTATCATGAATATTCAAGCTTGACTCACTGAAACCAATTGATTCTATCCTTTTGGAGTCGCCAGATGTGCAAATCAAGGATCTTTCAAGAAAGAAACTTACAAAAATTGCACATCAAATTTGTTGTAACGAAGATGAAGACCTCTAAGGTCCCACTGGCATGCCAAAATCAAGTATCAAATCTACAACACCCCTAAATGACCTTCGATCTGCATCCTGCACTGGGTCATTTAGTATGATTGCACAACATTGAGTTTTATCCAAGGTGTGGGACCTTGGAGGTGAGAAAAATATCTGGAGAAAGCTAGTCCTTACCCCTCTTTTTAGGTGTATGCATTAATTTTGTGGAGGTTCAATGCTAAATCCTACTCTAGATTCTAAGGAGACAGAGTTAAAAGATGCAAAAGGAAACCAAACTAAGTAAGAAACAGTGATACACCAAAGGAGTGATGGACCTCTTTTTTTGAAAATAGACACAAATCATAAGAATGCAACACTAGAACATGCACAAATTACCAAAATGTAATGAAGGATCAGAAGGAAACAATAAACGCAAGAAAGGATTGAAAATTCATTCACAGAGCATGCTTTATCATTCCTAGTTTTTGATACAATGCATTACAATGGAAAAGAGGAAAAAACATATTACAGTTCCAATGGGAGGCTTGAAACTCCATGAATTCACATGCCAAGGGGAAGAGGGGAGTCTACAAGAACAAAAACGTCCAACCCTTTACAAATGAGCCAAAATTGGCTTTTAACGATGAAGCAGAATGAAGAAAAGGTGAAAAACATGGGAAAATTGATTTTTACACCCACCAACTGAAAAAATCCATTAAAACAGAAAGGGAACCCTCAAAAATCCATTTTTTGAGGCATTCGGCCATGTTGGAGAAGAAATGAGCGCCATACTTCATCAATTTGACATTTTTTCTGTGCCAGGGACATTTCTTCATTTTTCTCTAACCAAACTCCATAAAAATTTAAAATTGAACCATCCATCATGTGGAGAATTTCAATAGCTTTCCAATGATACTAAAAATGTGAAAATATGAGCTCCGGATCAAAAGATATGGCCCTCTAAAGATTTAGGGAAAAACATGTGAAATTAGGGCAAAATTAGGGTTCACGGGCTGAAATTTGAACATTTTCCCTCTTTTTCAAATTGGAAAAATTTCCCAAAAATAATCTATGCCCCACTTCCCACTACCATGTGGCACTTTCTAATTGATCTGCATGCCCAACCTTTCCTTTTTCCTCCTTTTGCGAAATTGGGAAAATTTCCCAAAATCCTCCGCCGGCCCGCCACGCTGCACTGCTGATGTGGACACGTGGCATCTTATGATGCGGCATAGAGGTGCAGCTCAAGTTTTTGCCTTTGTGCCTTCACCACTTTGGAAAAATTTCCAAACTCCTCTCGACACCCTGACTCCTGCTCTTGACTGAACACGTGTTGGCTTCTGATTGGTTGGGGAGGCACGACCTAATTTTTCCTCTTACACATTTTTGCCAAAAGCCAAAAACTTGAAGTCCTCCCTCCGACACTCGCTGCTCCACCTTGACAAGGGGAATCATTTCATTTCCTTGTGGGATTTTGGGCTGAAATTTTCCCTTTGAGTTCTTTAGCCAAAAGGCTAAGTGCCAAAATTTTTCCCGCGGGTCCGCCTTGGCAAATTTTCCCTCCAAACTCTGCCGAGCCATAACTCAAAAAATACAAGGAATTAGGAGAACTTCTTTACCTTTCTGGAAAGGGGAAGAAAAATCCTATCTAATGAATCCATCTCTAGGAAATTTTGAGTGCTTTAAAGTTGAAAAAATCTGCCTGCAGCAAAAGGAAGGAAGAATGAAGGCAAGTTAACCAAAACAAGAATGGGCTTATTTTGGATAATAGTTCCTCCTAGCCGAAAGGGAGTATTCACAATCAACATTGGATTAGGAAATTTGAACGTGTGAACAACCTTTAAATGACATCAAAAACATGTATTCCTCCTTGGCCTATCACCCTCTATCTGTTTCATTAATTTATCAAGAATCTAGTGAAACATTTTGGCATGCTTGGTGGGACCCATTTGGGGTTCCTTTCATTCATTCATTCTTAGGGAAATATTTTTATGTTTGTTTCTTTTTGAAAAAGAAGTTAACATTAAATATTATCCTTAGGAATATTCTCTTTCTTCTATTTGTCTAAGTGACATTTGTATTTTGGGACTAAAAAGAATCCTTCTTTTTCTTCTTGTTTTTGCATTAGTGAAAGTCATTCTCTCTCCTATTCACTCTCTGTTTACATCGAATATCACATTTCAATTTGGGTTCTAAAATACTTGCATTTCATACTTCTATGCTTGCATTTTTAGCTCACATTAAAACTAAGGGCAACCTATACGCTGGAAGTCATGCCCAACTGATGGTTGACATAATTGAATTGTAGAGCACTTTCTCTTCTCTCTCTCTTTTCCAAACTGCACAAATATAAATTCACACATTTTCTTAAACAACACCTTACCCTAAGAAGTCAATGATCGCAAGATCAAAGGATTGATAATGGGTTCCCACTGGTTTCTCTCGTCTAGTAATTATCTTAGAGAAAGGAACAGCCATGCCAAAACATAACCTGAAACCACCCTTAGAATTCGACTCTTCTTAGGACACCTTCCCAACCAAAAAATCTGTTTTGATTCACAAATTCTGTCGAAAATAGCATAAGCTAAAACATAAAATTCACTTATAGGATTGCATTTTTTTCTTAGATTTTTCTTGAATTGTGTTTTGAGTTGTGAGGTTACGTTCTTCATTTTGTTTTTTTTCACACTCCACTATCATATTTGGTGTATTCTAAATGTTTCTGAGTGTGTTAGGATCCATTATTATCATACTCAATTTTTGGGTTGATGTTTCATTTGACTTAATTCACAAAAAAATCATTTTTCTTCACTTTCTAAAATTTCATAGTGACCAACGTCAGTTACGTGACCATCATCGGTTTGCATCCGACCATCATCAGCTTTAAGCACCTTTTAGGTCATTCTTCCAAAATAGCATTCATCGCATCTTTTGTTCTTTTTTAAAGTTCTTAGGACATCATCACACCCCAAAAATTTTAAAATCATAGTCAAATACAACTTATTTATTTAATTTTCATCAGTTTTTTCCTCATTTGCAAAATCATTGATTTCCCACAAGAACTAACGATGTCAGTTTCCCTAACCATCATCGGTCATCTTGTAACCATCATCGGTTAACTTAACTGCCAACGCTTTCTTTTTTGATTTTTAATTAGAACACTGACCCATTTCACCTCCTAGAATCTAGCCTTTTCCATTTCTGTTGTTTTCTATGTCATTTATAAAGTATAGTTTACTAGGTCTACACTAATTCACATGGTTTTGACTCATATCCAAGCCAATGCCCTTGTGTTTCACGCTAGCCTTCAGCCACTTCCACCTAGCCCATCATCGCCTTCTATCTTGTCACATATGGATCCAACTCAGCCCATCACCATTAGTACTAGTGACAAGGAGTTCGCAAGAATCCTTGACCAAAATACCGTTGTCCTACAATACTATCTTACCCACTCATCCACCCAAAACTCCTCGGGACAGTTGGTATATGACATGTCCGTGTCTATCCCTCCTTCCCTCGCCCCCACTTCTGCATCAACTACCACTAGCTCGACATTACCTTCATCCACCTTACCACCTATGGTATCTCAACCGAATGCACATCTCTTATAATCTGCTACACCTATGGCATCTATCACACTCATGGTGTCAACCATCCCTTCACTAGCTGCCCTTGGCATAGCCTCATCTACACCTATCACCTCATATATACCTATTGCATCGCAACCACCCATGGTGTCGACAACCCACACCCCATTCTAAAACCTCATCCTTTCCATCCCGTAGTCTCTACCCCCAATTACCATAAGATTCGTTATGACTACCCCACCTATTTACATGCATCACCAATAACCCCCAATCTCATCTATTGCTTATTTAGGATATCTTCCACCCACATCTATTCCCCTTCACAGTTCTCATACTTGGCACCCCCATATACTGGGATGCCGTCCACATTATACATCCATCATCAACCTCCTTTTACTCAGTAGGGGTGCCCATTCCTCACAACTCAGCCATGACCTCGTTAAGATGATGATGGAAAAGATGCAAACATTAGAAGCATTAGTTTTCGGCTCTCGCAACTCCTTAACTTATGACGAAATCTATAATGAGCCTATTCATCCGTCTATCCCCATTTTCCCATACCCCGTATATTGGGAAATACCCACGTTCAACCATTTCAACAATAAAGAAGACCCATGAACAACACTTGCATAAATGTTCAAACATGGGTGCTATCAAATTTCCCATTATGATGCTTTACTCCTACGGACATTCCCCATGTCCTTGACAAGACCCACCTTAGATTGGTATAGTGGTTTACCTAGACATTCCATTTACTCATTTAACCAAGTGGCTCAAGCATTCTTGGACCATTTCTCAATCAATGTCGTAAAAAAGTCACCATGACTGACCTATACTTGACACAACAATATGACGATGAATCTATTGCATATTTCATTTCTCTTTGGCGAAGCCTTATCAACCAATTAACATTCCAGTTACCTCAAGTTGAGCTTATAGAGTTGTTTACTAGAGCTTGTGCTAGGCACATCTCACCAAATCTGCAGGTACAAACCTTCCATACCTTCGATGAAGCATTTACCATGGTGTGAAAACTAGAAATTTGTGTCATTGAAGAAAAGAAAATTCAATTGCAAAACAAAAATTCCATGTTCAAATCAAATGATGCTTCTTCATCTTCAAAGCCCCAAAACAATTATTCAAAAGACAAAGGATCTACCAATGTGGTAGTTCTCAAAGATAGTCCATCTCATCCATTTAACCAAGCCAAACCTTCTTCCAATCTTTCTCACGTTCAAACTTTTTCAGTTCCGATGGGAACAAAAAAGTAAACTCCAATTAGAGATCCCTATTCTTCAATTTTGGAAAATCTTCTTAAGGATGGAGCCATTGCACTTTCCCTATAAAACCTCATACTGGTTTTGATCCCACTCGTCCTATGCCTGCATGGTATAAGGAACATGACTATTGTAATTATCATCATGTCAAAGGCCATAGCAATGGTAATTGCATAACCTTTAAGAACATTGTCTAGGAAATGTTAGATAATGGAGATCTCATCTTGGACAACCCAAACACATTGAAAAATCAAAACTTACATATCTTTAAGAAGTCATTTCCTAATCATACACCATCATCTAATCAGAATGGTGAATCTTCAACCAATGACAACAATGTCCATGAAGTCCACACTATTTTCGATATCGTACCATCGATTCCTCAATTTCCACCTATTCCGTCTATCGAGGAAATTATAGCATGAGCTCCTCTACCCACGGAGGAGCCTACCTCATCTACTCCTTCACCCATAGAGGAGTCCACAATTTCTTCCAATTTCATTTCACCATCTACCTCGCAACCTACCGAACAATCAATGGTATTAACTCTCCTACCCACGAGAGAATCGTCATTGCTTTCTTCTCCACCAAAAGAAGAATCTACCTCACCCCATCTACCATCACTCTTACCCACGAGGGATCCTTTAGACACGCCACTTCCTATTGGGGATAATTCCCCATTAGCATTCCAAGATCTCATTGATATGATCTCGACTCTTTTACCCATAAAGTTTGAGGCTAACCAATTCCCTATCTCACGAACATATTTTATAGGGATTGCCACTAAACCAACTGCATCTCCTCTTACAAGTGTCATTTTCACGACTGGTCGATCGCTTGGATTACATTGATAATTCCATGCTTTGGGGACATCTTCGGTTCCCCTTTTTGACCCAAATGCAAATGTCACCTACAGATACCTCCACGATCTATCCAAAGGTATTTCTAGTAACCAAATCAACCCGACCATGCCTATTGAAATGACTTCTTCTTTGTCACCTTTACCTACATCCGAACCTTTACCCATAACCAAACCCATTCCTCTACCTAAGAACTTACCTACACCTACATCTCCTCCCACATCTAGACCTATCACTACCCTGGGTGTCATGCCAACATCAAGCCTTGTCCATCCACCCATCAAATTGGACTTATCCACATCTTCCCAAGCCCGCACGAAAACCATTCCTCCACCTAAAAGGAAGACCCAACCTTCTAGGACACATACACCAGTTTCACCCACTACACCTTTGTCACCTTTTTCCTTTCCATCTATCCTTGGACCTCACCCATCTACCCTGGTCAAGCAACCACCTACCCAAAGAAAATAAAAAGCACAACAGTCTGCCTCTTCATCATGATCCTTTATTATGCATAATCGACCAACATAAGCTTCACTGTCACCATCACTCGTAGCTTCCTTACCACCTATACCTTCACAAGCTACCATAACCCCATCACTACCTATGTGACTTTCTTCTCCTCAACCCATACCTTCCACCTGGCCTCTACCAAACCTTTACCACACCTTTGTTATCACCGTGGCTAACCCATCCTCTGCCACCATATGCTTTCCCTTCTACATCATGTACTCCCACCTCACATCTACCCAAGAAGGTGTCATCCAAGGACAAGAATCCACTACCCTTCAACAGGGTAGTTAATCCCACAACACTTTCCATTGCTAGTTCATCTACCACACTTTTACCCAAGTAGGTACCATCAAAACCTAAGACAATACCACCTACCAAACCGGTGGTCAAACCTATTCCACTTCCTATAACACCTCTTCCACCACAATTATCCACACCTTTACCCAAACCACACTCACTTCCCACTATGATCCATTTGAAGGTTCCTACGCCAACATTTTAGCCAACCTCTTAGAGACCTTAGTCATCACATTACCGCTGCTTAGACCTTATGACCCCCTCAAACCCAAACCAAAAGGGTTTGATGAAATTGAAATTTGTGGCTACCATTGTGTGTCAGGACATGATGTAGAAAATTGTAAGGCTCTAAAAACCGTTATTCTCTAACTATGCCCTCCTGAAGAAAATTTTGATGACAATGATCTTCTAGATGAGGAATCTATTCCACCTTCACCAATCACCACATGTCCTCATCCACTACCTATTCAGCCACCCACATCTCCACCTCCACAACCTTTTTATTCATCTCCGTAACATTTAAAATCAACATGGTCTCAGATTAGAGATTTGGCCAAACCATGGCCTAAATGCTAGTGTGCCCTATTCATTTCACAAGGTTCTTACCCTGAATTAAGTTTTTTTCCATCATGCCGTTATACTATTCATGACATACCTTCTTCATCCACCTCTTTCCCTTAGATTAACATGATCCAAGTTTCCACTTGTGCCCAAAAAGAAAAAGGAAAAGAAAAAGAAACCAACCCATCCACTAATCTTGTGCCTAACATACCATCTACACCCACACCCAAAATCACCATTCGAGGACCCACATACCCTATTTTTGATGGGGTCACCCATCGTACAATGATAAAACAATTGCACCAATCCCCTCTAAAAATGTCTTTTTATGATCTTGTCCAAACCTCTGAATCTCATCGACAAGCCCTCATGGAGGTTTTGTAATCCATTGAGGTTTTACCTAATGAACCCACACCAATAGCTTCCATTATCACCTATCACCACTTGGCATCTCTTACCAAAACATCCCATTCTTCTACCCCCACTCATGTTCATTTAGTTGCCACCCTCGGTTTCTATGATGAGGAGATCATACCTCTCCAAAGAAGATCACTCGATCCCATTCTTTTCATCTCCATCTATATCGATAATATTCACATTCGACGTGTTATGATCGATGGCGGTGATAACATCAACATCATCTCCTCCAACACATACAATCAAATGTGCATCCCTTAAAATTACATGCATAACAACCCAGCTATGCTTCACTCCTTCAATGATGCCATCAATTCCACCATTGGCACTATTATTATTCACATTTGTGTAGGGCCCCGTCTTCGTGCCAAAATTATTCTATGTTTTAGAAGGGGAATTCTAGTATAACCTGTTGCTTTTCCGACCTTAGATCCATGTCATAGGTTGTGTTCCTTCAAATTTACATCGTTGTGTCAAATTTGAACATGAAGGACATAACTACACCATCTCCGCGGACCCTTCACCATTGAAAACCTCAGTAATATGTTGTCGACGTAATGATGTACTTATACCAATTAAGGCATTTACCACACCGCTACTTCTCCTTCACCCATAACCCTATCCACCGATGTTGCCGCTACCTCACTTGTGCCTACTTCTTCTATTCCTACTACTACTGCGGCCTCTCGCAATCTTTCATCCACTAACCCGGCTAGTTCCCAACCAAATCATCCTTCTTCTTCCCAATTTTCTAGTACTTCATCTATTCTAGCTACACACATATCCACTATCAATCCATTAGAAGGTGTTTTTCAATGCCTCACTCTGGGGGAATACCACTTGTACAATATAAACACATTCCTTACTCCACAAGAGTACAATAATCTACTCCAACATCCTTGTTATGACCATCGCAGAGGTGAGGTATTCCCTTATGGTCCTCCCCACCTTCGCACCAAATTAACATATGGGGGACTCGAGGATTCCACCTATTCACCTGATCCCCCTTCCCAAACATGGCCATTTTCATCTAACCTCCAATCTCTCACCAACCACCACTTTTCCCACATTTTCCTTCACCGTTGTGCATGGAAAGGCTTTGGCTTTGGTTTCTATAAATATGGTCGTCACACTGTCATCCCATGTACCACATGTAAACAAAAATACTGCAGCGGGTATTGGCTCCTAATTGACTTGGACCTTACATCGTTACTCATACATATGGATCAAGTGTTTATTATTTTTCTTCGCTTGAAGGTAAACCCAAACTTGATCCCATCAATGCATTTCATCTTAGACCATTATACTATTGAATTAAGTCCTATATCACCTCTTGTTTATTAAATTCTCATCCCTTGAGTAGCGCTCCCTTCCATTTTACCTATTTTAAGGATCAACAACTAAACTAGGATCATGTGATTACCCGTTATCTTTCAACCTTGTCTTCAATATGAGTATCAAAGCTCTACTCATGGCATGATTCTTATGGATAATTTTCATCTTTTTCAAGATGGAATCCCATGGTCATTCATAACGTAAAATCTCTCTTCCATAGTTAGCCTCCGTGTGCTATGGTTTTTCCTTCAAACCAGGAGCTTATTTTCCTTTATAGTCTTGTCCATGACTTAAAAGTCCAAAAGCAAAGAAATTAAAAAAAAGGGATTCAACTCCTCGAGTCAAACTTCTAGAAAAATATGATTCCCTCAAAAAGGCAATCTATTCTCTCGATCTTGGTTCTATACATAGACTTTGCTCCCTTGAAGGACAACAATACAAAGCAAAATAAAATAAAATATTGAGCTTCCATCGAATCGATCAACTTCATGAAGACCTCATGGAGATAATATACTCATTCCACATAGACTTCCCACATCAATAAATCTATCAAAACAAAATCAAAAGGAAGAAAATGATAGTTTTTGTGATGGACTTATGTATTTTGATCTTAGGTCTCTTGCCAAGTAGGCATGCTGTCTTACACCAGGTAACACTAAACACCAACCATCTTTACCTCATTTCCTTTTTCACCCTAATTTCCTAATTTCTCAAGGGACTTTCCGGAAAAATGACATTTCATGATCATGTGACTTTCTTCACCCTTATCATAGTCAATCAGAAACGCCTTTAGGGAATTACCTTCATAAGACAATCTTTGGTAATGTAGACTTGTTATGGTTCTTATCAATTAGGTGGATATTTTTGTCACCTCTTACCATTCACCTTCTTCATTACTTATTGATTACCCTATACAGAACTAGACCATCGATACCTACATTTTAGGGATTCCCCTTTCACCAACATCAATCATGCCTAAAATGACCTAAACCCAACCAGGACTCAACAACCTAGACTCAATCATACCTAAAGCCTACCCACCAATTCCACCACCTCATCTTAGTTTTCCCTAGATTATGAGAGAGATACATTGGCTTGAGCCCCTTTTCGCTTTGGGGTTATGTAGGCAACACTCCAAGGGCATGGGGCCCTTAGAGGTTAGCTTGGCCACTCTCTACCCTAGCCAATTTTCACCCCATTTTTATATTCACATTCTACCTTAGTTATTTTCCATCTTATACATTATTTGGAAATTAAACAATTATATAAGTATACAAAACATATATATCTACCTATTCCTTACATCATCATATTATACATTAATCATTTCACAATTCCATGATATCCAATATTTTAAAAATCTACACCATCACATACATATACATCATCATTTATTTCCCATGCTACCAATTACATAGAAATTACCTCAACACCAACAAACCTTAACTCCAACATGCCTAACTCACATAAACTCAATCATGCCTATACCTAACTCAACCATGCTTAAAGATCTAAACTTAACCATGCATCTACTTGAATCAACCATGCCTATGCCTAACTCCACCATGCCTGACTCACCTAGACTCAATCATGCCTATGCTTGAATCAACCATGCATATATGACCTAAACTCAACCATGCATAACAAAACTCAAACTACACCATGCCTAACTGAGCTAGAATTAACCATGCCTACATGACCTTGACTCATGTTGGTACCTAAATTTGTTCTCCTTTTTAGTATGAGCAACATCAAAGATATGGCATGAAGCTTGAAGATAGATGGATCATGGTGTGTGTCATTTTGTAGCTGGGGATATGATCTAATTGGCACTTAGATTTGTGGAGAGATGGATAGCAATCAAATAGGACTTGATCTTGTCCTAAATGTTTTAGGTTGTGCCTTTCAACAAAGGTAAGAGAACCTATTTTGTAAACCTCAAATGGTGAAGGAGATGAAGATATCCCTCAATTTGTGTAAATAGTATGAAAAGGGCCTTGAGAAAATATGATCAACACTCCAAATTTGACTTTCACAAGTTGTAGTGCCAACTTCCTTTGACACTTTTAGATACTGATTTTGATACTATTGATCGTATTATGGACACTATTATGTTTTATTTCAGTATGATGGTTAGATGTTAGATCTTGGATTATTATTGATCTGGGTTCAGTTATTATGCATGATGGTTACTAGAGACATTTCTTGGATGTGGTTGATGATATACTTGTTGTGACATGGATATATTATAGATGTTGATTTGGATTTGTGACAAATGGATATTTTGAGTAGATCTAGTATGGTAGATTTTGATGATGATATAGTTGATTTATTTAATTAAAATGATAATGTTGAATTCTTGATATTGTTGTGATTCATATGCTTAGATGATCTTGAGATGTTGTTTATATCATTTTGGATGTTCTGATGCAGCCACGAGGCTGAAGGAGGTATTTTCATTTTGCAGGTTAAAAATCACAACAATGTCGGGACTGGAGACTAACCATATTGAAATTCCAGGTGAAATCAACAAGGTCACCATGGAAACTGTGTTGTTCGTTTGTGTGTTGAGTTATGTTAGGATTTCCCATGGGGGATCTCCATTACATGTGACCATGGGATATGTGTTTTATTTATGTGTTCCTTTTTGAATTAATGTTGTATGTATTTTATTTAGTAATGTGTTCCTTCTTGTAATCTAATTTAAATGTGATAGATTAATGTGTGAGGTCATATAGTTAAATTTTTATTTAATTAATTTGGGATGTGGAATGTAATTGACAAAGTTGTTGATTTTAAATATTAATGTGGGAAGAGTGTGTAAGTTAATGATGTAAGAAATTTGTAAGAGTATGTAAGGCAAATTTTGGAAGGTCAAGCACTTCACCTCTTATGGAATTCGAATTTGTCCTTGGAGGCCAAATTTGGAGGCTTGTGGGACAAGTTAAACTTGTCCCACACCTCTTAAAATGATCCACCAACCATGCCTATGGTTTGGAGGTTAAAATTAGGCCTTTGAAATGCATTTTGAAGTGACAATTTGTAAGTTTTAATTGCACTTCCCTTACATGTTTTAAATTTGGTCCTTTTGGAGTATGGGCATTTTGGAGTATGTAAGTCATTTTGTCATTTTTATTTATTGTGATTTTTTGGTTGATGTTGATTTCCTCTTGGGGTTGAGGAAGAATGATGTGGCATCCCACATGGATCCACATCATCCTCTTCTCTTCCCTCTCCTTTATATTGAAGCTTCTTTCTCATTTGGAGGTTGTTGAAACTTTGTTGGTTTCCTCTTGGGGCGCATTTTTCTTGGTGCTGTTTGGAGCTTATTGTGGAGGAAAAGCTTGAGTCTTTTGCTTGCTTGAACCTTGCTGATTTGGGGCTTGTTTTGGCATCTTGGAAAGCTTGTGAGCTTGGAACAAAATCCATTATGGAGAGGTAGGCATCTATAACTTGTTTTTATTGTTTTTTTTCCTTCTCTTGCATGCATTTTTGAATGATGTTGTGTTTGCATTCTTGGTTGGTTGGGTGGAATGCTTAGGGCATGGTGTAGGAGAAGGCTATGAGGATTTCATATGGAGGGGCATAAAGGATTGTCTATGGCACTATTTTATTGAGGAGGGAGTTTTGGTTTGGGATCCACCTTGGAAAATAAACTGCTTGCATTTCTTACTCTTGGGGGGGCATAAGGGATAAACTTGGGGGGGGGGGCGCATAAGGAGGGGTTGGGAGATATAAGGTTTATGGGTTTGATATGTTTATTAGCGGTATGCATTTTGGTGGATGCCCAATTCCAAATTTGGGAGGCATAAGGAGTTCCCCATAGTCCTTGCTCTTGTTGGCTTGCTTGATCAAGCCTATGTGTTGTGTGTATGATTTCAAATGTAGTTGGGAACTGCTGTCTTGTTGGACTGTGTATTTTATTGTTTGTATGCAATGTGAAGAATGCTTGTTTGTTGTGGAAGAAGCCTTGTTTCCATGTGTTGATGTTCATACTTTATTTCAATATGGTTGGGGCTCGGGGGCCAATGAGGAAAGGATGGCTTCTCCTTTCTCATTGGATGTCTTGGTTGGGTGGAGAGCATTGCCTTTCCCCCTTCCTTGTTGTGATCAAGTTGAAAAGAAGAAGAAACTAGCATGCTGCTATTTGGAGCAAGAAGAAAATAGTTTGACAGTCATTTTCCTTTGAGTAATTCATTGTAACCTTTCCCCACTTTGCGTGGATGAGTGTATAAATGTTATAATGTGAAGTCACATTGCATTATAAATGGAATTTTTATTTGAATTGAGAAATGTACAAGGAACTATACTTGTTCTCTCGTGTTTTGGAGAAGAAATGTAAAGGATATTATAAACATTGTAACTTGTATTTTATAATTTTAAACCAATTCAAATTAGAAAAGAGATGAGTTGTAGAGTTGTCAATTGAATGTAAATAAATAATTGCATTAATTCCTTTAAATTGCAATGTGTACAGGATTTGAATTGCTGTAAAAAAAGTGATATCTCTGTTTTGGAAAAGAATAAGAAATAGTGTGTTATATTTCATGTATTGTATTTGAAATCAAATAGAAAGGAAAGTTGTAAAATTGTATTGCAGATCAATGAAAGAATGCATTCCCTTCTCCAAAGTGTATTGCACATCTGATTTTGAATTATTGTTGAAATTTGATTGCTGTTTGAAAAGAAAAGAAAGAAAGAATGTGTGGGAAAGAAATGCAGTGTGATATGCTTGTAAAATGTATTTTAAATTTGAAATTAGAAATGCATATAAATTTAGAATTGAATGGATGATTTAACAAACAAATGCATTGGAAAAATTTAGAAAACTATGCATACATCTAATGACCAAATTGATACTCAAATTAAAAGAAATAGTCCACTGTATTAAACTCCTTACTGGCAATTTACATTTTATTAAAAATGAGCAGTTTGATCTTATACTCAACAATAAGTTATTAAACCTTGAAATTCATACTTAGGAAGACTTAAGAAACTCAAATTCACTAAAACAATTAAGAAAGAATCTCCAAAAATTAATGAATTTCAAATCGGAACTTGCCCAGTCATTTTTCCATCCATTGTCGAAAAATGCAACCTTGAATAAATTGGACAATTCATCTTCACTAAAACACTCTAAACTCTCCCTAGACTGATCCTCCATGTCCGTTTGACATGTTGAGTGAAGGAGGAGTTCCAAATTGATCAAATTGAAAAGTTGAAATTTTCCAGTCCACAAATTAAAATCCTACATATTTTTTTCATTAAATTTACCTAGTAAACTTCATCATTTCCCAAAATTGATAACTCTTGTGTGAAGAGGGCATCGAGAGCTTTCTGAAAAGTCCTCGTTTGTCCAAATCCAACATTCCTATCAAAAGTTATGGCCATTTGAAGTTTTACTTCAAAATGGCATTTAAACAAATAATAATAATAATAATAATAAATCTAACTGTTAGAAAAATTCAAATTTTGACTTTGGAAAATTTCCCAAAAAGGTCCGTGGCCCCTCGCTAACCCGCAACCAATCGGGCCTGCCATGTGCACCACGGGAGGGACAGACCAATTTTAAAACTTATCTTTTGAAAATTTTGTCTTGGGAAAATTTTCCCATTTTACCCCGCCAACCCGCTGGCCTACAACCCAATCACATGCTGCCATGTGGCATGGAGGAGGGCGGACCGAATTTCAAAACCTATGTTTTTTGAAAATTTTTCTTGGGAAAAATTTTCATTTTCCCTCCGCCGGCCCGCAACCAATCAGAGGGCACCATGTGTCCTCTTATGGCTATGACAGAGGCACGGTTCTCTTTTAAGCTTTACCTTTTAATTTTTTTTTAAGAAAATTTTATGTTTTGGCCCCACCACTGTAGCCAATGAAAATGTGCCACGTGGCACTCTGGGGTGGCGGCGGGAAGGGGGAAAGCCCCTTGACCTTTTGGTTTTATTTTTGGCGTTTGGGGAAAAGTCTTAACTTCTCCCCATGGTCCGATTCCCGCCTTCCCCTTTAGGCTCTGTCCCTTAGTGGGTGTGCGGACCCATGCACTTATTTTCCCCTTTTCCCCTTTTTGTTGGTGCAAAGCGCTAAAACACCCAGTCACTCTGCCAAATTTTCCCTTTTCTCTTTTGCTTAACATCTGGGATTGACACGTGTCCTCCCGAGGGACCATGGGGGTGCAGAGCACGTTTTTCCTTTGAGCCTGCATTTGGAAAATTTCTCAATGCCACCCCGAACCCACCAGACCACCCTAGGTGCTTTTCCCCTCCTCTTGCCATAGTCCCTCTAGGGAAATTTTACCCTAGAAACTGCTCTCACTCAGAACTTGAGTTCTGTAAGGAGTTAGAAGGACTTATTTATATCATTGGAAAGGTGAGAAAATTTCCTATCCATTGGGAATGGTTTAGGGAATTTTTGGAAGTGTTTAATAGGAGAAAAATCTAGTTGAAGTTCTAAGCCTGTTAGAGAGTAGGTATGGGGGTAAATTACTCCTTGAAACTAACTGAAGCATGTAACCCTAAAATTTAGAACCTTGTAAACTTGTTTTAAGTCAATAATGGAAATTTTTTTTTGTTAATTAGGATTTACTCGAACCTGTTAGTGAAAACTGATGTCTTGTAACTTAGTTGTAGACATTTCTATAAAAAAATTATTCCATAATTTTCTAGCTAACCCTAGGTTGTTTCCTTGTTCTCAAGTGGTTGTTTAAATGGGCATCACACTTTGGTATCAGAGTAGTGGTTCAAAGGCTTCAACCATTGGGCACACTAGAAAAACTTGAGACATGAAAACTTAAACCTAGCACAACTTGAATCTAGAAACCAACTTAGCAAGAATTTGTATGTTTAGTAAACATGGAAGTTGTATAGCTTAGTAAATGAACTAACTCTCGCTTTGGTCTATGCAGGAGGATCAGACGGAGTGAGAGGAACCTGCATGGAGACTCAGATTCACCACCACCACCACCACTAGATCGGGTGTGTAGCGGTAATTCTACCTCGGATTCTACAGGACCCTTCGATGTTAATGCCACTCTATGTAGAGGATTAGGTGGAGGACAGATAGCTAGTCATGATAGATATCCTTATATCGAGGGTCGTACCTCCTCAACCTAGCGAGGAACATAGAGGGGAGAAATCACATATAGAGTTAGCACGAGAAGAGTCACCACCTAGGAGACATGGTGACAGAGTTCTAGAGTATAGAGAGAGGTCTCAGAGCCCTAGGCTTAGGGACGAGTGTGTAGAGAGGCCTAGAGGCCGACAAACCACAACAATGGATCAAATCAGGGAGATCCTGAAGCTTAGGCCCTCACACTACTCAGGAGATACAGGTGGATTTCATGCAGAGGCTTGGCTAGTGAGCTTGAGTGGTTACTTCAAGCTCTGTCCTATGTTACAATCCATCTATTGAGGGATGGAGTAGGAGTATGGTGGAGGACAGAGGAGTAGAAGCTCCATGTCGATTCAGAGAGAGTGACTTGGGATATTTTTGAGGAGAGCTTTAGGAGCAGGTATCTATCATGGAGGTTCATCTAGCAGAGGATTGATGAGTTCCATGACCTCCGTCAAGATTCTCTTTCAGTAGCAGAGTATGAGAATATATTTCTAGATCTACTTTAGTATGTAGATTATATGTAGGATGAGTAGGTGTGGATTCATAGGTTCATCTAGGACTTGAATTTGGATATTGGAGGGGAAGTGCGGATCCACTATCCCTGACACTAGAAGAGGCCGTCGAGAAGGCTTATATTACAGAGGAGACTCAGGGTAAAACCCAAAGTAGGCTAGAGATCGAGTCGAGCCACATCTAGTAGATGCGGGACGGTAGATCGAGAGGTTCGTGGTGGTTAGCATTCAACATAGTCATCCTTTAGGCCACAACAATAGAAACATCAGTCCCCGCCCACCTTGCTGCACTTCCACGAGAGCTGATGCACAGAGAGGTCAGAGCATGGGGCCTCCTCTTAGGGGTCCCATCAGGACACAGGGTGGACCTAGAGCTTAGTTAGTAGGATCTTGTTAGCAGAGGCCACATCAGACCATAGCTAGATCATTAGGATCCACACCATAGACTTTTAGGGAACCTACTAGAGGTGTTGCTCCTTGGAGAGGATTAGGTGGTTGCTTTGGATGTGGAGTAGCTGGAAATTTTTGGAGAGATTTCCTCAGAACCCTAACAAGGGTAAGGCACTAGTTTCTAAGCTGATAGTTGGTGACATGGGACGCAGCCACAAGATTTATACAATGATTGAGAACCACTAGGCAGAGCACCAGAGCACAATCATTGAGACCATAGTAGCATTGGTGGTATTCCTACCTCTGTTTTATTTGATTCTGGCTCTTCTGATTCTTTCATTACACCATCTTTAGTAGAGAGATGCAGGTTGGTGGTAGTTAGGAAGGGTCTTAGTTGGGATGTTGAGATGGCTTATGGAGCCAAGATCTCCATGGACTCCTTAGTTAAGGAGTGTGTTGTGGATTTGGGACCTTTCACCACCACCTCCGATCTTTGTATTCTTCCTTTGGGCTCATATGGAGTCATCTTAGGTATGGCTTGGTTATCTCGCACATAGGGCCGGGATGGATTGTTATCACAAAACTATATCTTGTGTAGATGATTTGGGTGTTAAGTCGGTGATCTCGGGGTTAGGAGACTGTTTCTATAAGTGCCATTTCCGCTATGCAACTTAAGCGGTGTGTGTAATGAGAATGTCGATGTATGCTTTGTTATAGTTAGTGATGATCTAAGGATGGGTCTAGTGGACCATCGTTAGATGATCATCCCATCTTGAGAGATTTTTCCAATGTTTTTCTAGGGGAGCTACCAGGATGCCACCGGCACTGATATTGATTTTCATATAGATCTAGTTCTGGAGCGAGCCTATCTCACGGGCACCTTATCGGATTACCACCCCGGAGATCTGTGAACTCAAGTTACTGACTTGAGGGCCTTTTGGAAAAGGGCCTTATCCATCCTAGTGTATCCCGTTGGGGTGCACGAGTGATCTTCGTGAAGAAGAAGGATGGATCATTGCGGTTGTGTATTGATTACCACCAGGTTGAACATGGTAACGATCAAGATTGTTATCCTCTTCCTCATATTGATGACTCGTTTGATCAAATAAAGGGAGCCACGGTGTTATCTAAGATTGATCTCAAGCCGTGCTACCATCGCTTCGAGATTTCGGAGGTGGACATTCATGGGACCGCCTTCGCATGAGATATGGGAACTATGAGTTCACAAAGGTGCCTTTTGGTTTGATGAATGCCCCGCAGTTGTTTATGAGTTTGATGAATGGGGTTTTCGAACCTTTTAGATTAGTTCCTGCTCATCTTCCTAGATGAAATTTTTATATACTCACGTACACATGAGGATCATGAGGGGCACCTTCGACAGGTTCTTTGTGAGCATCAACTTTACGGGAACTTGGAGAAGTGTGCTTTCTTTCAGTCAGAGGTGTAGGATTTGGGTCATATCATTTCTGGGGAAGGTATCGTAGTCAATCCTTCTAAGATTAGAGCCATTATGGATTGGCCAACACCCACTACAGTGATCGAGGTGCACAGCTTCATGAGTTTAGCAGGTTACTACCGGAGATTTGTTTAGGACTTCTCTCGAATTACACACCCTATCACTTCCCTTTAGAGGAAAGGGAAGAAGTTTGTTTGGACAGAAAAATGTGAGTAGGCCTTTAGGATATTGAAGGAGTTCCTCACTACAACACCCATTCTTGTAGTAATCTTGGATACATAGGGTGAGTTATTTTTTTGCACAGATGCTTCTTTAGCAAGGCTTAGAGGTGTGTTGATGAGAGATGACATGGTTGTAGCTTTTGAGTCTCGCAAACTCAAAGATCACGATCTTAATTATCCTACCCATGATCTAGAACTTGTGGCAGTAGTGCATGCCTTGGTTAGATGGAGACAATTTCTTCTTGGTCGATATTCACACTCAGGATAGATCATTTGAGTCTTTGCCACCTCTTCACGTAGCCCAATCTAAACACTCGTCAGTGGCGTTGGATGGAGTTGATTTGTGATTATGACATGGATATTGAGCATGTGAAGGGTAAATAGAATGTGGTAGAAGATGCCCTCAAAGAAAAAAAGACATGTTGCTATGGCCACTACAAAGTGAGCATGGATTTACTGAGCAAGATTCTTCGATGGCTTCCTCTTGAGAGCTTCTACATGGCAGTATGAGTAGAGATTAAGTCATAAAGACCCCTTGAGGGGAGGTTTGATGGTTTTTATCTTGAGGCAGATGGTCTTCTCAGGCACAGAGGTAGGATATATGTTCCTAGAGATGGAGGCTTGAGGTAGGACATCTTGGTAGAGGCACATCATGCACCCTATTCAGCCCATCCCAGGGTGAAGAAGATGCACGCTACCTTGAGATAGTTGTACCATTGGAGAGGACTTCGTCGAGATGTGGCTCAGTTTGTGTCATGGTGTTTAGAGTGCCAGAGGGTTAAGGCCAAGCATCAACATCTAGCAGGTCTTCTTTATCCTCATGCCATACCGGAATGGAAGTGGGACACCATTTCCATGGATTTCATTATTGGGCTACCTATGTCGAGATATCACCATGATGTCATTATGGTCATGGTTGAAAAATTGACAAAAGTGGCTCACTTTTCTCCTCTGAAGACAACTTATACAGTTAGAGTAGTGGCACGAGTTTACTTAGATGAGATTGTCAGGTTACACGGATTCTCGTGAAAGACCATTTATGACCACGATCCTTTGTACACTTCACACTTTTGGACTACCATGCAGTATGTCCTTGGGACAAGGATTAACTTCAGCACAACATATCACCCTAAGATAGATGGATAGACCGAGTGAGTGAATCAGATTTTGGAGGATATGCTTAGGATGTATGTGATGGATCAGCAATCTAAGTGGGAGGAGTACCTGTACTTAGTGGAGTTTGCCTACAATAATAGTTTTCAGAGTTCTATAGGCATGGATCCTTTTCAAGCATTATATGGTAGAGAATGCAAGAAACCCCTTAGCTGGGATAGGTTGGAGGAAAGAGTATCTCTTGGACCAACTCTTTTATAGGACATGGAGTAGCAGGTAGTGTTGATCAGGTAGAGATTGCAAGAGGCACATGATAGGCAGAAGAAGTATGCAGATCAATATAGGATTGATTGTAGCTTTGATGTGGGCATGAAGGTGTTCCTTCATGTCATACCACACAAGATCCCTATCCTCTATGGAAAAATTTCTAGGTTATCTCCTCGATTCATTGGTCCTTTTGAGATCTTAGAGCATATCGACCCTTTGGCCTACCATCTAGCATTGCCACCTAGCTTGTCTCGCATACATGATGTGTTTCATGTTTCGTCCTTAGGAGGTACATTATAGATCCTTCTCATATGTTGGACTGGATCCCATTGCGGAGTGCGGGATTAGGGGTAGGTGACGGTGGAGCCCATCCATATTATAGATCATAGGACCCTGGGCCTTCGAGGCAGAGAGATTGATTAGGTACGGGTATAGTGGGATAGATATGAAGAGATTGCAGCCACTTGGGAGGATGCCATAATATTATGAGTGTAGTTTCACACTTATTCCAAAGAATTCCAGGAGGAATTCAAGTCTAAGGGGAGGGGGATGTAGTGCCCACTTCCCTTTGACACTTTGAGATACTGATTTTGATACTATTGATCGTATTATGGACACTATTATGTTTTATTTCAGTATGATAGTTAGATGTTAGATCTTGGATTATTATTGATCTGGGTTCAGTTATTATGCATGATGGTTACTAGAGACATTTCTTAGATGTGGTTGATGATATACTTGTTGTGACATGGATATATTATAGATGTTGATTTGGATTTGTGACAAATGGATATTTTGAGTAGATCTAGTATGGTAGATTTTGATGATGATATAGTTGATTTATTTAATTAAAATGATAATGTTGAATTCTTGATATTGTTGTGATTCATATGCTTAGATGATCTTGAGATGTTGTTTATATCATTTTGGATGTTCTGATGCGGCCACGAGGCCAAAGGAGGTATTTTCATTTTGCAGGTTAAAAATCACAAAAATGTCAAGGGACTGGAGACTAACCATATTAAAATTTAGGGTGAAATCAACAAGGTCACCATGGAAACTGTGTTATTCACTATGTGTTGAGTTATGTAGGATTTCCCATGGGGGGATCTCCATTACATGTGACCATGGGATATGTGTTTTATTTATGTGTTCAGTTTTGAATTAATGTTGTATGTATTTTATTTAGTAATGTGTTCCTTCTTGTAATCTAATTTAAATGTGATAGATTAATGTGTGAGGTCATATAATTAAATTTTTATTTAATTAATTTGGGATGTGGAATGTAATTGACAAAGTTGTTGATTTTAAATATTAATGTGGGAAGAGTGTGTAAGTTAATGATGTAAGAAATTTGTAAGAGTATGTAAGGAAGATTTTGGAAGGTCAAGCACTTCACCTCTTATGGAATTCGAATTTTCCTTGGAGGCCAAATTTGGAGGCTTTTGGGACAAGTTAAACTTGTCCCACACCTCTTAAATTGATCCACCAACCATGCCTATGGTTTGGAGGTTAAAATTAGGCCTTTGAAATGCATTTTGAAGTGACAATTTGTAAGTTTTAATTGCACTTCCCTTACATGTTTTAAATTTGGTCCTTTTGGAGTATGGGTATTTTAGAGTATGTAAGTCATTTTGTCATTTTTATTTATTGTGATTTGTTGGTTAATGTTGATGTCCTCTTGGGGTTGAGGAAGAATGATGTGGCATCCCACATGGATCCACATCATCATGTTCTCTTCCTCTCCATTATATTCAAGCTTCTTGCTCATTTGGAGGTTGCTGAAACTTTGTTGGTTTCCTCTAGGGCACATTTTTCTTGGTGCTGTTTGGAGCTTATTGTGGAGGAAAAGATTGAAGTATTTTGCTTGCTTTAACCTTGCTGATTTGGGGCTTGTTTTGGCATCTTGGAAAGCTTGTGAGCTTGGAAAAAACTCCATTATGGAGAGGTAGGCATCTACAACTTGTTTTTATTGTTTTTTTTCCTTCTCTTGCATGCATTTTTGAATGATGTTGTGTTTGCATTCTTGGCTGGTTGGGTGGAATGCTTAGGGCATGGTGTAGGAGAAGGCTATGAGGATTTCATATGGGGGGCATAAGGGATTGCCTATGGCACTATTTTATTGAGGAGGAGTTTTGGTTTGGGATCCACCTTGGAAAAGAAATTGCTTGCATTCTTACTCTTGGGAGGGCATAAGGGATAAACTTGGGGGTGGGGGCATAAGGAGTGGTTGGGAGATATAAGGTTTATGGGTTTGATATGTTTATTAGTGGTATGCATTTTGGTGGATTCCCAATTCCAAATTTGGGAGGCATAAAGAGTTCCCCATAGTCCTTGTTATTTTTGGCTGGCTTGATCAAGTCTATGTGTTGTGTGTATGATTTCAAATGCAGTTGGGAACTGCTGTCTTATTGGACTGTGTATTTCATTGTTTGTATGTAATGTGAAGAATGATTGTTTGTTGTGGAAGAAGCCTTGTTTCCATGTGTTGATGTTCATACTTCATTTCAATATGGTTGGGGCTCGGGGCCAATGAGGAAAGGATGGATTCTCCTTTCTCATTGGATGTCTTGGTTGGGTGGAGAGCATTGCCTTTCCCACTTCCTTGTTGTGATCAAGTTGAAAAGAAGAAGAAACTAACATGTTGCTGTCTAGAGCAAGAAGAAAATAGTTTGACAGCTATTTTTCTTTTAGTAATTCATTGTAACCTTTCCCCACCTTGCGTGGATGAGTGTATAAATGTTGTAATGTGAAGTTGTTGCATTGTAAATGGAAGTTGTATTTGAATTGAGAAATGTACAAGAAGAACTATACTTGTTCTCTGTTTTTGGAGAAGAAATGTAAAGGATATTATAAGCATTGTAACTTGTATTTTGTAATTTGAAACCAATTCAAATTGGAAAAGAGATGAGTTGTAGAGTTGTCAATTGAATGTGAATAAATAATTGCATTAGTTCCTTTAAATTGCAATGTGTACAGGATTTGAATTGCTGTAAAAAATGATATCTCTATTTTGGAAAAGAATAAGAAACAATGTGGTATATTTCATGTATTGTATTTGAAATCAAATAGAAAGGAAAGTTGTAAAATTGTATTGAGGATCAATGAAAGAATGCATTCCTTTCTCCAAAGTGTATTGCACATCTGATTTTGAATTATTGTTGAAATTTGATTGTTGTTTGAAAAGAAAAGAAAGAAAGAATGCATGGGAAAGAAAGGTAGTGTGATATGCTTGTAAAATGTATTTTAAATTTGAAAGCAGAAATGCATCTAAATTTAGAATTGAATGGATGATTTAACAAACAAATGCATTAGACAAATTTAGAAAACTATGCATATATCTAATAAACAAATTGATACTTAAATGAAAAGAAAGGTCCATTAATGTATTAAACTCCTTACTTGGAAATTTAAATTATTATTAAAAATGAGTAGTTTTATATTATACTCAAGAATAATTTATTAAGCCTTGAAATTCATACTTAGGAAGACTTAAGAAACTCAAATTCACTAAAACAATTAAGAAAGAATCTCCAAAAATTAATGAATTTCAAATCAGAACTTGCCCAGTCATTTTTCCATCCATTGTCAGAAAAATGCAACCTTGAATAAATTGGACAATTCATCTTCACTAGAACACTCTATACTCTCTCGTAGACTAATCCTCCATGTCCGTTTGACATGTTGAGTGAAGGAGGAGTTCCAGATTGATCAAATTGAAAAGTTGAAATTTTCTAGTCCACAAATTAAAATCCTGCATAATATTTTCATTAAATTTACTTATTAAACTTCATCATTTCCCTAATTTTATAACTCCAATGTGAAGAGGGCATTGAGAGCTTTCCGAAAAGTCCTTGTTTGTCCAAATATGACATTCCTATAAAAAGTTATGGCCATTTGAAGTTTTACTTCAAAATGGCATTTAAAATAATAATAATAATAATAATAATAAATATAATTATTAGAAAAATTCAAATTTTGACTTTGGAAAAATTTCCCAAAAAGGTCCGCAGCCCCCGCTAACCCACAACCAATTGGGGCCTGCCACGTGGCACCCTAGGAGGGGTGGACCGATTTTAAAACTTATCTTTTGAAAATTTTGTCTTGGGAAAATTTTCCCATTTTACCCCGCCAACCCGCTAGCCCGCAGCCAATCACATGCTGCCACATGGCATGGAGGAGTGTGGACTGTATTTCAAAACCTATGTTTTTGAAAATTTTTCTTGGGAAAAATTTTCATTTTCCTCCGTCGGCCCGCAACCAATCAGAGGGCGCCACGTGTCCTCTTATGGCTATGGCAGAGGCACGATTCTCTTTTAAACTTTACCTTTTAATTTTTTTTGGGAAAATTTTATGTTTTGGCCCCGCCGGCCCGCAGCCAATGAAAATGTGCCACATGGCACTCTGGGGTGGCGGTGGGAAGGGTGAAAGCCCCTTGACCTTTTGGTTTTATTTTTGGCATTTGGGGAAAAAGTCTTAACTTCTCCCCACGGCCCGATTCCCCACCTTCCCCTTTAGGCTCTATCCCTTAGTGGGTGCATGGACCCGTGCACTTCTGTTTCTCTTTTCCCCTTTTTGTTGGTGTAAAGTGCTAAAACACCCCACTTGCTCCAGAATTTTTCCCTTTCCTCTTCGGCTTAACGTCTGGATCGACACATGTCCTCTTGGGACCCACGGGGGTGTGGAGTGTGTTTTGCATTTAAGCCTGCATTTGGGAAATTTCTCAATGCTGCCCCGCGACCCACCGGACCGCCCTAGGAGCTTTTCCCCTCCTCTTGCCATGTGTCCCTCTAGGGAAATTTTACCCTAGGAACTCCGCTCACTCATAACTTGAGTTTTGTAAGGAGTTAGAAGGACTTCTTTATATCACCGAAAGGTGAGAAAATTTCCTATCCATTGGGAATGGTTTAGGGAATTTTTGGAAGTGTTTAATAGGAGAAAAATATAGTTGAAGTTCTGAGCCTGTTAGAGAGCATGTATGGGGTAAATTACTCCCTGAACCTAACTGAAGCATGTAACCCTAAAATTTGGAACCTTGTGAACTTGTTATGGGTCAATAATGGAAATTTGTGTTTTGTTAATTAGGATTTGTTTGAACCTGTTAGTGAAAACTGATGTCTTGCAACTTAGTTGTAGACACTTCTATAAAAAAATTATTCCATAATTTTCTAGCTAACCCTAGGTTGTTTCCTTGTTCTCAAGTGGTTGTTTAAATAGGAATCACACAAGTTATCACTTCCAGATTATGGAGATACTTTCAATGCAAGGCAAGGGTTACTAAATACATTTTGAAATCTGATATGTTCTGCATACTTTAGCAAATGAATTTTGATCTTCTGTGGGTATACAGGTAAAAACAAGGGTAAAATAGGGTAGGATTAGTTGTTTTGAATGATTTTTTGGGTGGGAGTTTAGATAAGAAAAACCAAGGTCCGCTAGACTCTTTGAGGATTTCAGCAAATTATGGAGAAACTTAACAATAGAAAGTATCAAAAAGGTTAATCATCCCTTCAAATAGGATATGTGCATCAAATGAAGGCCCAAATCTGCACATTTCCACACAATCTTTGATCATCTATCACAAAAGCTTGAGTTATAATGAACTAATGAAGCATTTAATAATCACTATTTAATCATGACCTAAGGTGCACCCAAAGGTTTACAAACAATCTCTAAAGTCAAGGAAGGTAAAGTAATTTTAAATTTTTTTATCTCTTTATCAGATGAAAGCTCTTCTGAATGTTAGATTGAAAATGCCACTAAACTATCACAAGAAATGAGACCATGTATGATCAAGAGATATTTTAAACACAAGACTGCAATAGGAAACAAGAAACACAAATTTGAAATGCATTCTGAAATATAAGCATTCACAGATTTTTCCCAAAAACAACACAAAATAACTAAAAAATGATCGATTTATTATCAGGGGAATGTTTTGAAAAAGCAGCCTCGAGCTTATTAATGGATATACATGTGCAACCAACTTAACATGATTTGAAATCTGATATAGAGAGAGTTACATGAGTTTCTCAAGTGGTCACTCAGAGAATGGGCTTCTTCCTAGATTTTCCTGTGAAATTTTTATTTTTTCAGGATTTATAAAACTCTTCCAACACTTTACATGACAAATTCATGCAATATATAGCATTCAATCTCCTTTGAGCCTTCTTTCCCAAGAAAAGAATATGCCAAAGGATCAAATTTGTTACAAAAATTCCTCATGATTCGTAGACAAGGATGTTTAACAGAACATGTCCAAAAAGTTGCCAGTTGTCTCAAAAAGAGATGAATCATTACAAAATTCACATCATTATCCATTATGGAGGCATGTTTTTCATCTTCAAAGCATGCAGACCCCCTTCCCTTCATTATTTCATCCATTTCCCTCCAAAATTTGACTCTGTAACTTCTGGATTTGATATTTTACGTTTTAGACGGGCTAGGGTAAAATTTCACTTCAAAAACATATCTGATCCTCAAATTGATCCTCAAAACCAATTGCATTGGTCCTTGTAGGCACAAACGACATGAATTTGTCAAAAATTGATGGAAATTGATGTAAAAACTACATCTCCAAACTTCCTGGAGCGTTATAGGGCAAAAATGGTGGTAGAGCAAAAACGATGCACAACTACCGTAGATTCAACTTTCAACTCTTAATTTGAGCCCTCCACGTGGAGAAAAACCATTGGAGATGGGATTTGGAGGTGCCTTTTTCCACTTTGTATTTTAAAAAACCATGTGGTGAGATTTAATTTGACATGGGCACGGGTTTCACATTTTTACCCTTTTGACCTTTTTATTCTAAGTGGCCACATGGCACCATTCCATTGGATGTGGACCAATTCTACACATTTCCACCATTTTTGGAAAAAGGAAAATTTTCCAAATTATCCCCATGGACCCGTATCTCTGGATTCTATCCCTAACATTGGCGATTGCTGATTCGCTACAAAGCTTGTGTTCCTTCTTTTAATTTTATACCTTTATGCCAAAAATGGGAAAAATATCAATTTTCCCCTAGGCCCGAAGTTACGCCTCGACCCTACCACGTGTCCCTCGTGGTTCATTGCGGTCCCTAGGCATTTTCTTTGCGCTTTAACTATTTTTCCAAAATGCCTTAAGGTACAAAAAGACCTACTACTTCCCATCTAATCAAAAGAGGACACATCATCATTTTCAGGAAAAATTTAGAAATTTTCTCCACCGCTTGAATTCAGGTATATTAGCACTTAGCGGGGCCACGGGGCAATTTGAAACTTTTAAGCAAAGTAGCTTAAAAAGAACAAGTTCTCAAAATGACCCGCCGCTCCTCCTCCAATCAAAACATGCCACGTAAGCAACATTAGAACCAATCAGAGTAAAGCGGAGCCATGGGACCAAATTCACCCTTTTGCCAAAAAAGAAAAAAGCGATAAGTTAAAACAATTTTCTACCATCCCCGACCAATTAGAACAAGCCACATTGCCGATGAATGTTGAAGAAGAAATTGATGGGAAAATGATGCCTGTCTGACCGTCAAAACATAGAAAATGCCAGGGATGCCCTAGAATTCGATTTTTTTGCTAAGGACGACAAATTTCTTGAAATTAAACCAACTGAAACATGTTTTTAAAGCATTTTTTTATCATGGAATTGGATTTTCAATGGCATACAAGTGCAAATCGATCAATTTTAAACTTCCACGATTGGGCAAAAAGGAAAAACAACAGAGCCCGTAGATTTTGGAAAAATTAGGGCACAAAATGGTGTAAGCTAAAAATGGAACCAACAACTCAAACATGCCTAATTTACCTAGTTTACATCACATACACAATAACAAAATCATCCATAATATCAAAATCATCATAGATAACAATGAAATTTTGAATATCAATACAAATGTACACCAATAAAAATACATACAATTATCTCAAAATCTCTCAGATACATCCTCACCATCTTTAGCACGCAGCCGGTATAGGATCAAAATATCAAAAATCTCATGTACATCCTCACTATCATCAACACATAGGCCGGTATATATCAAAACAAGATGACTAACAAATCATATCAGGTGACTAGTCGTCACTCCATTTGATATCCATGCCTCAGTATCATCTGCTTTCCTTCTCCTCACCTCCACCCAGTGACTGCTAGCATATCTCCACCTAGCATGGGTCCTGGTCTAATCTCTGCCTAGTTCACATTCTACGTCTAGCCTCTGTGAACTCATCAGCTCACCCTAACCCTTTCTCTAGGCTCACTAGACCTTTGTGCTCTCTGAACTATGAGTGTGGGATGTAGTCCTCTCACTCAATGCCCGTTGTGTTCGTACTCTGCATAGGAGGGGACATCTATCTATACAAATGTCGATGGTCCCGGTAATACCATACCTTGTTTAGGGCATCCTTTAACCTCACCATTAGTATCGCCTAAGGTGGTGTCATGGGTCTCACAACAACCTATGAGCTCTGTCTTGTTAGGGATGGCCTCGGACCCTATACGTGCTCCTATCCTCCTCCCCTGCACTGGGACCTTGTCTTGTCATAATCGCCATAGTATGGGACCCTATCCCTAAGCTTGTGATGGTGCATGCACTATAACTTGGGCTTGTAAGGCCACAACCTTAGCTTGTGCATTGGCCAATTAGCCTGCCGGACCTATTACCTACACTGTAAGGTGACTTGTCCTCCATTTCCATCTCCACCCTGTGTGGGCACCTGTCCCTATGCAACCTAGGCTCGTAGTGCTAACACCGATCCTATGAAATGTCAACATGTGCGCTTTCACCGATAAGTTACGTATATATGGGAAAAGCAGATAGGGTAAGGGTGAGGAGGAATACACCGTGAATGAAGGTAGAACGTAGAGTGCACACATTCTAATTTCCCGATCTAGTTTTGATTGCGAGAACTTTTTTTTTTTGGTAGGAAGAAATACCCGTAAATAAAAACAAAACCATAAGAAGAATATTAAAAAATATGTGTCGTGGACTACCTAGCGTATGCTAGATCCGGAAGTGTGATACTTCCTAGATGGATGTCAATCTAATGTTTAACAAAACTTAATACAAGAAATAACGTAAATCAATAATATCCTACTATAGTTGATATGATTTAGGTGTCTCATTCAAGTACAATAAGAAAATATAATCTAATAGGCTAGGTTGTGATCAGATTTGGAAGTTAGACATGTGAATAAGGTAGTTGGGACATGTTAGGGTCAAGTTTTGAGTGGTTTGGGTTATTTGGGTGAATGTTATGATTTTTCTTCATTACAGGCATAATTACTATATATAGAGATTGACATTGGTCTGGTATGACCGATGCCGGTTGAGAGGAAATTGATGATGGTTTAGGTTAATCGATGTTGGTAGGGTTGGGCTGATAGAAACTCAATAAAGTTTGGTTTTGATGATTCTCATGATTGCACAGAGAATAGATAGAGAATGGTGATGTTGATAACAATGTTGAGAATACTCATAGATGTCTAGAGTCGTATAGAGAGATGGCAGGTTGTAGATGGTTAGGTGGAGGGATTGACAAGAAGGTGAGAGGTGATGAGATGCTAAAGGAGACTAGGACTCCCAAACAGAGATAAAGAAACTAATCTAAATAAATATGGAAAGATGCAAATCGAAATGCACTTAGTTATACTTGCAAGCCTGGTGGTTGGATGGAGGTGGTGGTTGATCCATGGAACTAGTGGTTAGTGCCATGGATGTGCTTCCCAGGACGTTACCATGAATGCTTGACACTCAGATCAATGTTTGGTTCTGGTTCAGGATGTCTGGATGTGTAAGAGTTCTCTGATGCATGATTGCGTGCAGTCTCTCTTCTCCAAAACATGAATAATTATTCCAACCTCTCGAACAAGTTTACCAAAGTGAATATATGGTAACTAATGATGGTTTAGGGTGATTGGAATCAATTTTGGGTTGACCGCATCGCTTAAGGAAGGATATCCTCGGTTGCCAAAATAATAGATCTTGGTTAGCTTTTGGCCTGTTCTATCTGTTAATGCAGATCCAAAATGGAATTTTCCACGTAAGTAAGTGTGCATGCGGTTAGAGGAAGAATAGACATTTAGTGTTAGGGTTAGACTAAGTCTTAGTTAGTTATGGTAAGTAGATATTGAGTCCTAGTTAAAAGGAAACATGCTAAGAATAGGTCTATGATGAGGTGTCTAGGTGATGTGGTGGGGTGAGGTGTCTAGGTGAGGTGGAAATTAATTTAATTAAGGTATTTATTAATGAATATTGTGAGAATGGGCATTAATTTAATTGTAGGTAATTAAATTAATATACATGTGGGGTGAAGGGGGAGTGTGACCCAAATTTGGTGTCTACATTTTTCCCCCTTTGTCGCGTAGATTGTATTGGTAAGCGATGCTTGACAAAAATAGAAAGTGATTGCCCCATGTGTGGGTGAAGGTGATCACCCTCAAACTAGGCAATCGACGAGGTGTAATACAGAATTGGTGAGCTGAATGATAAATGTGTAGTTGGTGGAAGTGAAGGTAGGTGGGGAAGGGTATGAGTACTATGGGAAAGGGAGATGTTTAACTTAGGTAATAGGTAATAGGTCGGGTCAAAATTGGGTACTAGATAATGGAAATCAAACACACACACATGTAGAGATTGGAATGTGGTACTAGGTTGAAGAGCTTGTAAAATCTACATCATCCAAGGTTAATAGGTCTATCCTAACAGGGTGAAGTGATTCAAGTATCCAAGGCATATGATATGGTCCGAAACACAATGTAGGTCAAGTGCATGAATGTTTAGGTATGCTCCGCAAAACCAAAGGTTTTGTTGGGATAAACAACATGACAATAGGTAAGGTATGGTTGTTAGGCTAAAACAACATAGTTAAAAACATCACAAGGTATGACGAGTAAATAAGGTCAATGGTCACACCAAGTAGGTCAAGTTCAGAAAATAGGTCATGACACGAGTAAGGCCAAGGTATAGGTAAATAACAGATCCCGAGACACAACTAAGGAAATGTAGGGGTAGTTTGGGCTTGTAGGTAGGTTTCCATAAGTGTGGGTGAGGTCAAAGGATATCGGGCAGTGAGGAAGTGAGGTCAAAATGGGAAAAATGGGGTAAAAAGGGTAATAGCAGGAGTGACCGATGCAAAAAAACTTAACCGACGTCGGTTTGGTATGACCGACGTCGGTCATGGTGGGTTAGGGTTAATAAAAAGGAAAATTTCACTTTTTATAGAATCATTTGTCATTTTCCAATTGTAGAAAATGACAAAGGAGAG
The DNA here is from genome assembly GCA_018340775.1 of Taxus wallichiana var. yunnanensis. Classification (NCBI taxonomy): domain Eukaryota; kingdom Viridiplantae; phylum Streptophyta; class Pinopsida; order Cupressales; family Taxaceae; genus Taxus; species Taxus wallichiana. The sequence continues at coordinate 64,804,211 of CM031239.1, read as the reverse complement.
GTGGAAAGTGACAAAACAAGATGGAGAGCTGAATTGGCGAGCTTCATAATGAGTGATTAGCATTCGGTAGGCGGGTCCATGAGATCGAGTGGATTGATTTGATTTTTTACAAGGTGGAGAGTTGATTTGGTGATGACAGAGGTGTGAGAGGGTTCGGGTGGACCACCGACATAGTGGCAAAACATACCACCACGCTGATGGCACCGAGATGAGGTAGGATTCTATCTAATCTATGCATTTGTTGTTGAAATCGATTTTGTGTAAAATTTGGGTGTAATGTCAATGTTTGAAATTGTGGGTAAAAATGAAGGAAATGAGGGATGAGAAGGTCCAATGTTGGTTAAATAGGGTTGGGAATGAAGCTATGATAGATTTGGGTGGGTTAGAGTATGTTTTTAGGTCAATTTTTGTGATTTTTTGAAAAGTAGGGTAGGGGTTTGCGGATTTTGATGTCGCGACAATGACCGGTGACATTCAAGGGTTGGCAGACGTCGGTTGGCCTTAGCTGGCATTAGTCAAGTATTAGGTGATCGATGCCGGTTATGATGGAATGATGTCTGGTAAATAGTGATCGATGTCGGTTGGATCTAGGGGAAAATAGGTCAATAAACAAGATAGGGTGGGAGGGAAAGATAGGAAATGAGATATAAAGGTAAGTTTATTGAGAATGGGTAGGGTAATAGGTATAAATAGGTACGAGTTGAGGGATGTGAAATTGGGATGGGGGGAAAAGGGGTAGTAATTAGGGGTGGGATGTGGTTACGATGTAGTAAGTAGTGAAGGTCTTAGGAATAGGTTGGTTAGTTAAGAGTTATGTTGGGTATGGTCAAGGCTTAACAATGTTGTGGTTTGTTGGATGTAGGCTAGGGACTAGCTATGGATGAGAGATAGAGTACCACATCTATTATTAGTGGCATGGTCAAGTATGACCAAAGAGGAGTGGAGGCACATGACAAATGTTAGCCTGATTGGGGTCTGAAGCTATAGGCATATAGTTTGAGATCCAAGCTTGATGGTCACACTCATCGATAGATGGGATTCAACGACCAATACATTCCTCCTACCAATGGGTGAGATCACTTTGTCACCTTGGAGGATGTATACAGGATCCTATGGCTACCTATAGTGGGAGAGTAGGTTTATTCGATTTCCTCAGAGGCATCAAAGGAGATGATGTTGACAATGTCTGGATAGGGGATGATATAGATGAGGTACCATAACACGAGCAGCGAGATATGGGGACATGTACATAGCCCATCCTCAAGAGATGAGGTTGGTTGTCATGATCATGGAGGAAGTGTGTTGTTTTGCATTTCCGATAACGAGGGTGGGATATTCTCATAAGCATTGATGGGGGTTCTCCATGACATGATGGAGGATATGACCCATTTTTCTTGGGCACCAAAATTCTTGGTGCAGTTATATAGAGAGCTATGGGCCTATGGGAGGCTAGAGAGGTTCGAGTTTGTCTTTGTACCTTTTTTATTCACTACGAGCATAGGATCACATCAGTATGTGTGTGTCCAATTGGCATGCTCTAGCCAAATGCATTCGATGCAAGATTAGTCCGAGTTGGGTATAGGTGTTGGGTGCTGTTAGGGGAGAGTGCATGGTTGTTAGGATTACACACAATGTAGCATATTATAGGCACATACTAGAGAGGTTATCAAGAGTTGACATCATTTAGAGGATGTATGTTGGCTTCCCTTCATACATGCACATGGAAGTGGAGTTGGATGAGATACAACTGCTTAGATGGATAGAGGGATGCCATGTCAGTGAGTATGAGATGATACCCATTGATAGGGTTAGATGATAGTTTGGGATGCCCCAGATGTGCCTCCACCATTCCCACAGTATAGGAGAGACGATGTGGAGAGGCCTATGCCTCTACCACAGCCAATGGTTCCGATAGGGCGGAGGAGTAGGTAGTGGACTAAAAGATTTATAATGCCAGGTTACGAGATAGATACATTTAGTGGTGGGCGGTGCGGCTACGGATAACACCTTCGAGGCTAGAGCAACCTAGCCTAGCCATGATTATAGTTTAGAGGGACACATTACAGGGGTAGGTGGCTACCATTTTGACACAACTAGGAGTAGTGAAGGGACAACTTACATGTTAAGAGGCACAAGTTTCCATGTTACGAGCACAAGTGATAGCCCTGCAGTCCCAAGGTACAAAGGGGTAGGTACCTACATAGGATGGGGATGGTGATGGGGGATAGGTAGCCATGTAACAGATGTAGGTAGTAGGTCTATAGGGTTAGTTGGCCACTACAAAGGCTCAGATTGTGGCCATACGAGGCCTAGATCATAGCACATGTAGCCTCACAAGCCCAAGGAAATGGTCCCATTTTATAGGCAGCAGCGGAACATGGTCCCATTGTATAGGGAGGAGGAGGACAGGGTTCACATGATGCGAGGGGCCGAGGCCATTGTTAGTAGGATGGAGCTCACACGTTGGTGTAAGACCTATGTCACCCCCACAGATAGTGCCGATGGCAAGATTTAGGGATGCCCTAAATGAGGCTAGATACTATCAGGATCATTTGACTACTGCCGGGATAGATTTACCCTCATATGTAGAGTACAGGGTACAATAGGCCTCGAGTGAGAGGACAAGATCTTTCACGCATAGTGCAGAGAGTACAGGGGCTAACGAGCCCAGAGATAAGGTTTGGGTGAGACCACTAGTTCATGGAGGCTTGACCCAGTTGTAGGCCAGGTGAAGGTAAGACCTAGACCTATGGTGGGTGGAGAGATGCTTGACAATGTGTCGAAAGGTAGAGAGGAGGAGACACATGAGACTTACATGGACATTAGATGGGCCGATGATTGATGTCTCTGTACATCATCATTTTTATTTTTTTGATATATAATGGACTGCATGCCAATGATAGTGAGGTTGTACATGAGATTTTTGAAATTTTTGATCAATACCGGCTGTAAAGCTAAAGATGGTGAGGTTGTATATGAGAGTTTTGAGAGACTTATATTATTTTGTATTAGTGTATAGTTGATGGATACATAAAATTTTATTTATAGATGGTGAGATCGATGGTTATGGATGATGCACTTGTGTTTTGGAAGTTCTATTGTTATTTGTATATGGATGGAAACTAGGTGGATTAGGCATGGTGGAGTCAGGTCGGTTAGGCATGGTTGAGTTAGTTATTTAGGCATGATGGGGTCATGTTGGTTTAGGCATGATGAAGTTAGGTCATTTAGGCATAATGGATTTAGGTCATTTAGGCATAATGGAGTCAGGTTGGTTTAGGCATGATGGAGTTAGTTCGGTTAGGCATGATGGAGTTAGGTTGGTTTAGGCATGATGGAGTCAAGTCATTTAGGCATGATGGAGTCAAGTCATTTAGACATGATGGAGTTAGGTCGGTTTAGGCATGATGGAGTCATGTGTTTAATTTTGATTTAATTTCCAAGTTATTGGTAATATGGGAAATAAATGATGAGTTATATGTATGTTATGGTGTAAATTTATGAAATCTTTGATATCATGGAAATGTGAAATGATTGATTGGATGTTTTTATGATGTGATAACATGGTAGATATGTATGTGTGGTAAGTTTCCAAGTGTTATATGAAAAATGAAATTAATTACGGTAGAATGTTAATAGAAAATATGTGGGGAAATGGTTTAGGGTAAGAGTGGCCGAGCTAACCTCCAAGGGCCCCATGCCCTAGATGTGCTGCCTACATAGTCTCGAAAAAAGGGGCCTCAGGATGACATAGTTCTCCCATAAGCTAGGGAAGAATATGATGAGGTAGAGGAATGGGTTGGTAGATTTTAGGCATGATTGAGTCTAGGTCATAGGCATGGTTGAGTCTAGGTCACTTAGGCATGGTTGAGTTTTGGTTTTAGGCATGGTTGAGTCTTAGGTGATAATGGAAATATTTTAAAATGTAGGTGTTGATGGTCTAGTCCTATATAGGAGAATCAAAAAGTAATGAAGAAGGTGTATGGTAAAAATGGTAAAAAGTGATGCCTAATTGATAAGAAACCTAATGAGTTTATCATACCAAAGATTGGCTTATGAACGTGAGACCCTATAAGCATTGCATAAAATACTCTTCTAAGGGTGAAGAAAGTCACATGATCATGAAATATCATAGCTATGGTAAGTCCCTTGAGTAGATTGAAAAAAGGCAATGGGGGGAAAATGGGTGGTTTAGCATAACTTAGTGTACGACAATATGTGTACCGATAAGAAAGCCATGATAAAAAAAAGTCAAGTCCATGATGAAAAATTTATCATTTTCTTCTTTTCTTTTTGTTTGTGATAGACTGATCGATGTGGGAAGTCTATATGGGATGAGTATATTATCTCCTTGAGGTATTTGTGAAGTTGATCAATGTAGGAAGCTTCTGAATATTTTATTTTGTCGTTGCATTGACATTATATAGTTTTCCTTCGAGGGAGCAGTCTATTTATAATGGTGAGATAGAGTGAAGATATGTCCCTTTTGAGGGAGTCATCTTTTCAATGGAAGTTTGAATTAAAGATTTGAATCCCATTTTGTTTTTGGAAATTTAAGTCATGGACCAGACTATAGAGGAAAATTATGTTCTTGTTTAGAAGACAAAACCATATCACGCAAAGGTTAACTATGAAAGAGATGGTTTCAAGTGATGAACAACCATAGGATTCCATCTTTGAAAAAGATGAAAAGTATCCATGAGAATCATGCCATGAGTAGAGACATGGTACTCATATTGAAGATAAGGTTGAAAGGTGACGAGTAATCACATAATTCTTGTTTAGTCATTGATTCTCAAAAAAAGGAACATGGAAGGTGAATGGTGCTCAAAGGATGAGCGGTCAATAGACAGAAGGTGATATAGGAATTGATTTCAACAATAAAATGGTCTAAGATGCAAGGCATTGAGGGCTCAGGTTTAGGTTTACCTTCAAGTGAAGACAAACGATAAGAACCTGATCCATATGTATGAGTAATGATATAGGGTCTAAGCCAATTAGGAGAAAATTTTCCCGTTTACTTTTCTCTTCTTTGGTTACATGTTGATTTTCCTTTAGGATGAGGTCACCGACCTAGAAGGTTTGCTCATGGACACATTTTTCATAGACACGTTTTATACAATTTTGATAGATTTGGAGATGATCAATAACATTGAGACGACATTCATCTAATAACTTAAGTTGTGCCAAACGGTCCTCGTAAAAGTAATTGTCATTGAGCATGTCTTGTAGTGAGATGTAGAGAGATGGAATCTAGACTTTGAGAGGTAAGACAACCTTAGTAATGTAGACCAGAGAGAAAGGTGTGGCAGTAGTCAATTTGTGAATACTAGTGTGGTAAGCCCACAATGCGAAAGGAATGTAGGTATGCCAATCCTTCCCAATATCGTCAACTATATTCATAAGAATTTTGTTCAAGGTTTTATTGGTTGATTCTACTTGGCCATTTGTTTGTGGCTAATAAGGTGATGAGAAACTGAGTTGAATGACAAAAGCATCATAAAGCTTTCATAGGGTTTTATTTTTAATTTCTTACTGTTATCAGTAATGAGGTGGTGAGGGACACCAAAGCAAAAAATGATGTGATGCCTTTTGGCCTTAAAAACGTTGGTGCTACATATCGGTGAGCCATGACTTATATCTTCCATGGCATCATGCATCACATATTGGAAGATTATGTGGATGACATTCTTGCCAAATCCAAACATCGGGCTGAACACCTGACAGTCCTTAAGGTCATATTTGACTGCCTCATCAAATATTGTGTTCACTTTCAACCTAAGAAGTGTGTCTTTGCGGTGCTTTTAGGTAAAATCCTTGGTTTCATCATTTCTTTGTGTGGCATAGAATTTGATCTTGCTAAAGTAAAGGCTATTCTCGAAATGCCTCCACCTACTAATCTTTGTCAACTTCAAAGTTTGCAAGGTAAGTTGCAATCTATCCATCATTTTATTTCACAACTTTCTGACCATTATCAACCATTTCATCATCTCCTCAAAAATGACATCTCCTTCAAATGGGATGATGAATGCCACAAAGCCTTTGATGCCTTAAAAATACCTTCTTCAACCATCGGTGCTCATTCCCCCTAAATATGACCAACCCTTTTACCTATACATTTCTGCTACTAACCATTCCTTAGGTGCCATGCTCGCTCATCGCGACGAAAACACAGGGAAAAATAGTTTATTATATAAGCCATACCCTTTTGGACTATGAAACTAGATACACCCATGCTGAAATTTTTCTTAGCCTTAGTTTTTATCGCCACTAAACTTCATCATTACCTACTCAACCACAAAACCTTTGTCATCACTAACACTAATCCCCTGAATTACATGTATGCCATACCCTACCAAGATCAATGTGTTACACATTGGCTCATGCTTCTTGCAAACCTTGACCTTGAATCCATCCATTAAATGTGTGTTAAAGGCCAAGCCATTAATGAACAACTAGAAAAGGCACCTCTTTCTTGAGATCAACCCTCTAATTTTTATTTTCCGAATGAATCCATTGGTACCCTCTCTTTGGAAAATAACACTAACTAGATGACCCTATTCTTTAATGGTTCCAAATGTCAAGCATGGATGTGGTGTAGGTGTTATCCTCAATCCTCTAGATGGTGAACATATGCCTTTATCTTTCAAACTAGATTTTAATTACACTAACAACATCGTCAAATATGAAGCATTTGTATTAGGCCTTTAAACCACCATCACCCTAGATGTTAAATCAATTAATAATTTTGGCGATTCCTAACTGGTTGTAAACCAATTCAATGTTATATACAAGTGTCGTAATGAAATAATCCAAAAGTACAAATGTCATGTCAACATACTTTTGACTACCTTTGATAGTTACAAACTTCAAACCACCCATGTTCTACTAATAAATTTGTGGATACCATGGCCTTCCCGCTTCTCGGATACCGCTTCACCTACAAAATCCAAAATCTTTGTCACAATACAAAGGTTGTAATAACACTCTTATTTATCTATAGATGTCAACTCCATCGGAATGGTTGCACCCGAACCACGCGACCTTTGGTATAAGTATTTTACTGAGACTATCTTTCCCTTTCCATTCTACCTCCTGATCTCACTCGTAATGGACAACATGCCTTTCTTAAAGGTTTCTCTCGCTATGTCATCATGGGTGGTATTATTTATAAACATAGATTCAACGATATTCTCTTACGATGCCTTACAAGTTCTGAAATTCCTTACACCATCATGGAAGTTCACGACGGAATTTGTAGAGGTCACTTTAGTGGCTTAGTTGTCACTAAACACATCCTTCACCAAGGTTATTATTGGCCAACCCTAAACCGTGACTATTGTGACAATGTCAAATGTTGTGTGAAATTCCAGCAACATGCTAATCTTCATCACACACCTAGTCACGCCTTACAGGTCACACGAGACCTTTGGCCTTTCTCTCAACAGGGTTTGGATGTTTTTAGAGAAATCAATCCTCATTTTTCACAATTCCATCAATGGATTATAACCACTACTAAATACTACACTAAATGGGTAGAATCCAATGTTAACCTTAGGTTCTATCTCTATCCCAATGTTAACCTTCTTTGTTTTCAAGGGCTCATGGTAGGCGCGTGCTCACTCATCAATGTTATCTACTATTTTGCATGTACCTTCATAATGGTTAACATCCAAACTTTCAATTTCTTCACCATATAATACATAGATCATATTTATTTTTTCCTTTTCAATGCACATGTGCTCAAGTTGTATTTCTTTGGATTCTTCTTCTTTGAGACATGTCTCCAAACTAGGCTCACCTAGAAACTTGAGTAACCTATCTTGCACCATAACACTATCTCTCATTGTAAGGTGCTTGAAAACTTACAACTCCTTATCCACTGATGGTTTGGTACTTCGATACTCAAATGCTTGAATGAGATCATCCATTAATTTCTACCAATTCCCTATCTGACACCGTGTGTCAGAGTGAATATAACATGCACAAGTAGAACCCTATAAGGTGGAATATAATTGATACACACATAACAAAGGTGGTAAAGCCACTATGGCTTATGTTTAGGCATTCTCACATGCTTGGATATGAGAAAAGGTAGGTTACTTACCATGGTAGTCTTGGATAACGGTGGGTACATTGCTTCGCGGAACCTTATAGAAAATATGACTCTTACCTTGCACCATTCTAGGAGACTCTCGCAATCTTTTTCCCACCAAATAAGACTTTGTAGTCCCAAGCAAGTTATAACTGAGCATACTTCTTATTTCATCCTCATCTTTCCACTAAGCCTCCATTTCTCGTAAGAAATCATCAGGGAATACTCCTATGGAGTAACTTGGTTTCTTCTTTCTTCCCGGTGCTTGACTCAAAGCATGCCTTTGTCACCGTATTACAGATCCTCTCAATTATTGCCCAATCAACTCATACGTCCCGTGCACCCAATTGTCACATGGTATGCTAGTTATATCACTCATCGAATGAGCATATTAAAATTGGATGAATCCTTCTGTAGGATGAATTACCTCAGGATATCTGATGGAGCACACTTAGATTCGTTGAGAAATTCCTCTGCTAAGGGCTCAATACAGGAATTTACTTCCCATATTTTAAAGGGATGATCACCTTTTCTTCCTTTTTCTCATAACCGATATACCCCTTTTTAAACCACGAGTTGACATTATTATTATAACACTAAGGGTACCCAATTAATGCTGGGAATTTATCTTCTTCGGTGAGTGCCAAGACTTCAAAGTCCCTAGTGAACTTGGATCCTTAAATAGTGATAATTGCATCCTTCAAGACTCCAATGGGAATTGCCTTTGTCTTGTTCTCCATAAATAACACATTTGAATATGGATGTAATGTGGGCCTTCCCATTTGATGCCATGCATCTTAGGTGAGAAAATTGACCTCCACTCATGTGTCGATGACAATATTGCTTAGAAGCCATTCATCAACAATCGCATTCAATGTGATCTCTTTATCATAGTCAAGGTTGTGAGGAGGAAGGTTGGCATGTAAAACCTACCTTTTGTGCTCTGTCCCGACATGTTGTATATTTTTCCATAACCATCCTCCTAGAAAGGGAATATTATTCTCCTTCCTTAACATTTTACACACTTCCCTGACCTCATCTAGATCCTTCTACGGAGCCTCAAAATTCTTCCTTTTCTCTAGTGCCTTGGCATTTGCTCTTTTAGACACTACATTTCTCCTAGTAATCCCCTAATAACATCCATAGTTTCTTAGTATACCTCTTTCTAATGAACAGGGTCAAGATACTTCCCATGTACTACTTCTTCCCTAACAACTAGTTTCTGTCTTGGCATCTCCCTTGTGCGCACAACCTTTGCTCACGTTGTCACTAGTACAAGTTCTAATCTTGACTCATGCACCACTCTTTGCATCCATTATGGGTCATCCTTCTTTATAATTACCATCCTATCACCTTTATCCTTTCATTTTTATTGGCTCATGTGTTCAAATAGCTTAGGAAACTCTTCATACTTATGTTTTTTTCGCACCACAAGCATCGTAATAGGTCAAGACACTCATGTTTATAATGCTCCATCGATCCACAATTATAACAGGTTCCACATGGGAACTCACTTCTTCATCTGCTGCGATTCTTATGACCATGAAATCCTTGATGAAAACCTCTTCGCATGCTCCCCTTTTGTGTGCCCTTTATGGTAGAAATCATCCTCCTTGGAACTACTTGCAAGGCTAGTCTAGCGGATACCAAGATCAATAACATCATGAATCTGGTCAATCAGCCTACAATCTTTGGTATCATAGGTCGTAGAGGTATAAATATTAAAATAGTAAGAAACATTCTTGCGGATTGTGTGCTATAGTAGAGTAAACCTATTTGCATCATGATCCCCATGGAAAATATCATAGTCTATTTCCATGACATGTATTGAATTCCAAGGGAAACTATCCTTTATATGCTGCCCACTTCACAATCTATGCACCAAAGACCACTGCGAATCTCATGCCTGAATTTGTAGATAGCTTCTCTAACTGCTTGGCCATTGCAAAAATTTGATCCTCTAGAAAAGGGCTAACACTAGTATTGATGCTCTTAATAGCCTCACTATGCAGGGAAACTTCCAAGGATTTGCATGAGTATGTGAAAGTCTTGTGTGATAATTCCCTTCTAAATGGTGTTATCAAACCCCCAACAATCCATTGAGCATGTTGAGAGGGGTTTATGTCATAGGATAGTTTTGAACCATGCATCATACTCTCACACACTCTATGCCATTCCTTGCTAGATCTCCTTCGAGGTCTTGATGATTTTTGTTTAAACTCGGGGATATGGAAGTCTTCTATAAAGGCGTTATTCAATGCAGTGTAATCCATGACCATCCTGGTTGTGGTCATACTTACGACACTAGCTATTCACATGCCCCTGCAACATTGTTGAAAAATGACTTGCCTTTCACTCTGGGGTAGTGATCCCCTTCACACACCATAGTAATTCACACTTATGCACATACTCGAAGCATCTTCAATACCTATGTAGTGCACTAGGTGTAAAGACATCTCAGAAAATACTTGTGGGCCGAGGCCCTTGTCCATTTGACACAGAACCTTGGTTTCCTCTCATGTTTCCTTTGCCACCGATCCACTAGACTCACCGGAGTCTGGTCCCTCCTAACCCACAATATCCTCCAAATCTGCTAGGTCCACCAGGTCCTCCTGCCCCTACACCACTAGATCCATGACCTGTAGCTGGAAAATGGCTTGAAGTGGTCATGCCTAGTGTCCCCAATGTCCCACTGAACTACGCGTTGATGGTTTGTGATATGGTCCCACTGTATCAATTATGTGTCATGTGCTACTTTCTTTGAGACACGATACTCAAACCTTTTGTATTTTCACCTTGTCCAAAATTCCTCCGAATATGGGAATGGTTTGCATGGCCATGGATGTACCAAATAAGAAATTATATCTCCTAGGTGTAGATTGGTTACTTCCACCGATACCAACTAGATTAGCAATATTTCTTCCTTGATTTGGAAAACCAAGTGCCAGGGGTTGGTTACTAGGTGGGTTCCGATGCGTGCTAATGGATCTCCTTTCTCAATGTGACAAAATCTAATTAGAAGATGAAAGGGCTTCTCTCTTGCACTTGCCATGATGGGGTAGCACAAACCGCTCGGGTTCTACGTCTTCTACATGAACCTAAACTCCTTCATGTAATGTTTTCCTCCATAGATACATCACACCTACATCCTCGTGTTGTCTAGCCATATCCCTTTCACAAGCTTCACTATACTTGATTTGTCTCTCTTCCCTTTCCTTTTCAGCCGTAATGTCCTCCATCTTCCTCCACCCTAGCTTCCTCTCACATTACTCGAGAGAAGCTTAGCAAGCTATAGAAATGCCTCTAAACTTAGGGTAATGATCAAGATATTCATAGCCAAAGGGAAAACATGTAAAAATGATCCTCTAGGTTCCCTTAGGAATTTGAATTCAGCAACCTCTGGACAAGAATACGTAGAAATGGCATATTCTAAAGTATAATTAGCCAACACTCCTTTCCATCAGTGATCAAAAACACGTGTCCAAGTCAGATCCATATCCTGCAGCTTCTGGTAATCATCTTGGGTCCATACGCGTGATCTATAGTACCAACTTGATCTAGATGCATATGCTGAAATCCATTCATATAATTCTACTAGAAATCAGGTAAGAAAGTTTCATATAATTCATGGTATAGGTGATCTTCTACCCATCTATGTGCATTAAACTCAGGTCCCACATTAAATATTTGAGAAAAATCATCCTCCGTGCTCCTAAACCATGCTTCAACACTCTCCAAGGTCAGGTGCTCAATCATCACACATCAATGGAACCAAGATGTGGATGTATCCATTTCTCACAATAACTTTGAAAAGAGGTCCCGACAACAAAACCAAGATGTAGTCATTTTTATGCCCTTAGACCAACAATCTAATCCCATGCACACTTTGGCTTATCACCCAAGTGGGTCTTTGAGTGCTCACCTAAGGAATACACAGACACTGAGCCCCTCTTTTATGTGAGTCTTGTGAGAATACATTGATTAATGAAAAAAACTTAGAAAAAGGGTAAAGAAACGTAACACCTTTGATAAACTATTAACTTATACTCTTTGCAATGTAAGTGTTGACATGTGATTTGTCCTAAGAAGGTGTATTATTTTGACTATTTGAAATCATGCTTGCCATGGATAAATTATTTCTTTTCTTGGATTCAATTGCTGAAATGTTGTTGCTTGCAAGGAATCCATTTTGTTTGAGATAAGTAAGGTTGTAAACTGGTAAAGTTGTTTACAAATTTATCTCTATATAATAATGAAACCTTGGATCAATTCCATTGATCCAAGGTATGTTTTAATTCTTCTTACCTAATCTATATGGAAAACTAACATTCGAGGTTGAAGGAAATAAAAGATTGAACCTTTGTAGGTTTACAATTTCATTGATCTTCTTAGAAGTTCATGCTGTGCATTCTACTGTAAGTTGTGTGATCAAATCTTCTTGTCAACTTCTCCAGAACATTAAATGGTGTAAGTTGGAAAGAGGCCTACTTCAGGACTATTAAGGGTAAAGCCTAAGTCTTAGATCTATAATATATATCCTAATGGGATTCTAACATAAGGTAAACTAGATCTACCGTATATATATGCCTACTCTAATTTTGTTCATCCTAACCTAAGTTGCATGTTTTCTAAGTTAGGGATTTGGAAATAACTTAAGGTGATGATAGGTATATTTCTAAACTATCACCTAATACTATATTGGTAGAAAGAATGACCTATCCTAAGGTGTTAAATTTACCCAAGGAATTATTAAGATAACCTAAGGTAAATATTTTCTAAACTAACCTAAGGTCATACCCTAAGCTAATGATATCTATCCTAAACTAATGTGAGGATAGAAGGGGACCTAAGGGGTCGTATGGCAAGTTGAAGGCATGACGATAGTTCCTAAGTCATTTATTTGATTTGATTTTTGAATTTAAATCATTAAGTTCTTGTCATCGGTTTGAAAGGGGCATGGAAACGCGAGGTGATCCTAGTTGGGACCATCTCTAAACTTAACAATGCATGTTCTCTTTAAATTTGGACTCACCAATTTTGGATGGAGGTGGCTTGGCTATTTAGGTAGGAGACTGGAAATTAATGACATTAATTTTCATCATTTTTGGTGATTAAAATGCCTTGGAAACCATGCGAGTGGATTTGTTGGGAATTGTTTGGTATTTCATGCATTCTGATTTTTACTTTGCATGGAGCTATCTGGTTCTTCAAACCAACATTTCTATTTTCATTTTCTTTCTATTTTTAACTCCTTGGACTATTTTAGATCTAGTGGAAGTATATGAGGCATTTGAGGAAGAAGTTTTTAGTTGTTTATTTCATTTGGAGAAGGAGCTATGAAGGCTCGGCCAGAAATCTTCTTCGAACTGATAGAAGCACTATTAGGCATGATAGGCTCTACCCATTAAGCTTCTCTGCATTTCTTTAAGTGTCTTCATTAAAAATTTTTTCTCTCTTGAGATAAATGGGTTTTTATTTTTGTGATGGTTATTTGGTTTCCTTTCTTGATTATTTTATGTATTCTTTGATTGAGGAATATCTTCTTGGAAAGGAAGTAATTGAGTTGTTTTCCTGTTTATTTGATGTTGAAACCCACCTTAAATCTTGTGGTGATATGAGTAATGAAGTACATGCATGATTCTTTCTTATCTGTTCGAAAATGGATTTTTATGGAAATAATATGTGCTTCAAGTTTTGAACCAAGTGGTAGTTTGGGTTGTTAGAAGGTAAATGAATACCCTTCATTGTCACTTCTTTGTTTTGTGGAAGTTATGATTCTCCTATTGGAATTGTATGAATATGCATGCTTGGATTCTGAGTTGTGTGAGCTCAAATTTGTTTATAGAAACAGTAAATGCATGCCTTCTTCTTGAACTCTCTGTATACTCTATTTGTTCTTTGGATTCAGTATGCGATGGAAGCTGGCCGTTATTGGGTGTTTGGAATCTCTATTTTTGTGGGTTATTCTTGTATGGAAACAAGAGTGAAGGTTTTATTACTTCTTTAAACTTTTCAGTTTAAAATGAGTACTTGAATTAGGTTCTTTTAAGGAAACTATGGGTTATTTGTTTCCAGGCACTTTGATTTTGAGGCTATCTTGATGGGGATTCTCGTGTTTGAAGTATTTCTTCTGATCTTATATTTATATTGTGTTTCTTAAGTTCTTGAGTACTAAACTAAAGGTTACATAGGTGAGACCTTGTTGGTTAGGGACATTATGAGTGTCGGCTTTGTCGATTCGATGTTGGGTTATTCTTGTAGCTCTGTTTGAGATTTCTTTATTTTTGTTCTTGCTTTATTCTTCCCTGTCAAAGTAGATGTTGCTGGTTTTTGTTTAAATTTTCCTAAACTAGGTTAGTATCTTAAGTATTTTACTTGAGTGAACTTGTTAAACCCCTCATGATTAGGATATCATGAAATTTAAGTATGCTTTGTGAACTTGCGGTTGTCGTTTTTGATTTTTTGAACTATCTAAATTAGTTCTGAATAAGGGGTTTTCTGGACTCTTCCATTTCTTGATCTCTGAGCAAGATTGGAGGGAATAATTTTGTTGATAGTTTGTATACCTGTAGCTAAGCTATGTTGATCTTGGGTGTACCTTCTTGGAATCGAATCATGAAGGAACCTTCTCTTTGTCCTTTCATAGGATGTATTTTTCTCACCTCTATGAGGATTCGATTGAGAGTCTATCTCGCTGATTATTTTACTTCCATCTTGAAGGAATTGGTCAGTCTGTGGATCTTTGACTAAAACTTTGACGTCCTTAAGTGACTATTAGAGACTGTAATTACCCACATGGAATTTTGCAAATTTTTTTCATTACATCTCCTTTTTGATATGGGTATAATATCACTATCATTGGATGTCCATGATAGGAAACCTTGCTTAAATCTATTTCAACCACAACAATCGCACATTATACTTAATATATTCTTATATGTGATTTCTCTTATAAAGGAGTTTGGGAAGTAGTGAATGGTCTAGCATTGTCCTTTGCGACCTTCTTCCCGTGTGATAGAATATCAGAATTCCCTTCTGATCATGACATTTGAATCCTTCTCTTTCAGTCTTTGAGGTGAAGTCTGACCACTGCCCCTTTGGAAATAATAGGATGTTATGGGTTGTGTTCTCTTCTCTAAAGTTGTGTATGGGGATTCGGGCTAACCAATTATTTAGGAAGCTCTTACTATTTCATCACATTCATCCTTCTTCTTTTGGGTAAATCTGGTCATTATATTTAATTGGATCAGTTGCACTACTTTCCTTAATGCCTTGAGTAGTCGTCATTACTACTTGCTTGTTCTCTTGACTTGTGTTAAGGATTTTAATATTTGTGATAGAAGACTAATGTGAGATGTTGTACATTGAGTAAATTCTATCTTAATGTTGATATATGGTCTAACTTGATAAATTAGGCTATGCCTTGCATTGTGGATTAGGATGCCACATCTGATGTGTGAGACTCTTATTTACATTTGTATTTCTAATTAAGATGATTAGTGAAGGAAATAATTAGAATTTACTTTTATTTGATATGGATAAGTGTATTGGATGGAACTGTATTTTTCTGATAACATGTTGTAGATTGTTGATTACATCATGACATTTCTTTGAATGTTATTCAAATTGATTAATTGTTCTTCTTTTATGGTTGTTATTACGATGACTTATTTGTCTGCTTGACTTCATTGTTTCATTAAAGCAATGTTGGTTTAATGAAACAGTTAGTCGAAAGCATTTCGTTTTAATGCTTAGTGCTTATCATGCTCAGTTCAATGAACTGACCCGTGCTAGCAATTTTTGCATATGGACTTCGTAGGTGATAAAGGAAGGCAATAAATTTTATGATGTATTGGTTGAATTAAATGTCTATACCATTATAGAGAATTTTGATTTATTATTGAAATGTACTGAAGGAAGAATAGTTTGTATTCCTAAATGATCTTGATGCTAATTAACGTGAAATATGTTAGTAATGCATAAATTTTGTAAGATGTGTATTTTATTTTGATGAATTAAAAAGACCGAAGTTACTTAAATTGATTAAGTGTATTCTCTTGTTCATAATAAGAAGGAAAATCAATAATCATATCCTTGATGTTTTCATTCATATCTGATTGGATCCTTATTTTTGATGTCATTGAATTGGCTGGATGAATGGGAATTAGTACAATTTCCCTTACTTAAATGCAACTTACTAAGTTGTATGTATTGATGTTCTTTACTTAATCTTGTATGGTTGATTATGATGTTATGAATGTATAGTTATAATGTCAGGATGTGTAAATTGGATATGGGTATAATAAATCCTAATACCTAACCATAATGAGGAAGGTTCTCCTCTTTTCAAAAGATGTAAAATTAAACGAAACGGTATATGAGTTCGATAACCATTTAGACTTCATATTTATGAAGTCTATCATAACAGAACCTGTTTTGGTTCTTATACATTCCTTGAATGGTTGAGACACATTAATTAAATCTTATGATAGATGTTGATTCTATTTTCAATTAATTGCACGTTAAGTAAAAAGTTAATTAAACATAAAGCAATCATTAGTCTATGAAGTTCCATATTAGTTAACCAACTCAAATAAGGATGGAAACCTTTTAGGTTGTTGGAATTAGGGTTATTTAAGGTTGCTGTAATCTGAATCTTAATCCTAAACTAATTCAGTGGAAATGACCTCTTTGAGGTGTGTACGTCGAGATGAAGTGGTTCTTTCAGATGTTGGCACACATCAATTGTAGAACTGTACCTTCATGAAGATTTAAGTCTTCACGAGGATACAATGTTGTAGTTGAAATGTTACTACACCCTTCAACACCGGTTCATCTATACCTACCCGAATTCGGACTTGAACTTAGTTTCTCTCTAGGTCAAATTAGAGTTATGATTTAGCATGGGAAGTGACTCACAATGACTTAGGATAACTAGGCACATCCAATAGACTTAGGTCAATTGGGTATGTCTATATACCCTAGGTCATCGTGAGTGATTCCTTATTCTAAATTATGTCACTAACCTGTGTTACGGTCAAACCTTTGATAAGTGGAATGACCGAAGTTAGTGTAGACCATTCTAGAAAACAGATGAGTGGGGTGAAATACATATTCCAATTAGACGAGTATGCCATATAGGAATAGTAACATGAATAAAGATGTTGGAAATATTTGGCCAACGTATCACAAAATGCTGGTTGGGTTGTCCTATGTCACCTAGTTTAAGGAATGTGATTTCGGATGAATATTGGTAACAAATATCCGTATAGGTTTCTTAAAAAAACACTCAAGTACCCGAAAAATGTAAGAGAACCAAGTATACTTGGTATACATTAAGTATTCAATACTTAAGTTAACATGAGATATCGGTTGTTAATCGAGTCATGAAATGAGAGATTGGTAGCTCACCGAGTTATTTACAGATGCATATGGTTATCTGTTATGAGATTGAATTGTATGGAATGTGTATTCAAAATTACGTTTATTTAGAACAAGAGCACATTATGTATAATTTTTTCCCCCTTGTTTCTAATGTCTTAAAATGGGAATGTTACATCTTGGTATTGTTGGTATCCAAATTTGTTCTCCTTTTCAATCTGAGCAGCACCACACTTATGTCATGGAGCTTAAGGATAGATTAGACCATGTTGTATGTCATTGGCAGCCAGGGATATGGTCTAGCTAGCACTCAAGTTTGTGGAGAAATGGATAGCACTCCAATAGGACTTGATCTTGTCCTAGCTATTTTAGGTTGTGCCTTGCAACCAAGGTAAGAGGACCTATTTTGTAACCTTGTAATGGTGAAGGGAATGAAGATGCCCTTCTCTTTGTTTGAAATTCTATGATGGATACCTTAATGAAAACATGATCAACACCCTATATTTGAACTCTCACAAGTTGTCACTTCTCAAAACAAGGTAAAGGTTACCAGAGACATTGGAAATCCTGATTTGTTATGCATACTTTTGCAAATAGATTTTGATCTTTTGTGGGTATACACATGCAAAGTAGGGATAAGATATTTGTTGTTGGATGATTTTTGGTAGGATATTGATAAGAAAAGCTGGGATAGATCGATCTTTGAAAACCTATACAATACATGAACAACCATCAAATGAAATCCTAAAGTAATCAAGTCTGTTCTTTCAACTAGAAGAGGCACAAATGGAAGCCGGTGCCGCACTCTTCACACAATCTTTGAGAACTCACTACAAAATCTTGAAGTAAATAACTCAATTAAACACAAAAATCCATGATCAAATCATGCCTTAGGTACCCCCAACGGCTTACAAGGAATCTTTGCAGTCGAGGAAGGTAAAGTGATTTTAAATTTGTTTATCTCCTTATCAAATGAAGGCTCTTTTGAGTATGAGATTGAAAATTCAAATAAACTATCAACCGTAAATGGAGATCTGTGTGATTTCTATAGAATTTCAATGCAATATTACAACAAGAACACTAAGATTTATCTGCAGGCATTTAAAATTGATAACGACATCATATTTCCCAAGGAAAAACATAAATTTAATTCAAAGCTTGTTAGATTCAATACAAGGGGAGAGTTACATGAACAATCTCAGAGATGTGTGGTGGCTATACACTTGTAACCAACCCACATTCATGAATTTTCCAACATATGAGACATTAACTTTGTTCTTTTGGCTGATTTTACAGAAGATGAGCTTTCTCTCAAAATTTTCCTGTAATTTTCAACTCTCCACCCTTGCAAAATTCTCCAAAATATGATATATACTCTATGCCACTGGAGTCCTACTTCCATAGAAAATAATATGCTTATGGGATCAAATTTGTTAAAAAAACTTTATGATTTCATTAAAATGACATCAAACTGGAAAACAACTCGCAGGTTGCCAGGGATGCATAATTTTTTTAAATTATTACACTAATTCAGATCCTTATCCATCCTAGGGTCACGTTTTTATCATTCAGGCATGTCAGCATGTTTTATCAATCAATTTTCACCCTTTTACCTTTTCAAGTTTTACCTCTGCAACCTCCAGATCTGACTTTTATGTTTTTATTGGGCCTGAGAAAAATGTATCAAAAACATCATAGATCACCAAATTAGGTCATGAAAATGGTGTCATTGCACTCAGAAGGCCGAGACGATGCAAAATCATATAAGGTTTGAAGAAATTTGATGAAGAAAACATGATTCCAAGCTTCTTGGAGCTCCCATGGCGGCCAAAAGGGAGAATGCACAGTGCCATCGATTTTGGATAACTTTAAATACCAGCCCTCCATGTGGCAGATGAGATCCCAAACATAAGCCCAAAATTACCCTTTTTGACTTTGGATAATGTGGGACATGTGTCAAAACACAATTGGATCGGGCTCCCATGCTTCAAAAATTCCTTTTCGACCCCTTTAAAATTTTGGAAAATTTTATCACTTTTCCCCACCTACCTCCTGGGCCCGCCACATGTCCAAAGGTGGGCCCCATTGAAAACACAGATCAATTTTATTAATTTTTCCATTTTTTAGATTTTGGAAAAAATTTACATTTTTTCCCGTGGCCCACACCCCATTTTTCTCCTTTGCCACGTGTCCATCCTCTATTTGCTGTGGGTTCAACCTTTCAATTCTACCTTCAAACCTCCCTGCCAAAATTGTAAAGTTTCAAAATTCTCTCCGAGGCCGAACCTCCACCCCCTCATACAAATTTTCCCATGTGGAAAGGTGGACCAAACTTTACTTTTGAGATTTTTCCTCCAAAGGAAAAAAATCTCAAATTCTCCCAAAGCCCCGCTTCTCCATTTTTCCCTTTTGGGACACATGTTGGCCCTGGATTGGGGCGAAAAACATTCACAAAATTTTCCTTCGGCCCCCTTGCTTGATTTTTGCATTTCTGGACACATGTCCACTTCTCATTGTTGCGGACCTTCAGGTAAGAATTTAACTTTTAAAATTTTGAAGTTAAAAACTTCAAATGCACCAAAACCTCTACCCCCTCATATTGACTTCTTCTAGACACTTGTCCTCCTGTGGTTGGCCGAGGGCCTTCAGGCCAAAAATTTACTCAAAAATTTTGCAAAGTAAAAGATAAATTTTTTCAAGGACAACCCGCCACCTGCCAATCCTCCAGCCAATCATATCATGCCACGTTGCCAATATGTTGTGATGATAAATTTGATAGGAAAATGACACCCGTATGCCTGTCAAAATATAAAAATTCACAGGATGCCCTAGAAATCAAAAATTTTGACAAGGAAGGTAGATTTTTATAATTTTAAATCAACTGAATCATTTTTGACATTACTTTCAACCTTGGGATTGAGAAATTAGTTGCAATTACTTCGCATTCGATCAATTTTGAGTTTTACACGATTTAACAAAGGAAAAACAACACAACCCTACCATTTGAAAAAGCTAGGGCACAAAAAAGGGGGAAAACTTAGATTGTTGTTTCAAATTAGGGAAAAAAAATAATATCTTGGGCATCTTTGAAGCATTCAATTGGGGAAAACGAACTTCGCACTCCACCAAATCGAAAAATAAAACATTTGTGAGCAGATTTGGGTGTGGAACATTAGGGCACACTATGCAAACTAAGAATTAGCAAAAACATTGGCTCTTGCTTGGGGATGGGCAGTCCTAGTGAGTGTCACAAGGAAAAACATAGACCAAGTGCCAAAAACCATTGGGCAAAGGAGTCAAAATACAAGGTAGCTCAAAAACTAGAATTACCACCAAAAATGAACCGAGAAAACCAGCCAAAAGTGGTTTCCAAGGACAAAAGGGCAAACCACACACCAACCAATAGCAAAAACAAAGCAAAACACAAAGACTATACAAATGTACAATTTGTGCATACCTCAATTTGGGGATTTAATCCAAGAATTCTTTTAAATGTCTGCCATTAACAGCTCCAATAATTCCCCATCTAGATCTTTGAGAAAAAGGTATGTTCACAAATTCTCGATGTCAATGACATAAGTGCCCATCCATAATGTATAAAACTTGCCATGTTTTCCCTTTTCTTCATGCCTACTATCCCATAGCAAAACCAAATCCCCAATATTGAAGGCTCTAGGAGTGACCTTCTTATCAAACAATCTCTTCAATTTCTCTCTAAATCTAACATGCCTTTGATGGGATACTCTTCTCTCTTCATCTAACTCAATGATCTGATTAATCCTTGATTCATATGGGCCATGCTCTTGATCTTCCAACTATTGGGAAAACTGAAATGAGGATAATTGCAGGTGTAAGGGCAGCAAAGCTTGAGTTCCATACACCAATTCAAATGGGATTTTACTAGTTGCTCTTTTAGGAGTTATTCTATCAGCCCAAACTGCAAACTTCAATTGTTCTCCCCACTTTTTCTTGTTCATTTCCAAGGTTCTTTTAATGATCTTCAACAAGTTCTTATTACTGGACTCAGCTTGTCCATTCCCTTGTGGATTGTAGTTTGAAGAATAAATCAGATTTATCCCATATTCATTGCACATTGCCATTAAAGGTTTGGCTCTAAAGCACATGGCATTATCAGATACAATCTTAACTAGAACTCCAAATCTGCATATGATATGATTCAACAAGAAATCCATTACCACTTGGTGTGTTGCCTTCTTAGATAGAATTGCCTCAACCCACTTTGTAAAATAATCGGTGGCTAAGAATCCACTTATGACCAAAACTATAAGGGTCTGAAATCTTACCAATGAAGTCCATTCCCATTGTTTGAAAGGGGCTTCAATTAATACAAGCTGCAAAGGAAGGGAGCCTAAAGATTTCAGTCTTCCAGAGAAACGTTAGTAACTATCACATTTTCTAACTAGTGGGTTGCATCTTTAAAAAGAGTAGGCCACCAATAACAAGCTCTCAAAATTTTATGTGTCACCCTCTCAAGAAAGTTTCCTCCACAAACTCCCCCATGGAAATCATCAACTATCTTGGGAGCTTCATCTTCGCTTATGCATTTCAAGAGGACACCCTCGTGGTTCTTCCAAGCTAGCCCAAGGTCTGTTATGATATATTTTTGAGAAGCTAGCTTGAGGGATATTTTTGATTTTTATTCAAGTGACTAGGATAGCATAGGTTCCCGAGGTAGAAGATCACATCTTTGTACCATTCATAGCTCATAAATTTCTCAAGAAGATTTTCCCTTTCTTCCTCTAGCCGATTCACTTCTACATTTTGGAAGTTGCTCTTAGCCATGAGCTTAGCAAGAACCAAACCTCTTACTAACTTTGTGGTTTGGATATCCATGTCATACTCTTGTAATTTATTCACCCATCTACATATTTTGTTTGAGATCTCCATCTCTGATAAGATGTCTTTCACCATGGTGTGGGGAACATAAGCAACAACTTTTGAGCTCAGTATATAAGGCCTGAAAATCTTTGTTGCTTTCACTAAGGCAAAGACTTGTTTTTCCATGATTGTATACTTCAATTCAGCTACTTGTAAATCCTTGCTAAAGAAGGAAATAGGCCTCTCAACCCCATTCTCATCCTTTTGTAACAAAACAGAAGTAATGGTATATTCAGAGGCAAAGGAAAAGATTTGGAAAGGCCTCTTATAGTTTGGAGCTGCTAAAACAGGTGCATGCTTGAGTGCATCCTTTATTCCTTCAAAATCTTGAATGACAACCTTCTCCCACCTGATAACTTGGTCCTTCTTTAACATGCTTGTGATTGGAAGAGTCATCTCAGCAAAGTTGGAAACAAACCTTCTAATAAAATTGATTTGACCAAAGAAAGATTGGATGCCTTTCTTGGTTCTTTGGATAGGTACTTTGCTGATTGCTTCCACTCTCTTAGGGTCTATCATAACACCATCCTTTGATACAATGTGACCAAACAACTTGGACTTTTGCACACCAAAATGAAATTATTTGGATTAAGAGAAATTCCATACTCCCTACATCTGATCAGCATCTTCTCCAAATGTTGCAAATGATCACATCGTTGCCTTGAAAACACAAATCACATCAACTTGGTAAACTGCAATGAACTCATTTATGTAACCAACAAAAGAAACATCCATTTCTCTTTGAAAATTAGCACCAAAATTCACCATACCAAAGGGAATTCTAACAAAAACATATGTTCCCCAAGGAGTAGTGAATGCTTTGTCTTAAGTCTATCTCGATTCTTTAACTACCACTTGATTATATCTAGAGAAACCATCCAATGCGTAAAGCAATTCGCCTGTCACAAGCTAACATATTTTCCATATTTGGCAAGGGATAGTTGTCCTTCACGGATGCTTTATTTAGATTCCTAAAATCCACACAAATTCTCGATGTCTTCGTTCTTCTTTCCGATTGGCATAAGATTTGCAACCAAAGTGAATATCTAGTGTGCTAAATAATACCTCCATCTCTCAACTTCTTTAACTCCTCTTGCATTTTCATGGTGAGAAGTGGATTAATCGGCCTTTGCCTCTATCTAAATGGTTTGGAATTTGTTTCAAGACGGATCTCATGCCAAAATAAATCTTCTCTATATGCTTTTAGCTCTAATAGGACCAAGCAAGGTAGTCTTGATATTTTTTCAAGAGTTGGGCATAGGACTTTTTTCTTCTTTACTTAAATTTCTGCCCAACCAAACCTTCCTTGGATTTTCCTTTGTTCCCAAATATTTCTATTCCACATCCTCAAGCATACATGTTTCTATTTATGATGTAATCAACATTGTTAAAATTTGACTCAAGTGCAACAAGACCTCTAGGAATGGTGTTTGTTTTCAATCGGATGCTATCCTTTCCAAAAAAAGTTTCTCTTCCTTTAGTCATGCATATCATTGGCTCCTAATCAATATTCGACTTGCAAACTTACCTTGGTTTTACAAGAACTCGAGTACTTGAGCATCATTGTTAAAGACCTACCAATGTTTCACATTATTGGGGACAATTGGCCTAGTCGAACTTCAATGTTGTATTCAAAATAAGGTGAAATGGTGAAGTTTTCAAATCTAGAACCTAGCACTGCCAACTTGTCAGCATCAACATTAAGACTTCTATCATGGTAAACAATGTTAAAGGAATCAAACATTTCAATTATATCCCAAATTGCATGCTTATATTGTTTCATACACTGATTTTTTGTAGCATACAATTTTCTTATTTGTCTAACAACCAGCTCTGAGTCTCCTTTTGCAACAATATCTCTTACTCCATACTTCCATGAAATTCTTAACCCCAAAAGCAATGCCTCATACTCAGCAACGTTGTTAGTGCATTCAAAATTAAGTTTGAAGGAAAAAACATACTCTTCTAAACTAGGAGAAAGTAGAACTATACCAACACCATTTCCAAATTTGGAGCAAGATCCATAAAATAGCAAGGACCAAGGAGAACCTACCATATCAAGGCACTTTGATCTGTCCATCTTGTGTTCTTTTCCATTAGCAAAGCTAATGAAATTTTCAGCATCTACATCAGCAAATAACACTTCATAGGAAGCATTGTTGGGATCTTCAATCAAGTGCAACATTTTCTTTTCACCATAGAGTTTGACAAGGCTTCCCTCAATGGGAATGGTGGAAAAGACATGTCCATCTGAACACTACCACCAACACTTGCAACCCATTTTCTTGACAAAATCATACCCCATTTGGCAGGGCAGTCAACAATTACAACATCAAGTTTCAAGTTCTTACTCGGATAGGCTGCAAGTTGCACTACTAAACCCTTCACACAACCAACAACTGGCACTTCCCTTGAATCCATGGTAGTACACTTCCCATAGGCTACTGTCACTTTGATATCTAACTCATTCATGACTTCTAGAGGCATGACATTACATGATGCACTGGAATCAAACATGCAATTGTGAAGTAGCCTATGTTTTATGAGAAAAGTTGTACGAATGAATCAACATTCAATTGGGAATCAACCAAGGATGTCCCCAAATATACCTCAGTGCCTCCCTAAGATCCTCCACCGCTGGTGGTGTTTTAAAGTCAACAATGATCTGAGGTGGAGTTTCTACAACATTTACATTTCTACCTAGACTAACCCTTTCTTCCTTCAATCCCAAGTACTCACATGCTCTCTTCTTATGCTCAGGAATTCTAAGAAACTCAATGATTGGAACACTCACTTTAATTTGGCTCAATACTTGGGCTATATCATATGGAACATTCTTTGGTAAGACAACATTGGAAGGGAAACAAGAAGGTTCATCAGATGGAGAAGTATTCCTAGCATCTTGGGCATGAGAAGGACTGTAATTTTTGTTTGGGATAGCAAAACCTTTAATAAGTGTTTCTTTCCTAGGAGCATCCTTTGGACTTTGTGAGTAAAGGTGTTTTAGTTTTGGCTTGAGGCCCAACTCTCTTAATAACTTTTCTTCTAGTGTTATAGTCATTTTCTTGAGCTACAACAACATTCATCAACAATTGTCTATCTTCCTCCAAAGGGATACCACCATCATACTTCTTGATCATCAAAGCTCTTAGATATTCAAAGTCATTATTAGGAATTTCAAAGGCTTGAACAACATCTACATCATGAGTTTGAGAAAGAGAAAGAAGTGGTACCCACTTTATACAATCCCAAAAGGTTGCAACAGTCCTTGCACTTATTACATATGTTGATGTAACTACCTGTTGTGAGATTGAAAAGCTGCCCATCATGCAAATATCATCATCATTTCCATCCTCATTATCAGCCTCACCAACTTGTTGGTCCACTTCACATGGAGGATGAGGAAGAAAAAATCTATCACACCAATCAATATCAACAACTTCATCAACAACAAAAACCCTGGCAAATCGGAAGGTCGAACCAATCTATTTTCACATGTTTGCGGTTTTCTATTTGAAGATCCAATAGGCCCTTTACCCTTGTCATAAAACCTTTTCTCATTCCTATGGTGATTGCCAAATCTATCTTGTGCTCTCGCTGCCTAGGATGACATTGCAAAGTCTCGCCCATTCCCTTCTCGGCTCTTGCCAACTTGTATGAGATTTCTTTGACACCCCTTCTACCAAAGTCTTCACAACCTCTTCTAAATCAGCACCTTTGCTAGCTTGAGGTTTTTCGGGGTTTATCAATTTTACACCATCTCTCTTGAGAGGTTTCCCAACAGCCTTGATATTGTTCTCAATTTGAAGTGCCATGGTGAAAGCTTGTCTTATATTGGTTAGGTTCTTATCTCTTAGGTAATAGGCTGCCTTTTTATCAAATGCATCTGCATACTTGATTAAATATGATTCATCACAAGGCCTCAAACCAACAAGAAGCCTTCTCAAATTTTTGTTAAACCTTGTGTTGAAGTCATGGACTAATTCATTTGGGTTCTTCTTGATATTCTCGGACTCAAACAAAAGAAATCTAGGATCAGTCCTATCTCCATATTGCAACCTAAATGCATTTTTCATTTCATTCCATGAATCAATAGAGTTATCGGTAGAGCCTTGTACCAATCCTAGCATCTTGTTCTAGTGTATGAATAAACAACTTAATATACACATCTTCAAACTCTATCTCAAAATCTTCCATCATATTATCAAAAAGTTTGAGATGCTAATCACCGGTAATGGCATTGTTACCTTAGAATTTTTGTAACCTATTTCGACATCTTGTGGGATACCATTTGGGTAACTATCCATTCCTTCAAAATTTATAGGACCAAAAGTGTTAACAACAAATGGAGGTCTAGGTGAGCCATATTGTTGGGTGGGGGTGATATTTGAGGTGAAACAAGCTAGTGATGAGTACAATATTTTTGGGGCTCAAGAATGTGGTTCACAAGACTAGTACCTAACCATAGTCGGGATGTGTAAATTGGATATGGGTATAATAAATCCTAATACCTAACCATAGTGAGGAAGGTTCTCCTCCTCTCAAAAGGATGCAAAATTAAATGAATGGTATATGAGTTCGATAACCATTTAGACTTCATATCTATGAAGTCTATCATAACATAACCTATTTTGGTTCTTATACATTCCTTGAATGGTTGAGACACATTAATTAAATCTTATGATAGATGTTGATTCTGTTTTCGATTAATTACATGTTAAGTAAAAAGTTAATTGAACATAAAGCAATCATTAGTCTATGAAGTTCCATATTAGTTAACCAACTCAAATAAGGATGGAAACCTTAAAGGTTGTTGGAATTAGGGTTATGTAAGGTTGCTATAATTTGAATCTTAATCCTAAACTAATTAAGTGGAAATGACCTCTTTGAGGTGTACGTTGAGATGAAGTGGTTTTTCGGATGTTGGTACACGCCAACTTCAAAATCGAGCTTCGTGAAGACTTGGGTCTTCACAAGGATACAAGGTTGTAGTTGACATGTTACAACACCCTTTAGCATTGGTTCATCTAGACCTACCCGAATTTGGACTTGAACTTAGTTTCTCTCTAGGTCAGATTAGAGTTATGATTTAGCATAGGAAGTGACTCACAATGACTTAGGATAACTAGGCACATCCAATCGACTTAGGTCGATTGGGTATGTCTATATACCCTAGGTCATCGTGAGTGATTCCCTATTTTAAATTATGTCACTAACTCCGTGTTACGGCCAAACCTTTGACAAGTGGACTGATTGAAGTTAGTGTAGACCATTCTAGATAACATGATGAGTGGGGTGAAGGACGTATTCGATTAGATGAGTATGCCATCTAGGCATAGTAACATGAACAATATGTTTGAAATCTTTGGCCAAAGTATTGCAAAAACTCGCTAGTTGAGTTGTCTTATGTCACCTAGTTTAAGGAATGTGATTTCGATGAATATTGGTAACAAATATTCGGATAGGTTTCTTAAACAGAACACTCGCACTCGAACGGGCTAAGAGAACCAAGTATACTTGGTATACATTAAGTATTCAATACTTAAGTTAACATGAGATATCGCTTGTTAATCGAGTCATGAAATGAGAGATTGGTAGCTCACCGAGTCATTTACAATCGCATATGGTTATCTCATTATGAGATTGATTGGTATGGAATATGTGTTCTAAATTACGTTTATTTAGAATGAGCAAATTATGTATAATGGTTTTTCCCTTGTTTCTAAATTCTTAAAATGGGAATGTTACAAGAAACATGCATTCATTATGAGAACTTAAGATGGGGCATTATATTAATGCATCCATTCGGATAATAAGAGAAATATCAAATAGATAATGATATAATTCATTATATAAAGAAGATGCACTAGGTTTACACCCATGAATAATATACATTTAGAAAAAAACCATATACTCCACAATAATCTTAGTTCAAGAACACATTACATTCCTTAAGGCCATAATAGACTAATGTCATGCGGTAAGGCCCACACATCAGATTTCATAACCATGCTTCCCATGTTACAAAAATGATCATAGACCCATCCCTCTAGATATGCCATCTCTCCTATAACCCTCCTAATGAGAGTCCATAGAACCCATTACTATTTCTATAGAGCTTCACCTCTTTAATTGCTATGTGATGCCAATGACCACATACTCCTTTCAATAATCCATCCTCTCTCTTTTCATCTACCCAAACATCTTTATTTATAGCTTTAGCATCCACCTCCATACCTTTCTAAAGTAACATATTGGTTGCCAAGTGTCCACATGGTCATGTAATTGGGAATGCTTCTTCCCATATGAGAAATCCATTCTCTACAATGATGTCTTTTTGGATCCTTCCATCACATGGAATATTCCTTCCTTGACCACCAAGTTACCAGGATGACACCTTATCCACTCTGCATGCTCATTTAGGTCACACTTTTCTCGTGTGCTTCTAGGAATATTGAATATGGATAAGTCTCGAAACTCTTTACTTTTCCTAGTGCACGCATGTCGTAGGTTTTACTAAACCCTCCTAAAATCATTGTCCTATGCGCCTTCACCATGTGCACCCTTTTTCATATAGGTCCCATATTCTCGCGCGCATTCTTGTACTTAGAAAATATTTTGAGGCCCAATAGAAAAATCAGCACATCATTTATCCACATATGATCCAAAATAATCATCAATCAACATCAAATATAATAACATATGCAAATGGTCCATATATATCTCAATCAAAATCATAGTTACAAAAACCCTATTGTTGGGGGAAAAATCCCCTACATCAATACATCAAAATATATCAAATATCATCATCACTATCACTATCTGCCAATGCAAGAGCTCTAGAACTAGAAGCCTCACCGCTAACTCTGTGTCATTGATTACGACCTTTGTATCTCTCTACCTACCTATGTAATAGTTTTTCTCGGCACACTTCTTTTACAAAGTGACTCTATAACTTAAAAAATTAGAAAATACATCTTGTGCTAGAAGACCGACACATGCCACCTCTCTAGCTTGTCATGTCTCCTTACACGCTTCATCCCTCTCTCTTAAAAAAATGACACATGTTTCTGCTGCTATCAAAAATGGCTTGAACAAATAGGCATGCTTGCTTGCAATATCATCTACACACTCTATTATTCCTCCACCCGTGAGTATTTTGGTGGGCACATTTCATGTCAATGTGCAGATAG
The DNA here is from genome assembly GCA_018340775.1 of Taxus wallichiana var. yunnanensis. Taxonomy (NCBI): domain Eukaryota; kingdom Viridiplantae; phylum Streptophyta; class Pinopsida; order Cupressales; family Taxaceae; genus Taxus; species Taxus wallichiana. The sequence goes on along the minus strand of CM031239.1, from coordinate 64,774,643 downwards.
ATGTATCCAAAATCAATGACCAATATGCATCACCTACAACCATAAGAAAAACACATTAGAAAACAATTACCATTACATAACCAACTAATAAATCATACAACATAACTATATAAATACTCACGCTCTATTATTTCCACCACTACTCCACTGGGGCGGTGTGATTTCACCTCTACTCCTCCTATTGGTAATCCCACCGCATCCACCAACCCTAGAAACAAAAACACCCACCAATGTGATGCCCACCATGTATGGTAATCCTCTGCACATACATTGTGTCATCCACATCTACTAGATCTATCACCGTATCGGGCCTCGTATGGCCCCGCAGAGGTAATAGCTTCCCTACTTTGTGGGACTTGGTCTTGTTCAAACTCTCCTCGATGCCATTATAGCTCTAACCCATACATATGGCTGCGGGGAACATCCTGGGACATGCCAAACTGTTATGAAACCCTATTAAGCTGAACTAACTCGACCAACCCTAGAAACTGATCCTCTAGCCACATAGTATGATGTACACATCATCTATATAAATACTCACACTCTATTATTTATGCCACTACTCCATCGGGGTAGGTGCTTTCAATTATACTCCTCCTAGTGGTAATCCTATCACATCCACCAACACTGGAAACAAAAACACCCATCAATGTAATGCCCACCATACACGGTAGTCCTTTGTACATCGTGCATCATCCATATCTGCTGGCTCTATCCTCGTATCGCCTCGCCTCGGCCTAGAGGTAATAATCGCCCGACTATGGGCATTGGTCTCGTTCCATCCCTCCTCAATGCCATAATAGCTCTAACCCATACATATGGATCTGGGGCACATCCTGGGCCATGCCAAACTCTCATGAAACCCACTTGACCTGAAATAACTCGAGTACCCCTAAAAACTAATCCACTAGCCACATAGTATGATGTAAACATCATATCTCTAATGCATTCTTTGGCCATCCTTTGTTGTCTCGGTATGGCCTCCATACAATAGTCTCTCGGCCTATGTGATCTAGCATATCTCTATAGGTATCCATGTCCATCTTCTTACCCCACACACCAACCCACCTACCTGTAAATATATCTGGTCTATCCCACTCTCCTTGTGGCGCACCAGTTGGCCTCAATACTATAATATTATTGCAGGACCATACATGTAACAATGTTGTAGCTCTCCAATGGAACCCTCATGATCCTCCCAGTGTAAATCTGTATAGATCCCTATACAAGTGGGCCAATATAAATTGTGCCTAGGAATACCTAGTGGTCTCCTCTATCCAATGATAGATATCATGCATCTTATGCAAGATGCCTACATCACCACCCTCCACTGCAATTGATGATGCTATCACCACAATAATAAAATTTCATAATCACGAAACCCCTGATCTAAGAATAACATCTAGGCTAACATTGGCCTCGATAAGAACTCGAGTCCATAAAAAATACCGCCTAATAACCCTCATCTGTCTCTATATATCATCCACTTCCATAACTAGTACCCATTCTCCGATAATAGGTAATCACAAGATATCGATATACATCCTCTAGTTTGATTATCACCTCCGTGTAGGTAACCAAAAAGTACACATATTCAAACACCACCTCTCACACAACTCGTAAGAATAGGCATAATATGGGGCACATCTCCCATCCTCGCTATGTGCCACGGTGGTGGCACGGTCTATAAAATCCTACTCATTGTCTCAAAACCGTAATCTGAGTAATGTACTCAAATGGAGGCCACTGTGGAACTCTCTCGAATGGGTGTCCCTCTCGCATGCCACAAAACAACACCAAACACAATGTTAACTCATCTTACATATATAAACATACTCATCTACAACAAAGACACACACATCAACTTTCATATTCACACCACTCTAGCCTCAACTCGGATTTGTGGACACAGGCACCTAGAAGCGGATTGAGGAACCTAAGACCAGGACACTAGCGCCCATGTATAGGTGCTCTTATCCCGGTGTTCATAAGTACCCTCTTAGATATTGTCTAGGTTTGAAATGTTGAGAAATTTAAAAGCAAAATTTAACAAAAATAAGCAAAAATGTCAAATATCAACACATTTTTCAAAAAAATATCACACTTATCAACTCGCCATTGTATGCGTGATACCACAACTGCCGCTACCACCTTGGTACAAGTCGATCATGTTGCTCTAACTTACGGCTTCCTCACATACCAAAAGCTCACTATCACACTCATGTAAAATAAAAACGAGTTACTTATTCACTTTTCACATTACGATTTATAATAACTTTTCATTACTAACTTTACTATAGTCATTTAGATGCTCGTTTTCTCAACTAATTCACATTGCTCGGTTTCTATCCTATCTTGAGAATACCTACTCGATTGTTGTCTCGTTTGTGGCATTATCTTAAGAATTCCACCATGATGTAGGAGCATCATGTACATAAAGTAAATTTTGGCTTGATTAGTCTAAATAAGGTGTTTTAGGTTTTTGTAGGTGTTATGGTCTATATGGACCCCGTGTATGTACCCTAAAATGTAGGTATTGTACTGCCAGAAAGAGGTTATGGAAACCCCAATGATGATTTAGATCTCTTCGCAAGGCGTTCAGAATCTAGAAAAGCTCGCCAAGTGTACATTTGCATCCTAGAAATCCTTGTTTAGCTTTTACATGTCTTGTTCTAACCTCTACCCCCTTTTCCTTGCATTTTTGTCTTTAAATTACGAAACCACCACCCTACTTGGGAAGTGGTCTCGTGACTACCACCTAAGACAAGGTGGTGGTGATGTAACCACCACCCTTGCACAGAGTGGCGGTCTGTGTGCTTTTTCTAGAACTTTCTGATGATTTTTTCAAATGTAAAAATTCAAATTTCACCCGCATTCCTCAACCACTAAATCTTGCATTTAAGTTTTGGCCACCTAGTAAATAGTGTTTTCCCTTTGTTTAATATTAGAAGAGTTCAATTTAGATTTACCCTCTGATAAATCCAAATGCTATAAATACCCAACTTGCTTTCAAACAAATGGCCCCTCTCCTTCTATGTTTGATTATTCAGTTTGTTTGAAGTTCTTGCATGAGTTTCAATAGTTTTATATTTTGCATGAATTATCAACCTCTCCTTTCTACTTTAGAGATCATTTGATCTTCTTCCTTTCATCTTACTTCATTTCGTCCCATAAAATCAGTTTAGCATAAGGTAGTTTCTCTTTTAGATTAGAATCCATTTGATAATATTAGAGTTACAGGTTTTGTTTTGTCACAAGAGATAGATCCCAGAATTCTCGACGTATTTGCATTGTATCCCATGAATAAATCTTGCTAGGGATTTTATAGTCAAGATCTGTTCACTTGCACTATCCCTCTCTTACTTGAATTGTATTCGATTTATATCCAAAGTCTGTCATTGTTCGAGCATCTTCTTCTGCCGACACTATCATACTCACACTTTTCTAGATTCACGAGAACACAAAGGAATGATGAGATCACACTGATGGGACAAGTCACAACATAACTAGATTTACCATTGTTACGTAAACTCCGGTTTGAGCTATCAAAGTTGTAGTTACAATATATCAAATAGAGTAGAAAATTATTTCATTTCAGTTAAAGCCCACTTTCGATATTGGCAAGGAAATCAGGGGAATGATAGTTTCTAAGAAACTATGATTCATTCCTCACATCTGAGGTAGGATTGGAAGTCCTTTGATTAAAATAGTTAGTTATTTAGATATTTAGGATAAATTCACAACTACACAGGAAAATAGCTATACCAGTAACCTTGCTTGTTTTAATTCTGTCATTAGATTAATTGTCCATTATCTAAATATATTATAATAGCTTCTCTTTTAAATTTGTGAAAATACACATAATTGAAAATACAAAAAATAAAAGAAATATAAGCATAGCATAGATATAGCTTCCATGGTTAATTTGCTCATTTCAGTTAAATTATCTTTTGCATGACAATTATAGGACCCATGGAGCCTAGGGAATACGTGTTCGAACCAATAGTACCTCAGCCAAATATCTTCACAACGTTAACGGATCTAGACCAAGGGCTTAGGATTCAGGTCTTTCAAAAAAAAAAAACCCACAAGCAATTAGTGAAAAGCGAGGCAATTGAATATCGAAGATGACAAAGCATACACATTTTGGTCAAATCAGCCCAACTATAGATTACCTTGATAGGATATCCACATGACCATACAAGAACCTGAAAGAGAACAAATATTTGGCTATGATCCATTAGTTCCGCAACTAGATACATGAGACCTTCTCATCGACATAGACACAGGATTACGTATACAAGTTTCCAGAACACCCGTAAGGTATTATGAGAAGATCACACAACTCCTGGTGTTAAACATAGAAGCTAAAAAGGCTTATGACCATTGGATAGTTGGAAGAAGAGATTGATTCTTCACATGACCATAATAGGTCCACAACAACCACAAACTCATGGTTGTGATCCCCAAGTCCCACAACCCAATGGGCCTGCAAGTCAATTAAGTATTGACACCGGTTTACGAACGCTGGTATTTAGATCCTCACCACTCCCGCCAGATATCATAACGTAATTTTTATATTAAACATAGAAGCCAATCAATCCAACATTTTCTGGGCTAGACCAGAAAACCACCCATAGTTTATTATAAATCCACTACACCTCCCATTACCACTTTCCATGACCTTGTCTAGAAATATACACGAAGCACCTATAGGAAACTTTCCATGTATTCGTAGCTAATAGATAGGATCTCGGAAGAGCTCGACATTGATTGGAGGCTCCGAGAAGCTATTATATTTGAACGGTCAATTACACAAATTCAGGTTAGGAGAGATTTCTTTGCCTTAGATTCACAAATTCCATTATTGCGTGTTGAGGATATAATATTTCCCAACTAGTTTGTCTGTATCCACATATATTCCATTTCCACCGGCTGTCTCGGCATGACCTCGGGAGGTCGGGTATGAAGAAGACCTACTTGTAGATTCTCATGCTTGCATATCACTTTTCTATCATACAAAATTGGTGAACCCGACATGAAACAAACAATTGTTCCCCTTTTATTTTCATTTCTTTCTTCCACCTTCACTCTTTCCTATTATTCAATGGGTGTTTATATACCCCCCGAATATGTCGGGATACAATGCATATGGTAGACCTCTCTCAGGTCTCGAAGGAAATTATGGTCAAACAAATAGACAACCATCACTCTTTCTTTCTACATGGGTTGACAACTATTCAAGTAATTACTTGTCATCACAAACTCCCCCTAAAAAAATAGCTATAGTTCTTCGTTCAATTGAGGAGTTGGATTAGCTTGCACAAACAAAACAACCAGAGCCCTTAGGCTCTAACAATATGATGTTTACTGGAGAATCCATTTCATCTCCTCAGGTTTTGTTTAGACCAAAAATTAGTAGACAGTCAGATCCACTCCCATTTTTGGATGAGGAGTATTTAGCACGTTACGGTAGAAGTGAACAACATTTCCAAAACATGTACCCACTTATAGGAAGTTTGCAAACACAACCTGATACCCTGCTCCAAGAAAACACCCTATTCCTCCACCTATGGGAAATACTCTCGGTGAAGCTTGAGCGGGTTAATGATCAATTCTTCCCCAATTGAGGTCATCGCAGCCTTAGTTGAGAAGGTTAGAGGATTGTAACTTGCTCAAGCAAATCAAAACTCATATTTTGGGAAAGCAGGAATCCCTAACCCTTTGCATCATCCCAGCCAAGTTGACATCCGTATAGGAACATGCACATTAGGCATGCCTCCTCAACATTCATATAAATATCCACAACAAACACCAACTAGAACCATGTTTTCAAATGCCGCTCTAGTTAAAAACATGATACCTCATGGCGTAGCTCTAAACAATCCATACCAGAGTAATGTTCCTCCCTACTTAAAAATTTATTCAAAATCACCACAGGGAGACATGTTCTCCTCTCCCGGGATGTTCGCTCAACCATAGGGATTTCCTTATGTCCCTACAAATACATATTCTATGCCATATCAACAACCCATGCCACCCCCACCCCCTTAGCAGGCACCATCGATGGTCGAAGCCTATGCGGTGGGGAATTGCTTCTGATATTTAAAAAGCCCCTAGACTTCACCATATGAAATTTCATGCTTCAAGACCTCTTCTTGATTTACCCAAATACAAAGGGGAGGGAGATCCAAATACACATATCAAGGCCTATACCATGACCATTTGAGAACTACTCCCTTGGGATGGGGTTGTTGCTAAGATATTCCCTAAAACCTTAGAGGGTATTGCCTTTGATTGGTATTATAGAATACTTGAAGCCTTGATACATTCGTTCAATCAAATTGTGTCGGAATTTATCAAATCTTTTGACATGAACAAATTGTTAAAAACAGGAATCGGGAATTTTTGCATATTAAACAAGAGCATAATGAATCCGCTGCTCATTTTATTCAAAGATGGTGTACGATTCCATACTCATTACCGAGTGCTCCAAACATGGATCAGATGGAACTATATGATTTATTACTTCATTCCCTCAATAGAGAGATAAAGGAAGAAGTCTAGAAGTTCCCACAAAGAACTTATGATGAAGTATTCGAGAGTGCTCTCCAAATAGATCAAGCGGCAATAGATAGTGGTCGTAAGACATATGGAATAAACGGAAATTAATCACTCCCAATAAAAAAACTATGACCTATCCTAATGTCGGGAATACCAATAAAGGACCCAAAATCCTTAATAATAAAAATTGCGGGGTAACAATATATGGAGTAACAGACCGAGTTAAAAAGGAAAACATCATAAACATTTTACCACCCGTTAGTAATGAGTGAAATAACAATTTTATTCCAACAATCAACACGGTGGATTTTAATCATCCATCACGAAAACAACAAAAAAAGAATAAAAAAATGGAAAATCTAGACACAAGGTCCAAATCAAAACCCAATTGGATATCAGAGTCAAAACCAAAGGCAACCTCAAAATTTTAACTCTAACAACCAACAACCTAATTAGAATTTTGGACCACAACAGGTTTCAAATCAACAACCTTGAAACTATAATCCCAACTTGTATTGTGGTTTCCAAAAGATTCAAGGCCATGATACTAGGACTTTCCGTGACTACAATAAATTCATGCAACATTTTCTAGAAGACCAAAGACAAGTCTTTATAGATATGTTCTTAGCAAATTCTGTAGTACCCACTCCAAACACTTACACAAGGATAATTTCCACTCAAAATGCACCCCTCAAGATCTTTAATGATCCGCTCCCAAATCACTTTAATAATAACAGGTTAGATCCAAACGGGATGAACAAGGGTGTTATAATAGGAAATAATGATCATGAACCTTGAACTTCATTAATTCCACTGGTCACACCTAATTAGGAACTCGACCACAAACCAAGATAGTTGGCCTGGTAGAGTTAGACACCAAGCTACCCATAGAAACTATAACAAGAACACAAGATTATTCTTCTCAACCGGTTCTAAACTATCCATTAGAACCAGAAAACATTCAACAAACATTGGTAAAACCCATAGGTGCTTATGATTTAATTAATGACTTAACAAAAACCTTCTCTCACATTTCCTTCTTGGATTTTTTGAAGAAATCTCCCACCCATAGGGCTTCTCTCTTAGAAGCATTAGGCCTTAGTCATCTAATTAACATCACTTCTCCTCTTGAAACACAAGTAAACCATTTAGAATTTGATGTCTACCCTCCAGGGTAGCAAGATAGGGATACTGAGTTTATATTTGATGTAAGCAAAATGCCAATAGATGCTGAAATTGCACATAGAGGTGACCCAGACTTACATTTATAGGTATGGGTTTACAATAATTATCTTAAGTGTGTAATGATTGAAGTTGGGGCAGCGGTTAACATAGTCCCCTTCACTTTTCTTGAAAATCTAGGATATGGAGAAACAAATTTTTCCACAACACGAAATATGCTAAGAGGTTATGATAGCCTTAAGGCCACTTCAATTAGAGCCATAGTTTTACCACTCACCTTAGGACCTAAGATAGTCCTCATCGAATTTTATATTATAGATTGGGAAACCAACTATAATATGATCCTCAGTTGACCATGGATACACCGCATGAAGGCAATCCCTTCCACGTTATTCCAGGAAATAATATTTTTGCACCTAGAGAAAATATTTGTGGCATAAGGTGACCTAAAACCATTCAATATAAACCTAGTGGACTTGAAGAAAAGACCAGGCATTCATTCCGAGTTTGAACTCCCAATGAATCAACTTTGCAAACCAATTAATTCAAAACCAGAAGAGAATTTGATACCTACAATAGAATTGGAAATTATAAATCTAGTCGAGGGCATTCCAACACTCAAAAATGAGACTAACGTCATAAAAAAGGTGTCATTAGGGACTACCACAAAAATTGTAGAATCACTAGAGAAAGATCTACCCATTCTCCTACCATTTGATTCTATGGGTATGGGATACACCCTGGGAATTGGTTCCCTTCCATCAAACAAAGTTTGTATGGTAGAAGTAACTGAGACAGAAGAAACACACACAAGGAATATCCCAACATCCATTTTTCCAAGAAAATATTGGACTCTCCACTTCGATGGAGCTAGATGTCACTTTGGAGCTGGGGCAGGTGTGATCTTTACTTCTCCCGAGGGAAAGATCCTACCTTTTTCCTTTAAGTTAAACTTTGAGTGTACAAACAACGGGGCTAAGTACGAATCCCTCCTCCTTAGCCTCATCATAGCCAAAAGAATGGGCGTTGATAACATTAGAGTACTAGGAGACTCGCAACTAGTTGCAAACCAAGTCTCTGAAGTATATGAGACTAGAGATGAACATTTACAACTCTATAAAATGGTGGTATTAGACCTGACCAAAGGATTCAACTTCATATCAATTGAAGCAATCCCATGAGAACAAAACCTTATCACAGATTCAATAGAAACCTCAGCTTCCCATTTCAATCCAAACAGTGAGTTGGAAAATATAGGTTTCACAGTATCACTTCATACTGAACCATTGGTGTGTAAAATACCAACAAACCCACTCCTGACACATATAGAAGTTGAGAATGAGTTTTCTATCCTAGATCACTTTGACAATGATAGAGTCACTCTCAAATATCTAAATGCCTATGCGAGCTACATCTCACTCATCACATAGTGGATCTTTCCCTAATCCCACATTCCTCTTCCTATTTTGGAAATCCCATGATAGAGTCTCCTCCACAAAAGGATCTCGATATCTATGAGGTAGAGAATGCAGAGAAAGTTTGGAACTACCTCTGGCCCCGCTTGAATTTGAAGAAGGAAATGCTTCCTTAATTGAAGAAACAATTGACATAAACATTGGAACAAAGGAAGAACCAAAAATTTTGAAGTTGGGATCCTCGTTAACTCCAAAGGAGATATAAATACACACCCAAATCCTCAAGGAACATCAAAAATTTTCACATTTAACTACAAAGAAATGACAGGAATTGCAGCACATATTTTGGTACATAATCTTGTCACCAAATTAGATGCAAAGCCAATTAAACAAAAGTCAAGACCAATAAAGCCAAAAGTGGATCTCATGGTGAAAGAAGAAGTAATGAAACTTCTCCAAGTGGGATTCATCAAACCAGTTGACTATTCACAATGGGTATCTAATATCGTCCTTGTTATAAAAAAGAATGGGAAGATACACATTTGTATAGACTTCCAGGATATTAACAAAGCTTATCCCAAAGATGACTTCCCATTACCATCCATTGACATTATCGTTGATGTGAAAAATAGATTTGAACTATTGTCCATCATGGATGGGTTCTCGAGTATAGTCGATTAAAATATCTAAACAGAGGATCAAGCCAAGACCACGTTTATAAATCCTTAGGAACTTATTGTTATCTTTGTCATGCCATTCGGTCTTTAGAATGCTTTGGTGCTACATACCAGCGGGTAATGACATACATATTCCATGACCTTATTCATAAAATTGTGGAATCCTATGTGGATGACATGTTGGCCAAGGCCAAAAAGTGTTGTGATCACCCAGAAGTAGTCTGTATCATTCTCTCATGATTGATTGAATATGATGTCACCTTGAACACAGAGAAATGCATATTTGGTGTGATAGGAGGTAAGCTTCTGGTTACATTATATCCTCATGAGGGATTGATGTCGATCCAACCAAAATCCAGGCTATTCTTGAAATGATTCCACCATCAGACAAGTCTGGTATTAGATCATTTCTTAGGAAACTCGGTGCAATTCGAAGGTTTATCCCAGATTTAAGTTTTGTTGTTCATCCAATCAACAATCTATTAAAGAAATATTATAGCATTGATTGGACAGAAGAATGTAACAAGGCCTTCAAAGTAGTTAAATGCTTCTTATTGTCTCCTCCCATGTTAATGCCTCCTAGACCAGATCATCCTTTGATCCTATATTCATGGGCTACTAATGTCTCCCTAGCCTGCATGCTAGCTCAAGAAGACAATGATAAACAAGAATGTGTAGTCTATTTCATTAGCAGACGTTGCTTGATTATAAAATATGTTATACATAGGCGAGAGAGAATGCCTTTCCATAGTCTTTACAAGGAAATGTTTAAGACATTACATGTTAAATCAAGAAACAAGGGTCATTGTAAAGACATATCATTTACTGAACATTCCTCACGCAAGGGTCTTTATCTAAAAAGGCTGGATGATTCATAACTTTAATGGGTGAATTTGAATTAACATTTGTAAACCGAAAATCCATTAAAGGACAAAGCATTATAGACTCAGGTTAGTGACAATCCGTTAGATGGAGGAAATTTGGTAAATCTAGACTTTCTGATGAGTGCATATACTTTGTCGAAACCGGACCCCCCACAAATTCCAAGAATTCTCCCACGAGATTCACATGCCAAAGACTGAGGCTCTACAACCACCGTAACCCCATGGCCCTTTTCCATGTGGGGCCTAGATTTAATAGGGAAATTTTCTCCCTCGTCAATAGATGGCCATAACTTTATAATCATGGCCACATAATATTTTACCAAATGGGTAGAGGCCATGCCTCTCACCACCATACCAGGTTCTGTAATCGCTAAGTTTATTTTGAATCAAATCATTTATAGGTATGGTGTCTTGCAAGTCTTTATCTCAGATAATGGCACATCCTTTAAGAATGATGAGGTCCATGAGTTATGTAGTAAATTCAAGATAAACCATCATATGGCCTCTCTTTACTACCCTCAAGCCAATGGACAAGTTGAAGCAACAAAAAAACATTAAAATCTATTCTCCTCAAAACAGTTAAGGAGAACAAATGAGATTGGCATTTAAAATTATATTGAATTTGGTACAGAATTGCATAGTGGATGTAATACAAAACAATATTATATTTCTATATTTCATGCTAATACAATGGCTATTATATAGCCAGGAATGTTATTGAACAACTTCCTATAAAATAGGAAGTATACAAACAATAACAACCCGTATTGATATATTGTTGCACATTTGTTAGAACAATGTATATAAAACTAACCATGTGAATACTAATTCCTAACATTCCCCCCCTTAGTGTTTACATGGTAGAAAAACATCCACACGCTCTTCTGCAGTATGCTCACCCCTGTGGCATGTCCAACTCTGTGACTCATGACCTTGATCCAAAAGAAAGGCTCTCTCCTTCCATGGTTTTAAACGAGGCTTACCACAAACCTTGGCGCAGGGAACCTCATCGATTGTCGACCTCGTGTGGTTTTCCTGATCCTCCCACAAACCCTTTCAAGATCCATGAACTGACTTACTCTGGTGCTATTGTTCACCACTATGCTTATACATCAGGGAATTATGTAGGAAACACAACATGCATATCACAAAACTGCACAATAGAAGATATACTGAAAAAATTTCACATTACTTCCTATAAGAATCGTAATGTTCTTAATTGTAGTCTCTGTCTTTGATCACTGCCACTCGATCTCGAACAACATAGAAAACTGCCACTGCCACTGGAAGCTTTCCTTGACTAAGTCATTTGGGTGCGAATGGGAATGGAACATTGGTATGTATTCCCCCCCACAATGTGAAATTCCACACATATAGATACTGAGAAGCAAACTGCATCGAAGAACATACTCCTGAATGGATCTTGCTAGTTAGGTCTTGCTGCACATGGTCACTAATGCTAGTGAACGTATTCTCCTAGCTGACCATCTTCCAACGAAGTATGGCGATCGAGAGGACCAAGTCGATCCGGAGGATCACCGGCGGTCATCTCGCGCTCCAACACAACTTTCTTTCCAACATCCATCAAATACCACACAAAACAGGAACACTGCAAATAGAAGCACTCTGAGAAAATGGAAACCACACTGAAAATCATATACTCACACTGCACACCTGTGCCACCAAATCATTCATGCAGCCCGTCGTTGGTGGTCGACGAGAGAGTCGCTGTCGACCTCCACCTCCCGTGTGCCTCCATCCTCCATTGATCTGCTGCTAACTCAGCCGAATGTGATCATGGGGCTCAAAATTATATACTACAATCAGACGTCGGATTCCACCGAAAATGCGTCTGTGAGGCAAATTTTTTTATTTTTATTTTTTTCCAATAATTTTGTCATTGACTCTTGACACCACCTAAAATCACCTATTTGACATGACTTTGACAAAACATCAAGGACTACATAACAAAAGATGACTTTATGACACTTTGACACTACTATATGACTAGACACTCACGAGACAATACAAATAATGACACACCTAAAAAAAATCCAATTAAATATTGGATTGTATGAAGTGGCACTATTGATAAGAATAATACACAAACTCTTTTTATGATAAATGTAGGCCGACTCAACATAACATTTTAGTTTTGAGACACAACTAAACTTTGTATAAAACCTTTAGAAATAGAAAACTAATGAAACACCATAGGTTACAAACTTGGAATATCGACCCAAGATACTTTAAGACTAAGGCAATAGATACACAAATTAAAACAATAGATAGAATATCGACCTGACTCACAAAGATGATAATCAGTGCATGAAAGACTGCATGTGTGAAGATCTGAATGCGACAACTCAGCAGATCAGACCACAAGGTGCAAGCGAAGACTCTGATCTTGTGTAATCGATGCGGTCGAGATCCACGAACCAGATGCGTGATAAAAGACGTTAGAAAAAGCAGAGGGAACAAACGGCAAGTTTGGAGGGCACATTGAAGAAGCTTTCTCCAGTGATTTCAGTGTTGGGAGTGCAGTTTTAGAGGTGCTCCATGAAATCCGTGTACAGGAGAGAATTTGGAACAGAAACCGTCAGGATGAATGCACCGTGGGAGTTGACTGATTAACTTGGAAAGTGGTCGAACCATACAGGATGTCTGATACTGCATGCCGCGTTTTAACTTTTTGTTGAACCAAGTCTATTCATCAACATTTGATGCTGCATTTAGAGGTCGATCCGTTGAAACTGATCTATGAAAGAAAACAGTCAGACGACAATAATGACGTGGACATTAGAAAACATTCCATGGAATCATTCATGGACGCTCAAACTTCAAACCACGGTTGATAGTCTAGAAAAATCCTCCTAGATTTGACAGGCCTGAGAGATCTATGTCGATGCCATCAGGAGTGCATTTCATAGAGGTATTCCCACAGATCCATGCTACAAAGAAACTGCTGCGTATAAAAATATCCTACAATCTATAATAGTTTGCTTCTAGAAAACTAATCTACATGAATTTTTCACTTAATTCTCTCATTACCGGGACAAAGCAAAATACCACTGCCCCCTTTGCAATCGTTACTCCATTAACATACTGGATCAGATCGCTCTGATACCAAATATTGAATTTGGTACAGAATTGCACAGTGGATGTAATACAAAACAATATTATATTTCTATATTTCATGCTAATCAATGGCTATTATATAGCCGGAATTTTGTTGAACAACTTCCTATAAAATATGAAGTATACAAACAATAACAACCCGTATTGATATATTGTTGCACATTTGTTAGAACAATATATATAAAACTAACCATGTGAATACTAATTCCTAACAAATTATACCCAAACCTTGTGGGCCCATCAAACTTCAATAAGAACACCATAGGAGAAACCCCTTTCTCATTAGTATTTGGGGGCGACGGTTCTCCCACTTGAGGTCGAAATACCTAGTCTCCGCATCTCATTACAAGGGATTTTGGGAGAAGAAGCCTATAGAGAGGCACGCCTCTCTCAACTAGAAATCCTTGATGAGGCCAGGCTAAACGTTAAACAATGGCATAGAGCCTATGTTGACTGGATGTGCTGGACAATATAACAAAAAGGTCTACAAGTGAGAAATATATGAGGGAGATCTAGTTCTAAGACTAGAAAGCAGTTAATAAGAAAACTGGTGAAGGAAGGAAATTTTGGCCCAAGTGGTTGGGCCCATACCAAGTCATGAAAGACTACGGAAATGGTGTGTATCTCTTGTGTACATTAGAAGGTGAGGAGTTCAATGAAATAGTCAATTCCTTGCATCTTAAATGGTTTTACGCATAAGGCATCAACGTCACCATTTGTATATTATATCTACCTACATTGCATTAGTCACTTAGTTGTTTCATTTTGTTCACTCGTTTCATAACTATTGTGGTCAAGGAACTTATTCTTAAGAAATTCATTACAAGCTTCTGAAAATATTGGCAAAATCATTCAAAATCATATCTCTTCAGTTTTCATAATATCATCAAATGGTTCCAAAATCATTTCATCAATTTGACAGACAAAGTCTTGACAAAAACCATACCAAGGCCTGCATACTTGGTCATACTCATTCTTTTCTACTTGGCTAAGTTGTTCTTACCTACGGTCTATTCTAGAAGCTTCTTGGTGTCACATCTATCCTTCTTACATCTCTTTGAAACAAGGATACTCCAAAGTCACAAATCAGAAGTGTCAAGTTAAAAACAAAATGCTAAACCAAATAGAATATTTTATTTTTACACACTTCTTTACCCCACCAACCTTCGGTGATGATCCCGCATCTCTTACTAGTGATACAGGGTTGAGAAATGAAAGAAGCACCCTTACTCTCCTATGTCTTGCCTTCGGTGATGAGCCCATGCTTCCTCCTAGTAGCATGAGATAGGGTGTAGGCAGTCCATTCATGTAAATCAGTGAATATTAATATTTTAAAGCAAAGTATACTAAGAGAAGTTAAATATCCAAATTCCAAAGAGATCAAATCCTTAAAACCAGATTTTGTCAACCAAGTTGCCATCTATGGATCTAAGTCTAGATAAACTGAAAAATAAGTTACATTTTGAACTGTGTAGTAGTTTCAAGTAAAAGTAAGTACGCAAGTCTGAATTTGATTTCTATCAAAACCTTGTCTTTCTTTCATCATTTCCATTCAGTCAAACTCATATAATTTGTGCCCTTCCCAACTCTTGGTGTTGAGCCCTCACATCTTACTAGTTATATGGAGTTAGGAGTGGGACAAGTTCATCTCGTTATCACTATATATTCATCACGTTTTTCCAAAACAAGAAGAAGCAACAAACATTTCCCAAAGAAGCCAAAAGTTCAGTACTACAATATGTTTGCATCATCACATATCACCATTGAAAAAATAAATAAATAAAAAGAGAAATGTTTTGTTCAACATTTGTTATCACTTGTCATCCATTACATACATTTTGAAAAACATATAAAAAAAAGATTCTAAAAACATCTAGTATACACATGGGAAACGAATCAAAAAAATTCTAGATACAAGAAGATCTATATCCAAAAAGATATATATATATATGAATCATGTTTTATATACAATTCCATCATGCACTAGGCATGGTCAAAACGCTCAATGATCCCAGAAAATACAAAAACACTTGTATAAACATCTGACCAAAAATCACTAAAAAAAGACACCGTGATCTCTCAATCCTGTGGCGTCCCTTAGAGGGTGCACGACCACATCTAGGACTCCTATTGTGATGACACTCTAAATGAACTGAGGGCTCATGATCACGGCCCGGTAGATGTGGTCTCACTATTAGAACAACTCCTCCCCATCAAACGCTCAGTAGTCCTATATCCAACTACCTCAACACGAAGAGAGGTCATGATATTTTCCACCTTCCAGATAGGGGAAAACACGTCAGTATGTCTCATCTGGCTCAAGGCTCTCCACATCCACGATGAAGCTCGGCCGTGTACTCTCTGAAGGGAGAAGTAGTGTGTCTGTGCACACCTGGTGAATCAAGTCTCGCCATCCCTCAGTAGTCACTGCAAATAAAAAAGAGAAATAAACAAGTTATAAAATCACCAAAACAAACAAAACAACAAAAGGGAAATATCAACTAAAAATTCTAACTAAAACAAAATCAAGAAAAGAGTAGTAACTCACTCGGATCTCCAGAGCCTCCAGGTGGGATCTCTAGGATCTGCACCTGCCACTGACGTTGCCACCGACTATGGAACCTCCCCAAATCTAGAAAGAAATGACGTCCTACTATAGACTCATCATCTCCCCCAATGTCCCGAGAAGGCAACTCCTCTGAGATCAGGGTCACCTTCTCTTGCACTCTCCTCCACCCTCTTGGCCCTCAAGATACTCTGAGTGTCATGCCACTCAGAGTCGCTATCATCCTCCTCATCTATCCCACCAGCCCCACCTCTTGTCTCACCTCCCTCCATCTCCTCCTCTGTCTCCTCTCCTGTAAACTCCTCAGAGTTTGAGTCCACATCAATGGGTTCATCTCCCTCTCCACTATGAGTAGGACTAGCTTTAATCTAAAGTAAAGGTGCTCGAGGAGCACCGGCTACCCTCGGCACGAACCACCCGCCTAGCTACGATGGGAACTCCATGAGTAAATATCATCCAACCTTGGCCTCTAGGACCTCCCCTCGCCTCACGAATAGACCTATATACTAGCCCCGCTAGAGGAAACATATCAATATAGGGGAGGCCAAACTTGTGTGGTACTCTATCAAAGGGGTGGATCTCTAACTTCCCATCCTGTCTATCAGTTGACTGGTATTATAGCAGGTGAGTAGTGTATGTGTCTCCTCTCCCCATAACCCTGTCATGGCCTGATAAGGAGTGGCCTCCATGTCTGCAATAGTCAAAGAAGCCACTAGCTAGTGTGGCATCCTAAGTAAAATCATCCCTATCCACCTCACTACCACGATGCCCCGTGATCATCTCTGCCTCGTACACCTCTCCCATAGGGAATGATGCGCTCATACACCCAACTCATAACTAGAGTAGGGTGACTCAATGATTGCCCTTGTAATCTGACCACCCTATATAAGTCATGATAGGTGGTCCCAAGAATTTCTGCTCCCCAAGCATAAACATGGCCATGGGCCTCAATCTGTGCAATAATGGGAGCCCAACAATATAAGAGAGTATCCCCTCCCTTGTCCCCGATCAACCACAAGGCCAAGATACCCATAATAGCCTGGAAGCGAAGCACAGGGATAGGAGAATCAACAATGGAATGGACCTTCACCCCCTTCTTCGAGCCCATGGAGACAACAACATCTCCCATATAGGTGGCCCACTAAACCATCTGAGATTTGGATACTACTATCTTAAGAGACAGCCACCTCCCAAGAATCGGGACCCCCAATATGTGATAAACGTCCTCTAGGGTGATGGTCCACTCACCCCTGACTCTTGGAAATCAGAAAGTGTTTCGATATGCATCCCAATATGAAAATAAGTCACACAATATGTGACTAGCAGGTGCAACATGAGGGACCTGTGCAATCCTCCAAATGCCAGCCCTCTATAGAGTATCTCGCTCTGCCTGAGTAAGTGCCTCTAGCACTGTTGGGAGCCAATCACACTCCCTCTCTCTACTCCATCTGATGTACTCCTCCTTCTTCTACATCCACCCAAAACAGAGAAAAAGAGTAAGTTAGTAACATAATCCAACTAGAAAAATTATCAAGAACATATAAAAATGTCAAAAATGCAAAGACAATTAAAAATTACATCTTTTTTTGCATTTTGTTTGAAACTACCGCCCTGTGTAGAGCGGCGGTTTCCTAACCACCACCTTATGAGGTGGCGGTCATGTAACCACCACCTTATGAAGTGGTGGTCCCGTAATGCCACCATCATAGGGCGGTGGTCCCATGACCGTTGCCCCGTGCAGGGAGGTAGTCCTGTCCTAAATCGCCAAATGGCTCTAAAGCCCTAAAAACACTTAAAAAAGAAAAAAATGCACCATTTTAACTGAAATAAAGACCTACCCTATGGGTGCCCCCTAGAGACTCATTTAAGACTAACATTTTCAAAAATAATCCCCTAGGACAAATATTTCAACATTTCTATATTTTGGATTCAAAAATGATAAATTGAGAAGAACTAACTTGAGACTTTGCGGGTCGATGTCCTACTCTCGGAGGCATGATCACAATCTCACAATGAATGTTTTGACTATACTCTCATCGAAAATAGTCACCGTGGGTCCTAGAGCTCAAAAACCACCAAATTGACATGCGCAAATGAATAGTAAAATGAGCTCATTATATATATATATATATATATATATAGTATTCTAATTTTGTTTTGAGTGTTCTTACGCAAAGTTGGAGCACCGACGGAGGTAAGTTCTTATCCCCGTGTAAATGGTAAGTCCTCATTTCATATTAATTTAGTATTTATTTTTTGATCTATTTTATCTATCTGCACTTGAGTCCTCTTTTCATCTTGCAGATAGCGGGAATTTGGGTGGCGACATTTTGACACACGGGCATGTTAGGTATAGCTTCTAACTCCCCATTTTGGGACCACCATACTTAGACCCACCGTTTTATGCCTCTTCAAGGAAATATGTACGTACCAAAAAATGTAGGTATTGTACTACCGAAAAGAGGTTACGAAACCCCAATGATGATTCAGATCTCTTCGCAAGGTGTTCGGAATCCAAGAAAAGCTCGCCAAGTGTACATTTGCATCCTAGAAAGCCTTGTCTAGATTTTGCATGTCTTGTTCTAACATCTGCCCTCTTTTCCTCTCATTTTTGTCTTTAAGTTAAGGAACTGCCCCCTATTTGGGTGGTGGTCCTATGACTACCGCCTAGGATAGGGCGGCAGTCATGTAACCACCACCTACTACACGGGCGGCGGTCCTATGTGCATTTTCCATAATGTTCTGACGATTTTATCAAACATAAAAATTCAAATTTCACCCGCATTCCTCAACCACTAAAGCTTGCATTTAAGTTTTGGCCACTCAGTAAATAGTGTTTTCCCTTTGTTTAATATTAGAAGAGTTTAATTTAGATTTACCCTCTGGTAAATCCAAATGCTATAAATACCTAGCTTGCTTTCAAACAAATGGCCCCTCTCCTTCTGTGTTTGATTATTTAGTTTGTTTGAAGTTCTTGCATGAGTTTCAATAGTTTTATATTTTGCATGAATTATCAGCCTCTCCTTTCTACTTTAGAGATCATTTGATCTTCTTGCTTTCATCTTACTTCATTTTTGTCCCATACAATCAGTTTAGCATAAGGTAGTTTCACTTTTAGATTAGAATCCATTTGATAATCTTAGAGTTGCAGGTTTTGTTTTGTCACAAGAGATAGATCCTAGAATTCTTGGCATATTTGCATTGTATCCCCACAATAAATCCTGCTAGGAATTACATAGTCAAGCTCTATTCACTTGCACTATCCCTCTCTTACTTGCATTGTATTCGGTTTATATCCAAAGCTGCCATTGTTCGAGCATCTTCTTCTGCTGACGCTATCACACTCACACTTTTCTAGATTCATGAGAACATGAAGGAATGAGGAGATCACACTAAGGGGACAAGTCACGACATAACTAGATTTACCACTATTCTGTAAACTCCAAGTTTGAGCTATCAAAGTTATAGTTACAATATATCAAATAGAGTAGTAAATTATTTCATTTCAATTAAAGCTCGCTATCGATATTGCCGGGAAGTGTGGGAAATGATAGTTTATGAGAAACAATGATTCATTTGTCACTTCGAGGTAGGATTGGAAGTCTTTCGATTAAACTACTTAGTTATTTAAATATTTAGGATAAATTCACAACTGCACGGGTGAATAGCTATACCAGCTACCTTGCTTGTTTTAATTCTTGTCATTAGATTAATTTTCCATTATCTGAATATATTAGAATAGATTCTCTTTTAAATTCATTCAAATACATATCATTGAAAATACAAAAGATAAAAGAAATATAAGCATAGTGTATATATAGCTTCTATGGTTAATTTGATCGATTCAGTTAAATTATCTTTTACATGACAATTACGGGACTCGGGGATCCCGGGGAATATGTGTTCAAACCAATAGTACAGAGCCAAATCTCTTCACAATGTTAACGGATATAGACCAAGGGATTAGGATTCAGGTCTTTCAAATGACAATAAACCCACAATCAATTAGTGAACAACTGAGACAATTGAATATTGAAGATGACAAAGCATATACATTTTGGTCAAATCAGCCCAACTATAGATTACCTTGATAGGATATCCGCATGACCATACAAGAACCGAAAAGAAAAAAATATTTGGCTATGATCCGTTAGTTCCGCAGCTAGATACAGGAGACCTTCTCATCGATATAGACACAAGATTACATATACAAGTTGCTAGAACACCCATAAGGTATTCTGAGAAGATCACATAACTCCTGGTGTTAAACATAGAAGCTGAAAAGGCTTATGACCATTAGATAGTCGGAAGAAGAGATTGATTCTTCACATGACCATAACAGGTCCACAACAACCACGAACTCATGGTTATGATCCCCAAGTCCCACAACCCAACGGGCTTGCAAGTTAGTTAAGTATTGACACCAATTTACGAACATTGGTATTTAGATCCTCACTACTCTGCCAGATATCATAACACAATTTTTCGTATTAAACATAGAAGCCAATCAATCCAACATTTTATGGGCTAGACCAAAAAACCACCCATAATTTATTATAAATCCACTACACCTCCCATTACCACTTTCCATGACCTTGTCCAAAAATATACACAAAGCACCTATAGGCAACTTTCCACGTATCCAGTGCTTGATAGATAGGATCTC
Organism: Taxus wallichiana var. yunnanensis; assembly: GCA_018340775.1. Lineage (NCBI taxonomy): Eukaryota > Viridiplantae > Streptophyta > Pinopsida > Cupressales > Taxaceae > Taxus > Taxus wallichiana. The sequence continues at coordinate 64,753,551 of CM031239.1, read as the reverse complement.
GACATAACTCGACATTGATTTGAGCCTCTGAGCAGCTATTATATTTGAATGGTCCATTACACCAATTTAGGTTAGGAGAGTTTTCTTTGCATTAGAATCACGATTCCATTATTGCGTGTTGAGGAAATAAGATTTCCTAACTAGTTTTTCTATATCCACATATATTCCATTTCCACCGACTATCTCGGCACGACCTTGGGAGGTCAGGTACGAAGAAGAGCTACTTGTAGATTCTCATGCTCACATGTCACTTTTCCATTGTACATACCCCTCTTATCGTAATAAGTGGAATTTTGGAGGTTTCCCTCCAAAATCCACATTTGAATATTCAAATTAGCCTAGTAAGTAATCTAGCCTAGGTGTTAGTGTGTTAGACCTTTAAATGTTAGCATAGGCCTAAAATGAATGTAATGAAGGTGGTCTTATTGCTAACTCTCTTACCCCCACCTTAGCTATATGTAAACTCAACTAGGGTTAGCTAGTCATGAATGGTTAAGGAGAAACCTAACTAAATATCATATTTGTTATGGTGGATGATAAATTCGAATAGGGGTTGTTTTTAATATTGTAAATGTGGGAGAGGAGAAAATACTTGTGACAGAGCCTAAGAGGTTCAATAAGAAATGTGTAACAAGATTAATCATTGATGAAGCTTATTGTTAAGAAAAAATCAGTATATTATGTTCTTACAATGTGTATTTGGAATGTAATTTATGATCATTTCGTTGAATGTATGGATCATGAATGAATCTACATTGTAATTGTAGGTGTAGGATTATAAAGGATAGGATGAAGCCTTTGAAATGTAATATCAATGAAAGAGTTTTGAATAATGAGAAGACAGTGAATGTAAGGTAAGAATGAATTTATTTCCCTCAAGTATTTATATGGATGAATGTGAATACCCTATAATTTTTAATAATCTTATAATTGATGATAAATTTCATGGGGTAGGGAATTTTCTAAGTCGATAATGGTCGAGTTGTTGTGATTGAGAAATAAACATGGTTTACACAGGTCCCTTAGAGACAAAGATTGAAAAGTTTAGCATTAATCATATGTTGAAAATATTTCTCATGTGAAAGGAAGATGAATGAGTTGATATCAATTTGAGGAACCCTCAAGAATGGATATAGTTTCTAAAAATGAGAAACAAATAAGAAATCCAACACATTCTAACATACTCTACCCGTAAGAGTTTTATGAGTGAAAATTTGGAAAGGAACTCCAAAATATAGTCATAATAAGGTGAATATATTGTAATTTATGTGACTAGGGTGATTTAGAGATCATGAAATGCTCAAAATAGTGGATAAGACATTCGAGTTCATGGAGTTACTAACTTGGGGTATAACTTTGTATGCACGTCTAGACTCATTTAAAGAAGAGAGAAGTTTGAGAATCTCATTTTCATAATTGTTTACTATTCATTGATCATTGAGATATGTGGGATGAAGATTCATGAGAGTCTCCAAGACTTTTTTATCTTGAAAAGTTATGAGAACCAAATTAAACTCGAAAACCTTGTCTTAGCCAAAGAGATATCTTATTATAAGTTTTCTTTCCACTAGTAGAAACCATCAAAAATTGGAAGAAAGGAAGAGTTGGGTATGAAATAGGTGTGGAAGGAGGTATGTAAGGAAATAAGGGGGCTTAGTGGGCTAAAACCAAATTAGGACAATCAACTGTGTGATCTTAGTTAAAGGATTACCAGGAAGTCAATCTATTGGTAACAAATAATTAAGAATCAAATACATTACATGTATAAGGAACTAGATATAATGTATGAGATTGGAAATCATTGTGTGAAGCTTGAAGGTAGTTGTCTCATGGGTGGTAAGTCACCAAAACAAGCAAAATTTATTTCCTAGAGTAGTGCCTAATTTTGAGCAAGTAAAAAATCAAAAGGAAGTGTAGGGTATCAAGAAACTAAGAAAAAGACACATGAATAATGAATGATTTGAGAGTGATAAGACAATAGGAAAGTTGTAGTGGAAGTATAGATTCAATGAGACCAATATTCTAGAGAATAAAAATTGAGTAAGGAAACTAATTGGTGTGAAATTGCCTAACGAGCAACTTTTGAGCAAAGATTACAAAATTTGGAATTAAGAAAAATAGTAGATGGTGAGTTGAGGAGAGGATGAGTAGACCTTGATTGAGTTATTTTGAGATAGATAAAAGTGACAAAGTTGTATTCACGGTGAAGAGATTGCAAACCCTAGGAGATTGCATTGTAACCCTAATATAGACAAGAAAGAGAAAAACTTGCAAAATAGCATCATTTGAAGCTAAAGGATGTTTTGGGAAATAAGATCATCATGAATAAATTATATTGAATTATTGAAGAGTTATTTTGAAATGAAACAAGTGGAGAAATATCAAAAACCAAAAATTTGCAAGAAACCCTAGGTTTGGCTTAGGAAACAAGTAAACATAAGGGTTTGAATAACTAGGAAAGGAGTTGAGAAATTTCCCATGGTGAAAAGAAAGAACAAGGAAAAGGGTATCTAGAAATATAATAATTTTTGATTGATTGTTTGCAGGTTGTTCCTAACTTGGAGATTTGAGGTATAGGAAGGCTAATTGGCTAGGAAGACAAAATTACAAAAATAACATAAATTTTTACTGGAGGTGAGTTAGGTCCTGAAATTTGATATGAACCTTAATGGGATAAATGGGTGCCTAAAAAGATTACCGTTAGGTTTGAAGATTTTTCGGTTTGTGAAAATTTTCAGGGATCTTCCCATTTTTAGGGCTACTTAGGACATGTGAAGGTCTAAAAGGAAAAATATGAAAGATGGATTTTTGAAACTATTTTGATGGTTTGAGAAATTGTAGTTAGGGTTTTTAAGTATGTTTGAATTGGTTTAGAGTCTTGGTACAAAATTGTAATGCATTTTGGAATTTTGAGCTAGTATTAGCAAAGTGTGAGCTATTAAGAAAAGTGAATGATAAAGTTATTTTTGTCACTTCTAAGAATATTTTTGGATGAATTAAAGCATATATGCATGGATCTACATCAAGGGGTATCAAAGGGTGAAGATAAAGAATTTGAAAGAAGTATTTGGTAAGAAAAAAGTCATTTTGATATGATCATTTGTATAGTTGTTTTGATGAATGTGGTTGAGTTGAATGAAGTTGATTGATTTGATAAATTGCCTTCTTATGAGTTGAATGTGTGATAAATGTCAGGTTTCTCATTTTAAAGGTGAAGAAAAGTGAATAAAAAGAAGATATAGTGAAGATAGTGAAAGAATTCAAAAGACTAGGTAAGAAAACAAACCTAGGTGAGACTTGGCAAGGTGAAAAAGACTTGCTAGAAAGAATATGGAGGTTGAGATAGTGAGAGAGTTATTTCAGTTGATGAAAAGTAGTAAGAAAAGGAAAGAATAAAAGATGAGAGAAGAAGAGAGAAAAATAAATTTGTGGGAAGAAAAAGAGGTGAGAGAAATAAGAAGAAGTTTGGAGCAGCTTGAGGAGTTAGAAAGAAAAGTGAGAGAAATGCAAAGAAAGGTCACGAGTAAAGCAATGAATAAAGTGACGAGGGTAGTATTGAGAAAGGTGGTCAAGTGGCCTCTTAGGTCACTCATGAAAGGAGAAAAGAGACTACAACTAGACTAGAAGAAGATAAAGAAGAAGAAATCAAAGATAAGGTAAAGGATGAATTCAGTTTTGAATAAGAATTCAAAGACGAGAAAGAAAAAATAGATTTTAAGTTTGTATATATAAGCCAATAAATAATAAAAGAAGAATTATAAGCACTTGAGTGTACTTTAAATAATGAAGAAGTAAAGTATAAAGAATAAAAATTTGAAAAGATGGAAGAGAAGGTTAAAAAAGAAGAAGAAATTGAAAGAAAATAAGATGAAGAGACCTAGAAGTCTCTTGTTTTTAAGGTTTTGTGCTCATGTTTGATTGCAGGTATTCTTGATGGAGAGTTGAAAATAATTGAAAGAAAAACTCATTTAAGATATCAAATGAAGAAAATAAAACACAGAGACCTCATTTTTAGGGTAAAAAAAAAGAGATGAATAAGATGCGAGATAAAGAGTGGAGATTCAAATAATCATGAAGGCATGAGGAAACAACATCAAATATAATAACACTACAAGTCAAAGCCAATTATAAGAAAATAAAGAAGGAATTTTCGTACATATCTTGTTTCTCTCCACATTCAGTGTATGATGTAGGAGCATCATGTACATAAAGAAAATTTTGGCTTGATTAGTCTAAATATGGTGTTTTGTAGGTGTTATGGTCCATATGGACCCCTCATAATGTAATAAGTGGCATTTTGGAGGTTTCCCTCCAAAATCCACATTTGAATATTCAAATTAGCCCAATAAGTAATCTAGCCTAGGTATTATAATGTCAGACCTCTAAATGTTAGTATAATCCTAAAATGAATGTAATAAAGGTGGTCTTATTGCTCACTCTCTTACCCCCACCTTAGCTATATGTAAACACAACTAGGGTTAGTCAGTCGTGAATGATTAACAAGAAACCTAAATAAATATCATCCATCTTATGGTGGATGAGAAATTTAAATAGGGGTTGTTATTGTAATTTTGTAAAGGTGGGAGAGGAGAAAAATATATGAGATAGAGCCTAAGAGGCTCAAGAAGCAATGTGTAACAAGATCAATCATTGATGAAGCGTCTTGTTAAGAAAAAATTAGTATTTTGTGTTCTTACATTGTGTATTTGGAGTGTAATGTATGTCCATTTCATTGAGTGTATGGATCATGAATGAATCTATAATTTCAATTACAGGTGCAAAATGAGAAAGGATATGATGAATCCTTTACAATGTGATATCAATGAAAGAGTTTTGAATAATGAGAAGATAATGAATGGAAAGGTAAGAATTAATTTATTTCCCTCAATTATTTATATGGATGAATGTGAATACCCTATAATGTTTTAATAATCTTATGGTTGATGATAAAGTTCATGGAGTAGGGACTTTTACTCGAGTCGTGGTCGAGCAATTGTGATTGAGTAAGAAATATGGTTTAGACAGTCCCTTAGTGAAAGAGATTGAAAATTTTAGCATTAATCACATGTTGAAAATATTTCTCATGTAAAAGGAAGATGAATGAGTTGATACAAATTTGAGGAACCCTAAAAATGGATATAGTTTCCAAACAATGAGCAGCAAACAATAAATCCAACAAAGTCTACCATACTATGCCCTTAAGAGTTTTGTGAGTGAAAATTTGGAAAAGAACTCCCAAAGATAGTCATAATAAGGTGAAAATATTTTAATTAGTGTGATTAAGGTGACTCAAAGATCATGAAATTCTTAAAATAGTGGATAAGACATTATTAGTTCATGGAGTTACTAAATTCAAGGTATAAATGTGTATGTATAGTCTAGACTCATCTAAAGAAGAGAGAAGTTTGAGAAACTCATTTTCATAATTTTTACTAGTCATTGAGCACTTGAGATAGGTGGGAGGAAGGTTCATGAGAGTATCTAATACTGTGATTAGCTTGAAAATTTGTGAGAACCAAATTAAACTTAGAAAACCTGTCTAAGCCAATGACAAAAATCAAAATCTTCAATCATTTAACACCATTATCATCAATCTCACTTAGCGCTCCTCATAACGGTCCCACGTCTCTCGTTATACCACATGGATCAACACACCGATCCATGGTTCACGAATCTATATGTTCTCACTCAAAATGTACTTCAACAACACTCTTCACATATTTCAGTGATATGGGATTACGCAAATTTATTAGGTGTGCATCTCTGTCTACTTTATGTTATCGAGCTTTCACTCACCAACATAAAGTGGGGAAAATGTAGACAAAAATTCACACACTAACTAATATTATTATACCATCAAGTATGTTTTTATATATATGGATTTTGTATAAGAAAATTATTCATTGATGACAATTCCATAGTCCATATGCCTTTCTCGTTTGTCTTTATTGGTTTTTATATTTTATACTTGTCACTCATACACACAATTCTGGTTAGGTCTCAAGGATCCATGTTTGTCAGTTCTCATTCATTTATCATCATTGGTCTCTGGACATTAGTACCCTTGTCCATCTTAGGCACCCTTGTCCTCTTTGTATTTGGTTTTATTTTTGACATTTGAGGTTGGTATTTTTAGTTTTCCCTCTCATCTCCCAAGGTACTAGTCGACATGTCGAGTCATTAGTGTTGAAATTTGAACAAGAGATCCCTATATAAACATAAAATACATACCATTATATGGGTGGACTATTATTATCAAGGGATATCTATCTACATAGAGAAAGGGACTGTATTTAGACCATTATTCTACATACACACTATATAGGAAGGGGAGTCTATTCTATTCCATCCACACATTTTCATTTTTATCTAGCTATTTCTCGTTATCTTGGCGTCATTGGTGTGAGGGTGACCTAGGAGAACTATTTTACACACAAGCACATAGAACTATAATGGTTATGAGATGTACAATGCACTTTCTTAAGTTGTAATTCCACCATTCTGGTGGTTGAGGACAATATGACCCTCATTTTACATCTTTCCTTTTTAGGATTTGATGTCTTTTTGAGGGTTTTGTAGGTGCTTTCTTGATTGCAGGTTTACAAGTACCTCAATGACCCAAGTGTGACATACACATGACCAAAGATGAATAAGTGTGAAGCCTTAACGGCTATATCAAAACCAGGTTTTGACCTTTTCTATAGACCAAGGTTCCCATGGGAGCCCCCATCCCTCTCCAAGTGCCCCAATCCAACCAATTCCACATTTTTTACATTTTTCTATGGTTCATTATGATGGTTTGTTATTTTGTTTCATCACACTACTCAATCCTAGGTCACTGCAAGGTAAAAAGGTCAAGGTAAGTGCCTTATCCCTCTTATTTCATTTCATTAATAATACCAAATAAACTGTTTAGCATTCATATTTCATTGTATATAATTTAAATCATACTTATACATTTAGATTTAAATAATATATTCATATTTTGTTGAATCACTTTGTATGTGACCTACGGTTCCTTCTATTATGACCGTCTTGTGACACCATTGATATCCCATGTTTTTATCTCCATGTCTTCATGTGATTATGTAAACTTGATTAACTAATTATTCATTATTGTATTTACTTTTATACACATGCATTATTACTCCTCTTGTTTATTTCATGTTGCACATGGAATAATGTCCAAGATATTTTTCATATTTACTATTACACTATTGTTTATATTTCTATACACATGTACTATTTCTAATATTTCTTATTAAATGTTGATTTATATGTGTGCCATGGTATTAACCATGAAAAACCCCTTTATAGGTATATGATCTTGATGGTGGACACCATTCCAACCTTCTATGTGATTCAACAAAGATTATCAGACTTAACCAACATGGGTACACATATTTTATTTTGAGCCACACACTCAAACTCTTTATCACACATGCCTCAAAAGAGGGAGAATCCATCAAAACATATTCTAAATCTAAGCCTGGTACATGAATATTATAGGACATGTGAAGAGGTTTTCATGGTATAAAAATACTTAAAAATAAGTACAAATACTAAATAGTAACAAAAATCAATACTTATCAAAATCATACACGTCACTCAAGACCGTAGTATGATTCTAACTGTATTGGATGTTCCCTAATAGGGTGAATATTCTCATAAATTTCCAACAATATTAAACTCCTACGAACAATTTTAGACTTTTGATTTAATTCTGAATATAGATTACATAGTAAAAATCATTATTTAAGGGGCACGAGTTCTTTGTTCCTTCTCTTTGTAACTACTTAGATACAATTACAAGAACATGGTTTTGGGGGCACGAGACTTCTTCTCGTATGCATTATTCTAGAATTTATACTTAATCCCAACTATACAACACATAGTGGGGGCATGGTATATCCATTCCTTTTCAACTATGTGGTTATCTACAAAATCCAACCTAGATCCATTTGCATTGGTGTGGTATGTGGGGTTGTGGAAGGTATCAAAGAAGCTATGCTATTTATAGATTATCATTCTTCTCCTTTTTCAAATTTAAAGAGAGAGATATCATGGTTACTAAACAGTTTGATAGATGGTTTTATCCCTTAATGGGGAAATTTGGTTCCTTTATCTCTCTCTCTTTTCAGTGTTGGGTTGCATGCACTCAACAATATAGTTTTTCCTTCAACACAATTGGGGATTGATCACCCCCAATCCATTGGCATTTCAAGAAAACTTAAAATATCTAAAGTATGAAAAGAATGGAAGATCCTCTATCTAGAGAATGCACATGTGTATTCCTCCGTTTTTGTGTCTTCTTTACTTTAATTTTTTCAAGTTCAATTTTATAAAAATTATAAGCAATATTTGAATTTTTGAGTCATAGTTCAGCTTTCCATTATAGAAATTGACCGCACTCTATGTTTCAAGTTTCACCATGGAATTTTCCAACACCAATATATAAGAATATAAATATTGAGAAAAAAAAAAAAGTGTGTGCACATACTCAAGTTTTTTTCTTTAAGCATGTAATTTTCAATTACACACCTAAAGGGGAAAAATATAGACGCTCAAATTAGTTAACTTATCCATTATCAATGACAAGTTTGGATATGCTCCTTACTAAGATAAGTGCTCAAAATTCTAATTCCAATTTATACATCTCCTATCTCTTTCCCAACTTGATAATCTCCACACTCTTCTCTATTATTAAATTAATAATAATAATTATTAATAAAAGTAGTTAATCACATTTGTGCATCATTTAAAAACTTTTGGTTTCACACCATAACCTTCTTGTCCAAATCCATTAAATTTGGTCAAGATAAGTTGTATTTCCTTGGCCAACTTGTACGGTCCTTCCCTCTATATCTTATAACTCTAATTTCAATTTGAATATCTTAAATGCATAATTTCATCTTCCTAGGGTCAGATTTTCATAATATTTCACCAACAAAAGGATATATAAGTAAGTCAAATATCACTTTATAACTCACCTAACACTTTCATAAGATCATATTGCCAATATCAATAGAAAATAACTTAATGCCCTCCTAAACCTTCCAAAATTATTTTCACATCATTTAGAAAACTTATTACTACAATTCTAAAGAACTCTACAAGGTCAAAGGGTCTAGCTTTCTCCATTTTCAAGCATGCACGGGTCCTAGAACCATGTATTAACAAGAAAAATATTCACTCCAAACATTGTTTATGGTCCTTAAGGGAAAAAAGGGTTTATTATGATTGTTGAAGAACAATACATCACACTACTACCACATTTGTAATGCCTCTAGCATGACTGGTACCTATGATGACTTCTACTATAGAAGGTACAAATGTTGACATGTGATTTTGTCTTAAGACGGTGTACTCTTATGACTTAGGAAATCATGTTTACAGAAGATAAGAAGTTATCTGTTGGGAATAGGTACATTCTGTCATGTTTTTGCTTAATTGAAAATGAATAAATCCATCTCTTTTATGCAGAATAAATTCACTGCTAGGGATTATGAATTTGAGTTTTAATTTTCATAATTTATGGGGTTTCAAACAATTACCTTGGATCAATTCCATTGATCCAAGGTATGCTTCTAATTTTCATGTCTTGTTGTCATGATGTCCAATCTAGATAGATGGAAGGGTTCTGGACCTTGAATGTGCAAAGGTTATGTATGATCCTCTCCATGGATCTCTGCTTCATATTTGAATCGAGTAACAATTTGGTTCTTCTTTTTCTATTATGGTATGATGAAGTTTTCATAGGGGACACTGGGACCTAACTACACTATGTTCCTTAGATCTGTAACCTAGTCCTAAAAAGGGTGATTTAACCTAAGTTACTAAGTTTATTTTCTTTTTAAGTGATTAAATTAACCTAAGACTAAGGACTTACCTATGGACCTATGTTGATTCTTAAATTAGTGTCTAACCTAACTAAGGGAATGGATAACCTAAGGGGGCCTATGAAATGACATGGGGAAAGAGGAAAGTGGGAGGCAATGAATTCAAGGAATTAATGGTGAGTTATTAATCCTTATCTTCTTTTGCGGCCAAATTTGGCAAAGGCAAGTTGGAAACTTAAGATGGATGAGTTGGCATTTTCACCAAATTTTTATGAGGCAAGTTTTGTTTGAATTAAGTCTTACTCCAAAATTGGAGATGGCGGTGGCAGGAAAGTAGGAAGGACTGATAGTCCTACTCTACATTTAATTTTTGAAATTGGTGAAACCGCCTAGGAAGAAGATAGAGGGTTTGGTTTTGTTGATTCATTCAGTTTGGAGCTAGAGCTCTGCATGTGGTTGTTTTTGTTTTTGAACCTCCAGTTCGATTTTTGCATGCAATGTGGAAATGCATGAGTTTTCCTTCCTTGCATGGTGTGGAAGAAAGGGTTGGCACTGTGAGACTATAAGGAGGAGATAAAGAATTTTTGTGTGGTTTTTACATTTCAAAAGGAGGATTGAGGCTCTACTTGGATACTTTTGTGAATCAGTGAAGGTGAAGTACTATCAGGCATGATAGGCTCTATCCATTAAGATTTTTTCTTTTACTTAAATGTTTCGTAAGAACAACTCTTCTCTTTGGAATAGACTAGTTTTTGTTTAGTTGATAAGATTACTCTTCTTGAGGTTTTTGTGTTGTTTATTGGGAATTATTTTTGACTCCGTTTGAATGATGGAAAGTATGATCTGGGTTTCAGTTTTTCTTGTGTGGATAGTTGGGTTATGCTTTAATCTTTCTGCATGGGCTTGAGATCAAGTCAAAAACCATATGTGATCTTGTATGAACTGTTTAAATCTTGTAGGTAGCTTGGTTTTCTTTAATTTGTGGAACTTGTTCTAAAATGATCTTGTTTCCTCTCTATTGGAAAATTGTAGTTATTAAACTATTTTAAATACCTTGACTTTTGATTGAATCTTACATGATTCTTCAGGGAAGATAACATTCTGTGATGCCTGCTTATACATATTCTTTTAGTACTGATGGAATGCTCAAAATTGGTGAACATGTCTATTTTCTTATCACTGTTTGTGATTGTGAATATGGATTTCGTTTGTATTCTTTCTGTTGCAGACTTCTGACCCTATGATTATTAAGGAAAGATAAATTGTTGTGGGTTTTTCTTAGAAATTGGTTTAATGCCTCCATGGACTTGTTTAAGTTCTTCTAGTTATTATTTTTAAAAGCCTACAAAAGTATACTTCTACTATTCTCTGGAATTGTTTAGTTGTTTTTGAAGCCTGATTTTTGGAAGCCCGTAAGGGAATGATATTCTATTTTCTACTCTATTGGGTCATTGGGTAACCTAGGAAATTATGGCATCTGGTGCTAAGAAGGGAAAACTCCCTTGGGTATTGGTTTCTGTATTTTGGTTATTGTTGTCACCTTGAACTTCTTGATAGTTCTATTGACATTGTTTTGATGTATTGTGTTAGCCTATTTCTTAGACCTTGGGCCATCAACCCGGTTTCAATTATTTTAGATCTTAGGAAATGTTTCTTCGTGAAAATGGAACGATGAATCCTATTTTGGTTAAATCGTATTGTATACTTCTTTTCCTATACAGATCTGAGTTAGGAAGACTGTTCAGACTTACCCTTCTATTAATTTCTTCCTTTCATCTCTACATCTTTTGGGAAGTGGTTTATTTGTTATCTTGTGGAAATCAAGGCTATCTTTACCATCTCCTTGAATGATGAAAGGTAATGGAATGTTGTTGTTCTTCATTTCTTTCCTTTCTCTGGTTGTTGTTCATTCAATTTGAACCCAGATTAGATCTCTGTTTGGGATTTTGGTTTGAAACATTAGATAAATGACCTTGTCAATATAGGTTATTGGTTTCTTAAGGTTCTATTTTAATCATAATAGAGTTGTGGGGTAGTGATCTCTCTCCCTCTCCTTCCTTTAATCTTCTTTCAACTTTGAACTTGGTGAAGATGTTTTCTTTCTCTAGTCTATTTCGTTATGCAACTTCTTGATTGTTTGGTAAGATTGATTACAGAATGTTGTTAGGGAAGTATAACTGAAGTTGAAATTAATTGGATGGAATATTGTGTTTGGATGGAAGTATTTGGATGGTTTAATGAGTTTGTATAGAGTATAAACTTAACCATTCTAACCACTTAAGGTAATGATAGAAATGGTGTATCTTTGAGATTGGAGTGTAACTCTTTTTCTTGTTGGAAGTAACCTTACCTCTTTAAGAGGTATGATTTAGCTTGTTTGGTTTTTAACTTGAATTGGTTCCTAGTTCTAAGTTTGAGTATTAAGATACTCTAATCCGAGACACTTAAATGTTACGATGATTTGGGTTATCCTAACTTATTTCTTATGATATTTAAGTTCAATTGTTGGCAGCTCAGATTTTAGGATGAATTTAGGTTAATGAAATATTGAGATGGAAGTATTGTTGTAAATGATCTATTGTTGAACTATGCCTAAAAGATAGTTAGGATAGTTACTTTCTTATGTTAAATAGATTTAACTGAATGAGTAATCATGAAAATAAATGTAAGAAAGTAGTAGTGAAATTATGATGAAATGTTACTTATCTGAATTATTGTTTAAATTATTTTGATAAAAGACAATAGTATGGAAGGTTGAAGTTGTTATATTTCATGACCTAACCTTACTTTTGATTTGTTGTATATCTCTTTTTCTCTCTCTTTTATTTGAGTATTGTAACTCCTTTTGGCTATGTCTTTCTGAATTGCTTCAAGACTATTTCATAACAACAAAGTTCTTTTTATGAAATAGTTAGCTAAAAGCACATCGTTTTAATGATTTAGTGCTTATCATGCTCAATTCAATGAACTAACCCGTGCTAGCAATTTTGTAGATGGACTTCATAAGTGATGAAAGGAGAAAGATATTTAGGAAGTTACATTTGTTTATCAAAGAGACTGGATCTTTTTATGATGAAATATGGTTCATTACTGAAATGTACTTGATGGAAAAGAAAGTTGTATCTGAAATTGATTTAAATATTGTTGTTTGATATTAGTAATGTCTGAAGTGTTTGGAATTGTAAATGTATAATTCCTCCTTGCTTTGAATGAAAGATGTGTGAAATTTGTTTTTACTTGATGTAATTCCTTTTGGCATGCAATGAGTGGAAATAATGAATATTACTCTATTTTACAAATAGTAACATAATTTTATGGTTTGGAATGGAATAAATAAATATATGAGGTGTTAGATGTACTACCCTCTCTAGTGAAGATGCAACTTATAAAGTTGACATTCTTACATTGATATTCAACTATATCACTATGACTATATTTATATCAAATGTTTGTATGAGAGTTAAACTTTGATAATAATTTATAATGGGAAATTGGATTATAATAGATTTTAACCCTTTATAAGGAAAGGAAAGAAAAATCCCTTGAAATGAATCATAGTCTTAATTTAAGACCTTTTTGATATGAATCCTGATTGCTATCTGTAGTTAGTGAAGGTGTGCCTTCTCATGTAGACTTCCTTAACCAAAATAGGGATGTCGGGAAAGAAAAATGAAAGGGAATTAGACTTCATTCAATGAAGTCTAATATGGAAAAGGACCTACCCAAAACTTATATAAGCTAGGGTTGTATGAAGTGAGTAAATAAATGACACTTCCATGTGTGTTGGGCCTTTAATATAGAATTTGAATCAGGATGTTAATAGTTCAAATCATAGCATGTGAATTGGATAGAAAGAAAATTTATCTGCATAACTTCATCTATTGTAGTTTTAACTCTAAATATTAACGATTAAGGAACCTAGTTGTTTAGTAGGGTTGTTGTAATTAATCTGTAATGAGGAAATTAATAAGATATAACTTTCTATCTAAGGTATGTTCATCTAGATGAGGAAAAATTAGTTGGATGTTGACATGTGCCAACTGTAGTGTAGTACCTCTATGATGACATGGGTCTTCACGAGGATACTATGTTGCAGTTGACATGTTTCAACACCCTTCAGATTTTGTTCAACTAGGCTAACATAAATTTTGAATTGATCACAATTCTACCCTAGATAAAGATAGGGGCATGATCTAGTGTCGGGGTCAACTCACGTTGACTTAGGATAAATAGACACACCCAATCGATATAAGTCGATTAAGTATGTCTAAGAATCCTTAGTCATAGTAAGCAGATCCTCCGAGACTTGGACATGTTGCTAACCTTGGCTAGGGTTAAACCTTGAACAAGTGGAATGACAAGTCAGTGAAGACCATTCTAGATAACAGATCAAGTAGGGTGAAGGACTTATTCCATTTGATAAGTATGCTTTGTCTAGGAATATAAATATGAACAATATGTTTAAAAATATTTGGCCAAAGTATCACAAGCTACTAGTTGTATTGTCCTATGTCACCTAGTTTAAGAAGAAGTATTTCAGATGAATATCGGTAATAGATATTTAGATAGGCCTCTTAAATAGAACACTTGATACCTCTAAAAGGGTAAAAGAACCAAGTATACGTAGTATACACATTATAAAGTTAACATGAGAGATCGATATGATACCAAGTCATGAAATGAGAGATCGGTGTTTCACCGAGTCATTTACAACTACATATGGTTTTCTGTTATGAGATAGATTGGCTTTGGAATGTGTGTTCTAAATTATGTTAATTTAGAACAAAGAACATTATGCAAAAAAATTCCCTTGTTTTTAAAGTCTTAAAATGGGAATGTTACAACGTTGGGCCAATTATCTACTCTACAATTAGCCCACTATATTTCTATTAAGAGACATGAGGGAACTAAAACAAGGTTAGATTAGATCACATTCAAAATTACACATGCACCTAGGAGAACTATATTGGGATTGATCCCACTTGAGAGTATATAGTGCACCACTGGGATTGGTTTAGCAAGGGTTAAAATACATGGGTAGTCCAACCTCACCACACATATGATTTATCCTTTTTTTATCTAATTCTTTGATGAAGGGTATTATAGGTACCTAGGTTTTCCACTTTATTGCAGGTCATTACAAGTTGTGTCAAGGTTGTGTGAGCAAGAGTAATATTTAATGAAAGACACTTATAGGAAAGTAAATCATGTTAAAATTTATATAAGTTGACTATAGAATGGTCCAAGACTATAAAACTCTAGTCAAGATCGGGAAAATTTCAAGGGTCCCTAAAAACTCCTTATAAAATATTTTGCAAATTTTGGAAAAACTACATTTGCATGTATGGTGAATCACAGGAAAAGTTGTTTCATGCGAAAGCAATTTTTTAGCATAATTTTAGGAAAGGTTAGTGTGGTAGAAGGAATTTTTTTTTAGCAAGATATCAACTGAAAGCATAAAAAATGCTACCGTTTGAAAGAACAGAAATTTAAAATTGCTAGCAGCTAGTAGCATTCTCCATGCTATCATCTGGTAACATTTTCCATGTTTTTGGTTGGTAACATTCTCTATGATACTAGCTAGTAGGATGGAAGATGTTATCGACATGCAACATCGAGCATGTTGTAGAAAGGAAATATCTAGTCGATGACAATCTTTAAATCAGAAAGGATTCTTGCAAGGAATATTTGATAATCACAATTTCAATACGAAACTATGAATAATGAATTATAAATACTTAATAGTATATATATGAAGTGAAATTTGCAAATTTTAATTCTAGACTAAGGGTCATTTGAACGATAACATTAGCTATTAGTGTAAACTTCTTGGCTAACCAACCCCTAAAATTAATGTGTACCCAAACAATTTTGGTGACATAGTCCTAATTCCTACCTGAAATATTTGTCAATTTAAATTTTGAAAACCAAAATATTCATGAATTAACAAGTATTTGCCACTAAAATTTTCCCTGGTACTAACACCTTCAAATACCACACTATATGCAAACCCTCTCGATCTCATAAAAACATCATGCAAAACCACTTCCCTCTTCAAAACCCACTTCTTCAACATCTAAGTCCACCTCTAAGGATGACTCCTCTATTAAAATTATCATGATCCTCGCCAAAGGTAAAAACTCACTACAAAAACCTAACAACGTTGGTACTCCCATCCAAAAATCCCTCACTCACCCACATAAGAAATTAGAGCTTCCTCTCTCAAATCCCCATTAATCCAAACCATCCAACATCCAAACATCTATCTTAGGGCATCCACCTTCTATTTTAGGACCATACCCTTTATCCAAATCACCCATCACCACCCAATCTCAATCCAAACCATCTATCCCTCCTAATTTTTCATCAAAATAATATGTTCCTTATGAATTGAAATCATCGATCCCTCCTCTTAATTTTGAATCAAAAGCATCCTAAGTAAAATATGAATCCAAGGCCCCTAAAAATCCTCACAAGATTAAAGTACCTCTCTTTCCTTCATCATCATTTCCCAAACCCAATAAACCCAAATTCCATAAAATTCATCTTCACAAACCCCCACAGATCGTATATTGAGTTCCTTAAATTTCTCATCTAAGCATCCATAATCAACCTTCCCCTATCAATCCCTTTGACCTACTTGAGCCGAAATCCTGGTGGTTTGATCCCAACAACATATGTGCCTACCATCATGTCCCTAGGAATAACACTAAAATTTGTAGGGCCCTTTGAACACTCATTAGTAATATCATATAATAGGATGATATTCTCATTGAAGATGACCACCCTCTACTATCTAACATTCCATCCACATCTAAGTTCAACCCTCCAACCAAATATATAACCTCTAAATTTGGTTCCTCATCCTCATATTTTGTCACCATCCCACTGCTAACTTCCATATCTCCTAAGGATGGTACTCACCTTTATATAGATGTCATCTATATTACCACTCGTTGTCACCCTCACGAGCCCTAATCATCTACCTAATCCAAACCAAACGTTTTCATTTTTTTCCTTCTAATGAGCCCACTCCATCCCCTTCTTCATCCAAGGAAAAGGTTTCTATCATACCCATACCTGAAATCTGAAAAGCATGCCACCATTAAACGAGCAACGTAAAATAGTTACACCAAGTTCTCGCTTAAGATGTCCCTCTATGAGCTCATCTAAATATCTCCCAATCATCGACATGATCTTATTGAAGCATTGCAGCATATCCCAACCTCATCCAAGGAATCCTAACCCTTCTTGACCCTTATTGGAACCCTTCATTTCCTTCGCCACCATCTCCTTTGATGATTCTAATATTCTAGACATATTACCTAAAGATCACGACCTTCATATTTTTATCACCATCTGCATCAATGCCACATTTATCCATTGCACTATGGTAAATTATTATGCAATAATCAATATAATCTTATCCCATACCTTTAACCAACTTAAAATCCTTGAAAAAATTGTCACCCAATCACCTATGGTTCTATGAGCCTTGAATGACATTATTTCCCCCCTTCGCGTAATTATCCTCCCCACCCGCATCAACAAAAAAATTGTCAATGAAATATTCTACATTATTGAGGGGGAGTTTCAATATAATATCTTGCTTGGACACCCATGGATTCACATCATGCATTGTATCCCATCCACTCTCCATCATTGTATCAAATATGAACATGAGGGGAAAATCCATACACTCCCAACTGACCTTCCCCATTCAAGGCATGTCATATGACCTATTGACCAAATGACATACTCAATCCTAAACAAGACCCATCCTTCGAAGCATCAACTAGTTCTTCCGTACCTGCATCTAAATTACCTAAATATGGATCTCTCAATAATGTGATGCATTATCTCTTACTAGGGGAGTATCAAATCTTCACTCTCAATTATCTTCCCTCACTCAATTGACTTGGTAGATCCGATAAATCTCCCATGTATCAACCAAATGTTAGGAATGTAATTTCCTTCAGCCCACCCATCTCAAAACCAATCTTGTCTACGATGGAATTGATCATCCTTCCTCTCACACTTATGATCGACCCATAACAAATACCTACCTATACCTATAATAAATCATTCACCTATACCTACCTCCACCATTGCATGTGGAAAGGATTTCGTATTGGAAATTATGAACAAGGCATGCATGATATTTTTGTTGACCAATCCTATAAGCCTCATGACAAGTTCAGGTTGGGTTTTAAAGAACAACCCACCATCTCCCTTACGCATCCTTCTTACGCATAAACCATGCACATTGATTTACCATCCACTCCTCCATCTAATGATGCCATAAACATGGAAAATTTTGTGTCTCTTCCCCCTTTTTTATCATCCACCATTTCCCTTAGACTGAAACCTATTAGGCAAGATGAAACTTGTACTTTCCTCTAAATACCTTGAGATGATAGAAGAGGATTCCCCTAACATAAACATTCTCTAGTACAATGAGGATCAATCCATAATTTCCTACATGAGGGAAAATATTCTCATCTTAGTAAGTCCTTACCTCTTGACACATCCACCCTTGTAAACGAATCCACCATAGAAATAAATGTAGGGACTTTGTAAGAGCCCCACATCCTCACTTTCATCCAATATATTAATCCATGGGTGCTCAATGCCTTCATCTCCTTTCTTTCCAAGAATATTCAGGCCTTCATATGGTCATACGTTAATATGTTAGGCCTCGATCCCAACATCATCATTCATAGCATCGTCACCATCCCTGACACCAAGCTAGTTAGGAAAATGTCGTATCACATACATTCCCACATTACCACGATTATTAGAGAAGAGTTGTAACACCTCCTTTCCACTAATTTCATCCATCCCATAAAATACCCACAATGGGTTTCCAACATCATAACCTTTGCAAAATCCTCTCAAACGTTTCGCATATGTACAAACTTTCAAGATTTAAATCTCATTTTCCCTAAGGATGACTTTCCCCTTCCTAACATTGATCAAATTTTTTACTTACTAGTGAGCCATGAAATGATTTCTCTTATGGATGGTTTCTCTTGTTACAAACATATTTTCATCACACTGGAAGACCAAAATAAGATATATTTCATCACCCCTTGGGGAACCTTTTGCTATCGTGTTATGATCTTCGAGTTTGAAAAATGCAAGGTCCACCTATCAGCACACTATGACCTACATCTTCTATGATCTTATCCATAAAACCGTAGAGGATTATGTCAATGACCACTCTGTAAGTCTAATCA
Source organism: Taxus wallichiana var. yunnanensis (assembly GCA_018340775.1). NCBI lineage: Eukaryota > Viridiplantae > Streptophyta > Pinopsida > Cupressales > Taxaceae > Taxus > Taxus wallichiana. Next base: position 64,734,473 of record CM031239.1, on the reverse strand, counting down.
TTGAGATGGCCATTTTACCATCCTTGAAATATTCTTCGCATGCCTCATAAATTTTTACCTTCCCCTCAATCCCACCAACTGTATTTTTGGAGTTCTAACTATAAAACTCATTGGATTCATTATTTCTATTAGGGGCATTCAAGTTGACCAGACCAAATTCAAATCCATCCTTGATATGCCACCCCCTTCCAATATAAAGAAACTTCACAGTTTTAAAATTTTACTTCAATTTGTCTACCACTTCATCTCACATCTTTCAGATCGTTACCAAATTTTTCATCATCTCTTTCATAAAGATACCCATTTTGAGTGGGATGTAAATTACCATAAAGCCTTCAATGATCTTAAGTAGTATTTTATATCTCCACCTGTGATCATTCCTCCGGTGAGGGGGATCCCTTTTATCTATATGTCTCTACCTCTGATCATGCTCTAGGAGCCATGTTAACACACTTTGTGATGACTAGGGCAGGTTGTAAGCCATCTATTATTTTATCCACACTCTTCATGACTAAAAAACCTACTACATTTAAGATGAAAAGCTATGTTGCACTCTCTTCTTTTCCACCTCCAATTTTCATCATTATCTTCTTAACCACAAAACCTATGTCATCACTAGATTCAATATTATCAAAACCATGCATTCCAAACCTTATCACAATGATCACATCACTTGATGGCTCATGCTCATGACCAAGTTTGACCTAGATTTCATCTCTTAAAAATCTATTAAGGGCCAGGATATCACTAATCAACTTATCAAAGCCCCTCTTCTTGAAAATCAACTTCCTCATGAGAAATTCCCAATGAATATATCGTTACCATCAATCAAAAATTTTCTCCCTCAAAATGAAACTTTTCTTTGACATGTCTAAGTGTTAGCAAGGGGAGGTGCTAGTGTCATCATCATTCCTCCTTGGGAAACTCCTATTCTCGTGGCTTATAAAATTAACTTTGAGTGTACTAATAATATGGTTGAGTATGAAGCCCTCATCTTGGGTCTCGTAACCTATATCATGCTCAACATCCCAATCATTGAAATTTATGGTGATTCTTATCTTATCATTAATCAAATCAAAGGTGTCTATCAATGTAAAAATGAAGTCCTTCAGAAATACAAGGACATCGTCAAATTTATCCTCGAGGCCTTTAATCAGTATACCATCCATTTTATTTGCCATTCATACAATCGTTTAAAATAAACCATGACATCTCTCAAATCCATCATCCTGGGACAATCAAAGAATCCAAAATCTTTGCTTTTTTCATTACATCGACCAACGATATCATACCGGTGAGCTTCCCCATGTCAATCTCATTAACACTAATTAATTTGACATCTAGTATACCTAGTTCTTCAAATATATTTTTCAATCCAAAATTCCCTTCAACATATCCAAAAATGGTAGGAGGTCCTTCCTTCAACATTCCAACTGCTAGGTTATCCTTGGTAGCACCTCTACAAATGTGGATTCGATTACATTATCCAATGTTACATTAAATCTCATGAATCTACCCATGTTATCTAAGAATTCCATGATGGAATATGTGGTGGAAACTTTAGCGGTTTGATCGATACCTCCAAATATAGCTATCATATATGATACCCTCAATCAATACTACTTTAAATACATTAAAAAGTGTGTCGAATTCTAGCATCATTCTAATCTCATATGTATCCCTAGCCAAGCTTTACAATTGACTCAAGATATTTGGCCTTTCTCACAATTGGGACTTGACCTCATTAGCCTCATCAATATTCACTCCTCTCAGTGTCATCACTCTATCATCACCACTATTGAGTACTTCACCAAGTGGGTGGAATCCATTCCACTCACATCTACCAAAGCTAAAAAATTATCGATTTAGTCTATCAGCACATCATCTGTAGCTTTGGCGTTCCTCATAAAATCATCATGGAAAATAAAAATTCCTTAAAAAAATATCTTAAGAAGCTTTAGGACTCTTTTAATATCAAACATAGCTTCTAATATCCTTATTATCCTCAAGCTAATGGCCAAGCTAAAGCCACTAATAAAACTCTTCACCACATTCCCACTAAAACTATTGATAAAGTAGGTCATAATTGGAACCTTCATATTCCCTTCGCTCTTTGGGATTATCAAACTAACATCCAAATCCCTATATATGATACTCCATTATCTCTTGTCTATTGATTTGAAACCATTCTTCCTCTCGAAGTTCAAATCCAATCCTTTTTTATTTCTCTACATGACTTTGTCTCTCGATAAGGACTATCGTTAGGAGCGTATAACAAAACTTGAAATGTTATATGAGCATAACTTAATCTCCTTCAACATCATCATGTATACTAAGAGCACATCAATATTTCTTATAAAAAAACATCTAAAATTACTCGAATTTAACATTGGTGACCTTGTCTTAAAAGAAAATCGAATGTCACTACTGCGGAAAGAAGCCAACGTGGAAATTTTTCCCCTATCTGGATTGGACCATATATTATCATGCATAGGTATGGATCCAAAGCCTGTCACTTAGCCTCTCTAGATGGTAAATTGTAAACGAAACCACTCAATGCCTTACACTTGTAGCCTTTCTAATATAAATAAAACTACCAATGTAATCCTATTCACATCAATGATCTTACTTCCATCAATATCCCTTCCATATCTCATCATAATGATATAGAATTATGTGTTCTACCATCACTTTCATGTATCTAACCTTGAATATGGGCACCATGGATCTTCTCATAATATATGCCTCATGGAAAAATTCCTCCTTCTAGGTAGGAACCCCACGATCATTACTTTGGTTTCCCTCTCATCTACCTACTGGAACCATGCCAAGGGTTTATAGGTGTCTCTTGTACATCTGATCTTCCCCTTGAGTTGTCTTCTTGGCTATCCCAGAATCTATCCCAAAGTCAAAAATCATGGATGTTCAAGTCAAACGCTATCGTATCCCAAATACGATCGATCCCTCAAATGACAGCTTATTCATATAAATGAAAAATTGGCAAAAGTATAGATCGATCCCTCCAAATACATCTATCACATATCCTACCATCTAAAGTAAAAAATACAAAGAAAATATTAAAAATTGTAGACCACTCCCTCAAAGGATGGCTACTTTCTTATATCTTAGTAGTAAAAGGCTTCCCACATTGATCAACCTTTCAATATATAAAAGCAAAAGTAAAAATACAAAATTAAGCATCCTAAAAATTCTGCATCGATCAAATTTACCATCTAAAACAAACTTCCTAAATCAATCACCTTTCCCATCTATAAATAACTTCCTAAATTGATCAATTTGTGTCATATTGCTTATGGCTAGGGCATAAACCTAAGACAACCACCTAAAGAGAATTGATTCCTCTCCTATGAGCTACATCCAAAATCTTTATCATGTCGACAGTAGGTGTGTAAGCACACCTTCCATCTTTCCCCTATGATCTTAAGTGTGACTAACCATCGTTAGTTATTTCTTAACATTGGCCAAAGTCTGCAAGTGCATTGATTTGCGTTGTTACCTTTAATGATTTACCACCAATCCAGTCTAAAATCATCTTCCTATGTATACTCTTTACTATAATGAAGTTTCCTATTCTATCTAAGGTCATTCAATCTTAGTTACATATTATCTATCAGTATCCCATCCAATTGTACCTTATTTACAACTAACACTTTCGTATCTAACCTAAATTATCTAATAATCATTTACTCTACACTCATTCATTCTAATCCAAATCAAATTGGATTATACATATCACATCCATCATATCATGTGTCATATAAATCTATCACATTAAAAACATGTAATCTACACCAAATCTAATATAATCTCATTCACATCCTATCGATTACACCTATCACATCAAAATATATTTTCATCCATGTATCATGATATCTAACATTAAAATATACATCATATCAAACATCTACATCACCATCTATATCTAATCACATCCAATCATGTCACATCACATCCAACATCTAAATCAAAATCCATATTCTAATAAATTTTCAAATCATCTAAGTCATCACATGCATCTAATCTACTCAATGCAAAACACATAGAAATCATGAAAAAATCATCGTGTGTGTGTGTGTGTGTGTGTGTGTGTGTGTGTGTGTAATCATAATTTTTGTACATCCATGATAGGCCTCTACTGTGATCTATCTCAACATATATACATCAAAATCAATGTCAAAATCTATATATAATTTTCACCCACTAGGTGGTAAATTGGAGATCAAATGCTCTAAACTTAGAAACCTATCATCTTAGATTATGGTCCTTTCCTCCTCCCTTCTTACCATCTTCTCCATCATCTAGGCCATGATCTTACTTCAGTTGTGCTACACTATTTTTGCTCCTTGATTCCTCTTGTCACATTAATTGTCATGATATCATATCCCTAGCTAGGTATGTCACATAACATAGAAAATTAGGAAGTATCGATGTAACAATGTGCTTGTAATAGCTTGTCACCTTGCCTAGTGTCTAGTTCTACTCCAATGACACTATGTTAGGTAGCGCCACTTGGTCGAGATCCCCTGTGAGGTTCCTTACACCTCACCCCATGTTACCTCGTATGTGGAACCAAGATCTCCATACTTGGCCATGTAGCCCTCTCTCTACCTACGATATCTATCCCGCTGTTGTATATCTAGGTCCCTATCCTAGCTCATCCTTGTTAGCTCTGTCTTTCGATATCTCACTCCGGAAATCTGTGTCTAACTCATTTTGTAACTGATATATCTCTCAGTCACTCTCCCATTTCCACCCTATCCATCAATAGGTATTGCTACCTCTCTTCCCACATGCACTATCACCTCTTATCAAACTTGCACTACCTCCTCAACGGCCTTCTCTTCCCACTATTGTGTCCACCACTCCACATACCCCTCCCCCACTCCCACATCATCATCATATATATCCCATGTATCCCTCTCCTCCTCTAATGGATTTTTCATTACATGGCTAGGAAAGTCTCTCTCTGCCTCATCATGTTTATATCTGATAGGTTCCCCTACCACCATCTACACCACTCCGAACCATCTCATGACTCATGTAAACAACACTTCCCTCTATCATCTTAGGTGTTTGCCCCTACACCCATCTGATCCTCCTCATTCCTACTAAATGTATATCCATCCTTAACCATGTGGGGAAGCCTCTATAAGACCTCCATATCACATTATCTACCTCCAAGATCCCTAACCTCTCCTCATAATAGTCATCACCCTTGTCTCTGTGAGCCTTGTCGACTCACCATCTCAAAAATCTAACTAAAATATTTATGTGATCTCCTGTGATCCATGGTAGTTCTAGTGGCCTTACCACACCTATGTACTCATAGTCACACTAGTGAAACAAGAAACCTAAGTCCATCTATGTCCTCCTCCCATATACATACATCTAGAGCTTCATAATAAATATGTGCTAGCAAAGTTGAACCAAAAGCAAACATTGTCCTATGCTCAACTATGTCTGCCATAACAACTACTAGTTCCCATGGGAATAGGGCCCCACCTATGTATAGAAATGCATAACAAGATATTTCCATCATAATTAAACATTTCAACAAGATTCTTGGCGTCGATGGATGATATCGAGTCTCAATATAAAATGCCCCTAAAACAAATGCAATATGCGGGAATTTGATCCAAATAGTCGTCAATGCGGTCATCATTCCCTCTACTTCAACCAAAAATATAGGTGCCCCTAAATCGATAGTCTCAATATACAATACATGTAATCTAGCATGGTCATCATCTTGTTAGTCCCAAACAAGAAGGTGTTGGTCTTAAGATCCCATATGTCAATCAATGCAATAATCAACCCCGTATCCTAGGGTACCCTCTAGTAATGGAGGAATCCACATAATCTCATTTCCTCTAAGTGGTCCCACTCTACATCATTCACATATTCCCTCATATTCCCCAATATGGTCGGGAATCTGTCTCCCAAATACAAAGTGTTTATGTCTGAAAAAACCAACAAAAAAATCACCATTTTTTCATCAAAAATTATTAATTTGACATATAACTTACCCAGCTTGATGTTGACCATCATAATCAATGTTGAATTACCTTTAGTTGATGGTGAATAGCCAAGTCACCGCGAACTAGCCCTTGATGCTTATCAATTTCGAGAAAAATAAAAAAACATAACAAAAATCAACTAAAATTTAAAAAATTAAGCTAGCGTTTTGATTCTTCTTGCTCTCTAAGTCCTTTAGTGCTTCTTCACTCCCCGTTAGATTCCGTCTCACTCAAATATTTATCTCTCTCTCTCTCTAAAATATTGATCGTGAAACTCACACCATCCAAATGAGCCTTGTTTGTCGGCTCTGTTGCTTATGTAGGAACACCGACCCCAATCATTGTCAATTCGCCTAGTCACCGTTTACCCAAGCCAAGTCATCTTCAACTCACCCGGTCACCATCGACTCAACACAATTTTTCTCCTTTTACCATATCTCAACTAATCTCCTCATCAAATTATATTGCAAGCTTGTGTGTCACCCTTAACACACCTTGGCTTATCCTTCCTAGCTCACTTTTCCTTCCTTTTCGCCTATCTATCCATATTACACATATTTCATCATATCTTATAGCCCGATTTGTGGCCATTATTTATGCCCTTCTTGGGGAACCATTTCTCATCTTAAAGTCCACCATTGTGGCCATGGTCTCCATCTTCGTCCACCTAGGGCACATATTTTTGCTTCCTCGTGTTTATAGGATAGTACATACCCTTTTCCCCTACTTTATTTCCTAGCCATCCGTCATTGGACCATTGTCTTGACCATCCTTTCATTTTTATGCATATTTTGATGTATTCCTTTGACCCACTGGTCCAATAGCTTACACATCCATATGAGTGGATTCCCTTTAGATCCCCTCCATCTCCTAGTGATCTTTTCTCGCTCACGAGGTCTGTGGTTCATTTAACGTCACCTCCATCGTAGACCATGCTATGTCCCTACCGATGTGTTTCCAAGGTCACCACCATATGTTTTTTAATCCTATCAATGGTCACCCCCTTCACTTGGGGCATATTTATATCTCTTTTACCATCCCTTCCATGTTATTTCTTCCTTTCTCCATCTATCTCTTTCAAAATCGTAATTGATTCCCCTTCGTTTCACCGATCCCTAGTTTGAGGGGGAGCATGTCAGCTATCATCCTTTATCACTTCTATTTTTGATACCCTTGTCCCCCATCCAACATTCTCTCCCCTTTATCATCACCATTCTCATTTGTACCTCCCTTACTATTCAAATTTCTATTTCCCTCCCAAGAATACTTATCTTAAATCCCATTTACCCCTCTTAATTCCTATTATCATATCTTAATCCCATTTTTAATTCTATCATTATTTATATTCCCTAATACACCTATAATTATATTTAATTATCCTAAAAGATATACACTTTCCTAGGATTCCACCCATAAATACCCCATTTATGGTCCCTAGGATTCCCCTTACACCTATTTAATACCCTTTTATCCTCCCACTACCGTTTACTCTCCACATGCACCATTAACTCGTCCAAAATGGCTAAATCCCTAATTTTAGCCCATTTAAGACCTCCATTTTAGATATTCTCATCACCTCCACCATCAAAGTGGAATATCTACATGCGCGGTTTCAAGTGACCCATCCGGGTCACTATCAACCCTATTAATACACCACCCCTCCTCTCAAAAGGAAAAAAATCTTGGGTTTTTTTAATCTATCTCGCGAGCTTAGCCACCTCTCTCTTCCTTTTGTGATTAGTCATTACCCATTAGGAAATTTCTTGGATCCTTTGTATGCCATCTATAGAGGATTGAAGATTTCCTAACATCACTCCATTGTTTCATTACCTCTCTCTTGCACATTTGTAAGTGGTCTAAAAGCTCTTTCCTTTCATCAACCTTCCTCTGATCCTCTCCCCATCCATTTTCCTATGTATTTAGCCCATCAAAATCCCAAATCCTACCCCAGTCACCATCAAACCATCCTATTTGTTGTCAACCCAATCTATGTTAAACCTATTTTCTATATGCGTCCTCATTTTTCTTTGTCTCATAACTTTTCCATTATTCGAATACTTTGTATCTCATGTCACTCATCTTATTAATATCCTGGATATTTTCTTCTTGGTCCCATTTTCCATCAATTTGACCTAGTCACCATTGACCCTATCAAGTATCTCCATCGATCTACCTTTAGTTGTATCCTCTCTATTATTCACCATCATAATATCATATTTAACATCTCGAGAATGTTATCGATATGTTTTTTTATTATCTAACTCTCATCTCTACAATGGTCTCTATTGACCATACCAGGTTAGTCTCGAGTCACCATCAACCTAAGAAAGTTTGGTTTTGTTTATCAAAATTTATATTATCATATCTTCCTTTTAGTAATTCTATCATACCTTAGATCCTTTTTAGGTTATTATATGCATTAGGTGGATCCATTATAATATTTATCTATCTTTGTTATTAAAGTGGGTTGACATCCATCCTAAGAAGTTATCACTTCTCGGGACTAACCTTGTCAGGAAACCCACCATCTTATCTACTAATCATTTTTGTGTTTATTTTCTCTTTGTTGTACGGGTTATCGAGTTTGCAATGGAGATGAATTTTTTTCTCCCGTATCTTTATTTTCACGATCATCCCCATCAAGAGGTAGCCTTAAACCCTCCCATAGTTTTGAGTTTCTTGATTTTTGTATCCTTTTCATTAACTTGAAACAAGAGAGGGAAATCTAGTTAAACAAGTATAATCATAATTTTACAACATATTTTTAACTTACTTTAGTATTGTTGTGACACTAACATTTGATAATCTAAATATAACCTTGAGATCCATAAATGCTAAAGTGGCATTAAACATTATTGTTCTATCCCTATCGGGTTTGAAAAATGGAGTTTCTACTTGGTTTTTAATTTAATGAATTTCATCATCTTCTAGATTGACCTCTTCACTACCATCGATAGGTCTTAATTATTAATTCATGATGTTCATCCATATTATTTATGCCCCCATTTTCACTATGTTCATGAATATCACCATCATAAAATTGACCAAAAGGATGAGAAATCATATCGGACAACATATCATCCAAACCCTCATATTGCTTGTGTCTCATTTAGGCTTCGTATATTGTACTACCTTCTTCATGTGATTTATTTCTCCCATTCCTGCATGTTTCATTACTAAGATATATTTTTAAATTTATCCTTTTTGAGAACTAATATTGTTAGAGTGTATGAAATAATCAAGTAGGCGTATGGGCCATATATACGTATGGGAATCTCAACCTGTGCAACGACATTTTAAACTATTGGATAAATCATCATTCATCTACACACATTTGAATCAAACAAGTCAACATAAATAAACATTCATAATATATTTTTGATATGTTTAATATATAATAAAAATGAACAATCCACTTGTGAACAATTTTCAAAAAAATCATGCCAAAACCAATTATATATTTGTATTTATACATTAAAAATGTCTCAAAACATGCATTTATGAGGAAAATGGAGATCACTATGATATATTACAACATCAACATATTATTTATGTTCTCTATATAATTATATCCCAACTAAACCAAGGAGATGATGAAATATCATCACTTGTAGGAAATCTTTATTTTAAATTCTATTAAATTTTTTAGAGTGGGATGATTAAGGTTATAATAAACAAGGAGCTCTTCCCCTACTTTATTATCCCTAATTTATTTAACCATTAGATAATGAGATAAATTTTGTGGCATCTCAATATCTTAATCATCCCAACACTACATTAATTGACAATTGAAATTATTATGCCTAAATCATTTTGAAATATTTATAAAACCAACATTATTCATGTAAGCATATGGATGGTCTTAAATGTATTTAGAATCATACAATATATGCACATTATCCCCTTTCACAATTATTTTGGCCAATCTTTTCTTATTAGAACACAACCCTTATGTTGACATTGTAAACTTATATGTGGCTAGCTTTGACCAAATATTACGGGGTACTCAAGTTTTTAGAATGGTAATATAGTCATCCCATGATCTTGACATGTTTTTGATCCCATATTTACATGGGTCAAAATAAAGGTACACAAATATACATGACACATAGTAGATGGATAAATAATATACTATCTCCCATAATAACTAAAAGAATTATATTCTAGAGGAAGGGTCTTGTTCATTGGGCATGCACCATATAATTCAAAGGTTTTGAACTATGCATCATACCATCCCACATATTTTCTTAGAAGTTCCAAATCATCTACCAAATCCAAATCATAAGGTTGATATATTACCTTCCCTTTATCTTTGGTCAGTTATCTCTTGATAAATGATAAGTGGTTTTCTCATACACCACTTTGAAATTCCTCTTCTTCATCCTCTTTTTCATATAGATTCTTATAGTCAAAAAAAGATGCTGATTTTGTAGGTGCATCAATTAAAGTAGATATTAGATATGAGGGTAGTGATGAAGAATATAAAGCACTATCCCTACTATGATTTACCTCAAAGAGTGAAATTTTTTCACCAAAATTGTGGCCCCTTCCTATTCTCCCTCTTTCACCTCTACCTCGTCTTCGCCTTGGTTGATGAATTGGATCACTTTTAGTACCCAGAAAATAATACTTATTTTGTAAATAAGAATCTAAATTATATAATTAAACATTGCATAAAGTATAACATATCACCATATACTACATAATTTTGAAAAAAAAGCCTAATAGATCGATGGAGTTTTGGGCTATAAAAATCACATAAGGGTTATCTAAGGAGGTATCTAAGGGAGCATTTGGAGGAGATTCTAGGGATGAGTTATGAAAAGAATACACAAAATGTACACTATCATCGTAATCACTTTCAATATTTTTTTGAAAGGATACTAACATTTATATATGTTTAATAACTATTCATGGATAAAACTATATATTTAAAGGGTCTAAGTAAAAATAATATTGATTCAAAAGTAATTAAAAATACATTAGGATAATGATGATGATATATAAATGTAATAAAAAAATCCATGCTACAGCTTGCAAGCATAGAAGTAGAGACAAAATCAAGGAGATGTTATCTTTGGATGATAGACACTTGATTTAGAGGATGTTATTTCTGTTGAGTTAATTAATTTCTACTCCAACCTTCTACAAGAAGAGGGGCCTTGTATTGAGACTGAAGTGTCAAAAAGTTTACAACATATATCTAAGTTGATTTTTGATGAAATTAACGATAGGATCACTCATGCTTTCTCTATCGATAAATTCATAAAGCAGCTTTACTACGAAAGGGGATAAATATCTAGGTATGGATGAATTCCCTGCTATTTTATTTTAAAATTATTGGGAGTTTATTAAGGAAGATCTATTTGAGGTTGTTAAAGAGTTTCAAAGGAATGATTTTCTCTTGAAAGAATGGAATAATAATTTCATTAATTTGGCCCCTAAATATTTGGGCTCCAAATCTATTTCCAACTTTCGGCCTATTAGCCTCTACAATACCTCCTATAAAATAATCACTAAAATGTTGGCTTCTAGATTGAAACCCTTTATGAACATGATTATTCTATGAACAACATAATGGGTTCATTAGAGGTCAGTTGATTCAAGAGGCATGATTATTATTCATGAAGCCATTAATTTGGTTCAGCATGCTAAAATGATAGAGATATTTCTCAAATTAGACATGCAAAAATATTTTGATCGTGTTAGTTGGCCTTTCCTACTCAGAGTCCTTAGAAAATTTGGGTTTTATGACAAATGGTGCAATTGGGTCTATAGTTGTATCTCTTCCCCTCAATTCTCGGCCCTAGTGATTGACATCTTGAGGTTATTTTGCTAACATCCAAGGCATTAGAAAAGGAAAACCCCTTTCACCTTTCGTTTTCCTTCTTATGGTAGACACCTTGAGTAGATCCATCGAAAATACTAATAAATCTATTACTATTTCAGGTCTCAAGATTATAACTAGAGTCCCTAGCCACTCACAATCAATTTGTTGATGATACACTACTCTTGGGTGTTGCTTTGGTAGTGGAAGCTAGATCTTTGAAGAAGATTATTGATTGTTACTAGTTTGCCTCACAAAAACTTATTAATTTCACAAAATTTTTTGTTTCTTTCCTTAACACTCTTGCAAAAATATAGAGAAATATTGTGGCTATCTTTAGTTGTAGAATTATTTATCTCCCTTCCACCTATTTAGGTCCAACTCTCTTGAAAGGAAGGAAACTAAAAATATTTGGTTATCGGTTATGAAAAGGTTCCATAAGAAGCATGTGGGTTAGAAGGGATCCCTCCTCTACCAATTAAGTAAGCTACAACTCATGAAAAATAAGATTCAAATCCTTCCTATACACTTTATGTCCTTGATTAAAATTTCCTCCTTGATTGCTACTCACATTTAAAGAATAAAAAAACACTTTCTTTGGTATGGTGTTGAAGAACGGAAAAGGGTTCATTTAGTTTCTGGAATATTGCTTGTAAACAAAAGAAGGTCGGGGTCTCGATTCAAATAGTGGTAGATATGAATGAAGCCATGTTGGCCAAGCTAGGTTGGGCTATTGTTTCTAAGAATCGGGCACCATGGGTATAACTTCTTACTTCTAAATACCTCCACCCTTTAGGACATTTTCTTCACACTTTGAGGCTCCACGGGGATTTGTAATTCAAAACTCCATAGTAATATCACAACCACTCTTAAAAGTGGAAACTAAGTGATACTTAGGAAAAACATGCTCATTGACATCTTGAATGACTAGTGGTTTGGAGATAAGCCTCTTTCTCTTGACCCCTTCTAGGATTTGATAAAAATACATCTCTCCAATATTTGTGGCAATAAGGTTAGTGGTTATGTTGGTGTTAATTTTGAGATCACACCATGTTTTTAAATGTGTCCTCAAAAAAATTTTCTGCCATGCATACCAAGGTCTGTAACACATGAGAATCCACATACCTTTGAAAACAAATAGAAGTTGAACTAAGAAAGGTACTAAATATGTGTATAATTTTTTTGTGCTAAATCGAGTATCCATGCCCATGTTTTTTTCATAGAAATTTCCTTATGAAAGTTTCCAATGAACCTTGTAATAATACCTACAAAATACTCTATGTGTCATTATGTCTAAGCTCTTTTGTAATCCCAATTTTATTCCTACCCAAACCCCCAATTTAGCTTAATACCATTCAAATGCACAAAATAAAGAGTTCCGAACCTACCCGAATGACGACACGTCGTCATGGTGGGATGGGTGGTGGTGGTCCAGCTGGTCCAGCCCCTCCTACTCCTCCTGCCTGTGCCATAGCTCCAATTCTGATCTGCTGGGTCCCCGGCCAATCAACTGCTGCCTCCTCCTCACTCGGGCCCGCAAACAACTCACTCCTCCAGCAAAATAGCTCCACCTCACTCAATAAAACCTCCAATCTCAACTCTCCACGTCAGACAAATCAATTTGGTTTTCAAATAACACAAGTGACAATGACAAGCCATATTTTTCTTTTTATAGGTTTTTCGCCCTTAACCGATATCGGTTTCATTTTGCCCTAATGAACCGGTATCGGTCCCTTAACCGATATCGGTCATGTAGAATCGACATCGGTTTTTCTTCCAACTTTCCCCCAATTTTTGCCCTTATTTACCATTTGCCCCTTTTTAACCACATATCGCCTATATCCACCTTTGCTGAACACCATTTGTTTACCTATTCGGCCCGACCCAAGGCCTCAACCTACCTATTCGGCCCGACCCAAGGCCTCAACCTACCTATTCGGCCCGACCCAAGGCCTCAACCTACCTATTCGGCCCGACCCAAGGCCTCAACCTACCTAACCGGCCCGACCTAAGGCCTCAACCTACCTATTTGGCCCGACCCAAGGCCTCAACCTACCTATTCGGCCCGACCCAAGGCCTCAACCTACCTATTCGGCCCGACCCAAGGCCTTAACCTACCTATTCGGCCCGACCCAAGGCCTCAACCTACCTATTCGGCCCGACCCAAGGCCTCAACCTACCTAACCGGCCCGACCTAAGGCCTCAACCTACCTATTCGGCCTGACCCAAGGCCTCAACCTACCTATTCGGCCCGCCCCAAGGCCTCAACCTACCTATTCGGCCCGACCCAAGGCCTCAACCTACCTATTCGGCCCGACCCAAGGCCTCAACCTACCTATTTGGCCCGACCCAAGGCCTCAACCTACCTAACCGGCCCGACCTAAGGCCTCAACCTACCTATTCGGCCCGACCCACGGCCTCACCCTAACCATTTGGCCCGACCCAAAGCCTCAACCTACCCCCCCGGCCCGAGCCAAGGCCGCAACCCAACAACCTGGCCCGACCCATGGCCGTACCACCTCAATACCTTACCTAAAATCAACACCATACACTTTTATCCACCCATCCTGTAGTTTTTTGTTCAATCGAGCTCACCTGTTTGTGTTTTAGCATGATTAGGGTCCTTGACTTGATCTGTCGACCAACTTTGCCTAGACCTAGACCGTGACGTTTATCTCAACCAAACCAACCATTTGGTACTGCCGAACATGCCTAAACGTTCCTGTACCTTACCTGTTATATACCCTGGAGCTACTTCCTATGCCTTGGATACCAGGATTATATCACCCTTGTTTGGATAAACTATCGACCTTTGCCTATGCACTGCTGGTTTGCTCGTCAAATCATGTACCCTAGTCGTACGATTGCATTTCAACATGCGTCTGCTTCCTTGGACCTACCCCACCACCTTACCATCCCCTCTACACCATTTACCCTTTATCAACCCTATCCCTGATTTCACATTCTCTCAATCTGTGATAGATTTGAGGGGGATTACCTATACCCTTAACAACGGAAACCACTTCATATTATTGTCCGTGCAGCTTTACAAAACAAGCTACACGACAATAAGGGGCTAATGTAGACACCAAATTTGTGTCTTACGACCCCTTGTGACCCGCATCTCATCTCGCAATATAACCTCATCACCTAAACCTTACACAATTATTTATTAATTACCTTGTAATGGATAAATCCACATCACCTTACCTGCCACCTCATTTTGCCACTTCATCATGACCTAGCCCTAACCCTAAACTAACCTAATTAAGACCCATAACTTGGTCCACACCTACACCCATAACTAATGACCCCTTTCTCGCACCCAAAACCGACCTTCTAGTCATTTGACCAAGCCCGCAACTGATCTCTCGGGAGAAAAGCAGGGAAGGTGGGCTATTTTACTAAAAATAGCCTACTTTTTCCTTACCGATGCCGGTTCCTACTCGACCGCCGTCGGTTACGTAACCGCCATTGGTTCCCTGTAAATGGGCTCCCCAAACCAAAAACAAAGGATCGGAATTTGATTTTTGGGTCAGAGAAAAGGATTCTTTGAATCAAGAAAGAGCATCAGGAGCGATCAAGAGAACCCGGATCTTTACTTGACTGAGCAGAGACAAGTGAAGAGACAAGGAGAGTTAGCAGCAAAGGAGAGCAAGCCAGGATCAGAATCGATACTGGATGAGCCCTGTGATACTCAATCGATTTGATTCATTGTGTGCCGAGACCATCATACCTCGGTTACGCCTTTGCCATCAGAGCTCTTGGACCTGCATCTCCACGAATAATCAGTAAGTTACTTCTTGCATGTCCTCTTTAATAACATTTCTTCGACTTTTTGAATCATAAGTCCTCACAAATCCATTCTTGGATCCACTACCCAACGTGTCATTGCATCTAACTGTCATTCATCTACCTCTCATCACCCTATTTCCTAATATTACCTATATACAGCCCTACAAATAACACAACTACCAAACAACACCACCACCCCACAAAACAACCAACCTTCAGATCTTAGACTCTACCGATATCGGTCATCAGTAACCGCCATCGGTTATCAGTAACCGGCATCGGTTATACTGACTATAACCAATAACCAGCCTTTCCCCTACCCAGTTCAACAAAGCAATTTAATTGATATCTTACAGTCTTTTGTGTTAATTCATATTAGCAGGGGAACTGACCACCTTCGAAAGGAAGTTTTATATTTCCTGGGCCCAAGGCAGTTTCCTCATTTATTGTCTAATTAAAATCTTGTGGTCTTGTGTTCTTATTTGCAGGTAGTCCTTCCAAGACAAAAAGGAGTTCTTTGCAGTCAGCCTGATCTTTCTCTACGGTATGCGCACACCATCTCAAAATTCTACAGGTATTCCTCCTAGCCCCAACCCTTATCTGTTTCTAAAAGGAATGAAACATTCCGAGTGAAACACTACAAATTCACAATGTAAAGAGAAAATATCAGTCGTGGAAGGTACATTCGATTCAAAGATTTTATGAAATGCGGGTGTAAAGAATAATTTATTAGAATCTATGGAAAATGGGTAAGTGCTCATGTACCACTTGTGTTTTTCATGTTTTACCAAGTTTGAAATTTGTAAAGGGTCGAGAAAGAAAGATAAAACACATAAGATGAATCCTATGGAGTTTGGATTTTATGTTGCCTCTATTATAACCATAATTTTGACATAGTCACAGATACAAATATGATAAACACCAACTTTAATGACTTTCTATGAAGATTTTTTTCTCCCAATAAAAGTGAATTCATGGAAGCCATTGATACTAACCATATTTCCCTAGCCTCTACCTTCCCTCCCTTTGTATATTTTCTAGAACTAGTAAGGATATGTGTCGAAAATTATGATCTGGAAAAAGGGAAGTCTTATATGGAATTGGTGAGAGAGTATTGACCTTAACACCTAGAGCATTTAGACTAATGCTTGGGCTACCAATTTTTTTGAAACTAGTAACCATAAGCATAGAATTAGACTTAGACAATTATGAGGCCAAGAAGAGTGATTATTCCAGGCTCATGAATACTAAATGGTTGTTGATAGATAGAAATTATACCAAAATAATCCCTAAGAAATTACTCAAATCACATTTTGTGGAAGAGGTTGAAGACATAATTGTATTGTTAAGTAGAATGGATGGTCTGGATATGGCTTATGAATTTAAAGAATGGATGTGTCCATACATAGGGGTTATCTTAGAAAATAAAGGAAACATTTGTTGGGCAAAATTCATAGCCACATCAATCCACACACATCTCTTTGAGTTAGCCACAAAAATTAGCATGGGCATCACTTCCAATCTTGAGTTTTATATGATGTCATACTTGATTTACAATATTGCAAGTCACAAAATTTTTCCTGGCCTCCCACAAAGGGAAAACTTCAAGGATCATAGAGTATATGATGTTTATCCCCAGCTAAATCTAGACAAGTGGAAAGGAAATGTCAGATAGGTAAATGATGCATTTTTGCCCCTGTAATATGTCTTTTCAAACTAGAATGGGAGTAGTACATGATATCTGAAGAGGTTAGGAATGCAATATTATAATATGGTTTCTTTTTCATTCAACATAGGTTTTTTACCTATATCAGAGCTAGTGGATTTGATGGACACCCATACAAATTGCCTAGATATGTAGATGAAAAATGGGCCTTGTGTGAAATTTCAAGGTAGTTGGCACCAATGCACAAACTAATTGCAAGGAAGCACAATACCAACATTAAGTTTCCTATCAAGGATTAGGAGGTATTCTTTCCCCACCATTGCAAAGGCTAGGTTGATGGAAGAGGAGATGGAAAGGTTCGATATGGATAAATTTGAACCTAGATCCAAGTATGATATCATATGGGTTGTTAGTTAAGCTTTGGGAAGTTCATATGAGCATGAGCCTCATTTTGAGGACTATTGGATGAACTACAGGGATGAAGAAGAGGTCAGACTTAGAGATTTCTCTAGGATGACCCTTAGGTAGGTCATTAATTTTAATATTGTTGTAGTACCTCAAGGAATAATAGATGATCAACAAATAGTGAGTCAATATTATATTGACCATAAGATTGAGGCACAACCAATTACTCCCATAGTCTGGGATGAAGAAGAGTCAGATGACCCACATAAAATAATAACCAATGTGATGAAAAGAACCCTGACTTGGTTGCAATGGAAAGGTATGGATTTATCACTTCAAAACACTAAAGTGTTAAATGATTTTAGAGACTTGAAGTTTTTATTTTTTTTTTGGGGGATCTCCCTCCTCTAAAAGGAGTTGATAATATGAATCCATTAAATGGGAAAGCTCCCTAATTTCCCATAAAAAGAAAAATTCAATAATTATTGATGAATGAACCGCTACTACCTATGAGATCGAACTTTTATGTCTGCTTTGAAACAAAAGACAAAAGAGATGCTCTTGAAATCTATGTAGAATGCCCCTATCACCCAAGAAGTGCCCATACAGACTAAAGGGGTAGGTATAACTAAACCAAGGAATCCCTCAGTAACATTTCTAGGATCATCTAGCATAGATAAAAAGATGAGAGGATTCTTGGCAAGTGTTGACCCAAAACTCAAAGTGCAAAGTGTTAAAGAGAGAGAGGCACCTGACCTCAAATATTTTGAAAGAGTTACAAAGAAAGCCAAGGTGATACCACCATTGGTAAGGGATACTGGTAGTCCAATAAAGGAAGGTGGTCATGTATCAAAGAAACATAAAAGTAAAGAGCCTGAATTCATTGATCTAGTCCCACTCACCGAGGCTTAGAGAAAATTGGTTGCCACATTAACGTAGTGAGAAATGCCACCACAGGTCTAGGAAAAAAATCATGTTACTCCACCTGTACCACCATAAGTTGCAACTTCAGTCTTATTTCCAATAGGAATAGTGGTAGAGTTGGCCCATGAACAAATAACTCATACTATCCCCATGTCTAATCAGCCCAATAGCATTGTGACAAAACATGAGCAAGGGGAATCAAGTGTAATGCATTCTAAAGATTAGAATGTGCCTCAATTCAATCAACCACATGAACAAATGAAAAATCCAATTGAAGTGATAGATACAGATGCACTTGAAGAAGTTCATCCACTTGAAATTACTGATGTAATAGTTGAAATGTATACAAGGTGGGAGATAAAAGTGTTCCTCGTAGATGAGAAAATGAAAGAAGTTTCCCAACCATAAAATTTTGAAATAGAGGTTTAAATTCAAAATTTTCAAACCGAAAGTTCAATACTTATAAGGAAAGAAGAACCAATGATTTAAGGGATAATAAGTGAAATATATCTATAGAAAACATTGTCTTTACTAGAGATCACCCTAAAATAGAATTAGGAATTGTAAAGGGTGATAAGACACTTCAAGAGACAGACCTTGCTAAAGAAGTTATGGTGAAGGATACATAAGAAGTTACTAAAATGGTTTAGATCAGTGATAAGGATAATGTGCCAGTTTATGATAAGGATCAAAATCAGTCATTGGGTTCTAACCCACCGAAAAAAAAGAGGAAAACTGTTAAAAAAAAGGGTCAATAGTGTGCAAACTCAGGAAGATCTCTCCACTGAACATCAATCTCTAAAAGAGGTAGACAATACAAAGGAGGAGGAATCATCCAAGGTGGCAAGTCCAGTCAAATAAGCTCTAGGAGAAACTACAAAAATGAATACCACCCCAGTGGAAAGAAAAGACAAGGGAGAAACACTAGTTGATAATAAGATTCAAGAAATAGATAGCCAATCCCAAACTCAGGGACAAGAGAAAGAAAAACTGGAGAAAATGACATTGCATGATGAATCTAAGGAGACAATAGTAGAAGTGGAAAAGCCACATGAAGAGGTACCATTATTACAATATCCTCAAGATGTGTTGGTCGTCAAATAGGACTTTTAAGAAGAGCAACAGTCAGGGGACAAGAAGTCCCTCCTCTTTAATGGGAGAGGTTCCCTTATTCAGAAACGAACTTATTTACAAATATACAAAACATGATTTTATAGTTGAACTTGGATATTACGAAAGTGTTTTCCACAAGGATCATCAGTTACAAAAGGACTGAGGAAAGGGAATACGAGGGTGAGCAGAAGAGCAACATGCAGGATTATAGATAGCAGAATAATCCTTTATGTATACGAAGTTGCAGTGAATTTAAAACAAGATCGTTTGTACAAGATGAGATTACCAGACACAAAGTTCTGTAAATAATCTTCTTCAGATTCATTAATCAAGGACACAAAGTTCCTTCTTGGTTATACAAGATCACTATACTCGCAATATTTGAAAATATGCAATCAGTGAGACTAACGAACTAGAAACAAATGATCTTCACGAAATTAAAAGAAAACACAGAGATAACAGAGATTGGATAGACAATGAATGGAAAGCCCTTTTGTATTGATTTCTCTCTGATCTATTTACACTTCCAGAAAATATGCCAAGTTCTTCCTCCTTTTCAAAATGGCGCAAAGAAGGCCATTATATAGCTTACAATTCGGTTACTCCTCGTAACCGTTTCTTTTAACTAGAGAATAGTTAAGGAATGCCAAACGCAATTTCTTAACTAATTACATGGAATACGAAAGGAATGGCGAGAAGAGAGAAGGAAGGGGAAAGAGACAGGTGGCCAGTTCTGAGAGGGACCCACTGTCTTTGGAAACCGCTGCTTGAGTTTCTTCCACGTCTCAGCCATGTCCTTGCCACGAGGGACACGCCAGAATTTTTATCTTGAGAATGACAATGAATATCTTTGGAAACTGATGTAACCGACGTCTTGAAAGTTTCGTCCTTCGTAACTGCTTCTTTAGTTCTCCCAAGCCTCCTCCAGGATCTTGATCTTCATATTGATAATAACAGAGCTGCAAACCAGGCTCGGAAAGGAGTTTCAGAGGGAGGGGACATGCGCGGGTTTTCAAATTGCAAGGGTTCGAAACAATGTAAGAATTGCAAAGGAAGTTTTGCCCGTTACATAGCCGTTGAGGAGAGAGAAGGATAATTAATGCGCATTTGAATTCATATTTTGAAAAACAGCATATTCGGGAAGAGCGGGAAACTAAGTATGGATGACCGTTGGTTCGCTTGGGACAAGTGAGACGCGAATGCGCGAAACACGCGGCTCGGCCGATTCGGGCGAAACAGGGAGAGGACGCACAAATGCATTTTGGGACAATTGGGATGGAAAAGAGCGAAGTGCGCGACTCGGGAGTTTCGGCCGAAAATGGGACAACTTGCACTTTTTTAACTTTGGGACATTTGGGACATGAAAGTGCGGTTCGGGTGAATCGGCCGAAAATGGAACAAAAGGCCCGTTTGGACTTGGGACATTCGGGACAAAAAGTTCCGGAGTACGCGGTTTGGCCGGTTCGGGTGAAATTGAAACAGGGCGCACTTTTGAAAATGGGACAAAGAGCTCTGAAGTACGTGACTCGGGGGTTTCGGCCGAAAATGGGACAGAGCAATTTGGAACTCGGGACAGTTGGGACAAAATCGGTGAATCGGCCGAAAATGGAACAACTCGCACAATAAGTTCGGGACACTTGGGACAAAAACTTCCGACGGGCCCGAAAATGGGACAAATTCGGAGGTTTCGGCCGATCGGAGAACAGAAGACCCGTTTGCACTTGGGACAGTTGGGACAAAAATGTCCGACAGGCCCGAAATACTTACAGAATGACCCAGAACTTAGATTTTTTCGACTTCAAGACTTTTTCCACACCACCAGCTCGACAGAAAAGACATTTAAACTCAAAATTTTGAAATTTTTACTTTTGACAGAGCGGGGAATTTTGAGTGGACAACAACTGGCTCCTTTTGGGGATGACTTGGCATAAATTCAAGGAATGAGACAAGGCAAGAACTTAGACAAACTCGGTGAAGTAGACCAGTGCCTTATCCATTGGGCAACAGAGTCAAAAACAGACCAACACAGAGGGCAACACACAAAAACAACAGAAGGGAAACACACCAAAACAACAGAAGGAAAACACTGTACAGAATATACAAAGGGACTCCCTAGTCACCTAGGACTTGAACAACTTGAGATACTGCCCACTATAAGGAAGTGGGAGAGGGGAACCATCCATGTAATCAAGATAGAAAGAATTCTTACCAGCAAAGTGTCTGATCTTGAAAGGCCCAAGCCACAGGGAATCAAACTTTCCATGGCTGCCACGAGGTTCATGTCTTTTGTCCCATAACAGCACGGTATCTCCAACTTGGAACTCTCTGAACCTAGCTTTCTTGTCAAACAGAGCCTTTACCTTCTGCTGGTGAACAGATATCCTATCAGCAACCTCCAATCTGTCCTCGTTCAGTTTGTGCAGGTACATAATTCTCTTATCCAGAGCATCACTGAAACTAGTATCCTCAATGGCCTTCATTAGGTGCAAGGCTGGCAGCTCCACTGTCACTGGTAACTGAGCTTCTACTCCATACACCACTTGAAAAGGAGACATTCCAATAGCTCTCTTCGGTGTAATCCTGTCTGCCCAAAGAGCATCATAGAGCTTCTTATGCCAGTTTCGCTGAGACTCATTGACCAACTTCCTTATGATAGTCACCAGGTTTTTGTTTGTGGATTCTGCTTGACCATTTCCCTGGGGGTAATAATCTGAAGAATGAGCCAGAGAGATGCCATACCCGTAGCAGAAGTCCATTATCTCAGTTGAGGAGAAGTTTGAGGCATTATCTGTTACAATCTTGTTAGGTACACCATACCTTACCAAGATGTTCTCTTTAATGAAGTTGCACACCACTTCAGAAGTAGTGCTCTTGACTGGAATAGCCTCCACCCATTTGGTGAAGTAGTCAGTGGCAGTTAGCACATGAGTGTGACCAGCACTAGAAACAGGGTTAAGTGCACCAAGGAAGTCCAGACCCCACTGTTGAAATGGTTCCTCAATCACAACTAGCTTGAGAGGCAAAGAGGCTAGTTTGGGTTTTCCCACAAAGGTCTGACAGGCCTCACATTTATCAACCCACTTGGATGCATCCCTGAACAAAGTAGGCCAATAATATCCTCCACGGAGTATCTTGTGAGCAGTGACCGTTGATGAATAGTGCCCTCCACATGCTTGATCATGAAAAGCTGAGAGCAACTTTCTCTGTTGTTCCTTGTCCACACACTTCAAAAATCTCCCATCTAAACCACGCTTGAACAAGGCATTTTCCCACAATACATATTGTGCTGACCTCAATTTAACAGTCCTCTTTTCTTTGGCAGTTAAATGAGAGGGGCATTCCCCATAGGTGAGAAAATGGGCGATGTCAGCATACCATTCATCAACTGAACTCAGGAACAGAACAGTAGGAAGGTCAGCTTTCTCCTCTAGCAACTCATGTTTGGCTCCTTCAGCAATGAGCTCACAAAGACCTTTTCCACGAACCAGCTTGGTCGGTTTGATATCAATGTCATACTCTTGGACCTTAGCCACCCAGTTCCCTCTCTTGGATCCAAATTCTTGCTGTGTAAGAATTGACTTAACAGTTGTATCTGGAACCAGCACCATGGAGTGAGAGTTGAGGATATAGAAACGAAATTGTTTAACAGCTTTGACTACTGCAAACGCATGCTTCTCCATCATGGTGTATTTCAACTCATGGTCTTTCAGAATATAGCTCATGAACGCAATTGGTAGCTCATGTCCATCAGAGTCTTCTTGAGTCAAGACAGCAGCCAAGGTATTATCTGTAGCATAGCAATAGATGATGAAATCTTTGCTGAAATCAGGACAGGCCAAAACTGGAGTTTTAGCTATAGCTCTCTTGATACCCTCAAAGGATTCTTTTCCTTCAGAAGACCAACCAAATGTTTTCTTCCCTTTCATCATCTGAGAAATGTTCAAAGTTAACTCCGCAAAATCAGGGATGAATCTTCTTAAAAAATTGATCTTACCGAAGAAGGAATGCACGCCCTTTTTACTGGTTGGGAGAGGAATTTGCTGGATGGCTTGAACTCGTTCAGGATCAATCTTAATACCATCCTTGGAGACAATGTGCCCTAATAGTTTTCCCTCTGTAACACAGAAGACAGATTTTTTAGGATTCAAAGAAATCCCATGCTCTCGGCATCTTAGCAAAACTGTTTCCAGGTGATCAAAATGATCTGCTCTTGTCTTGGAAAACACTGTCAGGTCATCAAGGTATATGACAATACACTTCCCTTTCAAGCTTCCAAAAGCCAGATCCATAGCTCTCTGGAAAGTGGCACCAGCATTAATAAGCCCAAAAGGCATTCTCTTGTAGGCAAAGGTACCCCAAGGAGTAGTGAAGGTTGTCTTGTGTTGATCTGCAGTATCAACCTCTACCTGATTGTATCCCGAGAATCCATCAAGCATAGATAACATTTCAGATCCTGTTACTGCTTGCAATATCTGATCCATCATAGGAAAAGGGTAGTTATCTTTCAGAGAAGCCTGATTCAGGTTCCTGAAATCAACACAGATGCGGATCTCACCATTTTCTTCCTAACAGGCACAATATTTGCAATCCATGTTGAATGGTGAATGGGAAAAATAATTTTAGCCTTCAACAATTTCTGAATCTCCTGAAATATAGTGTCGCTATCTTGGGATTATACTGCCTTTGTTTCTGCTTGAAAGGCTTGATTCCTGGTTTGAGAGGGATAGAGTGCTGCATATCTTTTGGCTTGAAGGCTTTTAGATCTTCATAAGAATATGCAAGAACATCCCTATACCTCCTTAGAAGATCAATTTCTTTTCTCCTCTCATCTGCTGTGCAACATTTTCCAATATTCACTAGCTTAGGGTCGTCAGAACTCCCAATATCAATCTTATCATACTCAGCTGATTGCTGAGGTCCAGTAGAAGCTTTGGATTTCACATATCTGTCATGTTTATCAAACAATTCCTCTAGACTCACCAAACCTTTAGGAATCTTGTTCCCTTTGAGTTTAATGCACCCTTCCTGATCTGTTTCTTCTCCTTGGGTGACAAAATTGGTGAGGACACACTTTCACGAGGCAGGTTGTCACTTCCCTCAAAATACAGTTGTTCAAAATTACCCTTGAGTTCCAGGAAGGAAAGCAAATGTTGATCATCATTGAAAACTTGCCAGTTATTGGTATTGTCAGGTACACTAGGTCGATGGACCATTTCAATAGTGAACTTATCCTGAGAGAATTCAGGATGGGGAATCAGTAGTGACCCTGAGACTGCTAGTGAATCAGCCCTGCTGTTCCTTTCTCTAGGTATTGCCTCAATAGAGAAAGCATCAAGGAATTCAATGGAATCCCAAACCTGATTCCGGTAATGCTTCAGCCTCCCATTTTTTACCTGAAAAAGGCTTCTGACTTGCTTTACAATCAGCTCTGCATCACCACGAGCCAGAAGATTCTTCACACCTTGTTCTTTGGCCACTTGCAATCCGAGAATGAGAGCCTCATACTCTGCTGTATTATTAGTGTTTTCGAACTGCAACTTAAATGAAAAAGGATGTAGGCATCCTTCAGGTGACACTAGCAGGACACCAGCTCCAGAACCAGCTGAGGAACAACTTCCATCAAATTCTAAAATCCAAACACCATTGGGATCTTTAGGTGATGCTTTGGGGGTTGGATTTCATCAGGGGACATAATCATGTAGTTGCCATGACCCATATCCTCATAGAGTATTTGTGCTCTAGGATCATCCGTTTTCTACACAATATACTCAGACTGCTTTTCAGGCAACAACTTCTTCATTTGTCCATTGACAGGCATGAGTGCATGCGACCAGTCCATCTGGATTTCCCCACCCACATCTTTGCAGAAGTTCCTACTTAGCAACATCCCGTATGAAGGAGGGATATCTGCTACTAGGATGGTAGCCAACACTTTCTTTTCAGGCAAAGCAAAGCCACTTGTGCATCTTTAATCCTTCCAACCGAGGCACTTCTTTACTCTCCATAGAGTAGCAAGATCCATAAGTACGAGTGAGGGTTAAGCCTAAAGCATGAGCTACTTTAGCTGGCATGACATTGTCCGAGGCTCCTGAATCTATGACACAATTACTGAGTCTATGGCCAGCTATGAGAAGTGTTACATAAAATGGTTTAATTTTGTCACCAGGCGAGGTGACAGCAGCTACCAGACTGGGCTGTGGCGCAGAGGGAGGAGTAGGTAGAAGGCCTTTAGAAGTGGTCTTAGAGTTGGAATTAACAAAGTGGATCATTTTGGCAAAGGCTTTGGGATGGGTTTGATAGTACTCAGCTTCTGAGATTTGTACCTTGGTCTTTTCAGGTGATCAACAATATCAAAAGACCTAGAAGTGGACGGGCCATCATCATTTGAAATTCTAGGCTTATCAAATTTAGGAGAAAAAGAAGAAGCAATTTTGGTAGCAGGATTGACAGTACTCACCTTTGAAGTAGGAAGAGGAGATCCTCTTTTTGCAATTACAGGGATAGTTTCCATTGCTGCTCTTTAGATTTCTTTATGGGGTCATGTCACCTTCTCCCTCTCGATGTGTCTTGCTCTCGAGTCATGACAGCAAAGCGATTCGTTATTCATGTCATGCCCGCTACCACTTCATCATAGTCATCTCCATCATCAATGCCTTCGGTGGTAAAGAAATTAACTCGAGATCCCTCAAGTTCTTCTGCCTCATCATCAAATTCCTCCAGGAACTCCTCACAAGCTTCATTGTCCACATCATCATCTGGCTCTTCAACTTCACGCAGGTTGCATTCACAGGAACCTTAACAGGAGGTCCTTCAAGTGCTAGTCTTGTGTGAGGAGCAGGAAAATGATTTCTGGGCTGAAAATTTCTTCTTAGAACATCTGCATACGGGCGTGCATGAGCCAATTGTTTCTTTATAGCGATGAAGATCATTTGCAAGTATCTCTGGACTAATGGATCAAGATGTTAGGTCCAGGGGTGGAAGAGGAAGAAGCAGACTTAGATTTGGGAGGGTCTCTTCTCAACTTCCCTGACATGATCAAGTCATCCTCGACACTAACAAATTGATTCTTGATCCAGAACTAACATTCCGAGATTAGCCCTTCTTAGTGCATAGCTAACTTTGGGCGATTGAGCATTTAGAAAGAAACATTTTTGGATTTGATCAACAGTCGTAGTTTTGTTGGAATTTTGTTGATCGATCATTGAATCGAGCCACAAATTCTCTCATGGGTTCTTGCGAATCTTTCTTTATCTGAGAAATTTGGGCAAGCAAAGCATGCACATCTTCTGCCGGCTTGAAACGGTTTTCAAACTGAGTTCTCATTGTATTCCCGATCGGTTGATGCACCAAAGGAAGGTGATAGAACCAATCAGCAGCATTATCCTGTAATGTCTCCACGAACAGCCTTACGGAGACGTCTTCATGTTCAACTCCCAAAACTCCACAGGCAACAATGAAAGCTGCGATGTGTTCATCAGGATGCACTTTGCCATCGCCTTTGAATTTGGGGAAGTTCTTCCGGTTACCTCTAGGTAACTCATGCAAAGGCTGAGTAAGGGCCAGGGGCCCGACACGATGACCCCATGGTAATGGCGCCGCCATTCTTGGAAAAATGGCTTGGAGAGGAACTTTAACACCAGCGAGGATCAAAGCTCGTAGATTGGGACTAGCAGGCTTTGAAGGAATACCACCCGCAGGACTTCTTTCTTGAACAGGTGGTGTGCTTGTCGAACGAGTCCTTCTATTTCTTGTTGAAGGGAAAGGAAAACCCTGCTGCTCCAAAAGTTGAAACTGAGAGTCTTCAATACCAAGGGTCCTTCTCCCTCGAGTAAAACGCGGAGTCACCAGATCAAAAGATGATCAAAAATTACTGAACTGGAATGTGATTTTCCCCAGCGGAGTCACCAAAAACTGTTGGTCGTCAAATAGGACTTTTAAGAAGAGCAACAGTTCAGGGACAAGAAGTCCCTCCTCTTTAATGGGAGAGGTTCCCTTATTCAGAAACGAACTTATTTACAAATATACAAAACATGATTTTATAGTTGAACTTGGATATTACGAAAGTGTTTTCCACAAGGATCATCAGTTACAAAAGGACTGAGGAAAGGGAATACGAGGGTGAGCGAGAAGAGCAACATGCGGGATTATAGATAGCAGAATAATCCTTTATGTATACGAAGTTGCAGGTGAATTTAAAACAAGATCGTTTGTACAAGATGAGATTACTGCACACAAAGTTCTCGTAAATAATCTTCTTGATTCATTAATCAAGGACACAAAGTTCCTTCTTGGTTATACAAGATCACTATACTCGTAATATTTGAAAATATGCAATCGGTGAGACTAACGAACTAGAAACAAATGATCTTCACGAAATTAAAAGAAAACACAGAGATAACAGAGATTGGATAGACAATGAATGGAAAGCCCTTTTGTATTGATTTCTCTCTGATCTATTTACACTTCCAGAAAATATGCCAAGTTCTTCCTCCTTTTCAAAATGGCGCAAAGAAGGCCATTATATAGCTTACAATTCGGTTACTCCTCGTAACCGTTTCTTTTAACTAGAGAATAGTTAAGGAATGCCAAACGTAATTTCTTAACTAATTACATGGAATACGAAAGGAATGGCGAGAAGAGAGAAGGAAGGGGAAAGAGACAGGTGGCCAGTTCTGAGAGGGACCCACTGTCTTTGGAAACCGCTGCTTGAGTTTCTTCCACGTCTCAGCCATGTCCTTGCCACGAGGGACACGCCAGAATTTTTATCTTGAGAATGACAATGAATATCTTTGGAAACTGATGTAACCGACGTCTTGAAAGTTTCGTCCCTTCAGCTTCTTCTTTAGTTCTCCCAAGCCTCCTCCGGGATCTTGATCTTCATATTGATAATAACAGAGCTGCAAACTTGGCTCGGAAAGGAGTTTCGAGAGGAGGGGACATGTGCGGGTTTTCAAATTACAAGGGTTTGAAACAATGTAAGAATTGCAAAGGAAGTTTTGCCCGTTACATAGCCGTTGAGGAGAGAGAAGGATAATTAATGCGCATTTGAATTCATATTTTGAAAAACAGCATATTCGGGAAGAGCGGGAAACTAAGTATGGATGACCGTTGGTTCGCTTGGGACAAGTGAGATGCGAATGCGCGAAACACGCGGCTCGGCCGATTCGGGCGAAACAGGGAGAGGACGCACAAATGCATTTTGGGACAATTGGGACGGAAAAGAGCGAAGTGCGCGACTCGGGAGTTTCGGCCGAAAATGGGACAACTTGCACTTTTTTAACTTTGGGACATTTGGGACATGAAAGCGCGGTTCGGGCGAATCGGCCGAAAATGGAACAAAAGGCCCGTTTGGACTTGGGACATTCGGGACAAAAAGTTCCGGAGTACGCGGTTTGGCCGGTTCGGGTGAAATTGAAACAGGGCGCACTTTTGAAAATGGGACAAAGAGCTCTGAAGTACGCGACTCGGGGGTTTCGGCCGAAAATGGGACAGAGAGCAATTTGGAACTCGGGACAGTTGGGACAAAATCGGGCGAATCGGCCGAAAATGGAACAACTCGCACAATAAGTTCGGGACACTTGGGACAAAAACTTCCGACGGGCCCGAAAATGGGACAAATTCGGAGGTTTCGGCCGATCGGAGAACAGAAGACCCGTTTGCACTTGGGACAGTTGGGACAAAAATGTCCGACAGGCCCGAAATACTTACAGAATGACCCAGAACTTAGATTTTTTTGACTTCAAGACTTTTTCCACACCACCAGCTCGACAGAAAAGACATTTAAACTCAAAATTTTGAAATTTTTACTTTTGACAGAGCGGGGAATTTTGAGTGGACAACAAGATGCATCTAAATAAATGGTAGTTTTCTCTGAAATTCCATAGAGCACATCAAAAGGAGAAAGTGTGGGAAATACTCTCATAACTAAGTTGTTAGGAGCACTCTTTCCAAGTAAAGAGAAGGAGACAATTCAAGAGGAGATAGTGGATATAAGAAATATTATATTCCCAAAACCCAAAAGATCTCCTAAGAAGGCCATAATCCTTACTAAAACTCATAGATCAACAAGGATTCAAGACTTTAGAAATAGCCACCCCACAAGGTGATAAGATAAAAGGTGAAATCACATTGAGTGATTATAATGTTACACATATCCCACTAGGAAAACCTACCAAAGAAAGCTTAAAGAAGGATGCTACGGTGGTTGTTGGGGTTTCTTGTAGAAAATGCATGAAGATAAAGAAACTAAGAAACAATTAAAGGAAAAAGTAAAAATATTATCCTCATATGTAAAAAAATAAAAAAACTTGTGGATGATGGGCAGAAATAACAACTACCATAACCTTAGATGCCTTAAATGAGGTTGAGAAATACAATAAAAATTTTATGTTGTGGAAAAATGGAAGGAGGATCTATCTAAAAACGAAGGTAAAATTATAGAAAACACAGTAAGATGTTATGATCAATTTGTAGACACAAAATTTGTGTCACACTCCCCTTAGTCCCCGTTAATCAGTTAACATAACATGTTCACCTAACCATGACCCCTTTACCTCATATTCATATTAATTTCATTATTTACAATTGAATTAATGCCCATCCTCACATTATTTATTAATCTAATTACTTTAATTAGGTTAATTTACACCTCACCTAGACACCTCACCATTGACTTATTCTTAGCATATTAATTAACTAAGACTCAATCTCCACTTATCCTAACCACCTGAGACCGAGTCTAACCCTAGAATTAAATTCCTATTACTTATCCAACAACATGCCTTCTTATCTAAGAGTTAACCATCACTTGAGACTTGAGCCAACAAGCGAGCACTCCAAAAATAGCCAATATTTGCTATTTTTGGTAAACCTAGGATATCCCACCTTGATGACATCAGTTAACCCTCAACCGACGCCAATCACCTTGACCGTCATTGGTCACCATATATACAATTTGGTAACCTTTTTCTCAGGTTGGTTACTTGAATTTTGGAAGAAATTTATGAGTTCAAGCAAAACCAAAGTTTTCTCAACATCAAGATGACATAATACATCTAGCTAGAGGCCCAAGAAAGTACCAGGACTGATCTAAAGGCATTGGCATTCACAGTGACACTTTGGGAAGAATTTTCATCACACCGACCACCAGGTTCACATTGAACATCACCTTCCTTCACCCACCAATCTTGTAGGAACAAGTAAGTGCATTTGATTCTGTATCATTTCTATACTTACTCATTAGGTTCTTTATCCTTTTGTTATTATAACTTGTTATTCCCTGTATTCTTCCATCCCCACTTTCCAGCTCATATCCCTATCTAGCCACCAAAACCTTCCAGATATTTATTCCTAACCTTTTACACATTTCTGAGTTTTTCACCTTATCACAAACCCAACTAGTCCCCCTCCATTCTCTGTGCAATCATAGAGAATCCCAAAACCACTTGTTAATCAAATTTCACCAAATTTCCCCTCGACGCCGGTTACCTTAACCATCATCAATTTCCCCTTCACCGACACCGGTCACCAGACCAATGTCGGTTACTATATATCTCATGTTAGGATTTTACTAAATTGACCTTAACACCCCAAAAAACCTCACAAAATCCTCACCCAAGCTAGATACTCTACCTAAAACCTCTCCATAGACCTCCCCATCTCTCTATGCTGACATGGAGAGAAACTAGAAATCTGTTTCTTGATATTTTACCATTCCCATAGAAATCGAGATCAGTTATCCCTAACCGGTATTGGTCATAGATAAACCGTCATCACACACCATGACTGGCATCAATCTCTATGTCTGGCAAGCTAAATCAGACTAGAAATCTCTCAAATCACCAAAATAAATACCAAAATCCACTAAGTTTTACCCAGACCCTTAGACCCCCTACCTAGCCTACAACCTGACCTGGGGCCTTCACCAATTTAATTATCAAAGCATTTAAGTAGATTAACATTGATAGTAATATGAGATACCTAAATCAGAGTACTAGCACTAGACTCATTTGTTTGCATGCCCATTTATTTTATATTAAATTATATATCAGTGGATTGACAACCATCGAGGAAGTATCACGCTTCTTGGATCTAGCTCACGCTAGGTAATCCACTAACCTTTTTCTATTAAGTATGTTGTGTGGTCTTTCATTGTATTTCATATAGTTCCTCCTAGCCAAAAGGAACGCCTCACATCGAACTTGGATCGGAAATCTAAACACGCACAAAACCTTCAACCGACATCACAAACAGGTATTCCTCCTTGGCCTATTACCTCTTATCTATTTCATTAATTTGCTAAGAATCTGGTGAAACATTTTGGCATGCCTAGTGGGACCCATCCGGGTTCCTTATATTTATTCATTCTTAGGGAACTGTTGTATGTTTGTTTCTTTTCAAAAGGAAGTTAACATTAAATTCTCTCCCTAGAAATCTTCTCTTTCTTCTATTTGTCTTAGTGACATTTTTATTTTAGGACTAAAAAGAATCATTCTTTTTCTTCTTGCATTTGCATTAGTAAAATTTGTTCTCTTTCCTATTCAATCTTTGTTTATATTGAATATAAGATTTTGATTTGGGTTCTAAAATACTTACATTTCATACTTCTATGCTTGAATTTTTAGCTCACATTAAAACTAAGGGCAACCTATACACTAGAAGTCATGCCCAACTGATGGTTGACATAATTGAATCGTAGAGCACTTTATCTTCTCTCTCTTTTCCAAACTGCAAAAATATAAATTTACACATCTTCTTAAACAACACCTTACCTAGAATAAGTTGTCAATGATTAGATGATTAGAGGATTGACGTGGGTGCCTTGATTTCTCTATCCATTCTTTAACTCGAGAAAGGAATTTCCCCATGTAAACATAACTCCGAAACCACCCTTAGTTCTTTCCCCTTCATAGGACACCTTTCCAACAAAAAAACTATGTTCTGTACACAAGTCAGTCTTAAATAACATAAGCTAAAACAT
Organism: Taxus wallichiana var. yunnanensis; assembly: GCA_018340775.1. Classification (NCBI taxonomy): domain Eukaryota; kingdom Viridiplantae; phylum Streptophyta; class Pinopsida; order Cupressales; family Taxaceae; genus Taxus; species Taxus wallichiana. Next base: position 64,701,729 of record CM031239.1, on the reverse strand, counting down.
TAAAATTCACTTATAGGATTTCATGTTTTTCTTATCTTTTTCTTGAGTTATGTTTTGAGTTGTGAGGTCACGTTCTTCATTTTCTTCTTCCTTTCACACTCTGCCATCATAGTTGGTGTATTCCGACTATTTCTGAGTGTGTCAGGGTCCATTACTATCATACTCAAGTTTCTAGGTTGATATTCCATTTGACTTAATTCACAAAATCATTTTTTCTTCATTTTTTCAAATTTCACGTGTGGCCGGCATCGATCACTAATGAACATCATCAATTTATATATGACCGTCATCGGTTTACCTAACTATTTTCGGTTTCCATCTTTTTGGTCAATTTTACCCAAAAAAACTCATCACATCTTCTATTCTTTTTGAAGTTCTCAGGACATCATCATACCCCTAGAATTTTAAAATCACAGTCAAATACAACTTCTTTACTTCATTTTCATCTTTTTTGCCTCATTTGCAAAATTGTTGATTTCCCATAGTAACTAGTATCGATCACCCTATCACCGGAATTCGTTACCCTAATTTTCATTTGTTCCTTTGTTTTAATTTTTAATTAAAACAGTGACCATTTTCACCTCCCGAATTTATTTTTCTCCATTTCTATTTTTTTGTGTCATTTACAAAGAAAAGATTACTAGGTTTACGCTAACTCACATGGTTTTGACTCGTATCCAAGCCAACACAATTTTGTTTCATGCTATCCTTTAGCCACTTCCACCTAGCCCATATCTTCCTTCCATCTTGTCACCTATGGATCCAACTCAGCCCATTACTATTAGTACTAGTGATGAGGAGTTCGCAAGACTCCTTGACTAGAATCTTGTTGCCCTACAACACTATCTTGCCCACTCATCTACCTGGACTCATTAGGAAAGTTGGTATATGACATACCTGTGTCTATTCTTCATGCCCTTACCCCCACTTCCATGTCATCTACCAGGTAGCTCGACATTACCATCATCCACCTTGCCAACTGTGGTGTCTCTACTAGATCCCACATCCTTTATAACCGCTACACCTACAACATATTTCATACCCGTGGTGTCAACTATTCCTTCGTCATACACCTTAAGCATAGCCCCATTTAGACCATTTACCTCATATTTATTAGTTGTAGTGTAACCACCCATGGTATCGGCAACCCATACCCCATTCCAAAACCTCATTCTTTCCATCCTATAGTCCCTACCCCTAATTACTACAAGAGTTGTTACGACTACCCCACCTACTTATACATATCACCAACAACCCCCAATCTCATCTATTTCCTATTCAAGATACATTCCACTTGCATTTATTCCCCCTTCATAGCTCTCATACTTGGAACCATCATATACTAGGATACCATCCACATCCTAAATTCATCATCAACCTCCTTATACTGCAGGGGGTGCCCAATCATCACAACCCACCAACAACCTTATTAAAATGATGATGGAAAAGATGAAAACATTAGAAGCATCAATTTTTGGCTCTTGCAACTCCTTAACCTATGATGAAATATGCAATGATCCCATCCATCCATCCATTCCTATTCACCCATGCCCTGCGCATTGAGAAATGGCCAAATTTAACCGGTTCAATAGTAAAGAAGACCCATAACAACACTTGCAGTATTTCAAACATGGGTGTTGATGCGAACCTATAATTTACCAAAAATAACCCAAGCACATTTGACACATCACTCAGCCTAGACTGACAATCACCTAAAGCATGCAAAGGTATGAGGCCCTCTTTAAGGTTACTTTTGCAAGATGTTAGCAAGATGAAGAGTTGGTGCATTCGGATCCATAAATAGTATAAAATTCTATAGATCATATTCCAAATCTATATCTAAATATTAATGGATTTAAACAATATCCATAATGAATTCAACAATGCAAGAACTATTTATGATCATGTTTAACACTGTGAATCAGTCAATACACTCCATTATGTTAAACATAGTAAATACATAGAAGATTCTTATAATAACTAGTACCATAACTCATGTGTGTATCAGTTCCAAAAACATAGGTCCATAATAGCTCACTACTCAGCACTCTCTCTAATCTATGTAGATTACTACATATTTATAAGGGTGGGGAATTTCCCTTCACCGCTTACATAATTCCCAAAATAGGTTGCATGGTGAAAATAACCATGCACCTTTACAATAATAGACACACATGTAAGTGCGCTAATAATAGATCTCTTCTGGTTAACTGGTAGTATAAATTCTATTATTAACTCAAACCCATGCAAAGCGCTTAGTATAAAATCTTCTAAAAATAGCCTATGCATGTCATGCAAGTATTTATCTGGTTTGTGTACTCTGCATGCTATCTCAAAAAATAGTCCATAATCATGAAAATGGTGAAGTCTGAATCTGTCCTTGGCTTTCATGCACATTTCCTTCCCTATCCTTTTGTGCCTTTGAACATGCCCTATTCCCACACATGAACCTTTGTGCCTTCTACTAAGTGTCATACTTTGTCTTCTCAACATTACCCCACACTAAATTGCATTTTCATCCTGAAAAATGGTTTCCTCTTGATACTTTAAAGAATAAAGAATGGGAATGAAAGGAAATTAAAGAATTACTATACAAATAATGAAATTTCACCCTACAACATCCTCTATTTCAACTAGAAGAATTAACTTTGGATATTCTTCTTTGATTTCAGCCTCTAAGGTTTGCCAATCACTTAGCATGGCTTCTGCCTTTTCTAGAATATCTGATGCAATAGAATCTAACTCCTCTTGTGCAATCTCTTCCTTCTCATTCTACAATACTATAACAATGTTGGACATTACAATTACCCTTCCTTCCAAAAGATCCATCTTCTACACTATAAGCTTCCCAATTTCATCCAACCTTTCCTTATGGGGGTCTTGGGCTGCTGCAAGTGCCTCACACTTTTGATTTACTAGTGCCAATCATTCCATGTGCCCCAATGTCTCATCTTTCATCACCTTCAAGACTTCATTGTCTTCTACCATTTTCCTGATTCGGATAACTACTTCGGAGCTGCACAAATATTTAATGCCTGGTCTGCTTTCTTTAGCTCTTCCTACAAAGTCTGGAGAAAGGCTTCATATGATGAAATATTTCTAACCATTGAAGCCTTTTCTCTCTCCACTTCTGTTCAGGGTCCTTTGGTGTGGGCATTTGATTCGGTCCATCCTTAAGCACCAAATCAACTAAAGTACGCACATAATGCATAGCCGAAGGGAACCTTTTGGGTACCTTGGACTCCAAGTGTGGTCTTGCCTTTAGGACATGATCACCAATCTCCTCTGCCATGCTAATGAGGACCCCATTCTTCTTTTGCTCTAGGTCCTTCTCTCCTTTTAGATGTGCTATTTCAGCATTTTTGGCCTTATTTTATTCTCATAGAGCCCTATTCCCTATGTAGATAATTTTACCAAGGCATTACTTACCTACTCATCGGACATGAGAGTGGGATTTATAGTTATGTGCCTATTTTGTGGCACCTTCTTCATTCTTCTTGATACACAAGACTCTTCACATACATCAAAATCAGGCTCGTCCATGTGAGTTTGCATCAACCAAGAAAATTATTTCTTGTTGCATGTGGTTTCCATGTCTAGGTCCATTAACTCCCATCCATACAACTCCTTGAGGCCCACTGTATTCTAGAATTGGGAAGGGACAATTTTACTCATGTCCTTGTCATAGCCCATATACATAACATTATATTCCCCACTTGTGCACTTCGTTCTTGGCCCCTTAGGTACCTGAGCGCCAAGGTTTGGAGTTGGATCTTCTATGTTTAGAGTGGTATCATGTTTTGGTTCTCTTGCCTCTTTATCTTTTATATCTTCATCCCTAGGTTCTTCCACTTCTTCTAGATATATAGGGGATTCAGGTGAGCTCTCTATAGATTCCTCTACCTCCTCATTCAGCTTTAACTTCCTCCTTTTCCTCTCAGTTGTCTCTTTTTGAGGAGAGAGTGTGGCAAACTCCTAATAGACTGAGGAGTTCATGTGCCTTGTGTCCTTGTTCTTCTTAACACTCTCTTGAAATGACACTCTCCTTGGACTCCTATTCTTCTTCTTGTACTTGAGGTGGGGTACTTATGTGCCCAGCCTCTACTCTATCCATGGGTTGCCTTTGGCCCCTATGTTCTAAGTTACCACTTTCTTCATGCTCTTCTTCCTTGTCATCTACCTCTATAGGTTCCGTGGGCTTTAGAGCTGGTACGTTCTCCACTGTATGCTTTCCCTTAGGTGGCCACGAGAGTGTAAAATAATTCTACACATATTTGTTATTATCCACTTGGGATTAAGGTGAAGCTATATGAGCACTTTGCTCTAATGTCCCCAATTTCCAAGCTTACAAGCTTCATGCTTATAACATCTGAAATGAGCCTCTCAACATAGGCAGTCCGACCTAGAAATACATGTCTTCCTCAAAGTGTGGTAGTCACAGTCTACCTTGTTTATAATAAAATTCAGGTGGCACACATCAAAAAAATGGTGGAATGATGCCTAGAAGTAGTGCACTATGAAGGCATATAACAATTTGCACCATGGGCTCCAAGTCCCATCCCTCATAGTAAATTGTGTGATGCAGAAGTGTTGGTACACCACAAATTGTACTTCATTTCCCACCATTAACGGTAAATCCTTAGGAATGTGCCACTCCTCTTTAAATGCCACGTGAAGTCTATCATACCACATCTCCTCCCTCTTTTTGAATAGCCCACTCATCAACCCTTCACATAAATATTTATCAAAACTTTTTGTAAGGTATTTGTTCTCTACGGGATACTCCCAGATTTTTTCTTTTAGCCCATTGGGCACTCCAATTTCCATGAATACTAAAGAAAGTAAAATAGTGCCAAAACTAATTTTATCACCTATGTGCACGTTTCCTTGATAATGTTCTCTACAATGTATCCTACTATGTTGTAGATCACTCCCTGCAACATTCTCCTTATGATATGTAGCCACATTGTATTCACTTGCGACCACCTCTCTTGGTCATTCAAATTTGTTACTAGATGTGTAGTTGCTTGTACTTAGGTGAGTACTTCTTCAATTTGTCAATATCCATTCTACATGGACCCTTTATGTAACCCAACTCCTTCTGTGTCTCCATGATTGTTGTTTTATCAGTCAAGTCACTAGCTAGGTTTACCCATGTGCCTTTTAAACATGTTAGGATTTTTATCAAGGCGGATGTGATTCTAACCCTTCGTCCAACAAAATAGAAGAATTCCTCATGGACTCTTCTCATTAACCACTGGTATAATGGTTCATACTTTCCAAAATAAGGGAGCTCATACAACTGATAGACTCCAACCTTTGCCTTAACAAGTTCTCCCTATGTCATCATATAATGGCATGTCCTCTGTTGTGCGCTTGTTGGTCTTCGTGCTCAACAACACATTTAACTCCTTTTTGTTATCCAATGTGTGGTGGTTATAATCACTTATTTTACACTTACGAATGTGGGAATCCCATTCTTTCCCAACTATAACACCTTTTGGGTATTGCATCTCTAAAAAATTACTCTTAAGCGCAACTTCAACTTCTACCTCCACTTTCTTCTTTCCTTTGGCTCCTACGGTAGGTACTTTCTTTGGTGTCATCTGAAAATCTCACCTTCCTATCCTTTGTAATGTGCAAATGCTTTGCTTTCTTTTTCTATAGTGAGAAGGTCCAAACCCTAGCTCGAATCTAATGCCCTAGTTTGAAATCATGTGCCCTAGCTCTTTTGCAATGCATCTGCTTCACTCAAACCCTTCACCAATGGGGATGCAAGATTCTTCTGCACACAAATCCACTCTTCACGTCTAGTTTCACACTCTTCACACCTTAATACTCTTCACTCGGCTAGATTGTACTTAGCTTGTTCAAATTCTTACGATCACAATGGTAAAATTGAACTTGTATCATGTCCTTATATAGATTTTCAAAAAGTTAGTGCATTTATTGCTCCTTCACCTATAAAAAATCCTCTCACTAATTGACCATTTTCATAATTTCTGCATGGTACATCTTTGCGCCCCAAGCTATAACCTTCTAGCATGCCTTCCTACCCTCTAGATGCGGACTTCTCTTCAGCGCTTCTATGCACCTAACTACCTTGACACTACACCTTCCTTGGTAGTCTCCATGGCCTCTGCTTACCTCACATTATACTTGTTCCTTCATTTATCTCCATCTATGGTCCTTGTTTGGAAGCAATATTCTTTCCAACAACTCTCCAAACTTGAATAACACCTATAGCAGTTTGTTCCTTTATGTGTACCCATTTTTCAATATCCACCTCACACAAATGGTATGTGTAGTCCTCTATGCATAAAAATTCTATAAATGGTAATTAGCTTCTAGCGCATAAACATGCTTATTACACAAAACACCAACTAAAATGAAAAAGCATAGCGATGAAGAAGGAAATACATTAAGGGAATACATAAACAAAAACCTAATCTAAATGGAAACACTTCCTTATTACAAACACCAAGAAGTCTTATTTATAGTAGGGCTTCAGCCTACTCCCATTGAAATAACTGGATAACCATATTCCATCAAGCACCTCTAACTAAAAACACTTGTTTTCAAGTATGTGAGTGATAACATACGGTCCTAACCAATGTAATTTAAGTTTTCTTGGATGGCACAGAAAACTTAGAATCATAAAGAAGCACCATCTGTCCAATCTCAAACTTTTTTCCTTGATGTGCGGTCATGCCATGATTTCTTCCTAGCCTTTTCTTACTTTTGACTCCAACATGTTATTTATCATCGCTCATCTAGTTTGGTCAAATTTTCAATTCATTCTTCTAATGCTTGCTCATCAGCTAGACCTCCAATGTGCACAATATGTAAAGAAGGTAACATGAATTCCATAGGAAGAATTGCTTTCATGCCAAACACTAACTGAAACGGTGTGGCTTTGTTCAACCTCTTATATGTTGTTATATATGCCCAAAGCACGATAGAAAATTTATCATCCCAATCTTTCCTTCCAACATCACATATTTTTGTCAATGTTTGGATCAAAATTTTACTAAAGGATTCAACGGTCTCATTTTCCTGAGGATGATAACGGGTAATCTTATGATGTGCAATCATAAATTCATCCAATAATATCATGATTTTATCATTCAAAAAGTGTGTGCCCCTATCACTTGTCAAACTTAGTGGGCATCCATACCTTGTAATAATATTTTCCCATAAAAACCTGGTTGTTGTAGTTGTTGTACAATCCTTTGTAGGTGATGCCTCTTCCCACCTTGTCAGATAATCTATATAGCGATGATGTAGAGGATCCAGTCCTACGCGTGGTTGGAAAAATAGGACCCAAAAATTATATGGCCAATTTTTAAATGGTTCTGTCCTTGGAATAGGTCATAAACACATTTAATCTCTTTTCCCTGGTTTTCCAAGGTGCTAACAATGATCACACGCCTTGCAATATGCCTTACAATCCTTAAATAGTTTCTCCCACCATAATCCAATGAGTAGAATTTTATTTGCGGTGGAGTCACCTACATGGTGCCGACCTACAATACTACCATGAGAATCTTCCATGATATTTGTGCGCTAATGTTCTAATACTCATCGGTGCAATACTTCATCTCACCTAACTTGTACAGGTCACCGCTAATCAACATAAATGGTGCTGCATGAATGGAAAGTTGTTTCTTCTCTAAGGATTTCATTCCTTCTAGTGCCATACTTGTACGTATAAAGACAACAATGTCCTCTAATTTTGATGGTGTGTGTTGTAACCTGTATAACTGTGCATCTGGAATTGTATCTTCAATTATTTGCGCATCTTCCCCTGAATTTATTCTTGATAAAGGGTCTAGGCCATAACTACTTTTCCCTGGTTTTACCATAACTGTAAACTCAAACTCTTGGAATAAAAGAACCCATCGATAGATGCACCTGTAAGATTGGCTTACTTACCAAATACTTCAATGCCATATGATCAATATAAAACACAAAAGGTGTTGCTAGTAAGTACTGTCTGAATTTATGTAGTGCGTAGATCATTGACAAGGCTTCATGCTCAGTTTTTGTATAATTATGTTCCGTAGGGGTCAAATTTCTACTAGAAAAATAGATAGGATGATCTATAATACCTTCTCTAGGCTGAGATAACATTGTGCCAATGGCCATGCCAGAAGCATCCACATGTACATGAAATGGTTGGTCCCATGAGGGAAAGCACATAATAGGTGTTGTAGTAAGTTTCTCCTTTAATGTCTTAAATGTGTGTTACTACGGTTCCCCCCAATAGAATGTCCCTTTTCCTTTTAGTAACTCCTCCAAGGGTGCGAAACCTTAGCATATCCTTCGATAAATTTTCTATAATACTGAGTGTGACCCAAAAATCCACGCACCTCACTTTGAATGGTATCCTCTTAGCTAGATCAATGAATGCAACCTTAGCTGGATCAACCAAAAAACCTTCCTTACAGATGATGTGCCCTAACAATGTGCCAAATGGTGTAGCAAATACACATTTCTTGATGTTCAAAGAGATGCTTAATTATCGACATCTTTTAAAAATTAAGCACAAATTGTCACAATGATCCTTAGCAAGTCCATACACCACCCACTCATCTAGATAAACCTACAAGAAGTTGTGAATAAAATATTTAAACACTTGGAAAACTATGCGTGAAAATACAACATGTGCATTTTTCAGACCAAAAGGCATCAAAGTATAGGCAACACTTCCCCATTTAGCGGTAAAATTCACTTTCTCTAGATCCTCCTGTGTAATTTGAACCTGATGATACCTAGAGAATCCATTTGTAAATGAGTAGTTTTCTCTCCTGTAACGCCTTCAAGTATCTCCTATGTGAAGGGCATATGAAAGGGATCAGTTACACATGAAATATTTAGTTCTCTATAATCCACACAATTCCTAATCCGGCCATCTTTCTTTATGCAGATAATCATGGGACTAACCCACTCTAATTCTTCTAGGGGCTTGATGATGTCAGACTTTAACATCTTGTCGAGTTATTCCTTAACCTTTACATGTAGGTTAGTATTCATTCTATAGGGTCTCTTCCTGACCAGAAACACACCTTCCTTAAGCTTCATTTTCATCTCCCCTAATGATTCATGCATGCCTTTTAATTCATGATATCCCCTAGGAAATAAGTCCTAAAATTCTCATAGTAACTCAATGATTTTTTCCACTTCAGAGTTAGACCAATAATCCCTAATTATGGCCTCCTTAGGATCAATATCTCGAGCCAATATTCACTTTCTTTGTTTTCATAGGTTCATGATAGGTGCACATGGTCTTATCTGCACTCTGCAAAACCTCATGCCTACACTATTGAATGATCTACAATCAGATTTTTACTTCTTAATCATCCACTTAGTAGACCATCTTTCATTTTTCTTTCTCAAAGCAAGCACACTTAAGTAGTGTGGCATATTTCCCTTATTTTTCATCAAAGCATGCTTCTGAGTTTTCTCACCAAATAGCTCCTGGATGAGTTCTTCCACCTTGGCACTATCTCCCATAGTTAAGTGCTTTATAACCTTTAATACCTCTTCTTCTTGAGGTTTAGTAGAGAAGTAGTCAAAATTCTAGATCATTCCTGCAATCAAATCCTACCAATTTCCAGTCTCTCTATGGAGTTCTACATATACATACCAAACACGTGCACAACCTTGTAAAGTGGAATAAACTTTGTGCACCTAGAGTGAAGGTGGTAAAGCTTCTGTCCCTCTATCTAGAGTCTCTCACACTACTAAACGTGGTGCTTTGAATAGGTTGATTACCATGATAAGTGCATATTTGAGTAGGTACATTTCTCTTGAAAAACCGAGTAGAAACAACAATCTTGATTTCATCCCATTATGTAAGATTATCCTATGAACCACCCACCAATGTAGTGATATCCCATGTAGGGTATATGTCAACATATTTCTTCTCTCCAGCTTAGTCTGTCCCTTGTTCCTTCATAGTGCACAAAAATATTGTAGGGTCTCCTTCTCCAGGTGTACTAAGGTACCAAGTTGTTACCTACCCTCTTGATACTGACGAGGTCTCGATCCTTCATGCAAAGGCGATCCTTACTTTGTGCCCAACTAGTTCATAAGTACATGGGACCAATTATCACAAGAAATACTCATTACATCACTAATAGACTGTGCATCATCCCACTAAAGGATACCCTCCTTAGATGTCTCAAGGACCTCTAGGTCGCGAGATGGTGCGTACATATATCCGGTTCAAATCTTCTTCACTCAAAGGCTCAACATAGGGCATAGATTTCCCATCAGTTAAAGGGATAATAAATCTTTCCTCCTTGTTCTCAAAACTGATATATCCCTTGTTGAATCGAAGATCAACATTATTTTCATAACACCAAGGGCATCCAAGTAGAGATGGGAAACTATCTACTTCTACAAGCGCTAAAACCTCAAAATCCCCAGTGAACTTGGCCCCTATATAGTAATGGATGCATCTTTTAAAACTTCAATAGGAGTGGCCTTAGTTCGATTAGCCATAAATAATACATTAGAAGATGGTTACAATGTAGGTCTCCCCATATGTACCCATGCATCTAAAGTAAGCACATTGACTTCCGCACTTGTATCAATCAATATATTTCTCAAAATCCATCCATCCACAACAACATTTAGAGTGATTTCCTTATCATAGTCTAAGCTATGGGGGAAGATTTACATGTAGGATTTGTCACCCATTCTCAATATTAGCACATAGAGTGTTTCCCTTTAGCCAACTCCCTAGTAATGGAATAATATTCTCTTAGTGCAACATTCTACATACCTACTTTAAGTCATCAATATCTAATTGGACTATCTCTGCCTCCTTCTTTAGTTCCATCTTCCATGATTTCTCCTTTAAAAATTTTATTTCACCATGAAGATTTCTGAGTACCTCCATGGTTTCCTAATAAACCTCCTTCTAATGGGCAGGATCTAGGTATCGTGCATATAGAACCTCCTAGTGATGATGATAGGATTCTACTATAATTCTTCTTTGGCGTACACTGCTTAGTGCTTAAGCACATGTAGTAATATTTACGAGTAATTATTTAGATTCTGGTGTCAACTTTGGCATCCACTAATTTTCCACAATGCACTGTATCCGAACCATCCCTGTGCCTTTCTTTTCTTGTTTATGTTTCTTACTAAGATGATCATATAAGTCTGGGAATTCCTCATTGCTATGATTCTTTCCATAGAAAGAACACATAATATTTTGAGGACATTCACACTGTAGTGGTCGGGTGATCCATATGTAAAGCATTTTCCATGAAGAAATTCACCTTGTCCTCCAAATCCGCCACAATATTCTCTACCTCTGCCATGACATCCTTCATAACATCATTTATTTTGATCATAGCGTGCTTTATTGTGATGATTATGTTCACCCTTTCATTTAGAGTTATTTGATACTCCCTTCTATCACACACCAATATCTATAACATTATGGATCTGACTAGTCAATCTATAGTCCTCTGTATCATGAGTCGTGGACCGAAAAATATTACCATAGCAAAATACGTTCTTCCTTATCGCACGTTGTAATAATGGGTAGTGAATAGCATCATGGTTTAAATGACATATCTCATAGTCTAGCAGTAATGAACATACTTGATCTATAGAGACAACTCCCCATGCGCATCTCATGTGCTGAATTTTTCGATAGTCTCTCCAACTACTTTGCCATAGCTGAAATTTGTACCTCTAAGAATGGACTGACTCCGGTGTCTATACTCCCAACTTCCTTAGTGCATATATATGATTCAAGTGATTCACATGAATCATTGTATCTCTTATGTGACAAATCCCTTCTAAAAGGTGTGATCAGACCTCTAATGAACCATTGTGTATGCTAGCTTGCATGAATATCATAAGAAAGGTTAGATAAAAGTGTTTTAAAATGGGCATCATACTCTCGGACACTTTCAATAATACCTTGTTTATTATCCTTGAGCACATTTATACTCTTCTCCTCAAATTCATGGATATAGAACTCTTTAAGGAATGCATCTTTGAATGCTACATAATCTACGCAAGTTTGATCAAGTTAAAACTTCCTATACCAACTATGTGCACGTCCCTGTAATGTAGTTGAAAATTGGCTTGCCTTTTTCTCGAGAATGTGATCCCTTTTGCGCACCACAATATTTCACACATGTGAACATGCTCAGAAACATATTATATGCCCCTATACTCTGGAAGATGAAGATAAATATCCATGTAAATATTTTGGGGTTTTTATGAACCTTTCCCACCTTATCCAAAACCCCGAGTGTTGCATCTACCTCCGGAACCACTAGATCCACTAGAACTAGAACCACTTACACCTCCCGATACTCCATCTATAGCCAAAAGGGGATTAGAAGATGTACTTCCATGTGTCCCAATAGTAGTACTATACTGAACTCCTGTAGTCTATGTGGTGGTACTACCCCTAGAAGTGAGCCCCAAAATCTACTCGCTCACATTCTGCGTAGATGATGCACTTGAAAAGGTACCTCCAAACAACAATGAAGATGTTTTTCTTGCCATTGATGTACTTTTTGTGTGACTTACTCTTGCTTCCCTACTTCCTAAATTAGCTTGTTGACTACTTGTCATACTAGTTACTAGAAAACCAAGTGCAAGGGCGAGGTTGCTAGGTAGATTTAGATGTGCACCCGTGGCCTAGGTCGTCTCTGCTGGTGTACTTCCATGTGAGGCCGAGGGGGGTTCCCTTTCATGCTTGCACAAATGGGGGAGTTCCTAATGCTCCAGCTCTATGACTTTTGTGTGAGCTCCAAATCCTTCATGAGCCATCTCTCTCCACAATGCCATTCACTCTGTAACATATTGTTTCTTCTTTATCTCCCTCTTGCATGCCTCATTATACTCAAGCCACCTTTCTTCTTCTTCCTTTTTGCTGCTAGTTTTGCCATATTTCACCAAAATTGCTCCTAGCCCCACACATGGTGGGGTTTAGCTAGCCATAGGTTTGTCTTCCAAGTTTAGAGTTACCATCAAGATCTTGGTCGCTAGTGGAATGCCTTATAAGTAAGTCTCCTGGGATATCGTGGCTGGAACTCAAATACCTTCGGGAAAGAATAAGTGGAAATTGAATACTCTAAGATATAAATATTTAGAAAACCATGAAAACAAGTATCCACAACACATGTCCAAATCATATCAGCATCATAGAGGGCCTAAAATTCTTCCTATGTCCATATAAGTTTGTGATACCTCCAGTTCCATTTAGATGCATAAGAAACTAGCCACTCATACAACTCGACCGAGAAAGATAGAAAAGAAGATCTCATAGAAACAATTGTACAAATTTTGTTCCACCCATGCACGTGCATTAAACTCAAATCCGGTGTTGAACCTCCATGTGTACTCTTCTTCTAGATCTTTTATCCACTCCTCAACACTTGCTAGGGTCAACCAGTATGTCTTCATCATGAACCATCCTGAAAAACGGGTTCTAAAATAGCTGAAAAGAGGTCCGGACAATAGAACCAATGATGCAGCCTAGAATTTACCAGAAATAACCCGGTGCACTAGCACATTACTCAACCTAGAATGAGCACTCACTTGAAGAGAACAAAGGTATTAGGTCCCTCTTTAAGGTTTCTTGTGCATATGTTAGTAAGATGAAGAGTTGATGCATTCATATCCATAAATAGTATAAGCATTCTATAGAGCATATTCCAGATCTATATCTAAAGAGTAATGGATTTAAACAATATCCATAATGAATTCAACCATGAAATAACTAGTTACGATCATGTTTAATACCTTGAGTCAGTCAATACACTCATTATGTTAAACACAATAAATACACAAAAGCTTCTTACAATAACTATTACCATAGCTCATGCATGTATTAGTTCCAGTGGCATAGCTCCATAATAGCTCACTACTCAACACTCTCTCTAATCTATGTAGATTAATACATTTAATAAGGGTTAGGACTTTCCCTTCACCACTTACATAATTTCAAAAATAGGTCGTATGCTGAAAATAGCCACACACCTTTACAATAATAGAAACACATGCAAGTGCGCTTATAATATATCTCTTCTAGTTAATTGGAAATAGTAATTCTATTATTAACTTAAACCGATGTAAAGCACTTAGTAGATGCTCTTCCAAAATAACCTATATGTGTCACAGTCTTTATCTAGTTTTTGTGCTCTGCATGCTATCTCCAAAAATAGCCCGTAATCATGAAAAATGGCTAAGTCCAAAATTGGTCCTTGTCTTTCACATGTGTTTTCTTCCCTAGTCTTCCATGCCTTTGAACGCACCCTGTTCCCACGTGTGGACCTTTTGTGTTCCCTTTTATAAGCGTCATACTTTTTCTACTCAACAGGTGTTATCTAATCACCCATGATGATGCTTTACTCCTATAAACATTCCCCATGTCCTAAATGGGACCTGCATTAGACTAGTATAGTGGTTTTCCTTGACATTCCATTTTCTCATTTAATCAAGTGTCTCAAGATTTCCTAGACCATTTTTCAATCAATATCATCAAGAAGGTCACTATGACCGACTTGTACTCAACTTGACAATACGACAATGAGTCTATTGGTGAGTTTTTGCTCATTGGAAAATCCTCATAAACTAGCTACTATTCCAGTTTCCTCAAACTGAGATTATAGAGTTGTTCACTAGAGATTGTGTCATGTACATCTCACCAAATCTGCAAGTAAAAACCTTCTGTACCTTTGACGAAGCATTTACCATAGCATGAAAACTAGAAATTCATGCCATTGAAGAGATTGCGTAACAAAATGCCGCATTTAAATCAAATGATGCTTCTTCCTCTTCAAAATCCAAAACAATTATTCAAAATCCAAAGGATCTGCCAATGTGGTAGTTTTAAAGGCTGGCCCATCTCACCCCTCTAATCAATCGAAACCTACCTCCAACCTTTCTCCCGTTCAAACTTTTCAGTTTGGATGGGAGCAACAAAAATACACTCTAATTTAGGAGCCTTATTCTTCAGTATTAGAAAAATTTCTTAAGGCCGAGCTATTATTATTCCACCTATAAAACCACATATTTGTTTTGGCCCCACCCATCCTATTCGATGCAGTACAAGGAACATGACTATTGTAACTATCATCGCGTAAAGGCCATAGTGATGGTAATTGTATAACCTTCAAGAATATTGTCCATGAAATGTTAGATAATGGATATCTCATCCTCGAAAACCCAAATGCACCTAAATTAGAATTTTCATATCTTCCGAAAATCATTCCATAACCATACCCCATCATCAAACCAAAGTGGAAAACCTTGACTAATGATAGTAATTTCGGTGAGGTCCATGCTTTGTGTTTGACACCATACTAGCCCTTTCGTAATTTCCTCCTATCCCCTCTCTTGATGAGATTCTAGCATGATCTCCTCTACTGCAGAGGATCCTACTTCCTCTACTCCTTCACCCATAGAGGATTGCCGTTCATCTCCCCTTCACCTAGAGAAGAGTCCACAACTTTCACCAATGTCGATTCACCACTTACCTCGTAACATAACGAATAACCTATGGTATTAACTCTCTCGATGCATGAGAGAGTCATCTTCGCTTTCCTCTGTCAAAAAAAGAAAATATATCATCCCAACTGTCATCTCCCCTACCCATATGGGATCCTTTAGATGCACCACTGCGTGTTGGGGACAATTCCCCATTAGCATTCCAGGATCCCATTAATCTGCTCTCATCTCTCATGCTCACATAGTACAAGCCAACCAGTTCCTTGTCTCATAGACATGTTTTTACAGAGGATTTCTAGTAAGCCAATGTCATCTTCTCTTAAACAATGTCATTTTAACGCATGTCTGACCTCTTGGATTATGTTGATAATTCCATGCTTTGGGGACACTTTCGGCTACCCTTTTCAACCCAAATGCAAGTGTCACCTACGAATATTGCCACGATCTATCTAAAGGTATTTCAAGGAACCCAATCAACCATGACCATATATATTGAAATGGACTCTTCTTCATCACCCTCTCCTATATTCAAACCTTTACCAATAACTAAACATATTCCTATGCTTAAGAACCTACCTGTATCCACACCTTCCCCGAAATCTAGACCCATCACTACCTTGGGTGTCATGCCGACATCAAACCTAGTCTAACCACCCATCAAGTTAGATTCATCCACATCTTCCCAAGCTCGCGTAAAAACCAATCCTCCACCTAAAAGGAAGATCCAAAATTTTAGGTGTACCCACCATGCCTTTTTCACCTTCACCGCTTCCATCTATCCTAGTGCCTCACCTATTGACCTTGGCCAAGCAATCGCCTATCTAAGGTAAATCAAAATCATCACAACCTACCTCTTCATCACAATCCTTTATTACACCCAACCCATCAACACAACATACACCTTCATCTTTACCCATATCTTTCTTACCACCTATACCCCCACCAGCTACAATAACCTCATCATTACCTATGATACTTCCTTCTCTTTAACCCATACCTTTTAGCTTACCTCTGCCAGAAAACTTTACCGCACCTCCATTATCACCATGGCTAACCCGTCCTCTTCCACCATCCAATTTCCATTCTCTAACACATACTCCTTCACCTTTACCTAAGAAGGTGCAACCAAAATTGAAAAACCCACTACCCTCTAAAGAGGTAGTTAAGCCTACAACGCCTTCCATCACTAGTTTTTCTACTACACCTTTACCCAGGAAGGTACAACCCAAGCCTAAAACAATACCACCTACCAAATCAATGTTCAAACCTATCCCATCTCCAATTCTACCTCTTGTAGTACTTCACACATCAAAATCACTTACACTTCAATGTAGACCCACACTCACATCGCATTGTGATCCATTGGCAAGGTCTTACGCCAACATTCTTACTAACATTTTAGAGACTTACATCATCACATTTTCACCACTTAGACCTTACAACCCACTCAAGCCCAAACCAAAATGGTTTGAGGATACTAAAATTTGTGCCTATCATCATGTGCCAGGACATGATGTAGAAAATATTAAGGCTCACGAAAACCATTCTTCTCCAACATTGTCCTCTTGAAATTTTTTTTGGTGATGATTATCTTCTAGACGAGGACCCAGTTCCACCTCCACCTATCACTACACATCCTTTCCCACTACCTATTTATCTACCTACATCACCACCTCCATAATCGTTTTATCCACCTCCAAAAATTAGATCAATATGGTCGTATAGCGAACTAGCCAAAACCCCACCAAAATGTCGGGGTGCCCTACTCATTTTACAAGGTTCTTACCCCAAACTAGGTTTTTGTCCATCATGTTGTTATAATTTTCTTGACAAACCTTCTCCATCCACCTCTCTTCCTCAAATTAACATGATCCAAGTTGCCACTCACACCTAGAAAGACAAAGGAAAGGAGAAAACAACTAGCCCATCCACCAATCCTGTGCCCAACATACCATCTTCACCTACACAGAAACCTTTCCCACTACCTATTTAGTGACCTACATCACCACCTCCATAACCATTTTATCCACCTCCAAAATCAAGATCAATATGGTCTGTATAGGAGAACTAGCCAAAACCCCACCAAAATGTCAGTGTGCCCTACTCATTTTACAAGGTTCTTACCCCACACTAGGTTTTTGTCCATCATGTTGTTATAATTTTCTTGACACACCTTCTCCATCCACCTCTCTTCCTTAGATTAACATGATCCAAGTTTCCACTCGCACCTAGAAAGACAAAGGAAAGGAGAAAATAACTAGCCCATCCAAAATCACCTGTGCCCAACATACCATCTGCACCTACACCAAAAATCACCATTCGGGGACCCACATATCCTATTTCTAACAAGGTCACCCATCGTACAATGATAAAACAATTACACCAATATCCTCTAAAAATGTCTTTGTATGACCTCATCCAAACTTCTGAATCCCATCGACAGGCCCTCATGGAGGTTCTGTAATCCATCGAGGTTTTACCTAATGACCCAACACTTGTGGCCTCCATTCTCACCCCTCACCATGTAGCTTCTCTCACCAATTCATCCCCTTCCTCTACACCTACCACTACTCACCAAGTAGCCACCCTCAGTTTCTCTAATGATGAGATTATACCTCTCCAATCAGATGATCCTGATCCCACCCTTTTCATCTCTATTTATATTGATAATATACATGTTCAACGTGTTGTGATCGATGGAGGTGCTATCATTAACATCATATTCTACCATGCGTACAATAAAATGCATATCTCTTTAAATTTCATGCATAATAACCTAATTATGCTATATTTATTCAATGATGTCATCACTTTCACTCTTAGAACCATCATCCTCAATGTTTGTGTGGGCCCTCGTACTGTTCCAAAACTATTCTATGTCTTAGAGGGAGAGTTCCAGTACAACATGTTTCTTGGATGACTTTGGATCCACGTCATGGGTTGTGTTCCTTCAACCTTACATCGTTGTGTAAAATTTGAACATGAAGGACATAGCTATACCATCCCCATTGACCTATTACCATTCAAAACTTGTAACATATTATACTGACATAATGATGTCCTTGTACCAATTAAGGCATCTACCACTATCGCCACTTCTCCTTCACCCACCAACCCATCCATCGATGTTCTTGCTGCTAAATTTTCGCACCTACCTCCTCTATTCCCACTACCTCCATAGCCTCTGCACTGACCCATTTTTAACCCTTATAATTATCAACCCACCAATTATTCTTCTTCCTAATTGCCTAGTGATTCATCTTTTCTTGCTACCCATATACAAACTACCGATCCCTTAGAAGGTGTTTTCATTGTCTCACTCTAATAGAGTACCACCTATACAACATCGATACATTTCGATTCCTCAAGAGTATGGTAACCTTCGCCAACATCCTCGCTATGATCACCATGTAGGAGAGATTTTCCCTTATGGTCCTCCTCACCTTCGTACAAACTTAACCTATGGGGGACTTGATACTTCTACATACTTTCCTGAGCCACCTTCTCAAACATGATCATTTTCTTCTGACCTTTAATCCCTCACCAACCGCCGCTTCACCCACACTTTCCTCCATCACTGTGTATGGAAGGGATTTGGATTTGGCTTCTATAAATAGGGATGTCATATTATCATCCCATGTACCACACATAAACATGACCATGGTGGTATTGGATTTTCTAAACCATCTTCCAAGAAAGCCCACATCGAACTTATTGAGAATGAAAAATATTTTTCACCCCATTTACCACCTTCACTGCCTTCACCCATGGAGTCTATGGATCTAGAATCCATTACTCCTAAATTTTGTTTTCATAAACACCATTTCCCTAGAACCTCTTACTTATCAACATGATGGTGAAGCTCCTTCTTCCCTTCCCTTCCTATATCATGACATCATCGATGCCAATACACTTTCTATTAACGTTGTTCAATGTTAGGACAATGAGTCTATTCTTACCTACATTGGTGCATAATATTCTTATATTCACTCGTTGTTACCGTTTGACATGCAAACCATTTTAAATGAATCAACCATCGAAATCAATATTAACACTCAGGATGACTTGCACATTCTAACGATAGGCCAACATTTAGATGTTGTTGAACAAGAATATTTTACCTCATTCCTCCAAGATCATAGCAATGCTTTTGCTTGTTCCTACGCTGATATGTCTGGTATTGACCCAAATATTGTGGTCCACAATATCGTAACTATTCCTGAAGCCAAACTCAGTAACACGAAGCTATGAAAAATGCATCCTCACATTGACATTATTTTCAAAGAAGAAATTCAATGCCTTTTCTCATTTTCCTTCATTTTATCCATCGATTATCCTCAATTGATATCTAACATCGTTCTTTTCACAAAAGCAACAAGAGGAATCCACATATGCATGGATTTGCACTACCTTAATTTAGCCTACCCTAAAGATGACTTTCCTCTACCTAGTATAGACCAACTAGTTGATCTCACCACTGACCATGAGATTTTATCACTCATGGATGGATTCTTGGGTTATAACAAAATATTACTCGCCTCGGAAGATCAACACAAAACCACCTTAATCACTCATTGGGGACCTTCTACTATCAAGTCATGCCCTTTAGCCTTAAAAACACTAGTGCTACATATCAGCGGGATATGACTTATATCTTTCATGACATCATGCATCATATATTGGAAGATTATGTAGATAAACTTCTTGCCAAATCCAAACATCGAGTTGAACACCTTATAGTCCTTAAGGTCATTTTTGACTATCTCATCAAGTATTGTGTTCACCTTCAACCTAAGAAGTGTGTCTTCATTTTCCTCTCAGGAAAAATCCTTGGTTTTATCATTTCTTTGCATGGCATAGAATTTTATCCCACTAAAATCAAGGCAATTCTTAGAATTCCTCTACCTACTAACCTTAGCCAACTACGTAGTTTGCAAGGAAAGTTACAGTCTATCCATCATTTTATTTCATAACTTTCGACCATTGTCACCCCTTTCATCATCTCCTCAAAAAGGATTTCTCCTTTAAATGGGATGATGAGTGCCACAAAGCCTTTGAGGCCTTAAAAAAATACCTCCTCTAACCACATGTACTCATCCCTCCTAAGGATGACCAACCATTTTACTTTTACATTTCTGCTACAGATCATTCCTTGGGAGCCATGCTCACTCATTGTGATGAGAAACATAGGGAGAAAGTGGTTTATTATATAAGCCGTATGATTTTGGATTATGAAACCCGATACACCCATGTTGAAAAATTGTGGTTATCCTTAGCTTTTTTTTCTATTAAAATTTGCCATAACCTATTTAACCAAATTTTTTTGTTGTCACTAGCACATAACCCTTACATTACATGTACACTAAGCCCTACCAACATCAGCATGTTGCACGTTGGCTCATGCTTCTTACATACCTAGACCTCGAATTCACTCATAAAAATCTATCAAAGGACAAACTATCATTGACCAACTTGCAAGACATACCTCTCTCTGGAGATCATCCCTCTAACTTTGATTTCCCAGATGAATCCATTACTACCCTCTTATTGGATGATACCATTTACCTGATGAACTTATTATTTGATGGTTCCAAATGTCAATGTGGAGGTGGTGCTAGAGTTATCCTCATTCCTCTCGATGGTGAGCCTATGTTGTTATCTTTCAAACTAGATTTTGAATGTACTAACAATATTTCCAAATATGAAGCACTCGTATTAGGCCTTTAAACCATTATCACCTTATACATAAAATAAATTAATATATTTGGTGAATCTCAACTAGTTGTAAATCAAGTCAATGGTATATACCAGTTTCGTAAAGAAATAATTCAAAAGTATAAGCATCATGTAAACATACTTTTAACTACCTTTAATCATTATGAACTTCAAACCACTCCACGTTCCACTAACAAATTTGTAGTACCAAGGCCTTCCTTACTTCTCGATACCCACCTCGCCTCCATCTTGAAATTTTTTTGTCATGATACAAAGGCTGTAATCACCTTTATATCTATTTCGAGACGTCAACTTCATCAAAACTGCTCCACCTCGACCCATGTGACCTTTGGTATAAGAAGTTTACTCGACTACCTTTCTCTTTCAATTATACCTCCGAACTTACTCATAATTTCCAACAAGAATTTCTTAAAAGTTTCTCTTATTATGTCATCATGGGTGCTTTTCTTTATAAATGTGGCTTTAACAATCCTCTTATGATGCCTTACTAGTTCTCAAGTTCTTTACACCATCAAGGAAGTTCATGATAGAATTTTTGGAGTTCACTTCAATGGTTTAGTTGTTGCTAAACACATTCTCTTCCTAGGATATTGTTTACCAAGCTTAAACAATGATTGTTGTGATTATGTCAAATTTTGTGTGAAATTCCATCAACATTCTAATCTTCACCATACACCTTGTCATGCCTTACAGTCGCACAAGACCTTTGGGATTTATCTCAATGGGGTTTGGATCTTATCGGAGAAATCAATCCTCATTCTTTACAATGCCATCAATGGATTATCACCGCTACCAAATACTACACTAAATGGGTTGAAGCCATACCTCTTATTTCTACAAAATCCAAGAAAATATGCAAATTCATCAACCATCACATCATTTGTCACTTTTTTGTTCCCCACCATCTCATCACTAATAATGGAAACTAGTTCAAAAACAAAACTCTATGAAAGCTTTGTGATGCCTTTGGCATTCAAATTAGTTTTTCTTCACCCTACTACCCTCAAATAAATGGCCAAGAAAAATCAACCAATAAAACCTTGAACAAAATTTTTATGAAAGTTGTGGATGATACTGGAAAGGATTGGCATACGCATATTCCTTTTTCCTTATGGGCTTATCGCACTAGTATTTGTACATCAACTGCTGCCACACCATTCTCTCTCGGTTTATGGTACAAAGGTTGTCTTGCATCTTGAAGTCTAGATTCTGTCTCTTCGTATCTCACTTAAAAATATGCTCAATGATTATGACTTTCACCAAGACTATTTGGTGTAACTTGACTTATTAGACAAACATCATCTTAATGCTCTTGATCACCTTTAAATCTGCCAAAAATGTATTAAATATGCCTATGAAAAACATGTCTATGAACAAACCTTCTAATTCGGTAACCTTGTCTTGAAAGAAAATCAACATGTATCAAAAGTGGAAAAAAATAAATGGGGCAAATTTTCTCCTAATTGGCTTGGACGTTGTAACGTCCCCATTTTAGTACATTAGAACAAGAATTTTTTTTTGATAAATGCTTCCTAGTTCTAAATACATAATTTAGAACTCACAAATCAAAACAACCATTCTTATAACAGATAACCATATGTAGTTGTGATGACTCGGAGTACCTCCGATCTATTCGCTCCATGACTTGGTAATCTACCGATCTATTCAAGAGTATCAAAGAGTTGGCATTTTTATTTTAACACATCACTCTTGCGGTTCTCTTCCCTTATCTAGGATTCGAATGCTGCTCTATCCAAGGAACCTATCGAATAATTGTTACCATTATTCATCGGCATCTCGTCCCTCAGACTAGGTAACATAGGACAACGCAATCAGCAACTTGCAATACTTTGGCCAAAGATTTGAAACATACTGCTTATGTCTCATATTCCTTGACGGCATACTCGTCAATCTGGAATATGTCCTTCACCCCATTCCTATGTTATGTAGAATGTCTTACACTGACTTCTGTCAGCCTCCCTGTCCCCAAGTTATTCACTCAGGAACGGATTAATAATATGACAATGATATAAGGATGTTCTCAAGAACTAGGGATACGCTGACATACTGGGTCAACCCTTGTTAACCCTGTGTGTCAAGGTACCCCGAGTCTCTAGGGCAGCCTCATATCATGACCACATTCCTAACCAGTCCCGGAGTAAAAACTTGTTCGAGTTTAAGGTGTAAATCTTAACGATCAATGCAAAGGGTGTCGCCATAAGTCACCTGCATTGTTGTATCTTTGAGAAGATCCTAATCTTCTCGAAGGTACAACCCTATAGTTGACTTGTGCCATCAACCTTCAAATCCACCTCGAAAAGATCTACTTAACTTTAAGGTGTTACTTACATTGAGTTAAAGTTATACTTTAAGACGCTCCTTTTAGGGTAGTCTTTTCCCAACCCCTGGGTTCCTCACCTTAGAATTTCCTTTCTTATTAAAACCCATTTCACAAAGAGAAGTTATTAAGATTTGAGGTCTCATCAAGGAGTTCATTGAAAAACAGTAATCTAAATCAACGAAACTGGGCAATAGCCCTAAATCTTCACATAAGGTTGCTAACCATACCCTTATCAGGTTTATATCAGTTCTCAAAACTGAAATATATCTTACTTATTAGTATTAAGATATAGTGTTTCAAAATCAAATTAAACATTGTCTTGACTTAGATCATGATTAGGGAGCAATAATTTATTCAGCCCATTCAGCTTCCTGTTGAGGTTTATTTTAACCTTAGCTTCTCGAAAGACAGTGATCTAAATTTCAATTTAGCTTTAGTTAGAACATAACAGAACTACTAAACATTCACAAGTATTCAGGTCATATAATCTTTGCAAAGCATCGTTAGAGAATCCCAAATGTCTCCAAGGTATACAATAATAACAATGCTCTTAAAATCATTTGAACCAAAGAAGTTCAATCCATCAAGATACAAATGCAAACACATAAGTGACAAATACCTCATTTCATTCATTACTAAGCTAATAAAATACATTTTATACAATCAACATATTTGATACAATACTTAACAAAAAAAAAAATTTCTTCAAGTAGCACATTTAGAGAATCAAATTGGAATTCATCATAAAACCAAATTAAACAATCAACATCATATCGGATCTGCGTGCCTTTACCACCTACGGCAACCATCTGCAAAAATTGTCAACACGGGTCGGTTCCGTGAACCGAGCATGATAAGCAATAATTCTTAAAACAATTACAATCCACCAATTGTTCACATTAAACAACTCTTTAAATGAAATCATTTCTTCAAATTCCAAACATAAATCAGGCTATTCATCTTATATGTTAGAGACTAAGAACAAATGAATACAACCATTCTAAAGACAACAAAACTCCTACAAGATTGTTTCTAACAATTTCTCAAATGCAGTTAAAACATTCAACAAGCTCATTGTCTTAATTCTTTTATCATCATAACACATTTCAATGGTATTGACAAGTATACCTATTTATACAGCAACACACATTTTATACCAGTCTCTCCATACAATACCACAGTTTATTCTTGTTATGCCCTTACCATAGAGATCGCAAAAGGATGCAAGAAGAAAGCACACAAGGTTTCCTGACTAGGAGAGAGAGAATTTTCCTATTCCACTTATTATACATCAACATATAATTTACAGTCCAGAAGAAAGAAACAGAGTCAATCAGATTCCTAA
This sequence comes from Taxus wallichiana var. yunnanensis, assembly GCA_018340775.1. Lineage (NCBI taxonomy): Eukaryota > Viridiplantae > Streptophyta > Pinopsida > Cupressales > Taxaceae > Taxus > Taxus wallichiana. The sequence goes on along the minus strand of CM031239.1, from coordinate 64,676,815 downwards.
ATCATAAAGTTCTCGGAATGTACTCGACTCCTTTAGATTAATGCAAATACATTTATGCATGCAACTAAATAGTTGAGATTACAAGAAGAACTACCGTTCCATCTAAATCTAATTATAAAAATCATCTGTAGCTACTAAGCAATACTAGAGCTCTCACGACAAGCAATAGTAAGTAATCCAACCATAACAGACTCAATAATTCTTTTTCATAACATTCATCAATATGAATATACCCATCGCCATTGTTTAACAAAGCACAGCTAGGAGCTTTTTATCATAGTCAGCCATGAGACTAGATAACACTTAAAACAAATGACGTTCCATATGCAAATACAATGATATTCACACTAAGTCTAAACACAAACATGCACAACTTCATTCAACTGAATCAAATCTCTATGAATGTACATCAAGGACTTTATAGAAGTCACCTCCATTTCATAAGCTCATCCAAGTTTTTAACCTAAGTAGAGCCATCCCACAAACACATCAGGGCTTCAACAGGAGTCGAGTTCACATGGAAATACTGCAAGGGCTCCAACGGAGTCGTATCCAACAAGAACTCACAGCCCGGGTTAAGATTAAAGTCGAATTCATACGAAAACATTCAAGGACTCCAACTGAATCAATATCAATAGTCTACACAACTAAACTTTTACGTAAGTCAATTATAAGATACATATTCAGGATTCCAACAAAATCAATATCAATAAGTATTCACAATTAAGCTTATACAGAAGTTGAAACACTAGTTACATTTCAAGGACTCCAACTGAGTCAATACCAACCGTATTCACAACTAAGCAACAATATTCGCAACTGAGCAACAGTATTCACAACTAAGCAACAATATTCATAACTAAGCTTAGACAGAAGTTGAAATACAAGATACATTTCAAAGACTCTCACTGAGTCGATACCATCAGTATTCTCAACTAAACAATAGCATTCAAAACTAAGCTTAAGCAGAAGATGAAAACATACGAAACATTAAAAGGACTCCCACTGAGTCATTTTCATATATAATCCCTGAAAACTTTCAACGGAAACTAACCCAAAATTGCTAACACAGTAAGGATTTCTACAATAGTCGCATTCAAGTAGTATAATCACAGCAAGCATTCCAACCAGAAGGAACTTAAAGTATTCTAGCAAGATTCAATAGGATTCAACAACAATAAAAGCACAGCCGGTCTGTAATTGAAATGAAACCAAAAGGAAGAATAAATACAGTAACCATTCCAACAAGGTCTTCTAAAACCCCGAGATTCCTAATTCCACAGGAAAAGAAGAACCAATACATTGCTTCAAACCAACTCGAATCAAATCACTCCGAAGAGTTGTTTTAATGAAAGCATTTGAAGTAAAGCAATATTTTTAAAAGTCAAGGCCTATCATGCCTGGTAATGTCGCTTAAAAATCTGAAGAAGACCTCTGAATGAGCTCGAGCCTTCTCCTCTTCTTCCATGATAGATTCAGCAACAATAATTTGTTACCCTCATGCCTTATAAACTTTCCCCGACAGAGAAAAGAGCTAGAAAATCTCATAGTTGCCATGCAACACAAAGTAGACTGGTTCGAAGAACCAGTGATCAAACAGAGAGAAAAACGGAGTGAATGGAAAACCAAAATACCAACCAATTTTCCATTTGCATGCCTTCCCAAGCGATCCGCGCTCGGGAACCGAAGTTCATCAATGACATTAACTCCAAGATTCCCGCCCAATCTCCATTGCCACCGACCGCCATAGTTGGCGATTGACAAATGCAAACAAAAGACCATTCCCAGATTTGGCGATACCGCCACGTCAGGTCTCAATAGATATTTACAACCTCTGCCAAATCCCAAGTCCTTCATCCTTATCCATCTCATAAATGCCATAGAAACTACCGCCCATGGCTCACACCCCTTCATAGGTCCCTCTTCATCCATGATCATTAGTTAGGTTAGAAACATAGGTTAGATCATAAGGTAATACTTTAGTCTAACTTCCATAGTGCTAGGTGGCTAACCTTAGGAACATTTAGCTTATAGTTTAGGGCTAGGTTAGATTAATAATAATCTAACCAATATGTTATAGTTTAGGTTTAGGTTATTAACCTTAATAAATCCAGTCTAGGTCTCCCAAGTAGGACCGATCCGTATTGGAACCAAACAGGGTAAAACATCCCTGTACAGGATCCTATCAGGTATTGCTAAATAAGCTTACTAAATACCCAAGAACATCTTACCTGGCTTAAGGTCTAGGCCTTCCCAATGTTACAGTATTTGGAACCAATTTTCATTTACGAAGATCAGCCTAAGTTAACTCCTGAATTGCTCATTCAACACATTCAGAGCTTGCAAATTTCGTAAGGTCTATAATTTTTTTCATCCAGAATAAACTTAAAACATCTCTTGGATCAATGCCACTGATCCAAGGCTAAGTCATAAAGATGGGTAAATCTACAATTCATCCCAAAATCAGATTGAACTCAGGTGCTAAAAATGAAAGAAATAAAAGAGTCGAAGCATATCCTGACTCAGTCAAAGATCTTCAAGAGAAAAGAAGATACAATCCATATCAAGCATGACTTCACAATCAAAGGAACACATCCTTATACAGAAGAAATCATATATCAACACTTGAATGCTCAGGAGGAAGTAACAATAGTTCAGGGTGTTACATGCTTCCCTCCTAAAAGATTCATCATGCCGATGATTACATATTTGATTTACCTTCAGGTCAACCAATTTATTAGTTCACAATACAATGTGACTATTTCCAACTTGAATAGTTCCAGAAATCAATGTCACGATACATTTTATTCAGCTTGAATAATGTTTGCCTCAATCTGGCTTTCATATAGACATGAAAAGATAAGTTCATAAAAAAATATTTTGTCAATGATTTCATTCATTTGAAAAGAAAAGGAAAAGCAATTTTCATCTCTTCCGATTTTCCCAAGTTGCACTTTCTTCGTTAAACCGGTCCCACTTTGGACCTTACATTCTTGTATTTCATGATTTCACAAATGCAATTGGTGAGTTTCTAGTACTCGTGTGGGTTTAACCACGATTATTCCTGGGTCTTGGACCTGCAAGGAATTCCAATTTAAGACATGTGACAAATCTGAAACGTATTTCTTAAGCAAAGAAATATGGAAAACATCATGCATGCGAGACAAAGCAGGTGGTAATGCTAATCGGTAAGCTACAGGATTGATTATTTCAACAATTTCGAAAGGTCCCACGTAACGAGGTGACAACTTGGCAGCCTTGCCAAAAGTTATAGAACTCTTTCTGGGTTTAACACGAAGAAAAACCTTCTCACCAAGCTCAAACCTTCGATCAACCCGCTTAAGGTCAGCATAGCTCTTCTGCCTATCTGCTACTTCCTTTAATCGTTCACGAATCAACTTTACTTGCTGTTCCATTTTAGTGAGGATATCTGGTCCAATTACCACTCGATCCTCAATACTATCCCAACTAATCGGGTTCTGCACTTCCTTCCATAAAGTGCTTCAAAAGGTGCCATTTTAAGAGATGAGTGATAAGTGTTGTTGTATGCGAATTCAACTAGTGGAAGATACTCTTCCCATTTATATTGTTGGACCATGCAATACACTCGCAACATATCTTCCAACACTTGATTTACTCTCTCGGTTTGTCCATCCGTTTCTAGATAATATGCAGAACTGAATTTTAGTTTTGTTCCAAGAGCTATATTAAGTGTCTCACAAAATCTTGACGTCATTTTAGGATCCCTGTCAGATATAATCAATTCCGGTACACCATGTAACCTAGAAAATTTCGTGCACGAATCTTTTGGCCAACACTAGTGAATCATCCTTTAGATTTCCAGCGATGAAATGAGCTACCTTAGTTTATCTACAACTACCAGGATAACATCATGTTTATTCCTGGACATAGGTAACCCTTGTACAAATTCCATGCTTATTACTTTCCATTTGTACTTTGCGGTATGCTATGGGGATATAATAGTCCAGCAGGGTGCATGTGTTCTACCTTAATCCGGCGACATTCCGCATAATGAGTCACAAAATCAATAACATCCTTTTTCATACCTTTCCAAAAGTATTGCTATTTTAGATCAAGTAAGCATTTTTGTGATACCCGGTGTCCAGAGAATGATGAATTATGAAATTCAACTAACAACTTCTTTCTCAAATCGTTCAGCATAGGTACGTATACCTTGTTTTCATAACGTAAGATTCCTTCATTATCAAAATGAAAACCTTTATACCTTTCATCATTAGGTTCTGCAGCAAGCGTTGCTTTTACTTGCTGAAAGTATATATCAGATTCTGAGGCACTTTTTACCTCATCCTTAAACTGAGTTCTTAATGTTATAAGAGCAAAAATGTGCTTCCTACGACTTAGAGCATCTGCTACCCTATTCTCTTTCCCTTTGATGTAGCTAATATCAAAATCATATTGAGATAAAAACTCTAACCACCTTCTCTATCTGGCATTTAGATTAGGCTGAGTGAAAATATATTTCAGTCCTAAGTGATCAGTTTTCAACTCAAAAGGTTTCCCAAGTAAATAGTGTCTCCAGACTTGAAGCGCATGAACAATGGCAGCAAGCTCCAAATCATGAGGAGCATAATTCAGCTCATGTAACTTAAGTTTTCTACTTTCATATGCTATGACTTGATCATTTTGTAACAAAACACCTCCAAGGCCTTCCCCAGAAGCATCCGTTACAATAGTAAAGCTCCCATTAGGGTCTGGTACAGCTAATATAGGTGCGAAGTCAACTGACTTTTCAGAATTTTGAAATCAGTTTCACACTTATCATTCCAAATAAATTTCTTATCCTTCTTCTGTAATGAAGTTATCGGTGCAGCCACTTTAGAAAAATCCTTAACAAATTTTCTATAATAACCAGCAAGACCCATGAAGCTTCTTACTTCGTGCACATTCTTTGGTGCAGGCCACTCAGTTATTGCCACTATTTTTGAAGGATCCACATCAATTCCTTCTTTACTAATGACATGACCCAAATAGTGAACTTCTGTATCAAAGAAAGAACATTTGGATAACTTACCATACAACTTTCTTTTTCTCAAAATTCCCAAAACTATCTTCAAATGCTCATTGTGCTCTTCAACACTTTTAGAATAAATGAGAATATCGTCCAAGAATACAAGTACAAACTTGTCCAAATATTCTTGAAAGATATTATTCATTAAGTTCATAAAATTTGCGGGTGCATTAGTTAATCCAAAGGGTAGAACCGTGAATTCATAATGTCTCGTACCTTGTTCGAAAAGTTGTTTTATGAATATCTTCTTCTCTAATCCTTAATTGATGATAACCAAATCGAAGATTTATCTTGGAATAAACCGCTTCCCCACGCATCTGGTCAAATAGATCGTCGATCCTTGGAAGTGGGTATCTATTCTTGATTGTTGCTTTATTCAACATCCGATAATCAATACACAGCCTAAGTGTTCCATCCTTCTTTTTCACAAATATTACTGGTGCTCCCCAAGGTGAAACACTTGGTCTAATCAAACCTTTAGACAAAAGTTCTTGCAATTGTGCCTTAAGCTCTACTAACTCTGTAGTAGTCATTCGATAAGGTGCTTTGGAAATAGGTTCTATTCCTAGTTTGATTTCGATGGTGAAGTCAAATTCCCTCTTGGGTGGTAAACCTGGTAATTCCTCCGGAAAAATGTCTTTGAAACTTTGCAACAGAGGAAATCGTTTCATGGAATCACCATCTTCTAAAAATTCAGATATCTTTACTGCATAAAGGGTACATCCTTTGTTTTTAGCCTTTTTAAGCTGCATAGCTGACAGTTTTCTAACTGAAATTTCCCGTTTCACACCTTGAATCTCTGCTTGCTTTCAGCCAATCATCTAAACATTTTATATTCTTTTCATAGCAGTCTACTTTTTCTTTATGGTCAACTAACCAATTGACACCGATGACAATGTCATACGATCCCAAAGGTGTAACATAGAGGTCAACTTCCGTGGAAAAGTTAGGTAAGTCAAGGACTGCCCCAAAAAGACACATACTCACTGTATGAACAGAATTATTACCATACTGTATACAGTCCAAGATTTATCCATTTTTCTAGCCTTTCTTTTAAGTTTAGAAGCAAGTTTACTAGAAATAAAACATTCAGTAGCTCCTGTATCAAAAAGAATAGTGACAGGTATGCCAAATAACTTACCCGGAACTTCTATAGGTGTCACTTGCTTTTCAGCTTGCTTGTCTGCTACTGTAGCATGTATCTTATGCTGCTGATTACGATCATCCTTCTTCAAAGGGCACTGATTTGCGTAGTGGTCTTTGCCACAATTGTAGCAGCCTCCTATAGGTCCCTTTTTAGGCTCAAAATTACCTCCAGCCTTGTAATTATCACGTTGTCCTCCATAGGGCTTCTGCCCATTGTTATAATTTTTGGCAAAATTATCCCTTACATTTCCAGCAGGCTTATTTGCTACTATTTTCTTACTATTATCCCCTGGAAACTTACTTCTATTTCCAAAATTTTTCCATGGTCCCTTTTTGGGTGCAAGTGAAGTTGAAGAAGGGTTTGCAATCTTCTTCCACACTTCCTCTTTATGAGCAGAAATAGCCTTTAATTTCTATTCCTATCTTATGGCCTTTTCAACAACTCCTTCCATAGTGGTTGGACTGTGAACATCGACCTCTCCCCCTATCACGGGATTCAGTCCCATGATGAATTTCCGTATTCTGAACTTCTCGTCAGTTTGATACTACGGTACATACTTGAGGAGTTTTGTAAACCGCTCCCAATATTTAGTTACCGTTAGCTTCCTTGAGCTAAGTTCGGAATTCTGTCATTTTCGATCATAGAAAAGTTGTGGCAGCCAACGCGTTGCCTAAAATAGCCCTTAGATTGATCCCAAGTAATATTGGTCTCATCAATATTTAGCTCAGCTTTACGGCTATCCCACCACGAAGATGCTTCGTGGGAAAGCTGATAGGCTCCCCAAATAGCTTTGGTTTCCTTTGAGAAGTTTCTTATTGCAAAGTACTTCTCCATTTCCCTGAGCCAGTTCTCATCTCCATCTCCTAATGTGGTGCCATCATATTTAGGTGGGCTTATCCTTTTATATCATTAGTGTAGTTCTCACGCCACGCTACCCGGCCTTTTTGTTTTCTCGGTTGGACAGTGCATTTCCAGCGTTATTATCAACACCCATATCGGGGTTGTCCTCAGGAGGTTGCTGATTGTTATTACCAGCTTCATCATCCTCCTCATTTCCCATTACTTGTTGTTCAAGTACAGCCAAACGATCTCTTGTGTCCAATAGGGCAGCAAAGATCTCATAAATCTTTTGGGTTGTTGCCACCCCTCCTTCTGGTGGAGCATTATTCACAACATTCCCCTTGTTCTAACCATTTTCTCACATACAAGAAAATTCAGGTTTTTATCAGATTATGGACACAATAGGTCCAAGAGCTATAACCTTCAGCTCTGATACCAAGATGTAACGTCCCCATTTTAGTACATTAGAACAAGAATTTTATTTTTTTGATAAATGCTTCCTAGTTCTAAATACATAATTTAGAACTCACAAATCAAAACAACCATTCTTATAACAGATAACCATATGCAGTTGTGATGACTCGGAGTACCTCCGATCTATTCATTCCATGACTCGGTAATCTACCGATCTATTCATGAGTATCAAAGAGTTGGCGTTTTTATTTTAACACATCACTCTTGTGGTTCTCTTCCCTAATCTGGGATTCGAATGCTCTGTCCAAGGAACCTATTTGAATAATTGTTACCATTATTCATCGAAGCATCTCGTCCCTCAGACTAGGTGACATAGGACAATACAATCAGCAGCTTGCGATACTTTGGCCAAAGATTTGAAACATACTGCTTATGTCTCGTATTCCTTGATGGCATACTCATCAATCTGGAATACATCCTTCACCCCATTCCTATGTTATGTAGAATGTCTTACACTGACTTCTGTCAGCCTCCCCTGTCCCAAGTTATTCACTCAGGAACGGATTAATAATATGACAATGATATAAGGATGTTCTCAAGAACTAGGGATACGCTGACATACTGGGTCAACCCTTGTTAACCCTGTGTGTCAAGGTACCCCGAGTCTCCAGGGCAGCCTCATATCATGACCACATTCCTAACTAGTCCTGGAGTAAAAACTTGTTCGAGTTTAAGGTGTAAATCTTAACGATCAATGCAAAGGGTGTCGCCATAAGTCACCTGCATTGTTGTATCTTCGAGAAGATCCTAATCTTCTCGAAGGTACAACCCTGTAGTTGACTTGTGCCATCAACCTTCAAATCCACCTTGAAAAGATCTACTTAACTTTAAGGTGTTACTTACGTTGAGTTAAAGTTATACTTTAAGACGCTCCTTTTAGGGTAGTCTTTTCCCAACCCCTGGGTTCCTCACCTTAGAATTGCCTTTCTTATTAAAACCCATTTCACAAAGAGAAGTTATTAAGATTTGAGGTCTCATCAAGGATTTCATTGAAAAATAGTAATCTAAATCAACGAAATTGGGCAATAGCCCTAAATCTTCACATAAGGTTGCTAACCATACCCTTATCAGGTTTATATCAGTTCTCAAAACTGAAATATATCTTACTTATTAGTATTAAGATATAGTGTTTCAAAATCAAATTAAACGTTGTCTTGACTTAGATCATGATTAGGGAGCAATAATTTATTCAGCCCATTCACTTCCCCGTTGAGGTTTATTTTAACCTTAGCTTCTCGAAAGACAGTGATCTAAATTTCAATTTAGCTTTAGTTAGAACATAACAGAACTACTAAACATTCACAAGTATTCAGTCATATAATCTTTGCAAATCATACTTAGAGAATCCCAAATGTCTCCAAGGTATACAATAATAACAATGCTCTTAAAATCATTTGAACCGAAGAAGTTCAATCCATCAAGATACGAATGCAAACACATAAGTAACAAATACCTCGTTTCATTCATTACTAAGCTAATCAAATACATTTTATACAATCACCATATTTGATACAATACTCAACAGCAAAAGAACATATTTCTTCAAGTAGCACATTTAGAGAATCAAATTGGAATTCATCATAAAACCAAATTAAACAATCTGAACATCATATCAGATCTGCGTGCCTTTACCACCTACGGCAACCATCTGCAAAAATTGTCAACACGGGTCAGTTCGGTGAACTGAGCATGATAAGCACTAATTCTTAAAACAATTGCAATCCACCAATTGTTCTCATTAAACAACCTGTTTAAATGAAATCATTTCTTCAAATTCCAAACATAAATCAGGCTATTCATCTTATATGTTAGAGACTAAGAACAAATGAATACAACCATTCTAAAGACAACAAAACTCCTACAAGATTGTTTCTAACAATTTCTCAAAGGCAGTTAAAACATTCAACAAGCTCACTGTCTTAATTCTTTTATCATCATAACACATTTCAATGGTATTGACAAGTATACCTATTTATACATCAACATATAAGTTACAATCCGGAAGAAAGAAACAGAGTCAATCAAATTCCTAAATCATAAAGTTCTAGACTATACCGACTCCTTTAGATTAATGGAAATACATTTATGCATGCAACTAAACAGTCAAGATTACAAGAAGAACTACAGTTCCATCTAAATCCAATTATAAAAATCACCTGTAGCTACTAAGAAATACTAGAGCTCTCGCGACAAGCAATAGTAAGTAATCCAACCATAACAGACTCAATAATTCTTTTTCATATCATTCATCAACATGAATATATCCATTGCCATTGTTTAATGAAGCACAGCTAGGAGATTTTTATCACAGTCAGCCACGAGACTAGATAACACTTAAAACAAATGACGTTCCATATGCAAATACAACGATATTCACACTAAGTCTAAACACAAACATGCACAGCTTCATTCAACTGAATCTAATCTCTATGAATGTACAACAAGGACTTTACAGAAGTCACCTCCATTTCATAAGCTCATCCAAGTTTTTAACCTAAGTAGAGCCATCCCGCAAACACATCAGGGCTTCAACAGGAGTTGAGTTCACATGGAAATACTGCAAGGGCTCCAACGGAGTCGTATCCAACAAGAACTCATAGCCTGGGTTAAGATTAAAGTCGAATTCATACGAAAACATTCAAGGACTCCAACTGAATCAATATCAACAGTCTACACAACTAAACTTCTACAGAAGTCGATTACAAGATACATATTCAGGATTCCAACAGAATCAATATCAATAAGTATTCACAACTAAGCTTATACAGAAGTCGAAACACTAGTTACATTTCAAGGACTCCAACTGAGTCAATACCAACCGTATTCACAACTAAGCAACAATATTCGCAACTGAGCAACAGTATTCACAACTAAGCAACAATATTCATAACTAAGCTTAGACAGAAGTTGAAATACAAGATACATTTCAAAGACTCTCACTGAGTCGATACCATCAGTATTCTCAACTAAACAACAACATTCAAAACTAAGCTTAAGCAGAAGACGAAAACATACGAAACATTAAAAGGACTCCCACTGAGTCATTTTCGTATATAATCCTGAAAACTTTCAACAAAAACTAACCCAAAATTTCTAACACAAAGTAAGGATTTCTACAATAGTCGTATTCAAGTAGTATAATCACAACAAGCATTCCAACCGGAAGGAACTTAAAGTATTCTAGCGAGGATTCAACGAGATTCAACAACAATAAAAGCATAGCCGATGCAGAATCGAAATGAAACCAAAAGGAGAATAAATACAGTAACCATTCCAACAAGGTCTTCTAGAACCCCGAGATTCCTAATTCCACAGGTAAGGAAGAACCAATATATTGCTTCAAACCAACTGAACTGAAATCACCTGAACAGAGTTGTTTTAATGAAAGCATTTTAAGTACAGCAAGATTTTTAAAAGTCAGGGCCTATCATGCCTGGTAATGTCGCTTAAAAATCTGAAGAAGACCTCTAAATGAGCTCAAGCCTTCTCCTCTTCTTCCATGATAGATTCAGCAACAATAATTTGTTACCCTCATGCCTTATAAACTTTCCCCGACAGAGAAAAGAGCTATAAAATCTCATAGTTGCCATGCAACACAAAGTAGACTGGTTCAAAGAACCAGTGATCAAACAAAGAGAAAAACGGAGTGAATGGAAAACCAAAATACCAACCAATTTTCCATTTGCATGCCTTCCCAAGTGATACGTGGCTTGGGAACCAAAGTTCATCAATGACATTAACTCCAAGATTCCCACCCAATCTCCATTGCCACCGACCGCCATAGTTGGTGATTGACAAATGCAAACGAAAGACCATTCCCAGATTTGGCGATACCACCACATTAGGTCTCAATAGATATTTACAACCTTCGCCAAATCCCAAGTCCTTCATCCTTATCCATATCATAAATTCCATAGAAACTACCGCCCATGGCTCACACCCCTTTATAGGTCCCTCTTCATCCATGATCATTAGTTAGGTTAGAAACATAGGTTAGATCATAAGGTAATACTTTAGTCTAACTTCCATAGTGCTAGGTGGCTAACCTTAGGAACATTTAGCTTATAGTTTAGGGCTAGGTTAGATTAATAATAATCTAACCAATAGGTTATAGTTTAGGTTTAGGTTATTAACCTTAATAAATCCAGTCTAGGTCTCCCAAGTAGGACCGATCCGTATTGGAACCAAACAGGGTAAAACATCCCTGTACAGGATCCTATCAGGTATTGCTAAATAAGCTTACTGAATACCCAAGAACATCTTACCTGGCTTAAGGTCTAGGCCTTCCCGATGTTACGGTATTTGGAACTGATTTTTATTTAACAAGATCAGCCTGAGTTAACTCCTGAATTGCTCATTCAACACATTCAGACCTTGCAACTTTCGTAAGGTCTATAATTTTTGTTCATCCAGAATAAACTTAAAACATCTCTTGGATCAATGCCACTGATCCAAGGCTGAGTCATAAAGATGGGTAAATCCACAATTCATCCTGAAATCAGATTGAACTCAGGTGCTAAAAATGAAAGAAATAAAAGAGTCCAAGCATATCCTGACTCAGTCAAAGATCTTCAAGAGCAAAGAAGATACAATCCATATCAAGCATGACTTCACAATCAAAGGAACACATCCTTATATAGAAGAAATCATATATCAACACTTGAATGCTCAGGAGGAAGTAACAATAGTTTAGGGTGTTACGGACCTTATATCGTTAGTCATACTTATGTATCATGTGTTTATCATTTATCTTAACTAGAAGGTACACTCGAACCTAAACCCCTCAATTCCTTGCATCTTCGAGCATTCTACTATTTAATTAAGTCCTAGATAACCTCTTGTCTTTTCAACACCCATCCCTTGAGCACCATTCACCTTCCATTCTACCTATTTTAAGGATCAACGACTAAACTAGGATCATGTGATTACTGTTACCTTACCTTTCAAACTTATCTTCAATATAAGTACCATGGATCTACTCATGGAATGATTCTCATGGATACTTTTTATCTTTTTCAATATGGAATCCCATGGTCATTCATCACCTAAAATATCTCCATCATAGTTAATCTTTGTGTGCTATACTTTTGTCTTAAAAACAAGAGCCTATTTTTCTCTGTAGTCTTTTCCATGGCTTAAAAGTCCACAAGCAAAAAAATTTCAAAAGTAAAATGGGATTCAACTCCTTGAGTCAAAATTCCAGCAAAAAGATGACTCCCTCAAAAAGGACATCTATGCTTTCTATCTCGCGGCTATAAATAGACTTCTCCCTCAAAGGAAAACTATACAAAGCCAACTGTATTGTACTTAGTCTATCATCAAAAGAGGACTATTCTTGCAAAAACTAAAATAAAAATATTTTGAAGCTTCCCGCATCGATCAACTTCATGAATACCTCAAGGAGATAATATACTCATCCCACATAGACTTCCCACATCAATCAGTCTATCAAAAACAAAAGCAAAAAGAAAAATATTAACTTTTTTGTCATGGACTTGCCTATTGTGATCTTGGGTCTCTTACCAAGTCAGCATACTATCTCACACTAGGTTACGCTAAAACCAACTTGCTTTCACCTTATCACCTTTTCACCCTAATTTCCCACCCACTCAAGGGATGTACTGCAAATGTGACATTTTCATGATCATGTGACTTTATTCACCCTTATAATATTCAATCATGTAACACCTTTAGGGTCTTACGTTCATAAGCCCATATTTGGTATGGTAGACATGTTATGGTTCTTATCAAATAGGTGGATCTTCTGTCACCTCTTACCACTCACCTTCTTCATTACTTGTTGATTATCCTATACAGGACCAAGCCTTCGACACCTCAATTTAACCACACCTAAATGACCTCAATTCACCCCTGTCTTCATGACCTAGACTCAATCATGCCTAAATTGACCTAGACTCAACCATGCCTAAAACACTGCTAACCCATTTCTCTACCTCATCATATTCTTCCCTAGCTTATGGGTGAACTACATCAGCCTAAGGCCCCTTTTCTTTGGGGGTATGTAGGCAGCACGCCAAGGGCATGGGGCCTTTGGAGGTTATCTCGGACTTTCTTTACCCTATTTAATTTCCCCCACTTTTTTATTTACATTCTACCATTAGTTAGTTTCCATCTTCTACATTACTTGGAAATTAAACAAACATACAAGTATATAAACATGTATACTTACCTATTTCTTACAACATCATACCATACATATTCATCATCATTTATTTTTTCATGTTACCAATAACTTGGAAATTAAATCAAAACCAAAAACCTAACTCCACCATGCCTAACTAATCTTGACTCAATCATGCCTAAATCACCTAAACTCAACCATGCCTAACTGACCTAACTCAACCATGCCTAACTGACCTCAACTCAATCATGCCTATACCTGACTCCACCATGCCTAACTGACCTAACTCAAACATGCCTATACCTAGACTCCATCATGCCTACATGACCTCGACTCAATCATGCCTAATTCACCTAGTTTCCATCACATACATAATAACAATGGAAATTAAAACCAAGTACATCATTAATACATAAACATCATCAAATATATAAAAATGAGAAATTCTCTGTATCAATACAAATGTACACCGATACAAATAAATACACAGTATCTTAAAACTCTCATATAAATCCTCACTTTCTTCGACATGTAGGATGGTATAAAATCAAAATATCAAAACCCTCATATAAATCCTCACTATCATTGACACGTAGGATGGTATATAACAAAAATTGATATGCCAATCATATTAGGTGACTAATCATCACTCCACCTGATATCCATGTCTGTCTCATTTATCTCCTCCTTTCCTCTAGCCCAACGACTGCGCATGCATCTCTCCACCTAGCACAGGTTTCAATCTAATCTCTTATTGCCCCTCACCTAGGACTAGCCTCCATGAACTCGTAGCCTCACCTTGACCCTACCTCTGGGCTCGTCTCCCCCTATGCTCTTAGAACTATGAGTGTGGGATCTAATCCTCTCACTCGCTACCTACTATGCCCCGTACTCAAAGATAGGAAGGGACATCTATCCCATCAGTCATCAGATTATCCTGGTAATACCGTGCCTTGTTTAGGGCATCCATGAACCTCGCCATCGACACCGTATGAGGTGGTGCCATAGTTCTCATAGTAACCTGTGAGCTCCAACCTACTAACGTTTCCCTCGAACCCTATACCTATGAACCCTATCCTCCTCCCTGTACCATGGGACCCTGTCCTCCTGTAACTACATTTAGTGTCGATCTTTTCCCGAGTTTATGGAGGTGCATGTGCTGCAACTTGGGCCTGTAAGACCACAACTCCGAGCTCGTGAAGTGGCCAATTGGACCTACAAACCTACTACCTATGCCTCTAAGGTGGCTACCTATCCCGAATCTCCATCTCCACCCTATGTGAGTGTCGGTCCCTATGCTACCTATGCCTATAAGACTGCCCACTTGAGCTCATGCTGATGGAAACCTATGCCTTTAGCACGGTAAGATGCCCCTATAAAGCTATAATTTGGGCCTGAAGGGTAGCCGCCTAACCTTGTAAGGTATCCCTTTGTAATGTGATGGTGGATAAGTTTATATGCCATAGCGTTGGTGGTGTCACATGTAACTGTGCTACCCACCACTGCCTATATCTATCGGTGAACCCAAAATAATCAATCCTCCTATCCACCACCTACTCCTCCTACCCTATCGGCATGCTCGGTCATGGTGGAGACATAGGTCTCTCCATGTCATCTCTCATGTACTATGGGAAAGGTAGAGGCATGTCTGGAGGAAGCCCAAACTATTGTATGAACTTGTCAATAAGTATCATATCATGCTCACCAAAGATGATGCCCCTAAATCCACCTCAATAGTAGCTGTAACTCCTCTAACTCCTCCGTCATATCCCTGTATGAGGGATAACCAAAATATATGGCCTATAAACAATATCAACTCTTAAAATCCCCTCTAATACCCATCTGTAATATAATACATCATGTGTGGCCCTAGCCACTCTGTGTTTCCCACGAACTGGTACCCACTTTGTGTATCCTACTTTGACCCAGCCACCCCTAAACTAATCATGTTAGGGAAAACCAACTAGACGTACACATACGATGTGCTCGTATTCCCAACAATGTAGAAGAAAGGTGTAACACAAACTAAACCACTGCAATCTACCATAGGCCTATAGCTCTCTATATAACTATACTAGGAATGAAGGTGCCCATGTAAAACATATCCTCTCCTCCATCATATCCAGGAGCACTCCCATCAATTCTCCTGGGAATATCCCAACCTCAGCATCCGGTAAGGTGAAACAACATAGCGCCTCCATCATCAAAACAACCAACCTCATCTCCTAAGGATGGGCCACATACATGTCTCCATAGCTAAGGCTCACGCTATGATACCTCATCTCACCCATCACCTCCCCAAACACATCCACTAAAGGCTCCATAGATTTCTTAGATGAAATAGAATACACTATCTCCATAACAATCAATAGCCTTAGGATCCTATACACATCCTCTACGGTGACAGCTCATCTCTCCTATCAATATATGAAACATGTTTGTCACTTGAATCCCATCTATCGATGAGTGTGACCATCAAGCTATGATCTCAAGCTATACACCTATAGCGTCGGATTCCAATAAGTCTAACATTAGTCATATTCTCCCACTCTTGTACAGTTACACTAGACTACATCGCTACCAATAGAGGTAGTACTTTCTTCACATCTGTAGCTAGTCCCTAGCCTACATCTAATAAATCACAACATTGTTCAGACCTAACTACCTCCAATTACCTATTAACCCCAAAACCATACCCAACCACACCAATCATGATTACCCCATTTACCTAATTCACCTACAAGCCTACTACCCTTTACAATTATTACCCATTACCTTAACATTATTTCACCTACTCACCTATCCCATATCGCCAAAGATCCTATTTTACCCTTATCCCTCTACAAGAAATCTTTACTTACCCCTTCTTTACCCATTTTTATTTCCAAACTAGCCTTTCTTACCCATGTTGTTCTTTAACCCTAACCGCATCGATCATCTTGACCTTTAACTAGTATTGGTCACCTAAGGCCGTAACAATGCCGTAGAAAGTGCCAACCGACGCGTCACCGATCTCTGCACCATTGAAAACCAAAACCTACCCCCATTTTCAAAAATTGACAAAACTTACCTAAAACCCCTAATCTACCCACCCCACCCTATCCCAACTTAATTCCCAAACCTATCTCACCTATTTGTGACCTTCCCACTCCTCATTCCTTTCATTTTTACCCACTTTTAACCCACATTTCAAATTAAAACCCCCACCCCAATTTCTTCATTTTCACCAAATTTTTAGCAAATAACAAGTTCTAAAACACCTCTTACCTCATCATGGTGTCACTGCGTGGTGGCACATCTGGCCGCTGCATTGGTGGTCCACCTAAAGCCTCTTCTACCTCTTCCATTCTAGAATCTACCTTGAATCCCTCCACCAATCACACGTCACCAACTACTCTTGTGGACCCATCTACCTGGCTCCTCTCACCACTTAGTCACCTCCACCTCATCCTGGTATAATGCCTTGTCTCTTCCTCCCCAAAAAATCCACAAGTCACTCAGCTCTGTGGTTTTCTCAAAGTCAAAAGACATCAATGATTATGTAAAATGTAGAATTTAAACCTTATAACCCTAACCCGATATGACCGGTGTCGGTCACCCAAAACCATTGTCAATTACCTTATAACTCGACATCAGTCACCTGCTAGTACCATTTCCTCTACATTTTCCCCATTTTGACCTAAAATCCTTACTGCCACATACCTTTTGGCTTTACCAACACTTATTACACCCTACCCATAAGCATAAATTACCCATACATTTCCTTAATTACATTTAGGGACCTGTTATTTTACCTATACCTTGGCCTTACCAGTGCCACAACCAATATAGCTTGACCTAAAATTGTGTACTCATTATACCTTACAATTTTGTTACATGTGTTGTTTAATACTAATGACCTTACCTTTCCTATTATCATGTTGTTTGTCCCGAAAAAACTTTGGTATACTGGAACATACCTAAACATTCATGCACCTAACCTATGTTGTGTTTCCGGACCATATCCTGTACCTTGGATACCTAAATCACTTCAACCTTGTTTGGATAAACCTATCAACCTTGGATGATGTAGAGTTTACAAGCTCTTCAACTGGTACCATGTCATGCAATCTATACATGTATGTGCATTTGATTTTCATTACCCATTACCCGATATGACCCTTTCCCATTACCCATTACCCAATTTGACCCTTACCCATTACCCAAAATTCCCATACCCTTACCTACAACTCACCTACCTTCACTTTCATCACTTACCCATTTATCAAACCACTCACCGATTCTGTCTCACACCTCATCACTCCTAGTTTGAGGGGGATCACCTCCACCCATACTTGGGGAAACCTCACTCCCACTTATATTTGGGGCAACCACTTCTTGTTTTTGTCAACATCGCTTACCAATAAAAGCTACACAACAAAAAGGGCAAATATGAACACCAAATTTGGGTCACACTCCCCTTGGTCCCCTTTAATCAGCTAACATAATGTGTTTGCCTAACCATGGCCCCTTTACCTCACATTCATATTAATTTAATTATTTACAATTGAATTAATGCCCATCATCACATTATTTATTAATCTAATTACTTTAATTAGGTTAATTTACACCTCACCTAGACACCTCACCATGGACTTATTCTTATCCTATTAATTAACTAAGACTCAGTATCCACTTATCCTAACCACCTAAGACTTAGTCTAACCCTAACATTAAATTCCTATTCCTTCTCCAACAACATGCCCGCTTATCTAAGTGTTAACCATCACTTGAGACCCGAGCCAACAAGCAGAGCACGCCAAAAATAGCCAAGATATGCTATTTTTGGTAAACCTAGGATATCCCACCTTAACCAATGTCGGTTAACCCTCAACCGATGCCGGTCACCTTGACCATCATCGGTCACCATATATACAATTTGGAAACCTTTTTCCTAGGTTGGTTACTTCAAGTTTTGGGAGATATATTTGAATTCAAGCATGAACCAAAGTTTTCTCAGCATCAAGATGACATAATACATCTAATTGGAGGCCCAAACAAGTACCAAGAATGATCTGAAGGCATTGGCATTCATGGTGACACTCTAGGAAGCACTGCCATGACACTTGACCACCAGGTTCACAGATCAACCATCACCTTCCTTCACCCACCAATCTTACAGGAACAAGTAAGTGCATTTGATTTTGTATCATTTTTGTACTTACTCATTAGGTTCTTTATCCTCTTGTTATTAGAACTTGTTATTCCCTGTATTCGCCATCCCCACTTTCCATCCCATATCCCTATCCAGCCACCACAACCTTCCAGATCTTTATTCCTAACCTTTTACACATTTCTGAGTTTTTATCACCTTATCACAAACCCAACTAGTTCCCCTCCATTCTTTGTGAAATCACAGAGAAGCCCAAAACCACATGTTAATTAGCTTTCACCAAATCTCCCTATCGATGCCAATTACCTTAAATGTCATCGATTTCCCCTTCACCGTACCAGTCACCAAACCAATGCCGCTTATTATATCTCTTGTCGATTTTACTAAATTGACCTTAAAACCCCAAAAAACCTCACAAAATCCTCACCCAAGCTAGATACTCTACTTGAAACCTCTCCATAGACCTCCCCATCTCTCTCGTGTTGACATAGAGAGAACCTGGATAAATGTTTATGATATTTTACCATTCCCACATAAACCGAGATCGAGTTATCCCTAACTACTATTGGTCATAGATAAACCATCTTTGGTCACATCGTGACCGACATCGATCTCAGTAATGCGGAAAGCTGCCTTAAACCAACAAGCTCTCCAATCACCCAAATCAAGCCCAAACTCCACCAAGTTTTACCCAGACCCTACCTGTGACCTCTAGATGCCCTACCCAACTGCGCAACCTGACCCGGGACCTTCAAAAATTTAATTATCAAAGCATTTAAGTAGATTAAAATTGATAGTAAAATGAGATACCTAAATCGAGTGCTAGCATTAGACTTGTTTGTTTACGTGCCCATTTAATTTATATTAAATTATATATATATATATATATATATATATATATATATATATATATATATATATATATATATATATATATATATATCAGTGGATTGACAACCGTCGAGGAAGTATCACGCTTCTTGGATCTAGCTCACACTAGGCAATCCATCAACCTTTTTCTATTAACTATGTTTTGTGATATTGCCTTGTATTTCAGGTAGTTCCTCCTAGCCAAAAGGAATCTCTCGCATTCAACTTGGATCAGGAAATTAGAATGCGTGCACAACCTTCAACTGAAATCACAAATAGTTATTCCTCCTTGGCCTATCACCTCTTATATGTTTCATTAATTTGCTAATAATATGGTGAAACATAATTAACAGAAAGAATCAATGATTTCAAAGACCAGATAGAAAAATTCAATGATGAACTATATTACTAGGAGAGTGTATTTCCCAAGTTTGAGGCTATAAATGAGTTGGATGATCAATTGTTATAAAAAGAAGAGATTATTTCACCTAAATAAATTGGAATGCAACATACTTACCTAGATGCAATTTGACTAAGAATTGAGATTCTAAAAAAGTCAAAAGAAAAATTGTGTACAGAAGGGTCTCAATTGCAGAGCATTGACTATATGCGTTGTAGGTTGGAAAAATGGTACTTGATGAAAATAGAATTACTTATGGAAATTTAGGGAAAATTTCCCTAACATAGGATTTTGATCAAAACATCTCTAAAGTCCCTTTCAACTACAATATTATTCAGAGGTTTGTTACCATGGAACACCAGATAACCAAATTATCAAAAGGGATAAGGAAGAGTAAGAGTGCAATGAAATAATTTGATCAAATGATGAAAATACAATGTACAATACTCATGTTCCATGTTGGGCTAGATGAAGAAGACATTTCTATGATATTTCATAGATTTGATGCATACAATGAAAGAATGTCAAAAGCATAGGAAAATGATGTCAAGGAACTTGAGGTTGATCCCAATGTACCATGAACAATTTTAGGCTTGTTTCCTCAAAAATTTCTTTCTTCATTTTGTTTATCTTCATTCTTGACAATTGTATACTTTTTAATCTACAAATTTCAATTATGTATGTGGTTTAATGTAATGTAATATGATTTCACTTGTTTTGATAGAAACTTAGATCTATTATAAACATGAAATGCATTGTAATATTGTGAATCATTTGTATTTGTAAGAAAAGAAAAATGGGGTTCTATAGGGGCCCCAACCCAGAAATATCTGTATACATTTTTTATATCATACAAAAAAGAAAAAGAAAAGATACATTGTCATTTTGATCCCAAGAAGTCCTCCTTGAAAGGAGGAATCCTATCCAAAATCCTATTCTTTCTAAAAAAAATTCCTCAAACTCCTCAACACCTTGAACAAATACAATGTCTCCTACAAAGTCCCGAGACATGTTTAAAGCCATGAGTTCATTGATACCAGTATTAGGGCCATCTAGAATTTGAATTAATTCCAACTTATTCTCATAAGAAGACACCCATTCCTTAAGACTTAAACCACCCTTGAGATAGGATTTCTTTCCTGTAGCTTTTGAACAGATAGTGGAAGAGGAATGTTTGCAGGAGCTAGAGGTATAACTCGGGAAAATTATGGAGATGATTGACATGGGTATTTGGAGCTGGATTCTCCTCCTCTGCATTTCTTCATAGAAAATGGTGGTGCTCTGGGATTTCATATGGGTAGGGATTTTGATGGCCTCTTCTCCAAGTGAGAAAGGTGTTGTTCAAAATCATCCATCTTGTGGGAGAGGGAAGGAAAGTCATTCACATAGGCTTCTTCATGAAAAAATTATGCCTCCACTGGGATCTATTTACTAGAAAATTATTCATTGTAGATAAATAGACAAGTGGTGGTGGAATTAATCTTCATAGCATGGTGACACTTAAGCCATAATTTCTTCAATCCTTCAGGATTTTTCTGATGTTCCCACTTGAACAAGTGGAAATACATGGTCTGGAAAGTAGAAAAAACTAGATTTATTTTGACTAGCCTCCTAATCAAAGCTACCCTAAAAACTTGAGCCATCAGTGGCCCATCACATTCTTCTTGATCCAAAACATCAAAGAGCATTCTCATGAATGCCTCGTCTAGACTAGACAGGTAAAAAATTTGATGCAAAGTTTCTGATGAAATCTCTTTTAGGCTAGGTGCTAATGCTATTCCCTCCATCCTATAGAAATAAATTGCACTAAGTTTCTCACACTAAAACTTGAAGAAAAGATGAAAAATTATGAAGAGATTAGTGTGAATTTATAGAAAAATGGAGCTTATGAGTTGTGAACAAAATCTTGTGTGAGTAAATGATAGATTTTCCTTTGATGTTCACACAAGACTGGTAAAGGTGAAATAGACTAACATCAATTAAAAAAGTGTCATTTGGATGGATGTAGAAAATCACACAGAGGGACATTCATTTCAAAAAGGAGAAATAATTATTGTGTGACTTTTAAAATGGATTTCCAAAAGGAGAAAGAGAAGGATGTCAAATCAAAGTTACATTAAAATAAAAATTAACAGAATCATCGAAGCTTCCCAACTTGCCCAAAATGGAAATAATGTTAAAAGGTGGAAATGATGACATGGCACCCCAGGTTATCATAACAAAACAAAGGAATAAAAATCACATCTAATAATTCTTTTAATATTTTCTCCACATGGTAGAATATGAATCAAGTGGTCCCAAGGAAAATAACTGAAAACTAGATATCTTCATCCAATTGAAAGCATATTCTTCTAAAAATTCTCTCATTGTAAAAATGTGGGAATTGTTAGAATTTTTAAGGAAAATGAATTAATGAGACTCATTAGAATTGTATAAATATGAGGGTATGTCCTCATACATATAGGGGGGTTAAAATTTAATAGTTTTTAAAAGATACTGAGATAATTGATGTGCTTTCTTGAATCCTAAATTTTAATGAGATTCTTGTGAGTTGTTTTACTTCTTAAAATTTTCCTATGTCAAGATGGTTGTAAGTGTACAACCATTGATAAACATTGAGATCATAGGTTTTATGTTCCCTTGTTAAGGAAATTGAAAATATTAAAATGAATTGTGTGCATGCTCATTAAGCTTTGTCATATTTTGTTCTTAAGCAATATCCTTTAATTCAGTCAGCTTTTTTCCTGTTACAATCTTTTGTTTATGGCTCCTCTGAATTACACTAGATCTAGTCTTGATGGTGGTATTTTGGTAATTGATTTTGTACTGTAATTAGAGCCTTATTTTCATAGTACTATGCACAATTTTAAATTCATAATACATCCATTTTGTTGCTAATATTTTTGTAAGCCTTTGAGTGTATCTTAGGCATAATAAGTAGGGAGTTGTGAATATTTTGTCAAGACATTTACATGAGCTTTCATGTGTAATTTCTTGAAGATTGTATGAAATCATGTATTCTTGGGCCTCCATGAATGCATACCTTCTCTCCAAGGGACTGTTTCTAATTAATTGAGTGTCCTTTATACCTAGAATGATTTTTGGCACTATTGGAGTTTTGAGAAACCTATCATAGTCAATCCCATCTTGTTTTAATCTCCCATTCACACAAAATATAAACCTACCATTTCTTAAATCCTACAATTCACCTCTGTTTTCTTTTCCTATAAACATTTTCCAAGGGAATTTGCAAGTTTTACTTCCCTTTCCATAAATATGCAAAAGAAAATGGAATTTCATGTTGTCTAGAGTAACTTGAGTCCAATTGGAGTGACATATGCACCATTTAGTGTGAAAAATTGTGAGAGTTAAATAGTGCATTCATTGGCCATGATCATCCAGGACTGACTTACTTGCTTTCAAAAGGAAACTAAGAGACTAAATATTTCAATCATCCCCTTACATTTTTAGGTTACACAATGGGTTCTCTCACCTAGGTCAAAGGCATGGCCTAAAGCAATAAGGAAGGCCATCCCCTTTGTATGTGTCACTCAATCCCTCCAAATCTAGGTTCAAATGAGTTTTTTCAGACATCTTCCCTAGATACAAAATGACATAAACAAAGTCTTTCATCATCAAAGAATATAATTTCACTCACTAATGATGCCTATCCCGAGGAGGTGTAAGATTGGGTACCAATAGGTTATATAAACAGCTTCTCAAAATAAAATTTACTAGCTTATACCTTCATGGGTTGGTTGTAGTAGTATCCAATTACATTGTATCAATTATCTTAGGACTACTCTCTCCTCTAAGTAACTTCCTTTCTCCTAGCCCCAAGATGTTCTCATTTGGCCACTTTCTCCCTCAGGTGATTTTTTTTTAAAGTGCATATCTCTCACAACCTCACCTATCTTGTGGCCCATTGCTAAGACAAGTGTGGTATCCTTCTATTATTCCTTAAATTGGATTATTCTCTTGTCTCTCATTTTAATATGATATCCTCTCTAGAGAAAAACTTAAAATAAGGGGGTTCTCTTTACCTAGCCACCGAATCATTTTCCTATCGGCTTCAAAAATACCACCCACCTTCTGCTTCACTACCCCTTTTCCTAATCCCTCTAGGGTCTCCTCTTGGATCATTTTAGGGTTAATTGGGTCTTCCCCTCTTCTTTGGCTAATACATTTTCCCAATGGAGCTCACTGTTCAAACATCCTATCATCTCTATTTCTTGGAATCTACTTCTACCCCATGGAATTTGGGGAACACGGAAAGAAATAAATAGAAAAAATTCAAGGAGCAGTCTTGAGACTTGGAATATGTATTCCTTGTGATAGAGTCTAGCCTTCAAGAGAACTTAAATTGCTACATCTCGAAGGAAGAATAAGAAGAAAGTTAATTTCGAGTGAGACATATGACTGTCCTAATCAAATTTCTGAAGCTATTGTTGTTCCAACCTCTACAACCATGAGGGCTAACACTTCATGGTCCCCCTCACATGGCTGGTTGAAAATCAATATTGAAGGAGAGGCTAAAGGTAACACAGTGCTTTAGGGGAGGAGTTATCTTGAGTTATCATTATGGTCATCCATTGGCTGTAACTACAACTAATTTTGGCATGGGTACAAATCACAGAGTTGAAGCTCTGGCTATAATCAAAGGAATGGAGCCGACTCTACATATTGGCCAAGGGAAATTAATTTTGGAGAGTGACTCTCTAAATCTTATTAGAATTTTGAATTCAAAATATCCTACTCATTAGACTATATGGAATATTATTGATGATATTCGAGTCCTTCAATCCAACTTCCAAGAGATCAAATTTCAACATATATATAGAGAAGGAAAAAACGTTGTAGAATCCCTCAAAATATGGGAGTCTTATCTAATGAGAAAAAATTGGATATGATACTTTCGAGTAACCTCCTTCTCATTATATCTATTAATTTTCCAATGAAGGCTTAGCTTCATTTTGGGGCTGATCTTCAGCTTCATCTTCTTTGATAAGGCTTAAATAAGTCATAATTGGGTTTTGGATAACCCCCTCCCCTTCGTGGCGGTGGGAACAATAATAAAATTTTAAGGGTTATTAATGATAATTATGACTTTGAGTGCTTACCCTTGTGTGGAAAAAATATTTATTCAATGATGATCAATTGGGGCAAGTTTCTATTTACGGGAAATACTTAATTAGAAATCGGGTTAGCACGTGTTAGTGAATGGACGAATAAATTTCAAATTTCCTATTTATTCAGTGTCCACCTCGGCCATTTTTCTATGTTTGTCACTTTCTGCATGATGGGTGGGCCTATTAGAAGAGTTGAACATGTGTCTTGTGACTAAAGATAATAATGACCGGGAGGTCTAGAACATATTGCAAGAGGAAATGATCATGCCTTTTATGGAAATTCTCTTAGGGCACTCGATCATAGTTTCTAGTAGCATCTTATCTACTTGGCGAAAGGGAAAGTCAAGGTGGGGAAGACCAAATTCACCATTTTGTCGATTCTATCATAGCAGCTCTTGGTCTACCTTTTGAAGGAGATATCTACTTTGAACACTCCGTCGAGTGGAAATGGCAAACTTCTTTTCTATGGGAAAAAATTAAAGAAATATTGGTCATGCTATGAATGTTATTATCTCCTCCACCTTGGCACAGGGTCACGTAACTTCTCATGTGCTAATTCACTTTGGAATGCCTCTATAAACTAGTATATGACCCCTAACTATTCCTACTCTCTCACTTGTGTCACGAAAAAAGGTGAATTTGAATACCTTTCTTTTCCATTATATTGAGCTTTATCTAAATTTGGACATGGAGGAAGAAGGCCCCTTATTCATCACTACCTTATATATATTATATTTAAAACTAAGGCTTCTCATGAAGATATTTCTTGTTTCCTCTCGAAATAAGGTAAACAAAACCATGTTTCTTCTCCGACTCCCCTTCCCCGTCTTCTCTCCCCTCTTTCTTTACCCCACCTCGCCACCTCTACCACCATACCCATATCCCCCAACTCTAACTTTGATGTGCTTATCATTGGCCACACTTATGCTCTCTCCACCTACCCTTCTCCATCTTTTAACGTTGCCCATCTACTATCACCCCATGTTTCACCTATTTCCTCCTTAGAGCATCCCTCCACTACTATCAATGTTGCCTTCAATTATTTTGGTTTTCATATTTTAGAGCCTATGGATATCTCGGATGAGAAAGAAATTCCTAAGGTTTTTATGGGTCTCTCCTCTCAGTATACCCGGCTCTCCACTCTTGATGTTGAGGGTTCCCCATTCACTTCCGTGGAGGATGCTAAAATTGTTGAAGGAGAGAGGTATTTGGATGATGACCCCACTTTAAATGAATGATAATGACATTTTTGCAAAAATTATTTGGAAACGAAGAGGGATTTCTATGTCATCAAATCTTTGGAAGGATTACACTGATAAAACCTAGGATAACATCAACAAAGACTATATTGAGCTCCTTAAGATGGTGACAATATGGAGGACAAAAATGCTTCTGCTACAACTAAGGATGTTGTTGAAGCTTTTAAGAAAATACACTCTATGTAATTTTTGTTGTATCTTGTTGTTTTTGGAATTTTGGAATGAGTTTGGTATTTTTCACTTTATGCTTAATCTGCTCTCTATCTTGCCTTAACGGATTTTTGTAAAAGGATGTGGGTCCTTTCAAAACCCCCATTTTTACCCTTTTCCAAAAAATGATGATGATATATAATGGGTTATATATTTTCACAAACCAATCCTACCAACTACAACTAATGTTGGAATAATGTTTTGAATGAATCGAAATGTTTTGAGTTATAGAATGAATTTTAGGATGCATTGATATGCATATAAAACTTGGGGTGGTAATATATATTTTTAAAAGGAAATTAAATGATATTTTTTGGTATTATGAAGCAACTTTAGAGGGGATTGGAAGATGTATAGAAATTAAACATGTAACATTAGAAGAATAATATTGTAAGTAATAAAAAAAGATAAGTATGATGAAGTGGAGGAAATAATGAAAGATAATAGAAGATGCAAAGTCAATGTCACGTATGAGGATCCAACTCGTATGAGAGAACATAATTTGATATCCCATTACAAGGAAATGAATAGGCCAAAATAAAAATGATGTGACTTTTATAAGAATGTTTGGAGGCTAAAGGTCCCAAAAATGAAATCCAATACACTTTAGTACTTCACACTACCATGGAGATCCTCAAAATTAATTTATTGATAGTGAATATGTAATTGAAACCTGGTAAGTGGATGTTATGAGGGAATGTGAAGAGAACCACTCAATTGGGTGACCCAAACTGATTATAGTGACCGTATTGACACCAAAAACACATTTTGGTGATTTTTTAGACAATGGATGGCATTTATTGGCCACACAAGTGGCCCAAAATGAATAGGATATACCAAAAACAATGAAAAGATCAAATTAATTTTTTTGAATTGTTTTAAAGTATACAATGTTTTTGATATTTTTGGAATATTGAGGATAGTAAAATAAGAGAAATATAACCCTAACCATAATAAATCACACAACCCTAACTCTAACCAAAATTGTTTCTCAATAAATATAAAATTTTTAGCAAAATATTGAAAATACCTAGAAAATGAATAGTCTTAGCAAATCTATCTTCTTTATCACTATATTTTTGAAACAATTCCTTATTTTCCTCTCTATATTTCTCTAAACAATACTTTTATTTTAAAATGGTTCCTAGAACCTAAATATTCATAAAATATTTTAAAAATCAATAAGTATTTAGTCTTGATTGACTTATAGAGTTAGCTTGACGTTACCAATGTCATGTTAACATCAAGTACCTAGTGATAGTGAATCATCAAGTAAATGTCAACCCAATATTATAAAGCTAATGCCATCTAAAAATCACTAGATTAATTTATTTTGTATTCATCTTATATTTAGGTTAATATTAGATAATAGTAGGCCATCACTAATATAGTCGGTGTAATGTTGGGTTAGAGACATCTATCACTAATTTCATCTCTAGAAAATTTCTAACACATTACTAAACAACTAAATTTAAACACAAAAACATGAATGCGGGGTTACTTTAGGATGTGTCACTAAACTCTCGAAATTTTGTAGTGTAGGGTCAGACTTATCATAATATTTCACCTACAAAAGGCCATATAAGAAATTCAATATCACTTCATAACTAACCAGAACTTTCATAATCTCATAGTGAAAATATCAATACAAAAGTGGTCAAGGCTCTCCTAAATATTCCAAAAGTAGTTGCAAATCATTTAGAGAAGTCAGTACTATAGCTATGAAGAACTTGTTGGGCCCCAGAATATTGTCTAAGTATAAGAAGGTGCGTGGGCGCGTGAGTTGAAGGCATGTAGGGAAGGGTTTAGTGGAAAACACGGAGTGTGCGTGTAAGAAAAAAAATGGTTTTGGGACTTATCCATATTCAGATTTCTAAAAAGCACACAAGGAAACCATGACCCATCTATCATGAAGAGTGGATAAGGTTCCACCTTGGCAGCTGTAGGATCAAGAAAGGAATATTCCATGCATGCGATGGAAGGATCCATAAGGACACCATTGCAAAGAGTGGAGAGATTAGATAAAAGGAGGCATGCTCCATTAGAGGACCACTTTGACACTTAACATCTGATCTGTTATTTTAGAAGGCATGGCAGTGAAGGTAAAAAGCTATATATAGAGATGTGCGAGTAGTAGAAAGGGGGATTACGAGAGAGTAGAGGTGGTGAAAAAGAGGCAAAGCTCTGTAGATATATTATGGAGGAATCTATGGGTTAGGATTATGGTAAATATAGAAGTGATGGAATATTTAGAGGGATTGGTCTGTGTTTATCCTTGTAATATGAAGGACGTAGTTTAGTCCTGATGCATGACCTTTCTCTACATTATTATATTGGTCTATTATGGCCTCAATGAATGTAATGTGGTTACTAAACATGTTAACATGAATATAATGCTCTATTCTAAATAATATGCATTCATGAGCATACGTCTAGTGCATTTACTTTGTGTTATTAATAAGTTCTATATGTTGCTTTATACTTCTCTTTTATAGATGCAATGATTTTATAACCCATCGAAGTTCTCTCGAATGATTCATGGTTTTTATCTATTATTTTACACTTGAATATCTATCATAGATGATGTATTCTCACAAGACTCACATAAAGGAGGGGTTTGACACCCATGCGTGCCTCGGTGAGCACCCAACACCTCTTGAGTGATAGGTGGCACACATGGGATTAGACTTTGTTATTCTAAGGGCATAAAAATGACTACATCTTGGTTCCATTGTTGGGACCTCTTTTCAAAGTTGTTGTGAGAAATGGCATACATCTTGGTCCCTATGATGCGTGATGATAGAATTCCTGACCTTGGAAAGTGTTGAAACATGGTTTAAGGGCACGAATATGAGTTTTCTCTAATATTCAAAGACTGAACCGAGTTCGATGCACGTAGATGGGTAGAAGAGAACATGTATCATGAGTTGTATGAGACATTATTCTATTTTTTCTAGTAGAATTGTATGAATGTCTTTTATCATATGCATCTAGATCAAGTTGGTACTAAATATCATGCATATGGACCCAAGGAGATTACCGAGGCTACAGGATGTAATTATGACTTGGACACATGCTATTGATCACTAGTGGAAAGGAGTTCGACTAGTTATACTCTAGAATATGCCATTCCTACATATTATTTCCCGAGTTTGTCGATTTCAAGTTTCTAAGGGATCCCTAAGGATCATTTTTACGTGTTATTCCTTTTCCAATGAAGATATTGGTCACTACCCTAAGTTTAGAGGCATTTCCCATGGCCGGATAAGCTTCTCTCGAGCATTGGGTGAGGAAGATGTAGACGTTGCGGATGAAAAGGAAAGGGAGGAGAGATGACTCAATTATAGCGATGTTCATGAAAGGGAGATGACTAGAAAATGTGAGTTTGCAAGTGTGATGGATCTATGGAGGTAGACATTGTGGGAAGGAGTTGAGGTTCACATAGAGGACGTGGAACCTAAGCGATATGCTACTCCATCTTATAAATCTTGGGAAATAAGTCCCTTCATCTTTTGATGAGAGTTCATCGCATGGAGAAAGGAGATCTGTCAGCATGCATCTGAACCCAATTGGTGACCAACCCCTAGCGTTTGGTTTTCCAGATCAAGGGAGAAGTATTGTTAACCTAGTTGGTATTGGTGGGAGTAACCAATCTGCACCCAGGAGATATAATTTCTCATTCAAGACATCCATGGCTGCATAAACCACTCTGGTATTTGGAGGAATTTTTAAACAAGGAGAAAATATGCAAGGTTTGGGTATCACATCTAGGAGTGGTATGGGACACACAACTGGTGGTGGGACAATATCACAAACCATCATCGTTCGATTCGGTGGGCCATTTTCCCTGCGGGAGGTGGATTTGGTGGTGTAGGAGTTGGATGATCTAGTGGATCTAGTAGATCTAGCAGATCTGGTGGGTCAGGAGGAATAAGACCTAGTGGATCAAGTGGATCTGGTGGAGGAGGAAACACCAGAGGAAATCAATGCTCTTGATTAGGAAGAGAAGGGATGCAACCATCCCCACAAGTATTTTTGAGATGTCTTTGTACTTACCAGACTACAAGGGTATTGAATATGCTGTAGAACATGTGCGTAAGTGTGAATTACTATGGCATGTGAAAGGGATCACCGCCTCGAGTGGAAGGCAAGTCGGTTTGCAATGATGTTTCAAGGGAACACACGGTTTGTACAGTATGACCCCCATCAAATGGTAGTAGACTACAATGCATTAAAGAACACCTTCCTATCAAAATTCCATATCCCTAAATTTGAGCAAAAGAGTATCAACACCTTGAAGGAGATCCAACATGGAATGGAAAAGAGTGTGCGGAGTATGACGTGTGTTTCAAAACTCTCTTGTCAAAACTATCCTATGACATTCACCCTTCTCAACATGCTCAATGGTTTGTTGGAGGATTGATAACACCATTTAGGAGGGATCTGTCACACAAGACTTTCACAAACCTGCATGAGGCCTTAAAATCTTCCTTGCGTGGTGAGGCTCTTTGGAGCGTTGATAGTAGTGTTAGCCCCTTTTTGGAGTCTCAAATTATTGTAATGACCAAGAATTTGGAGAAATTTTCTATAAAATTAGCACATGAGTTTTGTAGTGGGATTTGGTGTACGGATCAGAAGTGGAAGGGCATGCAAAGGATATTTTCCCTTAGAATTCGGTACATGCCATGATGGTAGATTGTGATATTTTCCATGGGGATCATGAGGCAAACATGTGTTTTACACTATAGCGTGTAATCCAAAAAAATGTTTCTTTTTATTACATGATCTATACCTCTACGACCCATGATACATAGGATTGCAGATCGACTAATTAGATTCATGATGTTATTGATCTTGGTGTGTGCCAAGAATAGTCTTGCAAGTAGTTCCAAGGATGATGATCATCGCTATGAAGGGTGCGCAGATGGAGGAGCGTGTGGAAGAGGTTTTTGTGGAGGATTTTGTGGTCGTAGTAACCATGACGAAGGATGAAGTGTATTTCTGTGAGGAACCTATTATAATTGTGGATATATAGAGCATTACAAGTGTGAGTTTCCTGATGTATTGCAATGCTTGTGGTGTGGGAAGAAACATAAGTACAAAGAGTGTCCAAAGCTTTATGAGCATATGAACCAGCAACACCGGAAGGACAAAGGTACTGGGATGGTAAGCATAAAGAAGGATGATTCACAATGGATTCCAAGAGTGGTGCGTGAGTCAGGATTAGAACTTGTATTGGTGACAACACAAGCGAGCCGGCCGACGCACGCTAAGGAGATGACAAGACAAAGAACACTAGTTTCAAGAGAGGAAGTGGTACATGGAAAGTATCCATACCCTTCTCATCATAAGGAAGTGTATATAGAGAATATGGACATGATTTAGAGTTTGCAAGGGGAGATCCAATATCTAAAGGAGCAATCAAAGAAGTTAGAGAAAAGTAAGAATACTGAGGCTCCAAAGGATGAACTGGATGAGATCAAGGAAGTATGTAGGATGTTAAGACAAGAGAATATTATTCCCTTGCTAGGAGAATGGCTGAGGGAGAAGATACCACGCACCGGAGCAGAGTGTGAAAGACAGGTTTTGCATGCAAACCTTCCTCCTCATAGCCTTGACTATGATAAGGAGATTACATTGAATGTAGTTGTTGATGGGTGACTTCTAAGCAATATCCTCATCAACACAGGAGTGGAGGTAAATTTTCTTACCTTGGATTCCTAGAATCAAATGGGAAGACCCGCATTACAACCATCTTTGAATGTGTTGTATATGGAAAAAAAGACAAAGGTAATTCCCATTGAAGTCTTAAAGGATGTGGTTATCACTATTTAAGGGGATTATTTTACTAGGGACTTTGAATTCTTGGCACTCACCGAGGTGGATAATTTCCTAATATTACTTGGGTGCCCTTGGTGTTATAAGAACAATGCTGACCTACAGTTTAATAAGGGCTATATTAGTTTCAAGAAAATGGAAGGAAGGGTGAGTGTCCCTTTAACGAGATGGGAAGTCAATGCCCTATACTTGACCCCTTAGGAGAGGAATTCCTCAATAGAATCTATGTGCACTCCATCAAATATCTGGAGATAATTCATCCCACAGAGGGAGTTATCCAGTTTAAAGATGCTAAGTCCTTGGGTGATACCACTAGCATGACATGTGAGAATTGGGTGCATGGGAATTATGAGTTGATTGGGTGATAGTTGAGAAGGGTAATGAAGGCATGTTTGGTCAAGCACCTAGGAGGGAAGAAGTTTCCAAGTTACTCTGGAGGAGCATACCTTGAAATTTTCTTACAAGAAATGGAGGCTCAGTAGAAGAATGAGGATGAGAGAAGGGGAATGCTTAGTTATAACCTACTCGGAGCGTAGGGTGCTTTGGTGGTCTATACATCGCGAAATCCTCCTAAAATGGCATGAGGATAGAATCACATTTTCTGTAAGGTTCTCCAGGATAAATGTGCCCACTATCATACAAGATTACCATGGTAAAGAGACCACCTCATTTCATGTCTAAGCATGTGAAAAGGCCTAGATGGGAAGCACAAAAGCATTACCACCTTCATTATGGGTGTATAATTTGTATTCCACCTTACAAGGATGTGCACATGTATGGTATATTCATTCGAGAGATGCGTCATCAAATAGGTAATTGGAAGGATTTGGTGGCTAATCTCATTCAAGATTTCATGTATAGGAGTACAAAGCCATCGGTGGATAAGGTGTTACAAGTAATCAAGTGCCTTACAATGGGAGATAGTGCTATGGTAGAAGATAGGCTACTAGAGTTTCTAGGTGAGCCTTATTTGGAGATACTCCTCAATGAAAAATAATTAGAGGAAGTATAGATTGAGCACATGTGCATGAAAAAAGAAAAAGGAAATATGGTCTATGTAATAGATTTCAAGGAGATGGAAAGTTTAGATGCTAACCATTACGAAGGTATGCGCAAAGTCATAGATAACACCGATGAGTGAGCATGCAACTACTATGAACCCTTGAAAATGAAGAAGGTTAACATTAGGATAGAGACAAAACCTAAGGAAGCTATCATTAGGGACCGTTGATCGGAAAAATAAGTTTCAAAGATCATTAATTTATTGCGTGAGTTCGAGGATTTGTTCCTCGTGGGTACCATGAACTCAAAGGTGTCCACTAGTCCTTGGGAGATATGAAGATCAAGTTGAAGGAAGGTGTGTGACCGATTCAAAAGAGACCTTATCAGATGAATCCGAATTTGTGCGTATGGGTCATGTAACACCCTGAACTGTTGTTACTTTCTCCTGGACATACAAGTGTTGATATGTGATTTCTTGTATAAGGATGTGTTCCTCGATTTAGAAATCATGCTTGATATGTATTGTAATTTCCTTGCAGATTGCAGATCTTGACTGAGTCAGAATATGATTAGACTCTTTTATTTATTTCATTTTGTGTCTGAATATTAATCTGATCACGGAATGAATTATAGAGATATTCATCTATAATATCTAGTCTTGGATCAGTGGAATTGATCCAAGTAATGCTTTAAATTTGTTTGTGATGAATTAGATCACAGACCTTGAACAGGTTGCAAGGTATGGAAGCATTGATTAAGCTGGTCAGGAGTATGACTCAGGCTGATCTTGGGAAATGAATTGGTTCCCGATATCGAAGTATATCTGGAAGGTCTCGGACGTGGACCAAGTAATAATTCTGTCATGTATATTCCTGTAGCCTAGCCTAACGGCCAGTATATAGAGTGAATCTGTCGGAGATGCATGATTTTAGGTCTTTTCTTGGCATATAAAATGTTATACCTAACTGGAATTATTAATGGTTAGTAACCTAAAACTAAAACCTAACCTAGGGGTTAGATTAGTGTTAATCTAACCTAGACCTAGGCTATGTGTTAATATCCTA
This sequence comes from Taxus wallichiana var. yunnanensis, assembly GCA_018340775.1. Classification (NCBI taxonomy): domain Eukaryota; kingdom Viridiplantae; phylum Streptophyta; class Pinopsida; order Cupressales; family Taxaceae; genus Taxus; species Taxus wallichiana. Next base: position 64,642,238 of record CM031239.1, on the reverse strand, counting down.
AGTCAGTAACTACATGTGATGTGGTTAGAATAAGTGTTATCCTAAATTCTAACCTAAGTTACTAACCTAACTATTGAGGAGGATGTAAAGGGGCCTATGGAGGGGTGCGAACCATGGGCGGCGTTTTCTATGGCAATTAATGCATGGATAAGGATGAGGGACAGGTCATGGCGGAGGCTTAAGCGACGGCTAACCTGTGCAGACGTGGCAATTCGCTAAGTTTGGAAATGGACTTGAATTTTCATTGGACTGTCGCCAATTCTGGCGGTCGGTGGAAGTTGAGTTTAAGCGGGAAAGTTGGTTTAATGGCATTCAATATTCTCGGTAAACGAGCCCGGAACTCGCGAGAAGGCATGCAAACGGGAAGTTTGAGGGTTTGTTTGGTTTGTCGCGATTTTCGGTTTTCTCTCTGCTTGTTTACTGGTTCTTCGCACCAGTCCTCTTTGAGTTGCATGGCAAGTATGAACTGCTCTAGCTCTTTTCTCTGTCATGGAGGATATATATGTGATGGAGATAGCGAAATTTTGTTGGTCGCTTTATCTTGGAAAAAGAAAAGGAAGTTTGAGCTCTTCCTGTGGTCTGCTTCGGAAATTTGATCAAAAATCCAGGCATGTTAGGCCCTAACCTTTAAATATCTTGCTGTCTTTCAAGTGATTTCATTAGAACAACTCTGTTCAAATGTTTTGAGAAAATAGAGGATTTTCTATGGAGATCTTGTTTGATTTTTGGTACTGAATCTCTTCTGGTTCGAATCTTCATTATCCTTGTTGGGTGTTTATTAAATTCGAACTGTGTCACTGTTTCCTTGTGTTTGCATTTCGGTTTGATTATGCGAAACTTGTGATATGTATGATTGCTCGGCCTGTTCGGCGTGAGCCCATGAATCGATCCTGTGATGGGTATAGGCCATTGATTGTTATGTTGTCGATTTTTGGTCGTCGATTCTTGTTTTGGAAACAGTCGGATTAAATATTAATGGGACTGTTTGTTTGATCAGTTTGTTGAACCTTTGAAAACCCTGTTGTGGTTTTTAGTGACAGTGACTAATGATACTATTTGGGTTCGTTCTGTCTGTTAAAATGGTTTGGAATCAGGTAACTAGTGTTACAGTTTTTCCTTTCGACTCATTAGTAGTTGTTTTTCCATGTTATTTGTGTAACGGGATCTAAACCGTTGACAGTGTACAGTATGGATATATGTATTCGGTCGACTATGTGGAGTCCTTTAAATGAATCGTATTGTGAACCATTGTTGAACTTCGTTTGAATATCTATTGGGATACTGGTAATTTGATTTTGTACTCGAAGAGTAACGAGTAGCACGACCTCTGTTATTTTACATTCGTGTTGCAAGAACTTGTGGTTTATACTCTTTGGATGAGATTCCACGTTTCTTTCCTGTGCCATCTTGTGTGAAAATGATGGTAAGGGTACCGTTGGACTTCTTGTTTTGGAAATTCGGTATTCCGGTTTGTTTTTGCCTGATCTTAATGTTGCCATTGTTGGCACCGATGATTTATCATCTGGCATTATTTGGTTACTGTTGTTAGGACTCAGTTGAACTTATGATAGATGGACAGTGTAACTGTTTCAATTAGGACTGTTGGGTTATCCTGTTGTTTGACCCTGTGGAAGATGTCTTGCTTCTTTGGCTTCTGTACAAGCCTGATATTGAACTCGTGATGTTTATTTTGGCCTTGATGGATTTCTGTGAATAGTTTGACATCTTGTATATCGGCCTTATGAGCTAGGTCATGGTTATTAAACCCGTATCAGTATGCAATATAAATACAGAATTGTATTCTTTTTTTTATTAGAATGACTCAGTGGAGTCGATTGAATGATTTACATGTTTAAGTCACTGTTCATGGTTGAATATAGATGAATTTTGGGAAATCGTTGTTTCAGCGACTTAAGGAAATAATTTGTATTTTGATCTCTGATATTCGTAAGAATACCATTGTGTCGCATTGACAAGGGTTCAGTTGGGTTCTTGGTTTGAAATCAGAGATTAATTTGTTTGCCTGATTTTCATAATGCTTCGTTGATGAATACAGTATGAATTCATATGCAATTGTTTGAATTGTTACCTCTGTTTGAATCATTAGAATTCTGGAAAGGTAACTTGTACTTCTGTCTCTTTCTGAACTTGACATTTGGACACTGCCTTTGTCACTGTTTGAGATCCTTGAGCATGAATCTTTATCTCGTGTTCTAGCTCTGCTGAAGTGAACCGTGAATATCATACCTTAGACTTGCATGCGCCAAGGTAAGAATAGATTTGCTATATTCTTTTCCATTCACTCCTGTCTGATTGAGACTGAGCATGTTCGGAGATTTTGAGTGATTGTCTTGGCATAATCTTGGGAAACATCCAATTGCCTAAGGCAATGTAGTCTATTGCTGACCGCAATACTGGGTTTCTTGATTTCGAATTCGGGCCGTAAAGCCTTGTTGTGTTCGATTTTATTATGACAGTGATTCTTCCTGTTGTTTGACTGACTTGTTTGTATGCTTACTGGATGAATGTATTTCATTTGTGTAGACAGTACAGTAACGAACTTATGTGAAAGGGAGTATGAATGATTTGGTTCTTTCCTTCTTTTGCTTATTTGATGATATCTGTCTAACAGTGGGAATTGTGTTGTAAACATATTGGTGGAACCCGATTTGTTATGATATTTTCCTTATTGGATGAATGAAACGATCTGACCAATGTTGTGATTTTGGATTCAATGATTGTTTGTGTACATTCGTTCCTTGATTTTTAATATTTGATGAAATATTAGAAAGTGATTAAGACTATTTTGTAACCATGTTAGAGTTACATATTTGTAATCATTTTGTATTACAAGGGCATAGTCTGAATATGTTTACTAATGTGAATATCTGATCTCATTTAAACAGGGTGTTTAATGAAAACAATTGATGGATTGCAATTGTTTTAAAAGTTAGTGCTTATCATGCTCAGTTCATTGAACTGACTCATGTTGACTATTTTTGCAGATGGTTGCCGTAAGAGGTAAAAGCAATGCAGATCTGACAGGCTGATCAGATTGTTTATTTGATTTATAATGAATTACAGCTTGATTTTACAGATGTACTATATGTGAAAAGATGTTTCTTTTCCGTTGAGCATTGTATCAAGTATGCTTTGTTGCATAAAATGTAATTGTATAGTTTTGAAAGGAATGGAAATAAGTGTTTGAAACTTATGTGTTGTATTCTATTTCTGATAGTTGACCTTCTTCGGTTTATGTAACGAAGGGGCATTGTTATCATTGTATAATATGAATGCTTTTGTGATTGACAATGAAAGCTTGCAAGAAAATGAGATTGAATTCTTATGAGTGTTTAGTAGTTCTAATTTGTGTTAGCGAAAGCAATATTGGATTTAAATAATTGTCTTTCTAGAAGATAGGTTAAAAATGAGCCTAAAGAGAACGCTAAACAAGCTGGATTAAATTACTAATCCCTAGTCCTAAGTATAACAGGACAATATTAAATTGGATTCTTAATCATTTATATCTTTATACTAAAAGTATGATATAAATTCAATTAAGAGAACTGATATACAATCAAATGGAGTTCAGATGGCAATCTCAAGCAAAGGTTATGAGGTATTGTCCGATTCTGTTGCTTTAGAATCAGGTGTATTCTAATGACTCCTTGATGAAGAACTTGACCTTAATATCTCTACCAAGTAATGGGTTTTATAGAGGAGGGTCGTCTTAAGGCGAAGAATCCAGGGATCGGAAAGGCTAACCTTAGGGAAAAGTCTTTAAAGTAATTTAAACTCAAGTGCGTAACGCTTGTTATTGAGTAGATCTTTTCGAGGCGGATTTAAAGGTTGACGACATAAGTCAACTGCAGGGTTGTACCTCCGAGAAGATTAGGATCTTCTCGAAGTTACAACAATGCAGATGACTTATGGCGACACCCTTTGCATTGATCGCTAAGATTTACACTTGATTTCGCACGAGTTACCCTGGGACCGATTAAGAACGTGGTCATGTTATAAGGCTGCCTAGGAGATTCGGGGTATCATGACACACTGGTTGAACTGCAAGGTTGAACCAGTATGTCACCATATCCCTAATCCTCGTGGGCATCCATATAACATTATCACCTTGTTAATCTGCCTCCGAGTGATTCAGTTGTGAAAGGAAGGACTGACAGTAGTCAGTGTAAGACATTCTATATAACATATGAATGGGGTGAAGGACGTATTCCAGATTGACGAGTATGCCGTTAAGGAATACGAGACATAAACAGTATGTTTCAAATCTTTGGCCAAAGTATCGCAAGCTGCTGATTGCGTTGTCCTAATTCACCTAGTCTAAGGGATGAGATGCCGATGAATAATAGTAACAATTATTCAGTTAGATTCCTTGGACAGAGCATTCTGAATCCCAGATTAGGGAAGAGAACCGCAAGAGTAATGTGTTAAATAAAAACACCGACTCTTATTACTCATGAATAGATCGGTAGATTACCGAGTCATGGAATGAATAGATCGGAGGTACTCCGAGTCATTACAGCTGCATATGGTTGTCTGTTATATGAATGGTTATTTGAATTGTGAGTTCTAAATTATGTATTTAGAACCAGGATGCAATTATCAAAAAAAAAAAAAAAAAAATTCACTTGTTCTAAAGTATAAAATGAGGATGTTACAGTCAAGGAAGAAATAGACAAGATGATAACATCTAGTATCTTTAAGGCTATTGAAGAATCGAATGGATAAGCCCAACGGTCATCAATATCAAGAAAGATGGAAGAACAAGGATTTTGTTGACTACGGGGACCTAAATGTAGTATGTGTCATCAATCCTTTTCCAACCCCCTTTACTACGAGAGATTTTGGAGGAAAAGCTAGGAGTGAAGTCTACTCTTTCACGGATGGGTTCTCGGGTATCACCAAGTTAGGATTGCGAAAGGAAAACCAGAGGAATACAACTTTCGATAATGAATGGGGAATTTTTCCTACACAGCTTATGCCTTTTGTATTGAAGAATGCACCTGTTGTGTTCTTGTGCATAGTGGTACAAGCATTTTAGGACTTCATCCATAAATTTATTGAAGTTTACCTGGATGATTGGACTATGTATGGGTTAGTAAAAGACCATTGTGACAATTTGAGGCTAATGTTTGAGAGATGTCAGTAATTGAGGATATCCCTCAACATTAAGAAATACATATTTTCTACTCCATTTGGAACCCTGTTAGGACATATTATATGTAAAGAAGGCTTACTAGTGGATCCCACCAAAGTTGCAGTTATTGTAGGATTAGGGGAGCCTACTAGTCAAAGCACAATGCATGATTCCTTGGGTATATGGGGTACTATAGGAAATTTATCAAGGGGTATGCCAAGATTGCCACACCCTTGGAGGAATTACTAAAAAAGAGTGCCTTTCATTGGGGAGAGGCACAACAAAGGGAATTTGACACTTTGAAGGATAGGCTTGTCACTGTGCCCATACTACATTTTCCTTCTTGGGATAAGCCTTTCCATGTGTATATTGATTCCTCAGGGACAACTATGGGAGCAGTACTAGCACAACTTGGTGAGGGAATTGTTGATCATCCTTGTGTTTTTCAGGTAGAAATTTTACACCGATAGATTAGAATTACACAACTATTGAGCATGAGGAACTTTCTATGATCTATGTTACATAAGTTCACGTAGTATCTATTGGAAACACCATTTATATTCTACATAGACCACATGTCATTGAAATACTTGGTGAACAATCCCATTTTACAAGGGCACATATGTCGTTGGGTCCTATTATTCCAAGAGTTTGAGTTCACAGTGGTTGTAAAACTAGGAAAGAGCAATTCAGAACCTGACCACTTATCAAGGATTAACTCAAGGGAGGACACACAAAACATTAAGGATACCATGCCAGACATGTAACTATTTAAGTTGTAGTGCGTGCCCTCAGACTTGGAAGATATCATATTATTCTTGAAAATAGGTTTGGAACCGAAAGGGATGAAGGATCTCGGAGAGGAAGCAAGAAATACACACCACACCCTACATGTTGATTAGTGGATATCTTTATAAGTTAGGACGTGATGAGGTTTTGTGCCAATGCACATTGGAACATGAGTGCATGACAATTATGAAGGAAGCACATGATTGGATTGCTTTGGAGGAAACTATGCAACGAATGCTACCACATGAAATATTATACTAGTAGGGATTTGGTGGGAAACCATCTACTAGGATTTTATAGGGTTTTGTAAGGCTTGTGACCATTTCTAGCACCTTGGAAATCCTAGAAAGAGGGATGAAATGCCCTTGTGATTAATAGCCAATGGTGAACCATTTAAAAAATGGGTAATTGACTTTGTAGGGATAATTTCATCACCTTGCGAAGGACTGGTTTGAGGTATATAATTACTTGCACTGATTACTTTACACGATGGGAAAAGGTAGCATATACAAAGGATTGCACTACAATGACAACTACTAGATTTTTATGAGAGAACATAATCAGTAGGTATGGTTATCCTTTAAGATTAAAAAGTGATAGAGGTACACATTTTATCAATGAAACACTCGAATTATGTTAGCGAGAATTTATGGTGGCCCATAAAAAAAAATACCCTATCATCCACAAGTGAATAGAACTGCTTTGAGGCATTTAACAAAATACTAAGTCACACACTCGACCAAGATCCATGATGTTGGAAGAAAATATTGGGATGAAAAGGTATTAGCTATTCTACGGGAATACATAATAACCTACAAGAGGTTAAACAAAGCCACACCATTTCAATTAGTGTTTGGTATGGAGGCTAGTTTTCTAGTTGAACATGTTACATGCCTTTGGACGAGAGGATTGATAAGTTGATATAGTTAAATGAAATGTGATCGATTCTTTAGCTAGAGTCGGAAAAAAAACGGAAAGACAAAAGGCATGGCATGATTGTCATATCAAGAACAAATAGTTTGAGGTTGGGAAGATGGTGTTGATGTATGATTCCAAGTATTTGCACCATCCGAGGAGGTTAAAAGTTCATTGGTTGGGACCTTACATCATCTCATACATCCTTGATTCAAAGTCTTTGGCAAGTTATAAGTGCTAGATGGGACGAGATTACTGGTCATTTCAATGGGAGTAGGTGAATCCCTACTATAAATAAGTCTTCTTAGCATTTTTAATAAGGTAGTATTTCCGCTTAGCTTAAAATTTCTATTTATTGATTTGTCTTTTCTTGTGTTTCCCTTTCTCATTGCTTGTTCCTTTCTTTTTGTTCTATTTTGCACCTTGTGCACTTTGGTAACCACATTATATTTATACAATTGTGTATGCACAGAGAGGACCACACATCTGTTTTAGTGTGGGGTGGAGTAATGTAAAGAAAATTATAGGCTAGTAATACAAGTTGAGTGGCCCAATAGAAGGAAGCATGTAATATTGAGAAAGCACGTGGGGAAATAGTGGATAATGAAGTTTACTGTCAAGAAGGTTGTACAAAAGACCACGTACAAAGAATGAAGAGCATAGGAACAACATGAGATAGGAAAGGGAAAAAATTAGGTAAAGGACAAAAGAAGTGCCTTTGACACTGTAGATGCACACGTAAGAGTCTTATGTCGATTGGATTTTTATGCGCTAGAAGGTTATAGAAAGTTTTTCATGTAGGATGTGGCACATGGGTAAGGGTGCTTAAATTTGGCCTAATGGAAAAAAAAATTTAATGTTAAGTATGTTGGTAGGTGGTATAGAATTTATTGCTAGAGGGAAGCAAAAACTATAAATATGAGGTCAGAAAGTCATTATTCTACCTTGCTATTATGAAGTTGAAGCACTCTTGCGAACTAGGGCATCCAGAGAGATTTGTGAAAAGGAAGAAGAATCCTAGAAATCTAAGTGCGTGACTAGAATAGAACTATAGAAAAGAGTGGAAGGAGTACACGGGTGTGGGGAGAATTAGTTTATAGTGTAACATCTTGTGGAAGGCTTTCCTAGTTAGGGTTTGACAGCTAGGGAACGGATATAGAAGGAATTGTTCTAGGAGTTGAGTTTCGAGATTGAGTAGAGTAGTAGAGAAGAGCAAGGAGTTTTAAATTTTAAACCGACATGAAGAATGGCACCAAATAAGGTGACCATTTCACTAAAGAAATAGAAGGGCAAGGGAAAAGGAAAAAAAATAGCTACCATCACGAGCTCCAATGAGGAATGGTATACAAAAATGCAAAGACTCCGGATGGAGTGTTGCTTAGGAAACAAGTGGGAATCCCACTTGAGAGATGATCGTGAGTGATTACAACCATCACACAAGCACTACAAAGAAATAAATGGTGTTGGAGCTAGTTTTTCCAACTAACAAGAGGACACCAGATGGAATGCCAATTTACAGTGACAAGGTGAAAGTAAAGTTGGAAAAGGCAGGGCTATTACAACTATATGAGTTGCCTTACTTTGGAAAACCCAAGTAGCTATATTAATGGTTGATGTCACGCGTGCATGAAGACCATTTCTACTTTATAGGATGTAAAATGTGCATAACACCATAATTGATATCCAAGTTCACTAACCAAAATTACGAGGAGAATCCATAGATGAAGATTTGAGTGATAAGGAAGCCATCATGGAAATAGTAGCATCTTATGACTAAATAAAGGGTTTGTGGTAATTTGACATTTCATAAATTCCAAAACCTATTATGAGAATGGTCATGCAATTGGTCACCAAGATTAATGATCAAGAAAGATGGATGCAAGTGAACAAGGCATGGTTGAATGTATGCTAGAAGATATCAGAAGGGATCATCTATAACTTATATACCTTTATTGTGGATGAAATGATAAGTAGTGCATAGGAAGGAGAAAAGATCTTATTCAACAACATCCTCCTCACCATCATCTTCTCGGAGATTGGAGTACCAGATGGGCCAGAAAAGTTTGTTTGGGAGTATCTAGAAGATAAATCCTCACCCACGAAAAGGTTCGATAAGTATACTTGTGAAACCATGACGGTTACTCACAAGGCACACCTAGAGAAATGGTATAAATGAATACGTGATGCATTCGGGGCAGAGTGGAGGATCCCAAAGTAGTTTCCCATGCTCATGGATGGGGAATAAGAGTTTGAAGTTGACGAACATTTCTACATTGGCAGGTTTACTTTGAAAAATGGGACTAAGAGCCCATGGTGCAAGCTACCCTACTCCTTCACCACATAATACTTCCAAGTAGGGGTCAACCAGTTCAATTAGGCCAAAAGGCTAACATTCAACCTTAGTGAGGTGGACCAAGACCACCGAGAGCTACATTGAAAGCTCATGTACCGTAAGAATCACGCATATCTAGAGAAGTATGTTTCCCACGAAGTACAAATGATGAATCTGATAACGTTGTAGATCACCGAAAGGGCTACAATAAGGGTATATCTTTGTATAAGGCCTAAGTTTCAAAAATATTCCTATCTGAAGAGTAATGTATCCATTATATAAGAACCCACAGGTTAGAAAAAATCCACACTAAAGAAGAGGGAAAGAGAAGAGGTGTAGGAGAAGAAGGAACCAAGTGTGCTAGATCACACAATTAGTGGGCACACCAGAAGTAGTCATGAAACCTAGCACTTACACGTGCATAAAGAAGTCCCCAATCAAGGAAAAGACCCTAGAAGAAGTGTAACACCTTTGATAAACTGTTAAATTCTCCTCTTTATAATGGAAGCATTGACGTGTGATTTGTCATAAGAAGGTGTATTCTTTTGATCGCTTTGAAATAATGCTTGCAATGGATAAATTATTTCTTTTCTTGGATTCAATTGCTGAAATGTTGTTGCTTGCAAGGAATCCATTTTTTTTAGATAAGTAAGGTTGTAAAATGATAAATTTGTTTGCAAATTAATCTCTATATAATAATGAAACCTTAGATCAATTCCATTGATCCAAGGTATGTTTTAATTCTTCTTACCTCGATCTCGTATGGAAAATTGACATTCGAGAGGTTAAAGGAAATAAAATACCGAACCTTTTTAGGTTTACAATTTCATTGATCTTCTTAGAAGTTCATGTTGTGCATTCTTCGTAATTTGTGTGCTTATGTCTTCTTGTTAACTTCTCAAGAACTCGAATGGCATAAGTTGGAAAGAGGTCTAATTCATGACTATTGAGGGTAAAGCCTAAGTCATAGATCTATAAGATCTATCCTAATGGAATTCTAACCTAGGGTAAACTGGATCTACCGTATATCTATGCCTACTCTAATCTTGTTCATCCTAGCCTAAGTTGCATGTTTTCTAAGTTAGGGATTTGGAAATAACCTAAGGTGATGATAGGTATATTTCTAACCTATTACCTAATACTATATTGGTATGAAGAATGGCCTATCCTAAGGTGGAAAATTTACCTAAGGAAATATTAAGATACCCTAAGGTATATATTTTCTAAAATAACTTAAGGTAATACCTAAGCTAATGATATCTATCCTAAACTAATGTGAGGATAGAAGGGGACCTAAGGGGTCGTATGGAAAGTTGAAGGCATGGCGATGGTTCCTAAGTCATTTATTTGATTTAATTTTTGAATTCAATGGATAGAGTACTGCCAATTTAGGTAGAGGCAAGAAAATATGGAAAAATCCTATCTAGAATCATCACTAGAGATAAGTGATGCATGCAGAAGTTGAAATTAGACTCGCCAACTTTAACCGGTGGCGTGGAGAAATAGGTAGGAGATTGGAAATTAATGACATTTATGGTCATCGGTTTTGGTGAACAAACCACCTTGGAAACCATGCGAGTGGATTTTTGGGGGTTTTTTAGTATTTCAAGCATTTCAATTTTTTCTCTGCATGGAGCTATCTAGTTCTTTGAACCAGTAGTTCTATTTTCAGTTTGTTACTATTTTTAACTCCCTTGGTCTATTTTCGATCCAATGGAAGTATAAGAGGCATTTGAGAAGGATTTTTTGGTTGTTGACTTCATTTGGAGAAGAAAGAGTTTTGGAGGCTCACCTGGAAATATTATTTGAATCGAAAGAAGCACTATCAGGAATGATAGGCTCTATCCATTAAGTTGTTCTGCTTTTCTCTAAATGTCTTCATAAAAACAACTCTACTCTTGTAAAACAAGTTGGTTTTTATTTTGTTAGGGTTACTTGATTTCTTTCTTGAAATAATCTCTATGTTATTTGATTGAGGAACTTATGCATGATAATATTGTCATTGGGTTGTTTCCCTGAGTGAGTTAATGGTGATTCACACTTTAGAACTGATCATGACTTGAGTAATGTTGATAAAGTTTGTATTCTTACTTACCTGCTTGAAAAGGGTTTAAGAAAAAAATTTGTTGCTCTAAGCTTTGAATCGATCTGTCTCTAATTGTTAATAGAAGGTAAAAGGTTACCCTTCTCTGTCACATCTTGTTTTGATGAAGTTTTAATACACCTTCTGAGACTATATCAATATACTTTGATTAATAATTGTGTGATCTTGAACTTGTGTGGAAAAAAATGAATGGGTAATTTGTTTTTAACTCCGTACTATGAACATTGTATTCAATGGAAGTTGAGTATGTAATGTTGTTTGGATTTATTTATTTATGGTTCTAGTCTATATGGAAACAAGAAGGAGGTATTGACTCAAAAACCTTGTTATTTGGATTTGGTTCTCTCTCTTCTGAAACTCTGCGAAATGGCTTCTGGGTTTATTTGGTTTTGGAATTATTTGTTGAATATAGCAGTGGATGAAGTATTCTCTTTTAAAAAAATATGTTTGAGTCTTCCTTTAAGATTTTGGGAGATTGAGCTATAGGTAAATAGTTGAAGTTCTTTTCGTTTGAAGATATTTTGGGAATTGGCTTTATCCGAGTCGATATTTTGATTATAATTCTGTAGCTCGGTTGAGCTTACTTGAGGTCAAATCTTCCTGTCCATTTTGCTTTTGGACTTAGATGTTGTTGATTTGAACCTACTCATTCCTGATCTGGTAGACCACTTGTTAAACTTGTTAGAGTAACTTGTGAAAGTCTAACTATTGTAACTTCATGAAGATACGTTGAATGGATATTTAACTTTTGAATTGGAAGTTATGTTATTTGGAGCTAACCAAATTGGTGCAGTTGTTAGATTTATTTGATTCCTGTGTAAGTTGGAAGAAATCGAATGTCTCATCAATTTCGTAGGAGTGTTTAGTTGATCCCGCCTATGGTAAAAATGAAAGGAAAACTTAATCATCTTTTAAGCTGACTGGGCACCTTTAGCTAAGTCATGTAGTCCTTTCGTCTGCATCTTCTGGAATCAATTCTTGATGAATCCTTCTCTGTCCATTCAAAATATGTGTTCACTCACCTCTGTGAGGATGCAACTGTAAGTCCTCCTTATCTATTGTTGTGCTATCATCTTGTAGGAATGGACAGGTTATGATCTCTTGATTGAAACTTAGACGTTTTTGGATGATTGCTGAAGGTTGTTATTTTTCCTATATGATGTTTTGCTACTTTTTTGTTGCATCTATTGATGTGGAAAATGATACTTGAACTAATTTTGTTTGGTGATGGGTGAGCCTTAATTTTCAATCCCGACTTGAATTTGTAGTTGCATGAGTAGTGTAACAACTCTGAGCATGATGTCTACGTTTTTAAGATTTAAGGGATGTTATGACTGGGTCGGTACCAGTCCTCTTTCGAATTTCTTTACTTGTGAAACTATAAGAGTTAAGTGTTGAATTCCCTTTTCTAAGTTGTGAATGGGAATTCGGTTTAACCGAATGGGAAAGGAAGTTTTAAACTATTTATTTTCAGTCATTCATCCTTCTTTTGTGTAAATATTGTAGTGGATTTATTTGGCTAAGTTGCATTAATTTTATGAATGCAATTATGTAGTTGTTATTACTACTTTATTATTCACTTAACTTGTATTAAGGGTGTTTAATATCTCATTATAGTGATTGGTGTGAGATTTTGTTTATTGAGTGAATACTTTTATAATGTTAATGTGATGCCTAACTTGAGAACTTAGGCTATGTCTTGGTTTTGGAATTAGGATTTCACATATGAAATGTGAAACTCTTATTTATTTTAGTTGTTAGATGATTCATCCTAAAATCCTTACGATGCTAGGAATGAGCTTGACTATACATGTCTCTTTATGAAACTTTGTAAAGCTGAGCAAGAAGGATCTTTCTTCCAAAGTATCTCTATTTGGATAAATAGTAAATTTAGTTTCTATATTTTAAATTCAGATTGAATTATGAAGGAAATAATTATTAGTTACTTTTATTTAATATAGATAAGTAATTGATTGGAACATTACTTATCTGATATTATGTTGTAGATTACTGATTATATCATGATATTTTCTAAATGTTAATTCAGGTTGATTAATTGTTCTTTTATGGTCATTATAAATTATGATTTATTGTCTTCTCATCCTTTCTGTTTCATAAAAGTAGAGTTGGTTTTATGAAACAATTAGTTGAAGGAACTTTTTTAATGCTTAGTGCTTATCATGCTTAGTTTGATGAATTGACCCATGCTAGCAATTTTTGTAGATGGACTTCGTAAGTGATAAAGGAAGGCAATAAATTATATGATGTATTGGTTGATTTAAAGTTTGGATCTTTTATAGAGAATTTTGATTCATTATTGAGATGTATTGAAGGAAGGAAAGTTGTAATTTTTAATGATCTTGATGTTGTTTGACATGTAATATGTCTGAAATGCATAGTCTTGTAAAATGTGTATTTGATCATAATGAATGGAAAAAATCTAGAAGTTACTTTCACTTCTTGTGTAAATTCTCTTCGCATTATATGAAGGAAATTTGTAATCCCGTCTTGTTGTTATCATTCATATCTGATTAGATCCTTATTTCTGTTATCATTTAATGAATTAGATGAATAGGAAAAAGTACATTTTCCTTACTTGAATGCAACTTGCTAAGCTGCATGTATTGATGTTCTTTTACCTAAACTAGTATGGTTTATTAAGGGATGTTAAATGAACATAAAATTAAACTATAAGCAAGTGTGAAAGGTAAAAGGGTATAATAAACCCTAACACTTAACCCTAAAGAGGAAGGTTCTTCTCCTCTCAAAAGGATGTAAAACAAATGAATGGTGTTTGTGTTCATAAATCATTTAGACTTCATCTCTATGAAGTCCACTCTTACCAAACCTATTTTGGTTCTTACACCTCCTGTGAATGGTTGAGTTACTTAAGCAAATATTATGATGGATGCTGGTTCTATTTTTGAATAACAAAATGTTAAGTGAAAAGTTAATTACACATAAAGCAATCATTAGTCTATGAAGTTCCATATTATTTAACCAACTCAAATAAGGATGGAAACCTTAAAGGTTGTTAGAATTAGGGTTATGTAAGGTTGTTGTAATATGAATCTTAATCCTAAACTAATTAATTGGAAATGACCTCTTTGAGGTGTGTACATCATGATGAAGTAGTTCTTTCGGATGTTGGCACACACCAACTATAGAATTGTACCTTCGTGAATACTTGGGTCTTCATGAGGATATATGGTTACAATTGACATGTTGCAACACCCTTCAACATTGGTTCATCTAGACCTACCCAAATTTGGACTTGAACTTAGTTTCTCTCTAGGTCAGATTAGAGTTATGATTTATCATAGGAAGTGACTCACAATGACTAAGGGTAACTAGGCACATCCTATCTACTTAGGTCGATTGGGTATGTCTATATACCCAATCTCATCACGAGTGATTCACTATTCTAAATTATGTCACTAACCTACGTTAGGGTCAAACCTTGGACAAGTGGATTGATTGAAGTTAGTGAAGACCATTCTAGATAACAGATGAGTGGGGTGAAGGACGTATTCTGATTAGATGAGTATGCCATCTAGGAATAGTAACATGAACAATATGTTGGAAATCTTCGAGAAAAGTATCGCAAGTGCTAGTTGCATTGTCCTATGACACCTAGTTTTAGTAATGTGATTTTAGATGAATATTGGTAACACATATTCAGATATATTTCTTAAATAAAACACTTAGTACCTAGAACAGGGTAAGAGAACCAAGTATACTTGGTATACATTAATTATTCAATAGTTCAAGTTAACATGACAGATCGGTAGTTCGCCAAGTCATGAAATGACAGATCGGTAGTTCACCAAGTAAATTATAGCTACATATGGTTTTCTATTATGAGATTGATTGGCATGGAATGTGTGTTCTAAATTATGTTTATTTAGAATAGAGCACATTATGTATAATTTTTTTCCCCTTGTTTCTAAAGTTTTAAAATGAGAATGTTACATCTTAGTATCAGAGCTAAAGGTTGTATTTATTGGACCTATTGTGTCCATAATCTGATAAAACTTACATTTTCTTTTTAACAGAATATGGATAGAACAAGAGGAAATGTTGTAAAAACCCGACACCGGTGTGGAGAAACAACAACCGCCCAAAACTCAACGAGATCCTCGCTGCCTTGTTGGACACAAGAGAACGTTTAGATATACTTAAAAAACAAGTAATGTGTAGTGAGTAGGAAGAAGATGATGGTAATAATAATCATCCACCTCCTGTGGACAACGCCAATTTGGGAAATTTGGGCGTTGATAACAACAATGTAAATATGTCAGATCAGCCAAAAATAAAAAGGAAAGACTGGAAGTTGAACTCACTAATGATATAAAAAGGATAATTCCACCTAAGTTTGATGGCACCACATTAGGAGATGAAGTTTCTAGAATTGGCTTAGCGAAATGGATAAGTACTTTGCAATAAGGAACTTCTAAGAGGAAATAAAGGAAATATGGGGAGCATATCATCTTTCCCTTGAAGCATCTTCATGGTGGGATAGCCGTAAGGCTGAGTTGATCAATTTAAAATTTATTTTACGCAATGCTAGCTGCCACAAATTTATTATGATAAGAAAATGACTGAATTCTAGAACTTAGCCCAAGGAAAATTAATTGTAACAGAGTACTGGGAGTGGTTTACTAAAATCCTTAAGTATGTACCTCAGTATCAAACTGACTAGAAGTTCAAGATACTAAATTTTATCATGGGATTGAATCTTGTTATAGGGGGAGAGGTGTATGTTCATAACCCAACCACTATGGAAGGGGTTGTTGAAAAATCCATAAGGTAGGAACAAAAATTAAAGGCAATTTCTGCTCATAAGGAGGAAGTAAGAAAGAAAGTTCCAAACTCCTCTTCATCATCTCTTGCACCTAAGAAAGGACCATGGAAGAAGTTTGGTATGAAAAGTAAGTTTTTAGCTGATAATAATAAGAAAACAACAACAAATAAGCCTGCTGCTAATGTACGCAATAACATTTTCAAGAATAATAATAACAGAAAAAGTCCTATGGAGGTCAGAATGATAACTTTAAGGATGGAAATAAATTTGAGCCTAAAAAGGGACCTGTAGGAGGCTATTATAATTGTGGAAAAGATCATTATGCAAACCAATGTCCTTTGAAAAAGGATGACCATAATTAGCAACACAAGATACACGCTGCAGTAGCTGATAAACAAGATGAAAAGTAAGTCACACCCATAGAAGTTCCGGGTAAGTTATTTGGTATACTTGTAACTATTCTTTTTGATACGGAGCTACTGAATGTTTTATTTCTAGTAAATTAGCATTGAAATTAAAAAGAAAAGATAGAAAAATGGATAAATCATGGACTGTACATTATGGGAATAATGTTGTTCATATAGTTAGTATGTGTCTTTTTGAAGCATTCCTTAACTTACCTATTTTTTCCACAGAAGTTGATATTTATGTTGCTCCTTTGGGGTCTTATGATGTAATCATAGGTGTTAATTGGCTAGCTGAGCATAAAGAAAAAGTGGATTGTTTTGAAAAACATATTAGTTGTTTAGATGACCTGTAGAAAACAATAGAGATTCAGGGTGTTAAACATGAAATTTTAGTTAGGAAATTATCAGCTATGTAACTTAAAAAGGCCAAAAATAAGGGTTGTACCTTATATGCAGTAAAAATTGAGAATCTACTGAAGAAAACAGTGATTTATTAGAATGTTACCTATTGTTATGAAATTATAGTGATGCGTTTCTAGAGGAATTACCAGGTCTTCCACCCAAAAGGGAGTTTGACTTCACAATTGAAATCAAACCTAGAACTGAGCCTATTTCTAAGACATTTTATCGATGAATACTATTGAATTGGTGGAGCTTAAGGCACAACATAAGAAATTTTGTCTAAAGGCTTGATTAGATTGAGTGTTTCACCTTGGGGAACACCCATATTTTTTGTGAAAAATAAAGATGGAACACTTAGATTATGTATTGATTATAGAATGTTAAACAAGGCAACAATTAAGAATAGATATTCACTTCCTAGAATTGATGATCTATTTAATTAGATGCATAGAGCCTCAAAGATATTATAAGATAGAACTTCGATTGGGATATCATCGCTTTTGAATTAAGGATAAGGAAATTCATAAAACAAATTTTATAACAAGGTATAGACATTATGAGTTCATAGTTTTACCTTTTGGATTAACAAATGCATCTGCAGCTTTTATGAATTTAATGAACAATATTTTTCAAGAATACTTGGTCAAATTTGTGCTTGTATTCTTGGACCATATTCTCATATACTCTAAAATTATCGAGGAACATTGTAGTGCCCATTTAAACAAACCACTTGAGACCCAAGAAAGAAACCTAGGGTTAGCTAGAAAATTATGGGATAATTTTTTTGTTTGAAGTGTCTACAACCAGGTTGCAAGACATTAGTTTTCACTAACAGGTTCCTAAACAAGACCAATGTAAAACAACACATGTTCCCTTCATTAACTAATAACAATTTCACAAGGTTCAAATTTTAGGGTTAAATGTTTTAGTTAGATTCAGGGAGTAATTTACCCCCATGCCTGCTCTCTAGCAGCCTCAGAGTTTCAATAGGATTTTTCTCATACTTAATGCTTCCAAAATTTCTCTAAACCATTTCCATTAGATAGGAAATTTTCTCACCTTTTCGGTGATATAAAGAAGTCCTCCTAACTCCCTATAATTTCCAAGTTATGGGCGATGAACTTTAGGGGAGAAATTTTCCCAAGAATAGTCCATGGGTCTAGGGAGGAAAATTTTCCCCCTTGCGTGGGTCAGCTTGGTGGGGAGACACGTGTCACTCCCGGATTGGTCGGGAGGGACGGCGGGCCGATGGAGCGGGTTGAGACTTTAAGTCTCTTCCACCACAAAATGCATAGGGACCAAATTGGTCCACACCCACACCGACACCGGAAATGCCACGTGTTGCTCAAGGATTGGTGTAGGGAAAATAGATGGGTGGGAGTGGTGGAAGATTTGGGATTTTGGGATAAAAATCTCAAGGGAGAAATTTCACGCGTGCCTCCGCCGAAGGTAGAAAGGGTGCCACATGTCACAACCCTATTGGGCATGGGTGAAGGAGTGGTAGAGAAATCCAAGGGGTTGAACCAAAAGGGTTTCAAACTCAAAATGATCACATGTTCCCACATGTCTGTGAAATGAGATTTTCTAAGCCGACGGGGTTGCAAGGTCAGAGAGTCAAAAGGAACATTTTTCCAAAAGAAGAATTATAAGTTAAGTTTTCAAAATTCTCCTGCGCATCCATTGAGCCATGTGTCAGCGTGGATTGATCCTGTTGGAGGGATGCATGAAAAATTTGAAATTTTTTCCGAAGTCCAAAACTTAAAGGGGTTAAGTTAAAAATGGGTCCTCCCCTCTACCGTGCCATATGTTAGCACGTGATTAGCTGCGGGTTGGCGGGCGGGGAAAAGTGGGAAAATTTTCAAAAAGGTAAGTTTAAAATTTTGGTCCACCCTCTGATGTGCCACATGTCAAGCCCCGATTGGTCACGGGATGGTAGGGGCCATGGAATTTTTGTGATAATTTTTCCAAAGTCAAAAATTAAAGTTCACAGTTAGATTTATTTTAATTTTTGAATGCCAAATTGAAGTAAAACTTCAAATGGCCATAACTTGAGCTAGAAAGCTTAGTTTTGGGAAAAAAGGACTTTTAGAAAGCTCTCGATGCCCTCTTTGCACAAAAACCATAAAATTTACTTTTTGATGAAATTTAAAGGGTAAATTTTGGAAAAATATCTGTAGGCTCTTAATTGTCAAACTGGCAATTTTCAACTTTTCAATTTGATTAAATTCAGTTTCCTCCTTCACTCAACATGTCAAAAAGACATGGAGTGTTGATCTAGGGAGGGTTTAGAGTGTTTTTGGAAGGTTAATTTGTTCAATTGATTTAAAAATATTATTTTTCCATCAAATGACAGAAAAATGACTGTTAAAGGAATTGTATTCGAATTAGCTATGGTGAAGTTGTTTTCTTGAGTTTTCTTTGTCAAATTGAATTCCTTAGTGTCTTAGCATGCTATTCCATAACATTTTTAAGTTGATTATTAAGTGTAGGTCTGAACTATGCATTTTGTTTAGATTTACCAGTTTTAGAATTTACAATGTCAGTGATCAAATTTTTAAAGGATCTATTTATCAATTCCATCGTTTAAATGGAACAACTTACTTCTAATATAATCTAATACATTCAATTTGTTCTAACAATTAATTTTCAAGTCAAAATTACAAATTCTGATTTCAATTTTAAAATAATTCCAAGAATGCAAAACAATATACTTCCTTCCTACGTATTCTTCTTTTCAACAGATTTTTTAATTTACAATAGCAATTCGATCCAATACATAATAAAATCTTGAGAACTAATGGAAACCTTTAATCATTTCCAATATAACTTTACTTATCTTTTCCATTTGATTTCTAAATACGTAATGCAATTGCATATAACATCTTTTCACCTTTCTTTTCAAAATAGAGAGTATAATATATCTTCTTTACATTTCACATTACAATTCAATCTTCCAATTTCAATACAAATATCTTCACATTACAAATGGCTACACAATTCATCCACTCCAAAATGGGAAGGATTACAATAACTTGTTCAAAATGAAGGACTCATAAACTCGTATATTCCTCTTACTCCAAAACAGCAGCTTGCTAGTTTCTTCATCTTTTCATCTTGATCAAAACAAGGGAGGGGGAAAGGCAATGCTCTCTACCCAACCAAGACATCCAATGAGAAGGGAGAATACATCCTTCCTCATTGGCCCCCACCCCCAACCATATTGGAATAAGATATGCATTAAAACACATAGAAATAAAGGCTTCCACAAAAAAACATGCAACATTTTCACATTCCAAACACATTTCAAGAAGAATGTAGTTCACAACTACATTAAACATGTGCAAACAAAACTGAGGCTTCATCAAATAAGCCAAAAAGAGCAAGGATCTATGGGGGAAGCTACTTATGGCTCCCAATTGGGAATTAAACATCCACCAATAATCATACCACCAATATCAATATCATATCCCATAAAATTTATGCCTCCGAACCCATCCTTATGCCCCCCCAAAGTTTCTCCCTTATGCCCCCCTAAGAGTAAGAAATACAAGCTATTTCTTTTCCATGGTGGATCCCAATCCCAAACTCCCTCCATAATAAAAATGGTGTCATTGGCATTCCCTTATGCTACCCCATTTGAAATCCCCATAGCCTTCTCCTACACCATGTCCTAAGCAGTCTACCCAACCAGCCAACACACACATAACAACAATCACCATTTCCTACATGCATACAAGAGAAAGAAAGCATTTTAAAAGGGCTCAAGTTCCTACCTCTCCATAATGGAGTTTGTTCCAAGATCAATAAGCTTCCCAAGCCAAAATTTAATCCAAAATAAGCAACACACTAGCATGTAAATGACTCCAAACTCCTTTCACAAGCAAGGCTCCAAAACAACAAGAAAAATTTTCCCCAAGAGGAATAAGCAAAGTTTCAACAACCACTAACAAGCAAGGAGTTTGAATTTTAAAGGAGAGGGAAGAGAAGGGGATGATGTGGATCCATGTGGGATGCCACATCACTCTTCCTCAACCCCAAAAACAAAAATCAAAATCATTCACCTAAACATAATAATTAAAATGACAAATTAACTTACACACTCCAAAATAACCCATACCCCAAAGGACTGAATTTAAAACATGTAAGAGAAGTGCAATTAAAACTTACAATTAGTCATTTCAAAATGCATTAAAAAGGCCTAAATTTAACCTCCAAACCATAGGTATGGTTGGTGAATAATTTTAAGAGGTGTGGGACAAGTTTAACTTGTCCCACAAGCCTCCAAGGACAAATTTGAATTTCCAAGGAGGATGAAGTGTTTCACACTCCAAATCTATCTTACATATTTCTTACACACTCTTACAACCTTTCTTACACACTCTTACAATATTACATTTAAGAGTAACAACTTTATTTATTACATTCCTATGACATATTGATTTATTTATTTTAACACATGATTATTTACAACATTAACACAACATAAAATAATTAATGAAAGGGGTAACACATCACAAAATAAATACATGCAACATTAATAAAGAAACCACATTAATAAATTACACAAACCCATGGTCACATATAATGGAAATCCCCCATGGGAAATCCCTAACACAATACCACACACACACACACAAAACATGTTGCCATGGTGACCTTGTTGCATTCACCCAGAATTCCAATATGGTTAGTCTCTAGTCCCCCGAAATTGTTGTGATATTTTAACCCAGTAAATGCAAATACCTTCTTCAGCCTCATGGCCATATCAGAACATCCAAACTGATATAAATATACTAACAAAGCCATCTATTCATATAAATCACAACAACATCAAGAAATCAACATTATCATTTTCAGTTTAATTAATCAACTATATCATCATCAATTAATTCTCATGTTAGTTCTATTCACAATATCCAATATCACATGTCCAAATCAACATCTATAATATGTCCATGTCAAATAGTATATCATCATCCACATATAAAAATGTCTCTAATAATCATCATGCATAATAACTGAATCCAGATCAATAATAATCCCTGATCTAACATCTAACCATCATACTAAAACAAAACATAATAGTGTCCATAATAAGATCAACAGTATCAAGATCAGTATCTAAAAGTGTCAAAGGGAAGTGGGCACTACAAACACCATGACCATTTGAAGATAGTTTTAGAAATCTTGAGAAAAAGTGGGTTATTTAGTAAGTTATCTAAATGTTCATTCTATGACACAGAAGTGCACTATTTGGGTCATGTTATAAGAAAGAATGGAATAGTTGTAGATCCTTTTAAAATTGTAGCTATAATTGAATGGCCTGCACCAAAGAATGTACATGAAGTTAGAAGCTTCATGGATCTTGCTGATTACTATAGGAAATTTGTTAAAGATTTTTCCAAAGTTGTACCAATAAATTCATTGCAGAAAAAAGAATAATAAATTTGTGTGGAATGAGAAATGTGATTCTCGCATTTAAAAATTTGAAGGATCAGTTAAATTTAGCACATATTTTGGTTGACTTTACTATTGTGATGGATGCATCCAAGGAAGGTCTTGGAGGTATTCTTTACAAAATGATCATGTCATAGGTTATGAAAGTAGAAAACTTAAGTTACATGAGATGAATTATGCTCCACATGATCTAAAGCTTGTTTCCATTATTCATGCACTTCAATTTTGGAGGCATTATCTACTTGGTAAACATTTTGAACTAAAAACTTATCATCTTAGGCTGAAGTATATTTTCACTCAAATTTAATCAATGTAAGATAACGAAGATGGTTAGAGTTTTTGTCTCGATATGATTTTGAAATAAGTTACATTAAAGGTAAGGAAAATAGGGTAGCGGATGCTCTAAGTCGTAGGAAGCACATTTCTGCTCTTATAATGTTAAAAACTCGCTTTAAGGATGAGGTAAAAGTTTTATGGAATCGATTCTTATTTTAAGCAAGTAAAAATAACACTTGCTACAGATCCAAGTGATGTGAGATATAAATGTTTTCACTTTGATAATGAAGGAATCTTACGATTTGAAAATAGGGTATACATACCTTTGCTAAATGATTTAAGAAAGAAATTATTAGTTGAATTTAACAATTCACCTTTTCTAGACACCCTGGTATTACAAAGATGCTTGCTGATATAAAACAACAATATTTCTGGAAAGGGATGAAAAATGATGTTATTGAATTTGTGACACATTGCTTAGAATGTCAACGTGTTAAAGTTAAACATATGCATCTAGCTGGTTTATTATATCCTCACAACATACCGTAGTACAAATGGCAAGTGATAAGCATGGATTTTGTACAAGGGTTGCCTATGTCAAGAAATAAACATGATGTTATTTTGGTTGTTGTTGATAAACTAACAAAAGTAGCACATTTTATTATTGGTAATCTTAAGGATGATTCACCTATTTTAGCAAAAAAATTTGTACATGAGATTTTCAGATTACATGGAGTACCTAAATTAATCATATATGATAGAGATCCAAGAATGAATTCAAGATTTTGGAAAACACTTAACGTAACTCTAGGAACTAAGCTAAATTTCAGTTCTGCATATCATCCAGAAACAAATGGATAGACTAAAAGAGTTAATCAAGTTTTAGAGGATATGTTACGAATGTATTGCATGGATCAACAATATAAGTGGTAAGATTACCTTCCGTTAGTTTGCATACATAAAACATATATCATGCCTATCTAAAGATGGTACCTTTCAAGCATTATAGGGAAGGAAATGTAGAACCCCTGTTAGTTGGGACAACATTGAGGATAGAGAGGTAATTGGACCTTAAATCCTTACGGTAATGGAACAACAAGTTAAAATGATTCGTGAATGCTTGAAAGAAGCAAAGTAGATAGGAAAAGATTTATGCTTTGAGTTGAAGCAGTTGATAGAAAATTTGAACTTGGTGAGAAGGTCTTTCTTTGGGTAAAACTGAAAAAGAGTTCTATAACTTTTGGCAAGGCTACCAAGTTATCACCTCGTTATGTGGGACCTTTTGAAATTTTTGAACTTATCAACCCTATAGCTTTTCATTTAGCATTACCCCTACTTTTTCATGAATGCATGATGTTTTCCATATTTCTTTGCTTAAGAAATACATTTCAGATTTATCACATGTGTTAAATTGAATTCCTTGCAGGTCCAAGACCCAGGAATAATCATGGTTAAACCCATACAAGTGTTGGAAACTCACTAGTTACACTTAAGAAATCATGAAATAAGTCAATGTAAGGTCTAGTGGGACCAGTTTAATGAGGAAAGTGCAACCTAGGAAAATATGGAAGATATGAAAACTACTTTTCCATATTTATTTGAACAAAATTGATTCTGTTGACTAATAAAATTTGTGATTTTATTCTTTTATGACAATAAATCACCAATTTTGGATAGATATTTCATTGTTTAAAATAAACAACTATGTAAATGCTGATTTTGGAAATTTTAAATCCATAAATGTTATGAACATGTGAAAATAAAGTTAATAAATGGATTGTCCTTGATGTAAATTTGTTTAAATAAGTTAATCATCGGGATGATGATTATTTTTAGGAGGGAAGTATGTAACACCTTTGATAAACTATTAACTTCTCCTCTTTGCAATGCAAGCGTTGACATGTGATTTTTCCTAAGAAGGTGTATTCTTTTGACTGTTTAAATCATGTTTGCCATGGATAAATTATTTCTTTTCTTGGATTCAATTTCTGAAATGTTGTTGCTTGCAAGGAATCCATTTTGTTTGAGATAAGTAAGGTTGTAAACTGGTAAAGTTGTTTACAAATTTATCTCTATATAATAATGAAACCTTGGATCAATTCCATTGATCCAAGGTATGTTTTAATTCTTCTTACCTGATCTATATGGAAAAATGACATTCAGAGGTTGAAGGAAATAAAATATTGAACCTTTGTAGGTTTACAATTTCATTGATCTTCTTGGAAGTTCATGTTGTGCATTCTGCTTGTAAGTTGTGTGCTCAGATCTTCTTGTCAACTTCTCTAGAATGCTTTGAATGGCGTAAGTTGGAAAGAGGTCTACTTCAGGACTATTGAGGGTAAAGCCTAAGTCCTAGATCTATAAGATCTATCCTAACGGGATTCTAACCTAAGGTAAACTAGATCTACCGTATATCTATGCCTACTCTAATCTTGTTCATCCTAACCTAAGTTACATGTTTTCTAAGTTAGGGATTTGGAAATAACCTAAGGTGATGATAGGTATATTTCTAACCTATTACCTAATACTATATTGGTATGAAGAATGGCCTATCCTAAGGTGGAAAATTTACCTAAGGAAATATTAAGATAACCTAAGGTAAATATTTTCTAAACTAACCTAAGGTCATACCCTAAGCTAATGATATCTATCCTAAACTAATGCGAGGATAGAAGGGGACCTAAGGGGTCATATGGCAAGTTGAAGGCATGACGATAGTTCCTAAGTCATTTATTTGATTTTATTTTTGAATTCAATGGACAGAGTACTGCTAGTTTAGGTAGAGGTAGGAAAATTTGGTAGAATCCTATGTGGAATCATCACTAGAGATAAGTGATGCATGCAGAATTTGAAATTGGACTCACCAACTTTAACTGGCGGTGGTGTGGAGAAATAGGTGGGAGATTGGAAATTAATGACATTTATGGTCATTGGTTTTGGCAAAAAAACCACCTTGGAAACCATGTGAGTGGATTTGTTGGGGGTTGTTTGGTCTTTCAAGAATTTTGATTTTTTCTCTGCATGGAGCTATCTAGTTCTTCAAACCAGTAGTTCTATTTTCAGTTTGTTACTATTTTTAAATCCCTTGGTCTATTTTCGATCCAATGGAAGTATAAGAGGAATTTGAGAAGGAAGTTTTTGGTTGTTGACTTCATTTGGAGAAGAAAGAGTTTTGGAGGCTCGATGGAAATATTCTTCAAATCGATAGAAGCACTATTAGGCATGATAAGATCTATCCATTAAATTTTTCTGCTTTTCTCTAAATGTCTTCATAGAAACAACTTTGTTCTTGTAAAACAAGTTGGTTTTTATTTTGTTATGGTTACTTGATTTCTTTCTTGAAAGAATCTCTGTGTTCTTTGATTGAGGAACTTCTGCATGATAATATTTTCATTGGGTTGTTTCCCTGAGTGAGTTAATGGTGATTCACACTTTAGAACTGGTCATGACTTGAGTAATGTTGATAAAGTTTGTATTCTTGCTTACCTACTCGAAAAGGGTTTAAGGAAATTTGTTGTTGCTTTGAGCTTCAAACTGGCTGTCTCTGATTGTTAATAGAAGGTAAAAGGTTACCCTTCTCTATCACATCTTGTTTTTTTGAAGTTTTAATACACCTTCTGAGACTGTATCAATATACTTTGATTCATAATTGTGTGATCTCAAACTTGTGTGGAAAACAGTGAATGGGTAATTTGTTTTTAACCTATACTGTGTAAACCTTCATTGCTTCAAACCTTGTATTTGATGGAAGCTGAGTATGTAATGGTGTTTGATTTATTGTTTTATGGTTCTAGTCTATGTGGAAACAAGGAGGTATTGACTCAAAAACCTTGTTGTTTGGATTTGGTTCTCTCTCTTCTGAAACTCGTGAAATGGCTTCTGGGTTTATTTGGTTTCAGAATTATTTGTTGAATACAACAGTGGATGAAGTCTTCTCTTTTGAATAATTATGTTTGAGTCTTCCTTTAAGATTTTGGGAGATTGAGCTATAGGTAAATAGTTGAAGTTCTTTTCATTTGAAGATATTTTGGGAACTGGCTTTATCTGAGTTGATATTTTGATTATAATTCCATAGCTCGGTTGAGCTTACTTGAGGTCAAATCTTCCTGTCCATTTTTCTTTTGGACTTAGATGTTGTTGATTTGAACCTACCCATTCCTGATCTGGGTAGACCACTTGTTAAACTTGTTAGAGTAACTTGTGAAAGTCTGACTGTTGTAACTTCATGAAGATACGTTGAATGGATATTCAAATTTTGAATTGGTGGTTATGTTATTTGGAGATAACCAAATCGGTGCAGTTGTTAGATTTATTTGATTCCTGTGTAAGTTGGAAGAAATCAAATGTCTCATCATATTTGTAGGAGTGTTCAGTTGAGCCCACCTATGGTAAAAATGAAAGGAAAACTTAATCATATTTTAAGATGACCGTGGTAACCTTTAGCTAAGTCATGTATTCCTTTCATTTGAATCTTTTGAATCAATTCTTGATGAATCCTTATCTATCCATTCAAAAGATGTGTTCACTCACCTCTTTGAGGATGTGACTGTAAGTCCTCCTTATCTATTTTTGTGCTATATTCTTGTAGGAATGGACATGTTATGATCTCTTGATTGAAACCTTAGATGTTTTTGGATGATTGTTGAAGGCATTATTTTTCTTGTATGATGTTTTGCTACTTTGTTGTTGCATCTCTTGATATGGAAAATGATACTAAACTACTTTTGTTTGGTGATGGGTGAGCCTTAATTTTCAATCCCAACTTGAATTTGTAGTTGCATGAGTAGTGTAATAGCTCTAAGCATGATGTCTATATTTTTAAGATTTAAGGGATGTTATGACTGGGTTGATACTAGTCCTCTTTCAAATTTCTTTACTTGTGAAATTGTAAGAGTTAAGTGTTGAATTCCCTTTTCTGAGTTGTTAATGGGAATTCAGTTTAACCAAATGGGAAAGGAAGTTTTAAACTATTTATTTTCAGTCATTCATCCTTCTTTTGTGTAAATCTTGTAGTGGATTTATTTGGCTAAGTTTCATTATTTTTATGAATGCAATTATGTAGTTGTTGTTACTACTTGCTTATTCACTTAACTTGTATTAAGGGTGTTTAATATCTATTATAGTGATTGGTGTGAGATGTTGTTTATTGAATGAATACTTTTCTAATGTTAATGTGAGGCCTAACTTGAGAAATTAGGCTATGTCTTGGTTTTGGAATTAGGATGTCACATCTGAAATGTGAAACTCTTATTTATTTTAGTTGTTAGATGATTCATCCTAAAATCCTTACGATGCTGGAATGAGCTTGACTGTACATGTCTCTTTATGAAACTTTGTAAAGCTGAGCAAGAAGGCCCTTGCTTCTGAAAGTAACTCTATTTGGATAAATAGTAAAGTTAGTTTCTATATTTCAAATTCAGATTGAATTATGAAGGAAATAATTATTAGTTACTTTTATTTGATATAGATAAGTAATTGGTTGGAACATTACTTATCTGATATTATGTTGTAGATTACTGATTATATCATGATCTTTTCTTAAATGTTAATTTAGGTTGATTAATTGTTCTTCTTTTATGGTTGTTATAACTTATGATTTATTATCTACTCAGCCTTTCTGTTTCATAAAAGTAGAGTTGGTTTTATGAAACAGTTAGTTGAAGGCACTTCATTTTAATGCTTAGTGCTTATCATGCCCAGTTCAATGAACTGGCCCATGCTAGCAATTTTTGTAGATGGACTTTGTAGTGATAAAGGAAGGCAATAAATTATATGATGTATTGGTTGATTTAAAGTCTAGATCTTTTATAGAGAATTCTGATTCATTATTGAGATGTATTGAAGGAAGGAAATTTGTAATCTTTAATGATCTTGATGTTGTTTGACATGCAATATGTCTGAAATGCATAGTCTTGTAAAATGTGTATTTTATCATAATGAATGGAAAAAGTATGGAAGTTACTTTAACTTGTTATGTAAATTCTCTTGTGCATTATATGAAGGAAATTTATAATCCTATCTTTTTTTAATCATTCATATCTAATTGGATCCTTATTTATTTTGTCATTTAATGAATTGGATGAATGGGAAATAGGAAAATTTCCTTTACTTGAATGTAACTTGCTAAGCTACATGTATTGATGTTCTTTTACCTAAACTAGTATGGTTTATTAAGGGATGTTAAATGAACATACAATTAAACTATAAGGAAGTGTGAAAGGTAAAAGGGTATAATAAACCCTAACACTTAACCATAAAGAGGAAGGTTCTTCTCCTCTCAAAAGGATGTAAAACAAATGAATGGTGTTTGTGTTCATAAATCATTTAGACTTCATCTCTATGAAGTCCACTCTTACCAAACTGTTTTGGTTCTTACACCTCCTATGAATGGTTGAGTTACTTAAGAAAATCTTATGATGGATGTTGGTTCTATTTTTGAATAACAAAACATTAAGTAAAAATTTAATTGAACATAAAGAAATCATTAGTCTATGAAGTTCCATATTATTTAACCAACTCAAATAAGGATGGAAACCTTAAAGGTTGTTGGAATTAGGGTTATGTAAGGTTGTTGTAATCTGAATCTTAATCCTAAACTAATTAAGTGGAAATGACCTCTTTGAGGTGTGTACATCATGATGAAGTAGTTCTGTCAGATGTTGGCACACGCCAACTAGCAGAATTATACCTTCATGAAGACTTGGGTCTTCACAAGGATACAAGGTTGTAGTTGACATGTTGTAACACCCTTCAACATTGGTTCATCTAGACCTACCCAAATTTGGACTTGAACTTAGTTTCTCTCTAGGTCAGATTAGAGTTATGATTTAGCATAGGAAGTGACTCACAATGACTTAGGGTAACTAGGCACATCCAATCGACTTAGGTCGATTGGGTATGTCTATATACCCTAGGTCATCATGAGTGATTCCCTATTCTAAATTATGTCACTAACCTGTATTAGGGTCAAACCTTGGACAAGTGGAATGATTGAATTCAGTGAAGACCATTCTAGATAACATATGAGTGGGGTGAAGAACATATTCTGATTAGATAATTATACCATCTAGGAATAGTAACATGAATAGTATGTTGGAAATATTTGGCCAAAGTATCGCAAGTTGCTAGTTGCATTGTCCTATATCACCTAGTTTAAGAAATGTGATTTCAGATGAATATTGGTAACAAATATTCAGATAGGTTTCTTAAACAAAACACTCAATACCTAGAACAGGGTAAGAGAACCAAGTATACTTGGTATACATTAAGTATTCAATACTTCAAGTTAACATGATAGATCACTAGTTCACCAAGTCATGAAATGACAGATCGGTAGTTCACCGAGTCAATTGCAGATGCATATGGTTTTATTTTATGAGATTGATTGGCATGGAATGTGTGTTCTAAATTATGTTTATTTAGAATAGAGCACATTATGTATATTTTGTCCCCTTGTTTCTAAAGTCTTAAAATGGGAATATTAGAAGAAGAAGCACCGTAACATGAAGATCCCTCACAAGAGTCGCCAAGGAATATGGCACTTGTTAAGGATAAGGAGAAAGAAGAATCTCCTATACTGGAATCACATTGTTAGGAAGAAGTAGAAGGTGGCGTAAGAGGCGGACTCGGAGGAGACAAAATCTTAGATGCCCACATTGGTGAAAAGGATGATGAAGAGGTGAAGGAGGTGAAGTCCACCCGATATATGATATACATGACTCGGAAGAGTAGGAAGGTGAAGAGAAGATGAAGAGGAGAATGACAAGGAGGAAACAAAGGATCAAGGAAAGGGGGTGAGCGAAGAGGTAAGCACCAAAAACAAAGGAACCCCAAGCCTCACCAAGGAACAAGTGGAGAAATCCACAGAGAGAGAAGTGGCGAGCATCATTAAGGATTTGGTGGAGTAGGAGTTGGAGCAAAGCACGGATGAAATTTTGAAGGAGATGGAAGAAGAAAGCATTGGGAAAGAATATGGTAGCATGGGTGGGAATCCCAATTTGGTGGTAAGCTTCCCAAAAGCTATGTGAATAGGTGGGAAGGGCATAGTGGTGGCACAAGAGCAAGGAATGGGATACATTAATTATCCTAACAAGGTGTTACATGCATGCTTCCAAAGCACCATACAAATGGAACAACTCCTGGATATGTCTTCATTTGATGAAGAAGGCACATATCCCCGAACTAGGAAGATGTTATCTTGGGCATTTGAGTCCCATGTGGATGAACCTGAGTTTGAATTAATTCAGAGTGTTGATGAAGGTGCCGAAAAAAAAGGAGTAAATCCATTGGTGAATTCTTAGCAATTATCAGATGAGTAGGTCTAGAACAGTCTCAACAAAATTTCAATTAAGATTGAGGCCAAACTATTCGAAGGAATGATAGAGTGAGATTCTTGGAGGAGGAATTGGAGAAGGAAAAGAAGGAGCTCACTGAGAAGAGCAAGGACTTAAAGCAGGAAGAGATTATCAGTGTGCAGTTAAGGTGTGAACTGAAAGAGGAGAAATCAAGGGTGCACAAGCTACACAAGAAGATTGAAATGATTACGGGTGCTATTATTTTAAAGCATCCTGATCTAGCACTACCCAAGAAAAATATGAATCAACCTTGCAATGTCTAGAGGATTTTACCCACATCCTCATGATGGAAAGGCGACCACTTGCCTTAGAGTCTACATAAGAGGCATTGTCTCACCAAGAGAAAGAAGAGAAGTTGAAGGTTATCGAGATTATTTCTAGATATAATAAACTCCTTGTAGAGGTAAAGGCCACCACACAAGTCACATAAGATGCATATGAAAAATGCACTGATACAGATAGAGTGGAAAGCATCCTGGTTGCCACTCATGAAATGAAACTCAAGGAGTTTCAAGAAAAGAATAAGAAGAATAGGGTAGAAAGAGATAAAATCCCAGCCGAGGTAGAAAAGAAGTCAGAAGCTATCGAGACCTTGTAAGGTTCAATCAAATGCTAGATAAAGGAGCTATACCCCCAAATCATCCGCAGGATGGATGCGCTGAGGACTTGGGAAAAATGGAGATTATTGTTGACACAATGAATGCCAAAGGGGAGGAATTAAGTTTTAAGAAAGTGAGTACCTTAGTCGAGATACCTCTCATTAGCAAGTGCAGAATGAGGTGGACACTTAGGAAAAGCTAGAGGTAGAAATAGGAAGGATTTCCCTCTTCTTAAAAAATAAGCATTTTTCTCCTTCATTCTCCCCATTTTTTCATTCTTTCTCCCAATTTTCATTCCTTCACCGGGTTTTCCCTATTCAGAGCCTCCGCCATTTTTTATTCATTAAAGAGATGTGTTTGTGAGGATAGAGAACAGTGTGTAGTGTGGGGTGATGTTGGGTCCCATAATATTGGCTAAGTACAACAAGGCACGTGGGACCTATTTGAAGAAGGGCACACAAGTTGAAGGTGTGTAGGGAAGGGTTCTAGAAGGGTTTAATAGAAAACATGATGCACGCACGTAAGACAAAATGGTGTTTTGGTACTTATCCATATTCAAAGTTCCAGAAAGCACATGAGGAAAGCGTGACCCGT
The DNA here is from genome assembly GCA_018340775.1 of Taxus wallichiana var. yunnanensis. Classification (NCBI taxonomy): domain Eukaryota; kingdom Viridiplantae; phylum Streptophyta; class Pinopsida; order Cupressales; family Taxaceae; genus Taxus; species Taxus wallichiana. The sequence continues at coordinate 64,610,050 of CM031239.1, read as the reverse complement.
CTAGCATATGGAGTGAATAAGGTGTCATCCTGGTAGTTGTGTTATGTTTGTGGAGCCTACTTTCATGTTAGAGTGTGGTCCATCTTCCATGTGTTACACTCGGGTATTTTTACGGTGGTCCCGCCGCCGGTGAGTGGGTCGGGGGGTTTAAGGGCAAAGCCCCAAGAAAATTTTCATGGGTGGTTTATTAACCCATGGGTAATGGGTAATCATTATAGGCTGTTTTTGGGCCCATGATTTTTAGTACCCATTGTTTTGTAAAACCACCCCTTCGGTTACCCATAGGTTTATGGGATAGTTTAATTTTTCCCATTTTTTTGATACCCACGGTTTTGTAAAACTACTTAAGTAGTTGTCTATTTATATGGTCTTATGCATATGATAGATACACAAGCAAATGTATTGTAGATGTGTTTTGAATTCGGTGTGAATTCTATAGAGTTTGTTGAGCATATCTCCAAACGGATCTGGGTATTGTATTGAGAGAGTGGAGGTTTGTAATAAAATCTGAGCAAGTGATTCTTGGTGGACGTAGCCCAAATTGGGTGAACCACGTTAAATCTTGTCTCTCTGTGTTGTGTTATTTATTCTGCACTTTTATTTGAGATCTGTAATATTTTCTACATATTAGTTTCTACTGTTGCGATTCTATAAGGGATTATTCCGCATATTTTATCTCTTATTTCCTAACAATTGGTATTAGAGCCTGGTTTGGTTTGTTGAAGTGTTGAATCGTAGGGAAATTTTTTAGCTTGAGTGGGAGCTATGGCATATGAAGGAAGATATAGGGTTGATAAATTCAACAGGTAGAATTTCAGTCTTTGAAAGATGCAGATGGAAGATTAATTTTATTAGAAGGATCTTTATACTCTGTCTGTCTGAGAAGGTGAACAAACCCTTGAGTATGACAGATGTGGAATGGGATTTGCTAGATAGGAAGGCACTTGGGACAATCTGGCTGTGTCTTGCATCTTCGGTATTATTTAATGTTTCAAAGGAAAAGACTACAAAAGATCTAATGGATGCATTAGGGAAGTTGTATGAAAAACCCTCTGCCTCTAACAAGATATTTTTAATGAAAAAGTTGTTTAATATGAAGATGTCTGAGAATAGTTCAGTAGTAGATCATTTAAATGATTTCAATACAGTTGTGAATATGCTAGCTTCGGTTACAATAGAATTTAATGAAAAAGTTAGGGCTTTATTAATTCTGTGCTCTTTACCTGAGAGTTGGAATAGCCTGGTAATGGCGGTAAGTAACTCGGTTCCAGCTAACTCGAAGTTGAAGTTTGAGGATGTTGTAGGGGTGATTCTAAGTGAGGAAATGTGAAGAAAAAGCTCTGGGAATCTTCTACTTCAGGGAATGCTTTGACAGTGGAAACTAGAGGGAGACAGAAGAATAGAGGAAACCGTGGAAAATCAAAAGATCGGGAAAGGTCAAAATCCAAGAACAAGATTGTATGTTGGAATTGTGGAAAGCTTGGGCATGTAAAGAAGGACTATTGGGAGCTTCAGGATAAGAAGAAACAACATGAAGAAAACAAGGAGGTAAATGTGGCATCGGGTAATGTATGTCAGGATGCTTTGATTCTTTCTTTGCATAATATTACTGAATCTTGGGTTTTAGATTCAGGGGCTTCTTTTCATGCTACTCCACATAGGCATTATTTTGTTGATTATGTTCAAGGGGATTTTGGGCATGTTTTTCTTGGTGATGATGAGCCTTGCAGTATAGTTGGAAAAGGTTCTATTCAGGTTAAGATGCAGAATGGGAATACATGGCTATTGAAGGATGTCAGACATGTGCCTACATTAAGGAGAAATTTGATATCGGTGGGGTAATTGGGAAGTGATGGTTGTACTGTGATATTTACAGCTAACTCTTGGAAGGTTACTAAGGGTGCTCTTGTGGTGGCAAGAGGTAAGAAGGTTGGAACCTTGTATTTAACCACTGATAGTACTAATGATTGTAATCTTGTGGCTTCAGATGCAGATACAACATTATGGCACTATAGGCTCGGTCATATGAGCCATAAAGGCATGGAAATCATAAAGAAGAATTTTCCTAGATATACAGAAACATGTTTGGAGTTATGTGAGAACTGCATATATGGGAAACAGAAGCGAGTAAGGTTTCTTAAGGTTGGACCTACAAAGAAAGAGAGTAGGTTAGAGCTGGTGCATTCGATGTGTGGGGCCCGTATCAAGTATCATCTCTTGGGAGTTCAAGTTATTATGTTACTTTTATTGATGATGCAACAAGGAAAGTTTGGGTTTATTGTATTAGAAAAAAATATGATGTATTTGTGACAGCTTTGTTAAATGGAAAGCCTTGTAGAGAATGAAACAGTTTTAAGCTAAAATGTCTCAGTCGATAATGGAGGGGAGTATTGCAGCAATAAATTTAATGATTAATGTTCTAAGAATGGAATCCATAGGAAAAATATGGTTCCATGAACTCCATAAAGCAGAATGGGGTATCGAAATGATGAACATAACAATAATGGAACATGCTTAGAGAGCATGAGGTTACATGCAGGATCGCCTCTTTCTTTTTGGGCGAAGCGGTGAGCACGGTGTACTTTATAAACAGAGGACCCTCAAGTGCCTTGGATGGAGGCATACCTGAGGAGGCTTGGTATGGTAAGAAAGTTGATTATTCATTTCTTAGATTCTTTGGATGTGAGGTGTTTGTTCATATAGACAAGGATGATAGGACCAAGCTAGAGGCTAAATCAAAAAAATGTAATTTCATTGGTTATGGTGGTGATGAATTTGGATATAAATGTTGGAGTATTAAGGAAAAGAAAATCATTCAATCTAGGGATGTGGTCTTTAATGAGAAAGTCATGTATAAGCAGCATTTATAGAAAAACAGGGAAGAATCCAAGAAAGAATATGCAGCAAGAAGAGAGGATCTTTCGGATGGAAAAGTGACACATGAATCGGGCTTCAGAACCCCAAACTCCTATATTGAGGAGTTCTTCTAGGGTAAGAAGAGAACATGAACGTTTTTCTCCTTCTTTATTATTTATTACTTACGATAGTGGAGAACCAAAGAGATTTGATGAAGCAATGCAGGTAGATACCAGGTAAAGAAGTGGGAGCAAGCCATGGATGAGGAGCATAAGTCTCTCATGGAGAACCGCAATGGGATTTGGTGAAGCTACCGGAAGGAAAAAGAGCATTGCGAGAACAAGTGGGTGTACGAGAGTTAAAGATGAAGGAGGAAAGAAAAGATATAAGGCCCGGTTGGTGGTCAAGGGGTTTGCACGTAAAATAAGGTATAGATTTTGATGAGATATTTTCTCTTTGTAGTAAAAATGACTTCTATTAGAACTATTCTAGGAATAGTTGCAGCAAAAGAATTACACTTAGAGCAGCTTGATGTAAATACTGCATTTCTCCATCGTGATTTGGAGGAGGAACTATATATGCAGCAACCGAGGGCTATGAGGTCAAAGGTAAAAAGGAGATGGTGTGTAAACCAAGAAGAGCTTGTATGGCTTGAAACAAGCTCCACGTTAATGGTATAAGAAGTTTGATAGCTTCATGATGGAGCAAGATTATATTAGATGTCATTCGACCATTGCATGTATACAAAGAAATTTCATGATGGAAGTTATATTATCTTGTGTTTGTATGTTGATGACATGTTGGTTGCGAGTAAAAACATGCAGAAATAAAAGTACTTAAGAAACAACTAAGTGAATCCTTTGATATGAAGGATTTGAGAGCATCCAAACAAATCCTTAGAATGAGGATAACTCGGGATAGGAAGGAATGGAAGCTAACTTTATCTTAGGAAGAGTACATTAAGAAGGTATTGGATAGGTTTAAAATGTAGGATTCTAAACCGGCTGGGACTCCTTTGGTAGGCCATTTTAAGTTATCAAAGGAGCAGTGTCCTAAGACAGAGCAGGAAAGAAACCAGATGTCCAAGGTACCTTACTCATCAACAGTTGGTAGTTTGATGTATGCTATGGTGTGCACTAGGCTTGATATTGCCCATGCAGTGGGAGCTGTGAGTAGATTTATGAGTGATCTAGGTAAAGAGCATTGGCAAGCACTAAAGTGGATCCTTTGTTATTTGAGAGGAACCATGGGGACAATTTTGTGCTATAGTGGATCAGACACCACTTTACGTGGTTATGTAGATTCAGACATGGTTGGAGATGTAGACAACAGGAGGAGCATGACAAGTTATATTTATAATGTAGGTGGGACAACAGTGAGCTGGATTTCATGACTACAGAAGCTGGTGGCTTTGTCAACCATAGAGGATGAGTATGTTGCTACCACAGAGGCAAGTAAAGAGATGATTTGGTTACAAAAATTTCTCGAGGAGTTGGGGCATAAGCAGGAGGAATGTAAGCTGCATAGTGATAGTCAGAGTGTTATACACCTAGTGAAGAACTCTACTTTCCACTCCGGATGAAGCATATACGATTGAGATATCACTTCATCGTGGATAGCTTTGGAGGAAGATAATTTGAAGTTGAAGAAGATTCATACCAGTCGAGAATCCTACGACATGATAACCAAGGTGTTCACAAGGGATAAACTAAAGCTATGTTCAGCTTTGGTTGGCCTTTGAGATGACAGTGAAGGGTTGAGAAGCTTGCTCAGTGGAAATTAGTCTCCAAGTGGGAGATTGTTATGTTTGTGGAGCCTATTTTCATGTTAGAGTGTGGTACACCTTTTATGTGTTACACTCGGGTATTTTTACGACGGTCCCGCTCGCCGGTGAGTGGGTCAGGGGGGTTTGGGGCGAAGCCCCAAAGCAAATTTTCATGGGTGGTTTATTAACCCATGGGTAATGGGTAACCGTTATGGGCTGTTTTTGGGCCCATGTTTTTGGTACCCATTGTTTTTTAAAACCGCCCCTTCATTACCCATAGGTTTATGGGATAGTTTCATTTTTCCCATTGTTTTGATACCCACGGTTTTGTAAAACTGCTTAAGCAATTGTCTATTTATATGGTCTTATGCATATGATAGATACACAAGCAAATGTATTGCAGATGTGTTTTGAATTCGGGTGTGAATTTTGTAGAGTTTGTTGAGCATAGCTCCAAATGGATCTGGGTATTGTATTGAGAGAGTGGAGGCTTGTAATAAAATATGAGCAAGTGATTCTTGGTGGACGTAGCCCAAATTAGGTGAACCATGTTAAATCTTGTCTCTTTGTGTTGTGTTATTTATTCTACACTTTTATTTGAGATTTGTAATATTTTCTGCATATTAGTTTCTACTGTTGCGATTCTATAAGGGATTATTCCGCATATTTTATCTCTTATTTCCTAACAAGTTGTAGAATCAAGAATAAAATTTTTAATTCATGCGATGGAATGATCCAAAAGGACATCATTGCAAAGAGTGGAGAGCTTGGATCAAAGGAGGCATGTTCCATTGGAGGACCACTTGGACACTTGGCAGATGATATGTTACTTCAGAAGGCATGGTGGTGAAGGCAAAAGTTATATATAGAGATGCGTGGGTAGTATAAAGGGAGATTGTGAGAGAGCATATGTGGTGGAAAAGAGGCAAAGCTCTACAGAAATATTATGGAGGATTTTATGGGTTGGGATTAGAGGAAATATAGAAGTGATGGCATATTTAGAGGGATGGGTCTGTGTTTATCCTTGTAATATGAAGGACGTAGTTTAGTTTTGATGCATGACCTTGCTCTGCATTATTATATTGGTCTATTATGGCCTCAATGAATGTAATGTGGTTATTAAACATGTTAACATGAATATAAGGCTCTGTTCTAAAGCATATATGTGTTCATGAGCATAAGTCTAGTGCATTTCCTTTGTGTTATGAATCAGTTCTATATGTTGTTTGATACTTCTCTTTTATGGATGCAATGACTTGATAACCCATCCAAAGTTCTCTGAATGATGTAAGGTTCTTTTCTATTATTTTGCACTTGAATATCTGTCATAGATGATGTATTCTCACAAGACTCACATAAATGAGGGGTTCAATGCCTGCGCGTGCCTTGGGTGAGAACCCAATGCCTATTGGGTGATAGGTCAGTGCGCATGGGATTAAACTGTTATTCTAAGGGCGTAAAAATGACTACAACAATCAACTATTTCAAAGAGTCTAGATTACTCCATTTTGAAGCATGAAAATGTCCTAGATCCATGTCTTAGCAAGAGAAAAAAACACTCCGAGACATTTTCAAATGTCTTCAAGGGACAAAAGGGTTTATTCTAGTAGTTGAAGTACATGAATATTGCATAGAGTATATTCTATACTCTATATTTACCCCATTTTATTTATTCTAAGAGACAGGAGGGAACTCATAATAGGTTGGATTATATTACATTTACACCTATGAGAACTATATGATGTTTGATCTCACTTAGTGGTAGGTAGTACAACACTTAGACTTGTTTAGTAGGGGTTGGTTGTTAGGGGTAGTCTAATGTTACAATATATTAATTTATCCTTTTGTAATCTAATGTTTTGATGAAGGATATTATAGGTATCTAGGGTTTCCAATTCTTTTATTTCATTATATGTGGTGAAAAAAAAAGCAACATAAATCGAAAGCATATTTCTATATAATTAAAGGGAACATAAAGTTACATATCCTCACTACAATAAGGTATAATACCATATAATATGATTCGGGACCATACGTAAGAATGAAAACATCATATAGTAATTTTGTGGTCTTATAAAAAAGCACTTTCTAGTTACTATCTCATAAACGAAGCATATTCATTCTTGGATCAGCCTATTTTCCTAGTATGGACATCTAGATCTCCTTTTTTCCCCTTTGTACAACAAAGATCCATGTCATCTTGTGTATCTAAGATATATATTTTTTATTATCATTGTTAGAATTATTAATGTGTTATTTTTATTATTAATAATTAATAGTAAATTAATTAATTGAGGATAACCTCTTGTAACAAACCACTACATCATATATATCAGTTTCCATATTACATTTACACATATTTTTAGCATGTAAACAGATTTGACCAAGTGACAAGCTTCAAAATTTAGACCAACACAACCCCTAATAAAAATCATTTTAGATCTTACAACCTAAATGAAAACCAACAAATTCTCTTACAATTTCACTAAATCACTCTTAATTTTCTTAAAAAACATGACATAAAATATATTCAAAATAAGAAAACCCCAAAAATTAATTTTCTAAATCCAAGGCAATCAAATTAATTAAAATAAAAAAATATCCTACTCAACCACAAACAAATAATATTCTCTTATATGCACTTACTTGCATGCCAATCAAATTACTTACACAAATTTAAGACATTGTTGTTGGTATATTTTTCAAGGTTAATTATAAGGTCTCTTTTTAGTACTCAAGCGGCCAAAAGGAAAAAACAATCCACCTACCCCATGGGTAGGTGCAACAATAATTTTTAAGAGCATAGGACAAATCTTAATTGTCCCATACACACTTCCAAAAATTGGCCCGTAAGGTCAAATTTGAATTTTCCAAAAAAATAAAATGACAACAACTAAGACAAGCCACTTTCACACCAAAAATGGAAGGAAACTAGGTTACTTAATACAGATTTGAATTAATTTAAAGGATAATTAATTAAATCAATATAAGGGTCCCAAAAAAATTGGCCAACTCCATAAAACTTGGAAATATTAAAATCAAGCAAACAACATCCTAACACATGGTCACTCATAATAACTCATTTTATTCATGGCTAGTAATATATATATATATATATCCTAATTTCATAAAATTAACAATAGTAATTTTTAACTACATTAACAAAAACATCTCTTTAAACATCTTCAAGATATATATAGTTATCAACATCACTCACATAGTTCCATATCAATACCAAAATGATAAATCCTTGTATGAAACATTGGCACCTCATGCCACTAAAATAGGATAGTAGTGTCAATGTAAATTATTGAATCTAATATAAGTATATGCACCCCATTTAAAATATGTTAGGAAATTTAAGGGATAAATAATGTTACAAATTATAAATCCACAATATAAATTTATGAAGATTATAGTTTATGAAGTGCAATAATTAAAACCATAGATTAATATGTTTATAATGCATATTATAGAATATAAACACCATGAACAAAAAGTAAATGAAAACAATGACACAAGATATAAGTGGGAAAACCATGGAAGGTAAAAACCCACACCGAAAATCACTTATCTTTATTGAGAATAAACTTTCACCCAACACTCCCACTATTTCTCTATCAGCTCACTCATATGGCTTACATAAATGTTACCATCAACATGTGTGTAACCAATATCTAATGAGATCACCTTGTTATATATAAGGTGGGTGGTCATGATCCACTCTTAAAGCTGACCCACTTTATGGTCTATCATGCTTATATTTTAAATATAAGCTATAAGCCAAAAACATATAGTCTTTGGCGGGTTTCTAAAATAAGTAGTTTCTTACTTAATATTATAAACCCAACATTCCCCCTTAATGTTAAGTATGGAAACATGTAAATTTTGTTCCAAATAACACATGCTAACTCACATTTTGGTACAAAAGGAATTACAATCCATAAATCAACAAATGATTTAGACTAACATGTAACAAACACTTGTTGCATGGTTTTAACAGCTTCCATGATGCACTACAACAGTGTCCCATGGACTTATAGAATCAGTAAAAAATGTAACCATATTGCAGGATTTAGAGAAGCCATAATACACTATTTTGTGACGGTTCAAATCAGTGTTCCACGGATTTTATAAAAAAATGTAATACAAAGGAACATTACAAATTCTTAAGATAAAGCAATTAAGGATGAAGTCTTACAAAAGATTATGGAGTTATTAAATATTCATATATAATGCTTTGTTTGGGATTAAAAATAAAGTTCACATGCATGAAATTTACTTAAACAACATATAAATAGTCTAAGGAGTTCATTTTAACACAATCAAGTCGTTAAGAGATGGCATTGCACAAGAAAAAACATGCAACATGCTCATTTCTTATTTCCCCCTCAAGGGCATCTCTGAAAGGCCAAAACTCATATGATTCAAAGGTGAATATCAATATCATTCACATGATCATAAGATCTAAACAACATATGATCAGTTGATTCATAGATGGAGATCAATGACACCCACATGATCATAAGAGCTAACATTTGAAATGCCCAACATAACACAAAACTTACATAACTTTGTAGCACCCAAGGACTAAGTAAAAATGTCTACAAAATTATCTTCATTGGAAAAAAATTGATATCTATGTCACCATTGAGAACATTTTCCCTGATGAAGTGCATATGGTTCTCAATATGTTTAGTTTGATGTTTGAACCCAGATTGTTGCAAGAGCAATATAACTTTAGCTATCATATAGAAGTAGAGTGCTTCCTTGACGCCCATATGAATTTATTCCAATAGTATTTTGAGCCAAATGGATTCTTTTGTTGCTTCCATAATATTTCTAAACTCTACTTTAGTAGAAGAGATAGATATTGTTTGTTGTTTCTTGTTGGTCCCAGTTATTGCGCTGCACTCCAACTTGAAAACATATCCAAAACTAGATTTTCTATCCAAAATATAACTAACATGTTCATGATAATAACAAAAATCAAGTTCTTGGTTCACACAAAAATTTTAGCTTTCAATAACATTAAAGATATCTAAATCATGCAATATAATCACACCTTAATAAGCCTAGCTTTGCTTACAAGCACCAAAATGCATTCAACTCTAAAGCAAGGGATATGAATACCATACACCTATTCAAAAACATCTGAAAAAAAATTTAGTCACTTCAAATAGTTTCAAACCATCACCTTTGTTCATTTTCCTTTTAGACCTTCATTCAAGCTTGTAGCCCTTCCAAATGACAAATTTTGATCCCTAGAACGTTTCACAAGGTTTTATCCTTCAATGTCAAGTTTTTCAAATACCCATTATGACACTTAAGCGTATTCGAAACTTTTAGCTCCTAACTCTAAGCCTATCCATTTTTATTATCCTTTTATCATCCATAATTAGGCCTATTTTCTAGCCCTTAAAGCACACAAATCTTATAGGTTAGAACAATCTATAAACTATCATGATGAAGTATTTAGCTTTCAAAATACCCATTATCGAGTTCTTGTTTCATGCCCAATTTCATCTTCTAACTCACTACACAACTCTCCAAACTCTAATTTATTTTCTCTAGGCTAGATCTATTAGGTCTTCATTAGGGTTTCAAGTAACTTATTAGGGTTTTATCAACTACTTATTGGTTTCAAAATTGGATTCACCTTGAAAAACTTAAATGTTCTACCACCCTTTCTACCACAATCATGTTATGTTTCTTGTTTGGCTTCTCAAGTCTTCTTACTTGCTTTAAATACAATATAGTCCACTACGCTCTGTTTTCACTTTTCTTGGCTTTCTCTCCAAGTTTCTTCTAACTTTCTCATTGTCACTTACTCAAATTATTCAACTCATTAAACCTACTCCACAAGTCACATTCAATACACTTTCTAACAATTAAACCCTTACTTCCTCTAAACTTTGCAAGATGACTGAAACAAAGCAGTTAAGATTACTTCTTATCTAATATCTTTAAGAGATTGTCCATGCTTTATAAAGATTCAAACATAATCACTCCTCGTTTTAATATGAATAGCTTGTTATGGTTTCTTAAATTTGGTTTCTAGGACAGTTGTTTCTCAAGAATGACATGACTATCATAATTATCTAGGAGACCGTATAATTCAATTCCTTTCTAATCACTTGGATTTCTTATTTTATACAAAGGTTAGTACAACAAATTTTCTCTTTTAAATCTCTCTCAAACTTATCCAATCCTCCACATACCTCAAATTATGGATGAGACTATTGTAATAATTTTTTCCTCCTAAGCCCACAAAATTGGGAATTTATAATGTTCGAGCCTGTGTATACAAGTTTTTGACTAGCAACCTTCCTCTAAATGTCTTAATACTTCATTTTCATCTTAAATTCACTAAATACCATCTTGTCACTATCTTATAACAATATTTTATGGTTCTATTTTTATCATTATAGTAATTATTATTTTGTTCTTAAGGATCTAGAGCATGGTATAGTCCAGAATACAGTATCATGGAATAAATTATGTTGTATAGGGTTTTAGAATACTTCAAAACCTTATATACTCCCTATATACCTCTGTTCCACCCTAAAAATATCCTTTATAATAACAAAAACTCTATAACATGGTTATCATTTCATTTTTGGTCATATGGTCATCAAAAGGAACTGTGAAAACAAGGTTACAATCATGGAATCCTTGCATGATAGTTATCATTCCTCTTACTCTTTAACCAATGTACCAATTTTCCATATCCTTAGTCTTAACCCTATAACATCCTTTGTAGTTTTCAAAACATGAAAAATACAATTTCTTACCTTTTTACAATTCTAGACAATACCCATTACACATGTGTGTCTTCTTGGATGTTCTAACACCTTTATACTCCTTACAAGCCCTCCTTGGGACTATACAATTCTTTCATACATGTTTATAATAATAAATAAGCCATAGAAAACATTCATGAGACCGTAACAATCATTCACACATTGTTTCATAAACATTCATCACATTTTACAAGTATTTCTCAAGAAACTTCGCGATTTATCAATTCCTTTGAAATTACAAAGTTTCTTACTTCACTCCCAACCTTCTCACTATTCTCACATCCTCTTCCATTCGAATGCTTCTCCATGATAAAAAAAGGGAATGGAGAGGTAGTTAGGTTTTAAACAACTAACCCAACTATGATTAGACTAGTAATAGGGAATTAGAGTCATGTTAGGATAAAATAAGTCATCTTCTAGTTGAATTAAATTTCCATGACCCCTTTTCTCTCATTTATTTATCCTATGTTAACTTCTAACCCTCTAAAACACTATAAATATTTCAAATGTGGTTTTGGAGTGAAGCTTCCAAATACCACTTATTACATGTTAAATGAGTCCAAATGGGTTATAAACATGCCAAGAACACCCAAATGGACCTTCACAACCTATGACAACTAATCAAAGCCAAAATTTCAGTATTTACAAGTGATTCTCTTTCATTATGTCAGAATCACAATATATAAATAAATGGGTATTATCATTAAAAAAATAACAAAAACCATAATTGATTGTACCTTTGATATAGCTTAGAATCTTTTTTTCATTTTCCAATTGTCCTCATAGGGATCATGTATATATCAATAAATAATTCCAACTGCATAGGATATATCTAGCCCAAGTGATAGTTAAATCAATCAAAATACCAACCAATTGTCTATATAAAGTAGGATTAAATTTATCACAAGAAGGTTTTGGATATAATTTAATACCAACTTCCATAGGAGTAGAGACATACTTACAATCAATCATATTAAACATTTTAAGAAGGTTAGAAACATATTGTGCTTGTGATGCAACAATAGATTTTTGATTTTGACAAATAATCATGCCTATAAAATGATTTAATAGTCATAAATCAGTCATTTCAAAACATTGTCTTAACTTCTCTTTGATTCTAAGAATCAGATTCTTATCACTACTAGTAATCAAGAGATCATCAACATATAAGAAAATAATGATAACATGACTATTTTCATACTTGACAAATAAATCATTATCATAAAAATAGTTATAAAAACCAAGCTCATGAAAGAAATTATTTATCCGAGCATACCAAGTTGTAGGAGCTTGTTTAATACCATAAAACAATTTCTTAAGTTTACACACATATATTTTGTTTCCAAGTTCTTCAAAAAAGTTAGATTGAGGCATATAAGTGTATTCTTCCAAGCCATCTTTTGAAAGCACATTTTTAACATCCATTTGGTGAATCTGCCAACCATGTTGAGCAGCTAAGGCTAGAAGAATTCTAACAATGCTCATTTTGGCAATAGGAGAAAGGTTTCAACATAATCCAATCTAGGTTTTTGAGTAGACTCTCTAGAAAATAATCTAGCCTTGAATTTATCAATCTTTCCAGTAGATTTATATTTTATTATACAAGCATCTAGAGCCTACAATGATTATTTTAGGAGGAAGAGAAACTAATTCCCAAGTTTGATTCTTGATAATAGTATTTTATTCAACTTCCATAGTTGGAATCCATATTTTTCTAGGTTATATTTTTCAAAAGATTGAGGTTCAATCTCATAAACAATTGACAAGGAATGATAAGAGTTCTGACTATGGGACATCTTTCTCAAACCATTAGGTTGTGAGTTTGAAACCAGATTTTTGGCCCATTTAGGAATCCTAGATTGAGATAAGGATTGAGAAGAATCTCCTTCAATGTCTACATTCATAGTATTAGTATAAGGATGATTAGTGTCTTTCAAATCAATTTCCATATTGTCTAAGAAAGGATTATCATCTAGAAAATTAGTTTTAGACTTAGGAAATTCGAAGAGGGAAGAGAGGCAAATTTACAAAAGGTTTCTCAAGAACATGCACATTCCTATTTTCTACAATCACATGCTTAACTGGATCATATACTCTTAATCATTTTGTTTGACCATCATACCCAACAAAAATGTAAGAGTAGGAAGTAGGATCAATTTTTTTGTCTTTTAACTCTAGGAATGAGAAGGGACGCAGGACTACCAAATATCTTAAAATAAGAGATATCAAGTTTTTGTTTAGTCCATACTTCATGAGGTGTGGTTTGATGTAAATATTTTGTGGGAACTCTATTAAGGATATGAACAATAGTGTTCATTGCTTCATCCCATAGAAACTTAGGCACATTAGAAGCATGAAACATAGTCCTAGCCATTTCTATGATGGTTCTATTCTTCCTTTCAGCTATGCCATTTTGCTTGAGGAGAATAAGGAGTTGTTAGCTCCCTTTTAATTCCACTAGATACACAAAAATCATCAAACTTCTTATTAACATACTCACCTCCATTATTAGTTCTTATTATTTTAATTTTTAAATTAGCCATGTTTTTAACAAGGGCTTTAAACTCTTGAAACTTAGATAATACATAAAAAAATTCCGATGTAATAAGACCAAGCAATTCTTTAGAAATCATCAATAAAGTTAACAACATATAAATCACTACCAAGAGAAGGTACTTCGAAGGACCTCTAGCATCACTATGAATTAACTTAATTAAACATGAGGATTAGACTCATGGTGTTTATGAAATGGATGTATGCATTTATTACTACGCAACCAACTTTCACAAGATTCATGATCTGATTTTAACTTAGGAAGACCTACAACAAGGTTAAGGAAACACATCTCATACAAACTCTTAAAGTTTACATACCCAATTCTTTCATGCCAAAATTAAAAAAATAAATACAATAAGAATGGAAAAACAAGATTCAACAACAAATCCATCAAAAATTACAATCCATTCTTTTGTAATCCAATAAAAATTATTTTACCAAGCTCATTATTAACATACCATTTATCTTCTAACAACACAACTTTAGTTAATTGTGAACAAAATAAAAGGCTATTCTTTAAGTTAGGAACAAATAACACATTTTTAATGATTCTATTTGCTAACTTAACATTACCACAACAATAAGACTTGATGATAGTGTTATCTCCTATATAAATATTTTCATGACACTCAAAAACATCATGAATAATATCATGTATATATGTCACGTGTCTAGATCCAGCACTATCTAAGATCCATTCACTATCATTGGAGGCTAAAAGGGAAGTATAAAGAGAAATATATTTCTTAATATTATTGGCTTGGTTATTAGTATGACTTTGATTTTTATTATTCTTCTTCTTGTTCTTGTTGTTGTTCTTATTCTTAGGATTTATATGAAACTTTTTAGCATGACAATCAACTAATTTGTGACCAAATTTACCACAATTTTTACAAGTTCCATCACAATTCACTTTAAACTTTTGATTATGCTTATCGTGGTTAGGTTTAAACTTGGATCTAAAGTTTGATTACTGATTTGTATTATTTTTATTCATATTTTTATAAGAATTATGACTTTGATAGAAAAATTCCTTAGAAGAATTTTATTTCGAGTCAAATTTCTTCATGATACTCTCTTCTTGAATAAGGAGAGAAGGCAATGTGTCTAAATCAGGTAAATCGTCTTCATTTTGATATTTAGAATTCAGAATAGAGATGAAGTTTCTAAATTTTTCATGAATGTTAATTTGAATAATAAAGTAAAGAAAATATCATAAAACAATTCACAATTACATCCATCTAATTGATCTTTAATATCCTTAATTTTAGCTAGATAATTAACATCCTTTTCATTATATTTCATAGGGGTTGTACACAATTTCATGATTAAATTAATTATCCTAGAGAGATAGCTACCCTCATGCATAGTTTGTAATTGATCCCATGCATTAGTTGGAGATTCCATATGTCCAATATGCAACAAGAACTCATATTTGATACTTTGCAATAAGATAGACATAGCCTCTTGGTATTTTTGAGAGAAAACACTTAATTTCTCAAGATTATCTTGTCTCTCAGTGGGTTTCTTCTCAACACCACTAACTAAATCATATAGCTTTCTAGCCATAAAGATGGCCTTAATCCCGATTCTCCAAATAATGTAATTAGGTAAACTTAAAATATGAGATTTATCCATGGAAAAACTAGAAGAACTATCCATTTTTAAGGAAAACTTAGAAAATTTTGAAAAACCGAGTGTTATGTTATTTTTCGAAGTTACAAAGATCCATAGTAACTTATTAAAAATAAAATAAGTTGTAACTTAATGAAAACACGCAAAAAGGTTCTAATACTAAGATGGAGGACTATAGAACATAAATAACTAGACACGAGAGGCCACAAATACACTAAGAAAAAAGATTATTCTTTTTGAAAAAATTACAGATCGAAGTACACTAAAATTTAAAAACTAGAGTTTCATGGATTTTCTAAATTTTTAGTCATCTATGGATAGATAGAAATGAAACAAGAAGAAAAAAATGGATAATACCATGAGACAAACAAGAGGTCCACCGAATATGGAATTCCATAGAGAAAATAAATCTACGTAACAAGGAAATACAATTTGTGGAAGAATAAGGAAATATGCACAACACTTGAGGAGCCACACAAGATGAAGGTAAGCCACACAATTCAAAAATATGAAGAAGACTTGGAGAAGCTACGGAAGACTGAAAAAATCTGCGCAAGTCAAAAATATGTGGAAGACTTACATAATTTACACAACAAGGTCATGCAATATTGGAACAAGGTTACACAAGTTAAAAAACATGTGGTATACTTGGAGAAACCACACAACAAGAAAAATGTCGTGGAAGACTTGGGAAGCCATGGAGTGCTTTAAAAGTTTTGGAAGTATTATAAATGTTGCGAGAATCCTAGTAAAAACCATGAAGACACGGAAAATTCTAAGGAAGTCAGCGGATGACTAGAAAGGCACGAAATATTGAAATAAGTCACACAACAACTAAAAAGGTGTGAAACATTAAAATAAGTTGCAAAAGGATGAAAAAGTTGCTAAGAACTTAGAAGTTACATGCAAACATCGGTAAACATAGAGGAAGGTCAGTTTGATGAAAATGGATATCCAGGACACACAAATGTTTGTGGAAGCTAAAAAAACATGCATATGAAAGATCTAATCTTCCTAAACAAATTTAACAATTCAGATCATTCAAATTAAAATTATTTTTGTGGGAATTGGATTTTTGAACTTGATAAACTTGAAGCAATCCACGAAGTAAGTTAGGGTTTCGAAATATGAAAATCTTCAAGTTTCTTCACACCTATAAATAAAAAACATCCAAATCTATATTGCACATGTATAAATGAAAGCTTTGATACATTTTTAGGAAATTTAAGAGATAAATAATGATATAAATTATAAATCCACAATATAAATTACCAAATATTATAGTTTATGAAGTGCAATAATTAAAACCATAGATTAAGATGTTTATAATGTAGATTACATAATGTAAACACCATGAACAGAAATTAAATGAACACAATGACACAAGATATAAGTGGGAAAACCTTGGAAGGTAAAAAACCCACTAAAAATCACTTATCTTTATTGAGAATAAAATTTCACCCAACACTCCCACTATTTCTCTATCATCTTGCTCATATGGCTTGCATAAATGTTACCATCAACATGTGTGTAACCAATCTCTAATGATATCACCTTGTTATATACAAGGTGGGTGGTCATGATCCACTCTTAAAGACGACCCACTTTATGGTCTATCATGCTTATATTTTAAATATAAGCTATAAGACAACAACATGTATTCTTTAGCTCATTTCTAAAATAAGCGCTTTCAGCTTAATTTTATAAACCTATAAAAATATAGAAGGTACATTGAGTGAAAATAAAATAAGATAAAAAATTTAATCTAGTCTAAATAGTTTCAAAGAGGAGTGGGTACTACACTACTAGAATCACAATCAACCTAGAATACCTTCACAAAATTAGGCAATTCTAAAACTAGTTGTGAAGTCATGTTTCTCTTTAATTCTTAAAAAAATAGTCATATCTCCTTGCATGGCCTTTGTGGTAGGTGCACACATTATGGTAAAATTATTGATGAAGTTTGGTTTAAAATTACAACCCATGAAAAATGTGTGCTTCCAAATCAGTCCTCGGTATGGCCACTCCACTATTATGTGAACCTTATATGGATCCATCTTCAAGCCTATGCAAGAAATAAAAATACTAAATATTATAGTCACGTTTCTTGACTCCCTTTAAACCCCAAGTACGTTGACATATCACCGATTCTAGATTGGGTGTTAAACCGAGGCACGTGCATGTGTCAAACCCCTCCTTTATGTGAGATTTGCAAGAATGTTCACCATTAATGGAGGAATGTTTGCAGAGATAGGAAATACATGCATCCATCCTTTAGAACCAAGACAAAGAACTAGAACCAAACACATATGCACCATAACATGAAAGTAACATCATAGCAACATAGAAGAACTAGATATGAACCATAAGTAGTATCAAGAACACAAGGGTTTGAATCCATAAACATAGATATATAGAACAACACCATCATATATTGATTCACAATTGTTTACAGTAGCCAAATACATCAAGAGATCCATAACTGGACCAGATACATCAACAAAGTCTTAGTATTATCCTCTAATGGATTCATTACAGAAGTTATAACAGTGATCACACACATCTCTCCTATCTCTCTCTACCTTCTTGCTCACACATTTCACATATTACGCATACCCCCTTTTCTTCTTCCATACCAACTAAATCTCTCTTCTATTGTCGTGAAAATCAATACATATTAAGGGACTCCAAGGAATATTCCCTTACTACCTACTCATCACTCAGAGTGATCCACTTGCCAAATGTCATCATGTTTTTCCATACTCAAGTATTCTCAGCATGCAAGTGCCAACTAACCGTAACTAACTCCACTTTATAGCTCCTAATCCTTTCATGATAACCATAATGATGCCCCATAATATTATTTCCTTAAGCTATAAGTTATCCATGTCCTAACCTTATCCATAGCCAATTATGGTCATCTCCACATGTTCCTTTATTGGGACTTTAAACATGATCCAAAATGTGGTTAAGTCCTAACCTTGTTCTGCATGGGTGTAAACCTCCACACTTTCCCCAAAGTCACTTCCACACCAACATCTACACCCTACTGACACATGAAAAAACCTTCTATGCCTTAGGTGCATAGCTTCCTTAGGGGCCCAACATTCCCCACACTATCTCGATTTCCACCCACGGAAATCCTTTGCACTCGCCAAACCAAAACTCCATTGACCAAAATGACTAAGGAAAAACATGTTGTATGGTTCACCAGCCTAAGTGATTAACTAGAAAATTCAACTCACATCTATATTTCCCTTCATCTTCTCCCATGCATCTAATTCTACTAAAGCCTTCCCCTTCACCAACCCCACAATGTTGGGTACTTGGTCTAGTGTAGTCTCTTCCACCTTCCCCTTCAAATCATGTATGACCACCATTAGCTCCATAAAAACACCCTCAAACTCATCCATTCATTCCGTGATAGAGTCCTAGAGTTCACCAATGTGAAAATCCAACTTCTCACTTAGTCTTAATATTTTCCTTTTGCATTGTGGTGTCAATGATCAGTTGGGTGCATGCTCAATTTTGTTTGTCATGACCTTTTCTTGCAATGCCTTTAGAGTAGCCTCTTCCTTTTCTACTTGTGCATTGACTATGGGATTGAATTTCTTGCAATTGTTGAATCCCTTGTCTACCAAAATATTTACCTCCTTGAGTTGGGTGAGCAATTCCTCCAACTCTATAACCTGGGCTTTAACGATGACCTTGTTGTTTTCCTTTTCCTTTGTGAGCTCCTCAACTATGGTCCCCATGCTATTCTTGATGTTGGTCAACAACATCCCCACCAGATCTTCTAAGTACTCCATTTCATCATTATAATCTATCCTGACTTGGCTCACCAATGTTAGACATTCCCCCAAGATCTTCTTCACTAAGGCACCGTCTTGATCATATGCCTCCTTAGCCCGCACTTGTTTTCCCTTCAATCCTTGGCACAGTCTTTCAATCTCCTTCTCCTTTCCCTTCTTATCCATGACCAAGGTCTAAACTAGTCATCCCCACATCTAAGCTCCACCTTATTACCTCCATAGATATCTTCTTGTAATGTGTTACACACCTTCTTGTCAGTAAGATGGCTTGGGTCCACTACTTTGTACATCATCCTTCCTTCTTATTCAAGTGAATGGTCTCGATCATGTGGTCATTGACCTCAAATTCAGGATCCTCTACATGACAATGTAGATTCCATCTTATCATCTTCTTCATTCTTTCATGGCCCCATCTTGGTCCAATAAATCCCAACTGTGTAAATTTTCTAGGGAAAGGTGTGCTCTGAACCTCACATGTAACACCTTCACAGGATCATCCATGAAGTCCATGTGAGGGGAAATAGGTGTCCACTTATTTCTCTTCACCTTGATTTGAGCATTGTTTCTTTGGGGTACTTGTTCTCTTTACAAAGTGAACCCTTTATCTCCTCCTTATAATGAAGGAGTCCTTTATTTTTCTCCTCTGGGCTAGTAAGTTGGATAGGTGAAGTCCCTCACTAGGGATCTTCATAGGATTCCTCCACAATATGCACTTTCTCCTCTCCATGTGCATCATTTAATACTTTAGTGTCTACCTCATCTCTTCTCTTCTCTTCCTCCTCGAGCTCTATCTTAAGCTCCTCCCTGAATGAAATGTGTTCCTCATCCAAGCCTTGTCTCTATCGTAGAAATGAGACATCCTACACCTTATAATTTTCTATTCTAGATCCTCCTCTTTTCGACTTGCTTAACCTCCTCACACTATGGTGAAGCCTTGACGCTTCCTTTTTGAAGTTCATGTTCCTCCACTTCTACTTCAGCGTATAATACTTCCTCTTCTAGGAAGTGTCCAACTTTCCTTCACTTTCTTCTTCTTCTTCTCTCCTTCCACTCCTTCTTCCTGGACTACCTTTATGGGAAGGATTGATGCTTCTGGGTCGTGGCCTTGGGAAAGTGGATTATGTGATCTCCACCTTAACTCCTCCCCATGTCTTCGGGATAATCTATAAAAATACTTAGTGGATCGAATCCTTAATGGTAACATTGATTTGTGGGTGTAAATCCAAAAATATGGCTCCAAAGTCTCTTTATATGTTGGCCTCATCTCATACTTGTAATTCATGCACAAAGTGTGAACATCAAGTGTCCACTTTTCCAACATCAAAATCATCTTTCTACGTGTCCTTCAACTGATTGATGTAACACTTCATGTATTTAGTAGTGAATGCAAATGGAAGTTTTCACCATGGCCCCATTTCTCCTTTGGTCATCATGAATTTCTCCAAGAAAAAGTGTTGTGAAACTACAAAACTTTACCTAATCACCTATAACTTATAACAACTTATATGGGATGTGCCACTCATTCTCAAAGGCCTCATAGTATTTCATACCACTTGTTCATTTGGGCCTTGTAGGTACTCAAAATGGACCCATCACAAGTAAACTATGAAACTACACCATAGGAGATGAGTGAGCCAATGGATAAACCCACATATTTCCATCAGTTCCATTAGGAACACCAATCTCCCAAAATATAATTAACAACAATATAGATCCCCATGTGATTTTTTCCCCAACCTCATTTTTCTCCCACACCTCTTTAATAATTTTGTTTGCAATAAACTGCGCAAATTTGTAGTGTGCCCACTTAGATACCATGTATGTGATGTATAAGAATATTTTGTTTATATTTATCCATCATTCGGGACGTAGGTGCCTAACTTATAGGTGATGAGTCGGGGTATGAATCTCAACGTCGAGTCAATAAGGTTTAAAGTAAAATGAGCCTCTCTACCCTTCTCATAGTTCAATTACTTTTCCAATTCCTTAATTTTTATAGGTACACACAAATCAAGTGTCATGTCCTCACCAAAGGTGTTTTGCAGGATCATATTCTTTTTATAATTAATTGTCATGTTATTCTCATTCTCCTCCCCACAAAGTATAAGAAGTATTCATGCACCCGTGACATTAACCACCTAAAAGAGGGTAAGGTTTAGTGAAGAAGGGTAGCTCTCATAGCTAAAAACCCCGCCTTCTAAACTCTTCTATTGCACCAAGTCATCTACCTAGGGTTTCCATGCTCATCTACCACCTGGGACATCCTTGACTAGATCCACCCACATTAACTTGTCATTATCAGTTTTTCTATGGTTAAATTCACTGATCTTGCACCTATACAACTTTAAAATCCACTTTTATGTCTTTATCACACTTGGGGTTACTACATTTTTGAGTAAACCTCAACAATTCCTCCTTTTCCATAACCGGTTTCTTAGTTTTTGCTTTCTTTGGTGCTATTTTTTTCTTTACTCCATGCCCTAGGTGTTTTGATTCCTCCTTGTCTACCTAAGTTTTTGACTTTAATATCTTCACTTCCACACAATCCCCTATTGTCCTACTATTTTCTTTCCCCCTTTACTATACCGAAATATATTTCTATAGATTGCACAAACTCCATTAGTTTGTGAAAAGTACCTCACTTCCTTAGCAAACCCTCATCACACTTCAATCACTCAGAGCACAAAAATTAAAATTTCTGAGGGAAAGGTAGTTAGAATGACTATCCCCACTCCCTATTTATACTTTTTCAATACCTTAATGTCTTTTCGACCCACACATCTTAACGTTACTTTTTAATAACGTACTTTTCCACTTAAGTCAACTTCCATGACTCCACCTCACGTGTTACTAGTCATAACCTTCTGGCATGCTATCATTACTTCCCACCACAAACCTCCTTCGCGCCTTACCCACCATAAGTACTATAACCTCTGCATTTTCCACTAAGTAAGTAATCCCCATGCCACCCTACCTCATGTTACACTGCATGATATTTGTTTCTTTCTCCTCTAGTGTGGTCTTAACCCATTTTCTTCATAAAACACCTTTGTTGTAGCACAAATCCATAACACCTTTTATACCCATAACTTCTTCTAACCTTTGTGCTCATCATCCCAAAATGGTTTTTCCATCAATCCAACTTCCTTAGAAATGTGCCACTGATTTTCCAAATTTATACGCCAATCCACTCCACACTAAGGCTATGTGCGGTCCTCTGTGCATGGAATCACTTAAATGTAATTAGTTACTAGCACACCAACATGCAACACAACACTAAACTGAAAATACAAATCATAACAAAGATGAAAGGAAACACATATAAATGAAAATGCATTAAAGGAAATCCTAAGCTACATGGCAACATTGTCTTATTACAAACACCATAAGACTTATTTATAGTAGGGCTTCAACCTACTCCCATTAAAATAATCGGGAAACCATGTTCCATCCAGTGCTTATAACTGAAAGTGCCTAAATCAAGTATATAAGATATAACATACGGTCCCAACCAATGCACCTTGAATTTCCCGGTGGCGTAGAAACTTAGAATCATATAGAAGAACCATCTTCCCAACCTCAAACTTCTTATTTTTAATATGATGACCATATCCATGCCTTCTGTCATGCTTTTTCCATCTTTTGACTCCACCTAGCAATGGATTGCCTTTCATCTAGCATCATAAGTTTTCAATGCACTCTTCTAATGCTTTTTCATCATCCAATCCTCTTGCACATGCAATACGCAGAGATGGTAACATGAATTCCATAGGTAGAACTACCTCCATGCAAAACACCAATTAAAAAGGTGTGGCCTTGTTCAATTGTTTATAAGTCATGTGATATGCCCATAACACTGCAAAGAATTTTTCATCCTAGTCCCTCCTTCTAACATCACAAATATTAGTTAATGTGTGGCTCAATATCTTGTTAAATGCCTCAATAGTTCCATTAGCCTGAGGGTGATAGGGCGTAGTTTTGTGATGGGCCACCATAAACTCTACCAATAAGATTCTAATAGTTTCATTCAAAAAGTGAGTACCCCTATCACTTGTTAAACTCAATGGGAATCCATACATGCTGATTATATTCTCCCATAAGAACCTAGCTGATGTAGCCGCCATGCAATCCTTTGTAGGTGTTGCTTTCCCCACCATGTAAGATAATCTATGCAAGTGATAATATAATGCGAACTTGTCCTACGCGTAGCTAGGAAATAGGGCCCACAAATTCAATTACCCATTTTTCAAATGGATCTGCACTAGTAATAGGTCTTAATGGCATTTCATCTCTCCACCCTGACTTACCAAGGCACTGGAAATGGTCACAGCCTTGCAATACTCTATACAATCCTTATAAATTGTCTCCCACCAAAGGCCTGCCAATAGGATCTTACACGCAGTCACATTCCCTGCATAATGTCCTCCTTAAATTCCATAATGAGCTTCTTCCATGATTGTAGTATGATCATCTTCCAACAACACTAGCACAAAACCTCATCTTGGCCTAGTTTGTATAGGTTTCCCTTAATTCAACACATATAGGGCACATAACGTATAGCCAAATTCTTCTTCTCCAAATCTTCATTCCCTCTAGTGTCACACTGTTCACAAGAAAACAAATAATATCTCCAAGTAAGAGGGTACATGTTGTAGTCATAACAATTGTGCATCTATGTTGTGTCCTCAATGCTCTTTGAGTGTCCTCACCTAGTTAATCCTCGATAGATGGTCAGTCCTAAATTGCTTTTACCCGGTTTCACAATGACCAAAAATCAAAATCCTTGAACAACAAGATCCATAAGCATATGTGCCCTTGTAAAACATGGCTTTTTACTAAGTACTTTAGTGCCATATGATCTGTATAAAAGGAAAATGGAGTATCCAACAAGTATTTTTTGAATTTATGTAGTGCATAAATCATGGATAACGCTTTACGCTCCATTGTTGTATAATTCTGATCAGCCGAGTTAACTTTATGCTCACAAAACATAGAGGATGATTACCACCCTTCGCTTAGGCTATGCTAATACTAATCCTATGGCCATATTCGATGTATCAACATGGATGTGAAATATATTTTTCCAATAGGTAAAGTACAAAATGGGCACAGTAGTGAGTCAATCCTTTAGCACATCAAAGGCCATCTGTTGCACCTCTCCCCAATGAAATTTACTCTTATGTTTCAACAACTCTTCCAATGGATGAAATCTTGGCATAGCATTTGATAAATTTCCTATAATATCCCATATGCCCTAAGAATCTACACACCACACTTTGACTTTGGTAGGCTCCTCTAACCTAAAATAACAACAACTTTGGTAGGGTCTACCAATAAGCCTTCCTTGCATATAATGTGACCTAGTAATGTGCCAAATGGAGTAGCAAAAACACATTTCTTAATGTTTAGAGAGATACTTAACTATTTGCACCTCTCAAACATCAATCTCAAATTGTCACAATGGTCCCTTACTAATCCATACACTATCCAGTCATCCAGGTAGACTTGCAGAAATTTGTGGATGAAGTCTTGAAAGGCCTACACCATGATGCAAAAATACAACAGTGCATTCTTAAGCCCAAAGGACATAACCATGTAAGAAAAAATTCCCCACTTATTCATGAAAGTAGTCTTCTCTGGTCTTCCTTTGCAATTCTTACCTAATGATATCCGGAAGAATCCATCTATGAAAGAATAGATTTCTCGCCCTGCGACACCTTCCAAAATCTCCTCAATAAATGGGGTTGGAAAAGGATCTATCACACATGAAGCATTTAAATATCTGTAATCAACACAAATCCTTATCCTCCATCCTTCTTGATACTAATCACCATTGGGCTCACCCACTCAGATTCTTCAATTGCCTCAATGATACTAGATTCTATCATCTTATCAATTTCCTCCTTAAATTTTAGGCGTAGATTTGGATTCATCTTATAAGGTATCTTTTGAACCGGGCACGTACCTCCTTTAAATTAATCCTCATTTCCCCTAGTGAGTGGTGAACTCCTTTAAGCTCATGGTACCCATGTGAGAACAAATATTGGAATTCACATAGTAGCTCAATAATTTTTGAAACCTCCTGGTCTGACTAGTAATCTCCAATGACAACTTCCTTCAGCTTTTCCTCTATACCAATGTTAACCTTCTTTATTTTCAAGGGCTCATGGTAAGTGTGTGCTTTCTCATCTACACTATCTAAAACTTCACGCATACCTTTAGTATGGTTAACATCCAAGTTTTCTACCTCCTCATCATCTATCAAGTAAACTAACTTTCCTTTTTCCTTCTTTAGGCAGGCACACACTAAAACTGTATCTCCTCCATCTCCTTCTTCAAAGTGATCTTCCAAACCATTTTCCCCTAAAAATATAAAGATTCGGTCCTTTTCCATGGCATTATCTCCCATAATAAGTCACTTGACTATCTCGTAACACCTCATTCATTGATGGTTTTGAACTTAGATACTCAAAAGTTTGAATAATATCTGTTCTCAAGTCTTGTTAATTAATTGTCTAATGAAGCAACTCTGAATGGATATACCATGATGGAACACATCCCTAAGGTTGGAATAGAATTTATGCACCCATAGTGAGGGAGGTAAGGCTTCGGGCCTACCATCCAGGCTCTCTCACATTCCTATATGTGGAATGAGGTGGACTCCTTCCATGATAGTCATGTATTATAGAAGGTCCATTACTCTCTGAATAAACCTAACATAGAATGCATGATTCTCACTTCATGCCACTCTTGTAATATTGTCTCAATGGGTCACCCACAAACACGTTGTTTCTCCGCACAAGGTATAAGTAAGCATATTTCTCCTTTCTATTTGGCATTTCCACTATACCTCCATCGCACACTTTAAAACATCAGGATTACCATCTCCATTGTAACTAGGTAACTACCTTCCTCCAAGGAACCTAACCGAGTGCGCCCTGATGATGTGAGTCACAATTCCCTTTAATTGTCTTCCGACCAACTCATAGATCCCATGCACCCAATTGTCACATGAAACATTAGTTGTATCACTCATGGACTAAGCAATCTTCCCATTGAATGACTCCTTCTCTAATGGATGGAAAACCTTGGGGTCTCTAATGGTGCACATAGATTCTATCCAGGTCCTCTTCTCCCAAAGGTTCTACATAGGGTGTAGAATTCCCATCCATCAGTGGAATAATGACATGCTCCTATTTGTTCTCAAAATTTATGTACCTTTGTTAAAGAACAAGTCAACATTATTCTTATAACACCAGGGGCGTCTAAGTAAGGCTAGAAATTTATCTTCCTTGGAAAGCACTAAGACTTCAAAATATCCAATAAACTTTTCCCCTTGGATGGTTATGGATACATCCTTCAACACTCGATGGGCATAACCTTTGTCCTATTTACCATAAAAAAAACATTTGAATATGGTTGTAATGGGGGCCTCCATATAATTCCATGCATCTAAAGTGAGAACATTTACCTATACACCCTGTATCATTCAAAAGTTTCTCAAGAGCCATCCATCCACAACTGCATTCAATGTGATTTCTTTGTCATAATCAATACTGTGAGGGGGAAGATTAGCATGCAAGACCTACCTCTCACTTTTTCCCCAATGCATGGTACTTTTTCTCTAGCCACTCTCCTAATAAAGGGATAATATTCTCCTAAAATATCATCCTACACACTTCTCTAACCTCATCCATGTCCTTCTGAGGGACCATAATGTTATTTTCATGTTTTAACTTCCGCGACTACTCTTTCAAACATTGAATCTCCCTTATAGGTTTCTAATCACCTCCATGGTCTCTTGGTAGACCTCTTTCTGATGAGTTTGAATATGGATATTTCCCATGTAATACCTATTCTCTTGTAATGAGAGGCCTTTGCTTCAGCATTTCACTATTACACACAGCCTCAGCTCACGTAGTCACCAAGATAAGTTCTAATTCAAGGTTATGTGTTACCATAGGCATCCATTGCAGATCAACTCACTTCACACTCACCATCCCCATGCACCCTTTTCCTTCCTCTGGTTTTGCTCATGTGCTCATACAACTCAGGGAACTCATCATACTTATTATTCTTCTACACCATGAGCACTATAGAAAATCCAGACATTCACGCTTGTAGTGTTCAGTAGATCCACAATTGTAACAAGTTCCATGGGGAAATTCACTCCTACCTCCTTCACCACCACAGCCTCTAAATCCTCCACGAAAACATCTTCCTCAACCACCTCCATCTCCATGTGCTTCATACTAAAGACCTTCATTCTTATAATCTTTCCAATGCTGGTCTGACATACACCAATATCAATGGAATCATGGATTTTGTCTATCAATTGGTAGTCCTTTGTATCGTGAGTCACAGATGAGAAAATCTAATAATAAGAAGACACATTCTTATGGAGTATGCACTACAACAATGGGCATATACTTAGATCATGATATCAATGACATATTTCAAAATCCAATGAGATGACACACACTAAATTTTGTGGGAAATTGTCCTTTATGTTACCTTCTACCTCGCAATCCATGCACCATAGTCCACTGCAAGTCTCATCAGCCTAATTTCATAGGCAATTTTTCTAGTTGCTTCACCACAACACCAATCTATGCTTCTAATAAGGGACTTACCCAAAGTATCAATGCTTCTAACAACCTAAGTGCATATAAAGAACTCCAAGGCCTCACGTGGGTATGTGAAAGTATTATGTGAAATCAATCAACCTGAAAGGTGTTATCAACCCCCTGATGAACCAATGAGAATGTTGTGAGGGATGGATATCATAAAATTATTTTTACAGAGTGTCATAAAGCACCCATCATACTCCTGGATACTCTCCTCCATATCCTATTGAATATCCTTAAGTGCGTTGATGATATTTTTCTCAAACTCAAGAATATGAAATTCCACCAATAAGGCATCACACAACACAATCTAATCCACAACTGTCTGATGGGGGTAATACTTCTGGTACCATCTTTGTGTGCACCTTTGCAATGTGGTTACAAACTAGATTTCTTTCTACTCCGAGGTAGTGATGCCCTTAGCACACCATAGAAATTTTCATTTGTGTACATGCTTTGCAACATCTTCAACACCCTTATAATTAGGAAAATGTAGAGACATCTCAAAAAATAATTGTTGAGGTGGTTGAGGTCCTTATACGCAAAAACCTTGGTTCCCTCATGTGTTTCCTCCACCATCAGATCCACTAGATCCACTAGCTCATATTCCTCTAGATCCTCCAACCGTAGTAGGTAAGGGGTCTAAATCATTTACACTTTGCATCCCCACCATTATGCTAAAATGCATGCCAATAGTCTCGTGATATTGAACCACTCCAAAAAAAATTTCACGTGCTCTATGCGCTCACGAATTATATAAGTGACGCGCCCGATAGAATACCTCCAAACATTGGAAATGTCTACATGGTCATAGATGGGTGTAATTTAAAATTATATATATTTGATGTTGCTTTCTTACCAACACCAATCGACTAGCGATATTGGTCTCGAGATCTTTGGAAAAATAAGCACTAAGGTTTGGTCACAAGGTGGGATGAGATGTGTTCCTATGGTTCTTCTCATTCCTTCATATGAATAGCTCTCTCTAGAAGCTAAGGGGGTTTCTCTACTACAATTTCCAAGATTGGGTAGCATAGACTGCTCGTGTTCCATGCCCTATATAGTCATATGTTATACCCTTAGACCAATAGTCTAATCTCATGCATGCCGAGCTATCACCTAGTAGGCGTTAGGTGCTCACTTGAGGCACATGTGGGAACTAAGTCTCTCCTTTATGTTATTCTTGTGACAATACACCAACTTATGATAGATAATCAAATGTAGAAGAATATAAATTAACCATGTAGTATCCTAAGAACAAGATAGGTATTTAACTCATTGCATCCGAAGAGATAAATAATAAGAAGCATATGGAAATGGTTCATACAAAAAGGAAATGCATAAATATTATACTCCTAAACACATATATGATTTATAACAGAGCCTTATATTCATATTAATAGATCTAGTAATCCACATTACATCCCTTGAGGTCAAAGCAGACCCTCAACCCACTCGCCCTTCTTTAACTAGGTCCTACATGCCTATGTGCCTTCTCATCCTTAGCCAATATTCTAGGGCCCAACATCACCCCACACTACATCTATTATTTGTCCTCGAAAACACTCTTTAATAAAGAATGGTGGATCCTTATAAATGGTTGGAATGGAAGAATAAAGGAATGAAGAAATGGGGGAAAGAATGAAAGAATGGGGAACTTGTTTATTTCTAGAGGAGGAGAGGGAAATCCTTCCCTAATTCTACTTCTAACTTTCCCCAAGCATTGACCTTGTTCTAAGCTTGTTGACAGAGGTCACCCACCAGGGCACTCACTTCTTCAAAACTCATCTCCTCTCCCTTAGCACTCATTGTCTCCACGATCTCCTCCAATTGTTTCCCAAAATCCTCGAGTGTGTCTATTCTCTGAGTTATTTGGGGGTACAATTGTTTCAGCTAGTTCTTGATTAATCCCCACAAGGTCTCAATAGAATCTAATTTATTTTCCACTTCGAGATAGGATTTTTGTCCCTCTGCCCTATTCCCCTTATTCTTTTCTTGGAACTCCTTGAGTTCTACTTCATGGGTGAAACCAAGATACTTGTCACTCTATCCCTATCTCATGCAATTATCATAGGCAGCCTCAACAACTTGCACAGAGGCTTTTACATTGGTAAGGATCTTGTTGTACTGAGCAACAATTTCCACAACCTTCATCTTATTCTCTTTTTCTTGGTGCACCAACACCTCTTCTATGGATTCTAAGGAAAGTGGTCTCCTCTCCATAGTGAGTATGTGGGTCAAGTCCTCTAGGCATTGTAAGGCTGATCCATATTTTTGCATGGGTGGTGTTAAGTTTGGATGCTTTAAGACAATGGCATCCATGATCATCTCTATTTTCTTGTATGCCTCACACACCCTTGCCTTCTCATCTTTTAACTCATGCCTTAACTGAGCACTGATTAACTCCTCCTACTTTAGGTCCTTGATTTTCTTAAGGAGCTCTTCCTCATTTTTCTCTAGCTCTGCCTCTAAGAAATTCACCCTATCATTTCTTCCAAAGAGTCTTGCTTTAACCTCAACTGAAACTTTTTTAAGCATGTTACAGATTTTCTCATCTAATAATTGTTGAGCATTCACCAAGGGGTTTATTCCTTTTGTTTCTGGCACCTTTAACAATGCTCCTTGGCTTATTTCAAATTCGGGTTCATCAATGTGGGACTCAAATGCCCATGAAATAATTTTCCTCATCCAAGGGTATGCACCTTCCTTATCAAATGAAGCCATGGCCAAGAGTTGTTCTGTTGGCATGGTGCTCTGAAAGTGCACACACAACACCTTTTTGTATCATCAATGTAGCACATTCCTTGTCCTTATGTTGCTTTTTTGATCTTCATCCCTATATGCGTGTGGCCCTTGGAAATCTTACAGCCAAACTGGGATCTCCTCCCATACTACCATATTATTTTTCTATGATTTCCTCCTCAACGTCCCTCAACACCTCATCCACGCTACGTTCAACCTCTTGCTCCACCCGATTATTGATGATTTTTTAAACTTCTCCCTCTGACCTCGTCTACCTATTCCTTTTTGAGGCTTGGGGTCCTTTGATATTTTTATTTTCTTCTCCGCTCACCCCCTTTCCTTAAGTCTCACTTATTCTTTGTCATCCTTCTCATCATCCTCTTCGTTATACTCCTCATCTCCTTCATCCTCAAAATCATGCACCTTATAGATTGGATGGTCTTCACCTCCTTCTGGATTATCCTCATCATCCTTGTCATTTATGTAGGAATCTAGAATCTCTGTCTCTTCTGAATCTGCCTCATCAATCACCTTTTGCTTCTTCCTTACTGGGGATTCTAGTACAGGAGATTATTCTTTTCTTTCTCTTTGATAGGTGATGTCTTCATTGGAAATTCCTCATGCACGAGGGGCTATTCATGCTCGAGTTCCTCTTCTTCTCGGGGTATTCACCTTAACAATAGAATTCTTTCTCCATGATTAAGTACTAGGTTTAGCAATTACTTCCTGTGCACTCACCATTTTGTGCAATTACTAGGTTTGAGCACTTGGTGCCTTCTTCTCCTGTACCTCTTCTCTTTCTCTCTTCCTAGATGTGGCCTTCTTCCTTCCTATAGGGTCTTCATGGATGGAGACATAATTCTCCAAGAAAGTCCCCTTTTCAAATTTTGTCCTTATGAATAGATACACCCTTACCGCAATCCTTCCCGCACTGATTGATAGTGTTAGGCTTCATCATTTGTATCTCGTGGGAAGCATATCTCTCCACATACGCACACTTCTTTGGGTAGACGATCTTCTAGCACAACTTGCGGTGGTCTATATCTACCTCACTAAGGTTGAACCTTAGTCTCTTGGCCTCCTTGTACTAACTGACTCCGGCTTAGAAGTATTGCGCGGTGAAGGAGAAGGGTAGATTGCATCATGGACTCATATTCCCATCTATCAATTAAAATATGCCAATGTAGAAGTGTTGGTATAGTGAAAATTCTATCTCTCCATTCATGAGTATAGAAAAATATTATAGGATCCTCCACTCTGTCTTGAATGCATCACACATTCCTTTATACCACTTCTCTAGGCACACCTTCTGAGAGGTCATCATGGATTCACAAGTGTAATTCGTAAACCATTTTTTAGGTGAGGGATCCTCTTCTAGATACTCCCAAACAAACTTTTCTGGTCCATCAGGCACTAAAATATCTGAAAATATAATGGTGAGGAGGATGTTGCCGAAGATTATCTTTTCTCCCTCCTGTGCTGCCGCTTATAATGTCATCCACAATGAAAGCAGGACAAGTTGTAGTTGTCGCTTTTGATATCTTCTAGCATACATTCATACATGCCTTGCTCACTTGTGTCCACCATTCTTGATCATTGAGCTTGGTGACCAAGCATGCGGCCATCCTCATAAAAGGGTCTAAAATGTCAGTGATGTCAAAGTATCACAACCACTTTTTGTAGTAAGACACGATATAATCTCTTTGATAGCCTCTTTTTCGCTCGGATCATCATCAATACTATCTCCTTCATAGTTGAGGCCTATGAACTTGGATATCAGTTGTGGTGTGATGTGCATCTTGTGCCCTGAAAAATAAAATTGTTCCTCATGCACGCGCGACATCAACCATTGGTAAAGACGGTCAGGCTTGCCAAAGTAAGGCAACTCATATAGTTGTAATTATCCAGCCTTCTCTAATTTGACCTTCACCTTGTCACTGTGAATGGGCATTCCGTCGACATTCTCTTGTTGGTTGGGTGAACCAACTCTAGCACCATTTATTTCTCAGTTTTTCTCATGTGATGGTTATAATCACTCATGACCATCTTTCATAAGTGTGAATCCCACTCTTTTCCTAGTAATACCCCATCTAGGTACTGCATTTCCACATAACATTATTCACTGGTGCTCGTGAGGATAGCTATCTACTTCCCCTTTGTTTTCTTTGGTCAAATGGTTGATTTCTTTTGTGCCATTCTTATAGTTAGGAAAAATTCAAAACTCCTTCCTATTTCTCTTCTCTACTACTCTTCTTAATCCCATAGCTCACTCTTGTGAAAAAATCCTTTTTTGTCTCCGTGCCCTAGCTGTCAAACCATAAATAGGAAAACCTTCCATAAGACGGTGCTTCTCAGCCAACTTTCCCCACACACATGTACTCCTTCCTTCTAGTTTCTAGATTCACTCTATTTGCACAATCCAATTTCTCGATTCCTAGTTTGTAAGAGCTTCTTTTAATTCGTAATCGCAAGGTAACAAATGAATTGCACGACCTAGTATTTATAGCTTTTCCTTTTTCTAGTATTAAATGCTATACCACCTATCACTGTACTTGACACTAAATGTAGTTTTTTCCACCAAGACTACTTTAAGCACCATTACCCATGTGCCTAGTTCTACGTGAAAACTCAACAACCTTCTAGCACATAAGAATCCAAATGAACTAAAGACTCTTACACACGCATAAAAAGCATTGAAGGAACTTATTTTTTCCTTTACCTGATTTTTTCCCTCACCTACCTCATGTTGTTCCTGCACTTTTATTCCTTTGTATGTGGTCTTTGTTACAACCTTTTTGACACCATAATTTAATATCTACCATTTCCTCATGTGCTTTCTCCACCTTACGTGCTTCCTTCTATTGGGTCACTCAACGTGTATTACAAGACTATACTTTGCATTACTCCACCCCACACTAAAGATATGCACGGTCCTCTACACATACATAACCATGTAAAAAAAATGTGGTTAACGACGCACAAGACGCAAAAATGAAAAAGAAAGAAAGGAACAAGCAATGAGAAAAGGAAATTCTAAGCTAACTGGAAACACTGTCTTATTACAAACACCAAGAAAACTTATTTATAGTAGGGCTTCAACCTTTTCCCATTGAAATGACCTAGTAATCTCATCCCATCTAGCTTGTAACTTGAAAGCACTTGAATCAAGATTGTACGAGATGATGTATGGTCCCAACCAATGGACCTTCAACTTACCAGGATGGCGCAAATACTTGGAATCATACAACGCCATCTTCCCAACCTCAAACTTCTTGTTCTTGATATGATGATCATACCATGCCTTTTTTCTTGATTTTTCTATCTTCTGACTCCATCTAGAAAGTGATCACCTTTCATCTAATTGCATCAACTTATCAATTCTTTCTTCCATTGATTTTTCAGCAGCTTAATCCTCTTATGTGCACTATATGCATCAATGGTGACATGAATTCAACTAAAAAAATAGCCTTTGCATGAAACACTAATTGAAATGGTGTGGCCTTATTCAACCTCTTATAGGTGGTCGAGTAATCCCATAGAATGGATAATAATTTTTCATCCCAATCTTGTCTTCCAACGTCACAAATCTTAGTCAACATGTGATGTAGTATCTTGTTAAATGCCTCAACATTTCATTTTCTTGAGGGTGATAAGGGGTAGTCTTGTGATGGGCCACCATAAATTCTTATAACAGAATCTTGATTGTTTCATTGAGAAAGTGTGTACATTTATCACTTGTTAAACTTAAAGGGAAACCATACCCGCTGGTTATGTTCTCCCAAAAAAAAAAATAGCTGTCATTGCGGTGAGATCCTTTAGAGGCACTACCTCTTCCCACCGTATCAAGTAATTAGTGCAAGTGATGATATACCACAAACCAGTCCTTCACATGGCTAGAAAAATTGGCCCTACAAAGTTAATTGCCCATTTTTCAAATGGTTCAACACTAGCTATTGGTCGTAAGGGAATTTCATCTCTCTTTCTAGGTTTTCCAAGGCACTGACAATGGTCATAGGCCTTGCAAAACTCAATACAATCCTTGTAGATGGTTTCCCACCAAATCCCTGCTAATAAAATCTTCCACATAGTAGCATTTCCTGCATAGTGTCCTCCTACAATCCCACCATGCACTTCCTCCATAATTACCATGCACTCATGCTCCAATATGCATCAATGCAGAACCTCATCATGACCTAACTTATATAGGTCTCCACTAATCAACATGTAGGGTGTGACACATATTGCTAACTTTTTTCTCTCTAGAGAATTCATCCCTTCTATTGCCACACCTATTTTTAAGAACACCGTGATATCTACCAAGTTTGAGGGCACGCACCACAATATAAACAATTACACGTCTAGCATGATATCTTTAATGCCCCGCACATCCTCCCCGAGTTGATCCTTGACAAGTGGTTAGGCCTTGAGTTTGTCTTTCCTAGTTTTACGACCATGGTGAACTCAAATTATTGAAATAGTAGGACCCATCGACATATGTGCCGTTGTAGAATGATATTTTTGAATAAGTACTTCAATTCCATGTGATCCATGTAGAATATAAATGGTGTTGTGTAGTTCATAGATCATGCATAATGCTTCATGCTCATGAGTTGTGTAATTTTTCTCTCTACCGGTGTCAAATTTATACATGCAAAGCATAAGGGATGATCAATAATTCCCTCGCGATGTTTTTCTAGTACTGCTCCCATATTTTTCCTTGAGGTATCAACATACACATGGAAAGGATTATCCCAAGAAGGAAAACATAGTATGGGCGTCATGACAAGCCTATCTTTCAAAGTGTCAAATGCCTTCTTCTCTACGCCTCTCCCCAATGAAAGGAACTCTTATGTTTTAACAATTCCTCCAAAGGCACAACAATCTTGGAATACCCCTTGATTAACTTCCTATAATACCCCAAGGAATCCATGCATTGCGCTTTGACTAGTAGGCTTCCTAATCCCATAAGAATCTGTAACTTTGGTAGGATCTACTAGTAAGCCTTCTTTACATATAATATGTCCTAATAGAATTCCAAATGGAGTAACAAAGACACATTTCTTAATGTTGAGGGATATCCTCAATTTCGACATCTCTCAAACATCAGCCTCAAATTTTCACAATGGTATTTCACCAATCCATACATAGTCCAGTCATCCAGGTTAACTTAAAGAAATTTATGGATGAAGTCCTGAAAAGCTTGTACCACGATGTACGAGAACACACTTGGTGCATTCTTCAATCCAAAAGGCATAACCATTTAGGAAAAACTTCCCCATTCATTTGCGAAAGTTGCCTTTCTCTAGTATTCCTTTGCAATCATGACTTGGTGATACCTTGAGAACACATCCATGAAAGAGTAGACTTTGCACCAAGCTACTCCCTCAAAAATTTATTCAATAAAGGGGGTTGGGAAAGGATCAATGACATATACTTCATTCGATCCCTATAGTTAACACAAATTATTATCCCGCCATCCTTCTTGATACATCGATGACCGTTGGTATTATCCATTATAATTCTTCCACTACCTCAATGATACCAGATGCTATCATATTGTTTATTTTTTCCTTTACTCGTACGCATAAATTTGGATTCATTCGATAAGGCCTCTTCGAATCAGTGCACACCTTCCTTCAACTTGATCTCGCATATCCCCTAAGGAATAGTGAATGTATTTGATTTCATGGTACCCGCGAGGGAATAAATCCTAGAACTCACATAACAAATTAATGACCTTTGAAACTTATTTTTCCAACCAATAGTCCCTGATGATATCTTTCTTTAGTTTTGTTTCTATCCCAATGTTAACCTTATTTGTTTTCAAGGGCTCATGGTAGGTGCGTGATTGCTCATCGCTGATATCTATGACCCCATGTGTACCTTGAGAATGGTTAAGATCCAAAGTTTCTATCTCTTCACCATCTACTACATAGACCATATTTCCTTTTTCTTTTTCCATGCATGCACGCTCAAGCTGTACTTCCTCTATTTCCTCTTTATTGAGGCACGTCTCCAAATAAGGATCACCTAGTTAACTCCAAAGAACATATCCTCTCGCCATAGCACTATCTCCTATCGTAAGGTGATTGATCACCTACAATGCCTTATCCACAGATAGATTGGTACTTCTATACTTGAAAGCTTTAATGAGATCACCGCCAACTCCTACCAATTACCTATTTGATGATGAATATCCAAATAAATATACAACACGCATGCATAACCTTGTAAGGTGAAATAAAAATTATGCACCCATAAGAAGTTGGTAATGCTTCTGCGCTTCCCATCCATGCCTTCTCACTCACTTGGATATGAAATGAAGCAGTCTCTTTACCATGGTAGTCTTGTATGACCGTGGGCACATTACTCCTTAAGAACCTTACAAATAATGTGATCCTTACCTCACGCCATTCTAGGAGGTTCTCCCAATGTGTTGCTCACCAGTACCTTACAGTTCCGAGTAGGTTGTAATTAAGCATTCCTCTCCCCTTGTCCTCATTCTTCAAATGAACCTCCATTTCAAGAAAAGCTCAAGGTATGCTCCTTAAGAGTAACTTGGAAACTTATTTCCTCCTAGGTTCTTGAATGAGCATGCATTTGTTACCCTTGTTACAGATCCTCTTAATTATCTTCCTATCAATTCATAAGTCCCATGTACCCAATTGTCACATGCCACACTAGTGGTGTCACTCAAGGACTGAGCATCTTCAAACTGGATGACTCCCTCTGTGGGATGAATTATCTCAGGATCTATGATGGAGTACACATAGATTTTATCAAGGACCTCTTCTCCTAAGGGCTCAGTATAGGAACTCGAATCCCCATCTATTAAAGGAATGATCACCCTTTCTTCCTTGTTCTCAAAGCTGATATACCCTTTGTTAAACCATAGGTTAGTATTGTTCTTATAATACCATGGGCACCGAAGAAGTTCGGAAAGTTTTCTACCTTGGAAAGCACCAATACTTTAAAGTATCCAGTGAACTTAGCCCCTTGAATGGTGATAATTTCATCCTTTGGGACTCCAATGGGCATTGCCATAGTCTTGTTTTCCATATACAACACATTCAAAGATGGCTCTAATGTGGGCCTTCCATTTGATGTTAGACATATAAGGTAAGGACATTGACATCTACTCCCATGTTGATGAGGATATTACTCATAATCCATCCATTAATAACTACATTCAAAGTAATATCCTAATCATAGTAAAGGCTATGAGGAAGAAGGTTTACGTGAAAACTTGCCTTTACGCTCTGCTCCAGCTTTGTGATACCTTCTCTCTCGGCCATTGTCCTAGCAAGGGAATAATATTCTCTTGCCTTAACATTTTGCATAATTCCTTGACCTCATCCAGTCATTCTTCATAACCTCGACATTCTTCCTTTTCTCTAATTGATTTGATTTCTCCTTTAGATGTTAGATCTCTCCTTGTAAACTTCGAATAATGTCCATAGTCTCCTGCGGTACACTTCCTTCGATGGGCGGGGTCTAGATACTTTCCATGTACCAGTTCCTCTCTTGAAACTAGTGTCCTTTATCTTGGAATCTCCCTAGTGTGTGTGGCCTCTTCTCGCATCGTCACTAGTATAGGTTCTATCCCTAACTAATGTGCCACTCTTGGAATCCACTGTGAATCGGTCTTCGATGCTCACCATCCCAATGTGTTTTTTTCCAAGTGCTACTTTAGGTTCATATGCTCATAAAGCTCGGACATTATTTATACTTGTGTTTCTTTCCTCACCATGAGCATTGTAATAGATCAGGACACTAATGTTTGTAATGCTCTATAGATCTACTGATTATAACGAGTTCCTTGCAGGAACTCACTTTGTCCTCTTCCGTGGTTACTGCGACCACGAAATCCTTTGCAAAAACCTCTTCCATGCACTCCTCCATCTACACACCCTTCATAACAATGGTCATCATCCTTTGAACTACTTTTAAGGCTAGTCTAGCGCACACCCAAATCAATAACATCATGGATCTGATCAATCAGTCTACAATCCTTAGTATCATGGGTCGCAGAGGTATAGATCTTGCAATAGAAAGAAACATTCTTATGGATTGTGTGTTGTAGTAGAGGGAACCT
This sequence comes from Taxus wallichiana var. yunnanensis, assembly GCA_018340775.1. Taxonomy (NCBI): domain Eukaryota; kingdom Viridiplantae; phylum Streptophyta; class Pinopsida; order Cupressales; family Taxaceae; genus Taxus; species Taxus wallichiana. The sequence goes on along the minus strand of CM031239.1, from coordinate 64,571,159 downwards.
ACTTGCATCATGATCCCCATGACATATCTCACGCTCTATCGCCATAAGCACGTATCGAATTCTAAGGGAAGTTATCCATTACATGCCCTTCCATTTCACAATATGTATACCAAATCCCACTATGAACCTCATGCACTAAGTTTGCAGAAAACTTCTCCAACTACTTGGCCATTGCAGTAATTTGAGCCTCCGAAAAAGGACTAACACCAATATCAAAGCTCTAACATCTTCAACATGCAGGGGAAGCTTCCAATGCCTTGTGCGCAGTCTCAGTGAAAGTATTATGTGACAGATCCCTTCTAAATGGTGTTATTAATCCTCTAAAAACCATTAAGCATGTTGAGAAGGATGAATGTAATAGGATAGTTTTGACAAGAGAGTCTTGAAACATGCGTCATACTCCCACACACCCTCTGTCATTCCCTACTAGATATCCTTCAGAGTGTTAATGCTCTTCTCCTCAAACTCGGGAAATGGAACTCTGTTAGGAAGGCGTTCTTTAATGCTTGTGTAGTATATTATCATCTGATGGGGTCATACTTCCTATACCAACTATGCATGTGTCATTGCAATGTTGTTTCAAACCGATTTGCCTTCTGCTCTGGGGTAGTGATCCCTTTTGCATGCTATAATAACTCACACTTGTGCACATGCTATATAACATATTCAATAATCCTATAGTCCGTAAGTGCAAAGACATATCAAAAACAATCGAGGAGGTGGTGGGGTCCTTGTCCTCGTGATCCAGAGCCTCATCTCTCCTTTATGTGAGTCTTGTGATAATGCACCATCTTATGACAGATAATCAAATCCAGAAGAATAGAAAATAACCATGCAACATCCTAAGAACCTAGGACGGGTAGTTAACTCATTGCATCCATAAAAGAGAAATCGCAAGCATCATATGGAAATGGTTCATACATGAAGGAAATTCATAAGTATTATTTGTAACAAAGCCTTATATTTATCTGATAGATCTAGTAATCCACATTACATCCCTTGAGGTCAAATAAGACCCTCATATAATAATGCGAGTTAAGTCATGCATTAGAAATATACTATGTTCATCAAATTACAAGCATGAATGCATACCCATCCCTCTAAACATGTCATGATTCCTATATCTTCCTAATCCCTAACCCTTATAACTTTCCATATATTTATGCAATGCTCTACCTCTCTTCTATTTCTCTTCTAATCTCTTTATATTCTATCAGAACTTGTATTTATAACCTTAGTAACCACTACCATGCCTTTGGAAGTTACATATCGGTTATCAAGTGTCTAGGTGGTCCTCCAATGGAGCATGTGTTCTCGATGTGAGCTCTCCACTCTTTGTAGTGATGTATTTTGGAACCTTCCATCGCTTGTCTGGAATATTCCCTTTTTGATCCCACAGTCACCAAGATGGCATCTTATCCACAAGGGTCATGCTTTTCTCATGTGCTACATAGGATGTCGAATACAACTAAGTAAAAACCCATCTTTCCTTACGTGCACATGCCATATGTTTTATAACCTACCGCTAGAACCCTTCCTTGTGCACCCTCAACCCAAACGCCCTTCTTTAACTAGGTCCCATGCACCTACATGCCTTCTCATCCTTAGCAAATATTTTAGGGCCCAACACCCTCTGCGTGAACCTCAAATCCTTTCTGTAACGTATACCTCCATAATTCCATCACTCCTACAACTTCACACTGTCTTGCCAACTCCCTTTCTCACACTTCATTATACTTTATCCATCTCTCTTTTCTCTCTTCATCTATTACAAGATCTTCCATATTTTACCACACCAAATTCTTCACCTTATGCCTAGTGAGAGTTTAGCTATCCATAATAAATGCTTCCAAACTTATAGTGATGATCATGATCTTAATGGCTAATGGTATAACACACAAGAACGATCCTCTTGGCTCCTGCAAGAACTCAAACTCAACAATCTCTAGGAAATAATACGTATAAATTATGTATTCCAATGTATAGCTAGTCAACACACCACTCCACTACTAATCAATAACATGAGTCCATATCATATCGTGTCACAAAACTATTTATATTCTTCTTGATTCCAAATGCAAGGTCTATAATACCAGCTCTTCCTTGATGCATATGCTAACAAAAATTCATACAACTCTACTAGGAAATAGAAAAAAATGTCTCATAGAGCTCATGATACAAGTGATCCTCTACCCATTTACATGCATCAAACTCAGGTCCAATATTGAATTTATGAGAAAAATCATCCTCCATGTTCTCAAGCCAAGTCTCAATGTTATCCAAGGTCATGTGCTCTACCATCATACACCATTCTTACAACATATTCAAAAGAGGTCCTTGAAATAAAACCAAAATGTAGTCACATTTCCCTACTCCCTTTAAACCCCAAGCGCGTCGACATATTACCCAGCTTTTAGAATGTGTGCTCACTCGAGGCACACGCAGAACCGAGCCCCTCCTTTATGTGATCTTTGTAAGAATGTTCAACACTAATGGAGGAATGTTTTAAAATATAGAAAATACATGCATCCTTACGTTAGAACCAAGACAAAGAAATAGAACCAAACACACACACAATATCATGAAAGTAACATCATAGAAACACAAAAAGAACTAGATACAAACCATAAATAGTATCAATAACATAAGGGTTTGTCTCCATAAACATAGATATACTGAACACCACCATCATAGATTGATTCACAATTGTTTAAAGTAGCCAAATACATCAAGAGATCCATAAATGGACTAGATACATAAGTGAAGTCTCATTATTATCCTCTAATGTCTTCATTACGAAGTTATAAAAACTATCACACACATCTATCTCAAATCTCTCTAATATTGTTCTCATGCATTTCATATACTATGCATACCCCTTATTCTTCTTCCATACAAACTAACTCCTTATTCTTTGTCATGCAAATCAATACATAACAAGGGACTCCAAGGAATCTTCCCTTACTACCTACTCATCACTCAAAGTGATCCACCTACCAAATGTCATCATGTTTTTCCATAATCAAGTATTCTTAGCATGTAAGCATCAACTAATCGTAACTAACTCCACTTTACAACTCCTAATCCTGTCATGATAACCATAATGATGCCCCATAATATTCTTTCCTTGAGCTACAAGTCTCCATGTCCTAACCTTATCCATAGCCAATTTTGGTTGCATCTCCATGTGTTCCTTTATCAGGACTTTAACCGTGATCCAAAATGTGGTTAAGTCCTGACCTTTTTCTACATGGGAGTGAACCTTCACGCTTTCCCCAAAGTCACTTCCACACCAACCTCTGTACCCTCTTACCGACACGCAATAAAACCTTTCGCACCTTAAGTGCATATATTCCTTAGGGGCCCAACAAATATACAATCTATTCCTATATAAAAATACATTTATTTTAATTAATCACTAACTTCCCCTCATGCAACCATTGTAACGCTTGCCTTATATGAAAAAAATGTTATTCATGTGTATGTTAAATATCATAATGTCGTAAAGGTGAATGATCACTATTTTTTCAAAAATGGTTTCAGAAATTCATTCAACCCCATGAAATTACTCGGTGTGTTATTCAATCCAAATAGCGTAATCAAACACTCATACAATCCTTATTATGTCCTGAATGTAATCTTTCATTCATTACCCTCTTATGTAACTATAATTATATCCACTCTTCATGTAAAATTCCCATTTTAAGACTTTAGAGACAAGGGATTTTTTTTTAATAATGTTCTCTGTTCTAAATAATCATAATTTAGAACACACATTCTAAGACAATCAATCTCATAATAGAAAACCATATGTAGTTGTAAATGACTCAGTGAAAAACCGATCTCTCATTCCATGACTTGGTATCATACCGATCTCTCATGTTAACTTAATGATTTGTATACTATGTATACTTGGTTCCCTTACCCTTTTCGGGTATTAAGTGTTTTGTTTAAGAGGCCTATCTAAATATCTGTTACCAATATTCATCTAAAATCCCACTTCTTAAACTAGGTGACATAGGACAATGCAACCAACAACTTGTGATACTTTGGCCAAATATTTTTAAACATATTGTTCATGTTTATATTCCTAGATAACATACTCATCAAAAGAATACGTCCTTCACCCCACTTCATTTGTTATCTAGAATGGTCTTCACTGACTCCTATCAGTCCACTTGTTCAAGGTTTAACCCTAGCCAAGGTTAGCAACATAGTCTAGTGTGGAGGACTGCTCGCAGTGACTAAGGGTACATAGACATACCCAATCAACCTAAGTCAATTGCATGTGTCTAGTTACCCTAAGTCATCGTGAGTTGACCCCAGACACTAGATCATACCCCTAACTCTACCTAGGGAAGAACTGTGACCAAGTCATATTTATGTAGATCTAGATGATTAAACTTTGAAGGGTGTTGCAACATGTCAACTGCAACACAATATCCTCATGAAGACCCAAGTCTTCACAAAGGTACTATTTTGTAGTTGGTGTGTGCTAACATCCAAATGAGTTCTCCTTATCTAGGTGAACATACCATAGAAGAAGTTAATGACTTATTAAATTTTCCTTATTAAGGGTTAATTGCAGTAGCCCTACTTGAACAACTAGGTTCGTTAACCATTAGGGTTACAAGTAAAACTGCAATTAGAGTTGGTATGCAGATACATCTACCTCCTAACCATTTCATAAGTTTTGATTTTTAATCCATTAACATTTTAATTTATGTTTCACATAACAGATTCAGCATACATAACAGTGTTGTTATTTACTCACCAACCAAGCCTTAGCTTACATAAGTTCATATCAAGTTCTTTTTATATTAGACTTCAATGGAATGAATTCTAATCCCTTTTAAGTTCCTTTTTCTACATTCCTAATCTAGTTAAGGAACTCATCAAGAGGAAGCACACCTTCCACTATCAAAGATAACTTTGATTTATTTCCAAGAGGTCTTAAAAATGTCTAATAATCATTGCAGGGAAGTTGCCTTCCCTTTTTCTTATAAAGGATTAATGTTCATTTAAAACCCCATAGTATTTTACAAGTTATCATCATGGTTTTATTTACCCACAAACATTTGTTTTAGTATAGCCATAGTGATCTAGTTGAATGTCCAATCACGTATGTCAACTTTAATAAGTTGCATTTAATTAAGAGGGTAGTACATTTAGTACCCTTAACCTTTATTCATTTTAAACCAACCCAAGAGGGTATATTACTTATATATATATAAAGAAAAATAGAGATAAGATTATCATTTCATTCATAGAATACCCAAAAATATTACTCATCAAGTTCAAACAAACCCACAACTCTTTCATTCATCAAAAGGGGATTCATACATTATAATTCCAAGCACTTCAGACATTTCTAGAATCAAACAACAACAACAAGATCAATTACAAGTACAAATTTCTTTTCCAACAAATACATCTCAATAATGATACATATTTCATCATAAAAGATCCAGTCTCTTTGGTAAACAAATGTAACATCCTAAAGATCTTTTCTCCTTTCATCACTTATGAGGTCCATCTGTAAAATTTCTAGCATGGGTCAGTTCATTGAACTGAGCATGATAAGCACTAAACATTAAAATGATGTGCCTTTAGCTAACTGTTTCATAAAGAGAACTCTGTTGTTATGAAACAATCCAAAGCAATACAGAAAGACATAACAAAAGAAATCACCATTCACAAATGAGAGAGAGAGAGAGAGAGAGAAAAAATGATGGTAAACCATATCATAATAGGAATAAATCATGATATAAACAACTTCAACTTCCATACTATTGTTTTACATAAAAATATTTAAAACAATATTCCAGATAAGTACTATTTCATCAAAAACACAATTTTCCTTTCATATGCTATGTACATGATTCACTTCTCAATTATTCCTATTTAACTCTGAGAAGATAACTATCCCTACAATTTCTTAGGCATAGTTCAGCATTAGATTGAACAATAGTATTTCCATCCCAACATATTTATCCACCTAGATTCATCTTAAATCTGGGATGCCAAGATCAACTCAAAACATAGGATTAAGTTTAGGATAGTCCCAACATTTTATCTTGGAAAGAGTTTCTAATGTAAGAATCCTATAATTCAAATTCAAAATTAGAAACTAATTTAAGTTCAAGTTCAACACTAAACAGATTTCAACAAAGGATAGATCAATTTGGCATGTAATTGGAACTAAGCACACAATCCCCAAAGAGATACATCATTACCAATGTTTAAGTCAAAAGAGTAGAATAATGAGATTTAACAATCCACTTCAGCTCCTTCAACCACTCCAATATTCCAAACAAAAGACTTACTCAAAATAGTTTCCATCCAAACACAACAATCCATCTAAGTTACCTTTGTTTCAGCTTAACTATCCTATCACAACTGGACTTAATTCCTCAAGAAAATCCCAGTGAAGGCACTATGAAATAGACCAAATTGAAAGCTCCCACATCAAGATGGAAACATAAGGTAAATCAGAGAAGAGAGAGATTATTCACTCAAATATCTAAGCATGTTTAGAAAGAGAACAAGATCAAACAAGAACATAACAAACAAGTCCAGTCTCTACCATCCTTAACCAAAATTCCAAATAGAGGATGGAACATGGATCGAATTGAATGATAATAGTCCCAAATAAGTAAGAAAGATGAACAACATTCATATTTTACCCAACACAAGTAAGGATACGATATTGGTAGATTCAATATCTGAAGCCAATAAGTAATTCATTTTCCCCTAGTTCAGAAAGAAAAGAAGGAGATTACCAGGAGGATAAGTCTACAACAAACTTCCAAAACTCGATGCTCATAAGAAGATAAGAATGAATAAAAATACCACTAAGCTAAGAAAAAGCATTTCTTTTCAACGGTGATACACTTTCCTTAATCTAAGACCAAATTGAAACCAGGTTTGATAGTCCATAGACCAGAAGTAGGTTAACATAAAATATCCTTCTGAAGACAAGGGGATTTCATGAAGTTAAATATGACAACCCACTCATTGCACAGATCATTAATACCCCAGAGAGGTTTCTGTTCTTAGCATCATATGCCTACATTCAGAGGTTATACTAGACCCCACGAAATAGGAGAAAACAAGTAATACATACTCCTTACGAGCTTCCAAAAGAAATCGGTATTGAAAATGAATGAACAATCCCAATGAAGAAAAATAAGTATACATCATAGGATTAAACACACAACCAAATGAATTAACAAGTCTATGGAGTGATAAACTATTTTCCAAGAAAACTCCAAACAATTATTCCCCTAAATCCCCAAGTCAGAGGTCTGCAACTTAGAAGCAACACAATAATACCCAAATTCAAAAATTATTGAAGAAATCCTTTCTCCTGAAGAATCCAGAAAGGTTTAATCAAAGCCAAGGTATAATAAAAATAGTTTATTACCTGTAGTTTTCTATCATACAGGAAAACAAAGTTATGTTAAGGAAAGCTCCACAGTTTTAATGTAACCCAAGCTTCCTACTCAACTCAAGCAGACCAAACAAGGTTGCATACATTTCAAGAAAGATCTATTACATTTTCAAATTCAACTCAAGCTCATGCTGAAAGATTTAAAGCATAATCCAATGCAGACCAAATCAAGAAAAATGAGACCTAGATCATTATTTCAATAGGGTCTATAAGCATACACAAAAATAATCAAAAAATCACAAGCAGAGAGATCATATCAACAAAGCAAATCCAGATTGTTTCCAAGAGTAGAGTTCTTTTAATGAAGACACTTAAGTAAAATCAAAACAACTTAATGGGTAGAGCCTATCATGCCTGATAGAGCTTCTCCTTGATTTTTAGAAGATTTCCAAGAAGCACTTCAACAACCTCTTCTTCTCCAAGCAATGTCAACCAACTTCTAGTAATTTAACATCTTCTTATAGATTTTACAAAGTCCAAAAATAGCTCCATGTAATTCAAAAATAACTAGTCAAGCAAGAGTCGAACTGGAGATTTGACAAAAAAACATCATGCAGAGCTCAAGCTCAAAAATGAACTGAAGAAAAAAAAAACCATGTAAAACCCTCATGCATTTTCCCTAGGCTGTTTTTCCAAGTTCAAAAATATTAAATGCTAAAGGATTGACAGTTCCCTCCATTTTCCATGCAACCACCATCATTAGTACTAGTCATGTTTGGAGGCATTACACTTCAAATCAATCTTTGTTAAAATAATATGTTCCACTCTAACAATCCATGATGTTAGCCATGATTTTTTTATGGATCTCAAATTTATACATGTCCATCATTCAATACCCTTCTTTTGTGCTAGAACCATTAGTACTATACATGGGATTAGAATCTCTTTGATCAAACATCTATCCAAAATTCATGGGATTGCCTCTATATCTCCACATTCTCTTATGTTTCCATATTATATGTTACCTTGTTGTGAAAACTTGATCTTATAATCAAATCCATATGTTGACTTATGTTCCTCACAAAAGTTATCCATTCTAGAAACTTTCTATAAAATAATTTTCTGAATTCCCCCATATATTCCATTTCTTGTAGCATCAATTTATATTTATCCATTATTTTACTTACATTATATTTGCATGAGATTCACCATCAATAAAAATGTCTATTGTTCTATTTCATCTCATTCAATAATTAATTTTTTGATAACAAGATAACCTTTTGTCCCTACTCTAATTCTCCTTCACTCTTATCCTTCAAAGTTTGAAGAATTAAAATTTCCCCCTCCTCATCCTTCACCAACTTGCAGATGTTTTTGTATCCATCATGTTGTACTCTTTGATCAAATAATCAAAGCCTTCATAGTACTATATGACATGTGTCCATGGGAATTATTTTTAATAGTAATTCATCCTCATATCTTCCCATTTAGAACTTAACGAAACACTTCTCCGTCACCAACAACTAATGTCTCTTATGCAACCACAAAACTTTTTTTGGGATTAGGATGATCGATCCTATTCAAACCTAGATTATCCACCATCTTTTGCACAAATAAATTATCATTACTTACATTGTCCACTATCATGTTGCAAAATTTTCCTCCTAACTTACACACCATTTAAAAAAATAATTCTTATTCTCAGGACCGACTTTGTCTTTCACTATTTTTAAAAATATATAGATATCATACTTATCACCTTATGTAATGTTTTCACTTGCATTACTCCTCTTACCTTATTTTTTTGTGCGTAAGGAACTCAAAATATTTATGTCGTATTTCTCCTCACCTATAATTTTTTTTTTTGATGAATATGTGACCTCTTCTACGTATAAAGGATCCTCGTCCCTTGGATGCATTTCCTTATCCTCTAGCAATTGTCTCACTATGCAACATTGTAATAATCACACCTTAATGATACATTTAATTTACCATTCCATTACCATGTCCACATATTTTTTCATCCTTACCCTTTTAGAAAAAATGATCTATTTCTTTCATGCAAACTTATCATCCACCTTTATAGTATGTTGATACTATTATTCAACAAAACCCACTTGGATCATTTCAAACTAATCTCAGATCATAATGTGAAACCAATTCATATAATTTAATATCTCCATATCATTCAAAGTGCATGTCCTAATCAAATGGATATTTGGTGAAACTCTTCAGTGTATTCCTTCACATTGATATCCCTCTATTGCAATTTCTATAACTTCTTAAAAAATTGAGCTAGTAATCTACAAGGAAGAATTTCACATTTAGCTTCACTAATAATATATCTTATATATTGATCTTTTTCCCTCTCCACACTCCATCTATCTAGATATGTTCCTTTTAATGATATGAGTCACTTTTAAACTTTGTGAAAACAAATATGAATTTCTTATGATCTTCCATGTCTTTATACTCAAAATACTTATTGAACTTTTTATACAATTGATGAGATCCACTGGTTCTAGACTACTAGAATAAATCAAGGTATCCAAGCATGATTACTACTCATCCTACTAATTGTATATAAAATCCTATGTTCTATACCTTTGTCTTATGCATCCTCTTCTTCTTAATACACATTCTCTCCCTATGCTCTCTATTGTGTAGTTCCCACCTTGTCATAATTTTGATCTTCCACAACAACACATCGGGGTTGTATGGATTTAATGGTCTCCAAATGGCCTTGTATATTCCACATCAATTCGAGACAAATCCTAAAATTTCACACCTTACTTTTTGACCACCCATAACATTCCTCTTGTGTGTAATTTTGTTTCATCAAATGAATGCAACCTCTGTACTCCTTCACACCTTATACCCTAAATAATTCTTTTAGAATATTTCCACAACAATTTTTTTCCCAAAGAACCTCTCGTACTCCTTCACACCTTAGACCCTAAATAATTCTTGCTAGAAGATTTCCACAACAATTTTTCCCCACACCCTCAAATGTGGAAAACCACCAATGTTCGTCATGTAATCCTAACACATTCTACCCAATAGTTACCCACTATCAGATGTTAACAATTATTTTCTTCCCATAGTCAAAAATATGGAAAACCTACGATATCTAATGTGTTACCACTTGCAAGGAAAGTGACCATTATTTTGATACCAAATGACATAGACACATATAGGGTGATCAATAAAATTTTTCCTTATACCATGAAGAAGTTTTAATCTCATGAAAAAACATACACAAATAAATAAAATAGCACATATTTGAATTCAAAAGTAGAAAATACATCAACAACATTTATTTATTCACTTAGAGGAATAACACACACAAGTCAATCATCAACGATACATTAATGTAATCATTATCTTCTTTTGTCATGTCGATAATTACCAACAAATTATGATCTAAATTTTAAGGTAGTTGTTTTCACCCTTTTTAAGATTTGAGATTTAGATTTACACCTAAACAAAAAGGAATTAAATAGAAGAAACAATATTTTATTCTTATTAATTAACTTCTAACATTAACCATTCAATAGCATAACGATGCATTGATGCTTACATAAAATGTACACGATACAATAAATGTTCACAAACATAAGGGATTGAGTGCACTTAGCTTATTACAGATGATTATGGGTTGATCTAGGTGATCTAAATGATGGAACAACAAGATCTAGACTTGAGAGTGCCTTGATACTAAAAATATGACTTGAAAATAATCCTTGGAAAGACAATACTATAATTCCCACAAATAAAATAAGGCTAAAACATGTATATTTTTTTCCAAAAAACACTTGGGCCCACATAACAACATATGATAATGCTTGAGACAAGAGTAACATGCATCACCTCATAGTATAACATGAAAAATTAAGGGGTGATGTTTGTTTCACCGATTCTTAAGCAGATTAATGAAACATATAAGGGTAGAAGGCCAAGGAGGAATACATGTTGTAATATTGTTTGAAGGTTAAATATGCACGTAGATGACTTATGGATCTGAATGGATATGAGATACACCTTTTGGCTAGGAGGAACTACCTGTAGATAAAAATCATAGCACCAAATAGAGTTAAACAAAACAATGAGTGGACTACCTATAGAAAGCTAGATCCAAGAAGCATGATGCTTTCTGAATGGGATGTCAATCCACTTTTATATAACAATATTAATGCTAGTTAAATCATTTATGAAGTAAAGATCCTATTGGAATTGAAATGATTTAGGTATTTTGTATAAAAAAATAATAAAGGTCATGCAAAAGGCTATTTAAGGTCAAAACAGGAGGGTTGATTAGCTGGTGTTGAGTTTCAGTGTGCAGTACGGGCTTTGGGTAAGGTCTGGTAAGGATTAGAAATGGTTCTGGGCTATTGGGAAGTGGGTATTGGATCATAGTTTTGAGCTATATTTCCAGACACGATAACCGATGTCGATTGGTGAAACAATGTTAGTTAGGAAGAGTGAAAGATGTCGATTGGCTAACCAACGTTGGTAGTGGAAATTATATGAAATTTCTTAGAATTGGTTTTATAGACTCCCTGTGATTACCCAAAGGTTGGAAATGGTGAGAGTGGCATCGTAAAAGGGTTTTGAAGACTCGAGATGATTATGAGAGGGTGAAAATGGGTAAAAATTCTAGGTATGATCAGGTGATGGGTTGATGGAAGGAAGGAAGTATATGGGTGTGGAGAGAAATAGACTACATATATGAGTAAATAAATCTACACAAGGAAACTAGAGATTTAGTGTAGAGATGTTAAATACTTACTAGAAAGTAGATTGGAGAATGTAGGTGATGAAGACAATGACAATAGATATCCAGAGAGAAGAGCCATTGTATTCGTGTTGCACTTTTTTAGACCTTTGTGCCTCTCTATTGTGAATCTATGATTGTGAAGAGGATGATGAATGGTGACCGATGTTAGTAGTGCTCCCGTGTGTATTATTTTTCCTGAGTGCTAAAGAAATTTGAGTTCTCCAAGTCTTTGGAAGAATGAGAACTTGAATCAAATGACCAACCTAGGAAAAAGGTTACAAAACTATTTTTAACCTAACTAACCATGATTAGGTGACTGAATTTGGTTGAGATATAATTGACATCGGTCAAGGTGGGAATATCTAGGTTTGCCAAAAATATCTAGATTTTTGCTATTTTCGACATGATCTCCAACCTTCATTTAGTCTTGAGTGATAGATCATGGAAAGGTAAGTAGGATTCCTTTTAGGTTTGTTAACAGGAGTTAAGTCTAGGTTTAGACTAAGTCCTATCTAGTTAGGATAGGTTTAGACTTGGTCTTAGGTCATTAATGAGATTTGAGTAGGTCATTGAGTGAGGTGGCTAGGTGAGGTGGTTAAGTGAGGATATTAATTAATTTAATTAAGATAATTAATTTAATTAACATGTGCACTATGGGATATGAATAGGTAGGATATGGTTAATTTAATTAATGGGGTTTAAGGGGAGTATGACCTAATTTTTGTGTCTACATTTTGCCCCTTTTTGTTTCCTATCTTGTATTTGTAAGCGACACCGATAAAAACAAGAAATTGGTGTTCTAAGTGTGAATAGAGACTAGGTTGCCCCAAATAGGGCTAAAGGTGATCCCCTCAAACCATGAACTGATGAGGTGTTAGATGGAGTTGGTGAGTTTGATAAATGTGTAAGTGATGAAAGTGAAGATAGGTGGGTTATAGGTAAGGGTATGAGCACTTTGGGTAATGCATAATGGTCAAATCGGGTAATAGGTAATAGAAATTGAATGCACACACACGTATAGACTGTGACACTTTACCAGGTAGAAGAGCATGTAAAATATAAATCATCCAAGGTTGATAGGTTTATCCAAATGAGGTTGAAGTGTTTCAAGCATCCAGGGTATAGGATATGGTCCAAAAACACAACTTAGGTTAGGTGTAAGACCATTTAGGTATGATCCGATACACCAAAGGTTTGGTCACGATAAACAACATGGTAATAGGCAAGGTAAGGTTATTAGGCTAAACAACACGGGTGCCAACATCACAAGCTATAATGAGTACACAAGTTCAAATGGCATAAGAGTTAGTTTTAGTCGGTGTATGTAGGTCATGACATGGGTAAGGCCAAGGTATAGGTAAATAACATGTCCCTAAACACAATTAAGGAAATGTATAGGTAATGTAGGCTTGTGGGTAAGGTGTAATAGGTGTTGGTAAGGTCAAAAGGTATGTGGCAGTAATGTTTTTAGGCCAAAATGGGTGAAATGTGGGTGAAAAGGTAATGACAATGGTGATAATAATGGTTATGATGTAATTGACATCGAGTTTGGTAGGGGCGAGGACATGATCAATTTAGTGTAAAAAAGAAAATCCATGTTTTACGGATTCATTTTTGAATTTTCTATTTTCAAAAAATAATAGAAGAGAAAGTGAGGAGTGAAAAATGAAAGTACGAGGTGTTGAGTTGAGTGGGTGAGCCATGTAGTAGGTGATTGGTGGTCGATTGATGGGTCCACAAGATCGGTTTGATTGATTCAATTTATTTGGAGGTGAGTTGTGGATTCAGCCATAGCAGAGGTGGGAGAGGGGTTGGGAGATCCACCGAGTCCTATAGAGGTAGGGGGCATTCCCTAATTTGTTAGTTGATTAAAGTTTGGTTAAAAATGAAGAAAAAGGGGGTGGGGGGTTTGTATGTTGACATGTGGGTGAAAAATGGGTAAAATTGATATGGGAAAGGGAAATGTAGGTTAAATAGGATGATAGATGCATATAAGGTAAATTGGGGTGGATTGGGGTAGGTTTTAGGTAGGATTTGGGTGAATTTTAGGTAAAATGGTAGATGGGGGGATGGGTTTTGGTTTACATAAAGGAGACTGACGTCGGTCAAGGCTAGGCCGACGTCGATTGGCCTTGGTCGACATCGGTCAAGGATTAGGTGACCAATGTTGGTTAAGAATGATTAATGCCGGTCAATAGTGACCGATTTCGGACAACTTTAGGGGAAAAGAGGTAAATAAAAGGGATATGGTGGGAGGGAAAGATAGGAAAGAAGATGTAAATGAAGGTTTATGGAGAGTGAGTAGGGTAATAGGTGATGTTGGAAATGTGGGGTGGGGAAGTAGGTGAACTGAACTAGGATAGGTAAGAATGGTAAGGGTTAATGGGTGTAAAATTGGGTTGGGGAAAAGGGGTAGTTAGTAGGGTTGGTGTGTGGGTATGGTGTAATAGGTAATAAGTGTTTTGGAAATAGGTTCATCGGGTAAGAGGTATGTTGGGTATGGGAAAGTCTTGACAATGTTGTGTTTGAATGATGTAGGCTAGAGACCAGCTCCGGATGTGGGACAGAGTACCACCGTTATTAGTATGGATGTGATCCAAAGGTGTGGTTGCATAGGAGTGGGATCATATGACCGAGGTTAGGCTTATTAGGGTCTCGACGATATAGGAGGATAGTTTGTGATCATAGTATGATGGTTTCTCTCATCGGCATGGATATGCGAGATGACCGTCAACTTAAAGGACATGTCTTGGATCCCGAGGATTATTATTGTAGGGAGCCATTTTATTCCATTTTTGTCAAAGGCATCAGTGGAGCTGATAGTGGCTATATTTGGGGAAGAGATGGGTGAGTAGAGGTACCATGACGCAACCCTTAGTCATAAATACATGCATGCATCCTTCCCTTAGGACACGAGGCTAGTTGTGTTGATGATGGAGGTAGTAGGTTGTTTTTCCTTACCAGCTTCTAAGGGTGGGAGATTCCCATGAGCAATAATGGGAGTTCTCTAGGATATGATGGATGAGAGGATCTGAATTGATTGGGCTATGGCATTCCTAATGCATATTTATAGGGAGCTATGAGCCTATGAGAGATTGCGAGAGGTTTGGGATGTGTTGTGCATTTTTACTACACTATTGCGCATAGGAGCACATTTTGTGTTTTTGCACGTTGGTCTACCACGACATGATTGGTTCAGAGGTGGCTTGCTCCAAGTTAGATACATACGTTGGGTACCAGATGGTGGGTAGCTAAGGGTAGCTAGGACCACATATGATGTTATATACTACAGGCGATTACTGGAGGGGATTTCAGGAGTTGACATTGTTTGGAGGCCTTATGTTGGCTTTCCATCTTATAGAGGCATGTCAGATGAGCTAGAGGAGCTATAGTTATTAAGGTGGATAAAGGGGAGTCATTTCGGTGAGCATGAGATGATGCATGTGGATAGGGTTAGACAAAATTTTGGGCTACCACAGGATTTACCCCCACCTTTTGCGAGTACCACCATGATGATTTTGAGATACCTATGTATCCACTACATCCGAATGTGCCGATAGGACAAGAGGATAAAGCGGTGGATAGAAATATAAATGACATTGGAGTCATTGATGGATATAAGTAGTGGTGGGTAGAAGAGTGATGGGTGGCACTACCTAGGCTAGGACAACCAGATCTTGCTATGCTCATAGTTAAGAGAGATGCATTGTAGGAACATGTGGCAGCCCTACGGACATAGATCATAGGTTTGTAGGGTCAATTGATAGGGGCTCATACACAAGTGGCCACCCTACAGGCTCGGGTGATGGATTTATAGGCCTAGTTAGCATAGGGACAAGAGCATGCACAGGGTGATGATGGTGATGGAGTGCGGTTTCTACCTTATAGGCATAGGTGATAGGTTTAAAGGTCCATATTTCCACTTCACGAGGCATAGGTAGCGGCCTTATAGGCCCAACTTGGAACATAGGTACCTCCACAGGCCTAGGCACAAAGTCCCATACTGCAGGTAACAGCGGTGAGATAGGGTCCCATAGTACATGGAGGAGAATAGGGATCCCAGATATATAGACCGAGGCCAATATTAGTAGGACATGGTACATAGGTTGCATTGAGACCTATGGCACCACCTCAGACGATGACTATTGCGAGGTTTAGGGATTCCTTGAATGAGGCACGTTATTATCAGGATCACCTAACAATGTCGAGATAGATGTTCCCTTATATACTGAGTAAAAATCCCAACAGGAAGCAAGTGAGAGGATAAGATCTCACACTCATAGTTCAAAGAGCACAGGGGGCCGATGAACCCAAAGACAGGGTCAGGGTGAGGCTACTAGTTCACATAAGCCAAGCATAGTTGAGGGCCAGGTGGAGATTAGAAAGAGACCCATGGATGGTGGAGAGATGTTTGTAAGGTGGTAGATAGGTCGGGAGGAGGAGATAGGTGAGACTGGCTTAGAGGATATGAGGTGGGGTGATGTGTAGTCACTTGAGATGTTTTGCATTTTTATACATATACCGGCTTACGTGCCGAAGATAGTGAGGTTGTATATGAGAGTTTTGTGATTTTGAGTTTTATATCGGCCTGTGTGCTAAAGATAGTGAGGTTGTATCTCAGTGACTTGAGATACTTGCATTTATTTGTATCTGTGTATATGTGCATTGATACACAGAATCTCCTATTTATATATATGGTGATATTTATTACATGGATGATTTACTAATGTTTTAATTTCCATTTTTATTGTGTATTGATGGAAACTAGGTGAATTAGGCATGATTGAGTTGAGTTCATGTAGGCATGATGGAGTCAAGGTGAGTTAGGCATGGTGGATTTTAGGTGAGTAAGGCATTGTGGAGTCTAGGTGAGTTAGGCATGGTGGAGTCTAGGTCATTTAGGCATGGTTTGGTCATGTTTTGTGGGTTTGATTTAATTTCCAAATTATTGGTAGTATGGAAAATAAATGATGATTTATATGTATATTTTGATGTAAATTTCCAAATATTTGATGTCATGGATATATGAAATGATTTATTGGATTCTTGGATGATGTGATAAAATGGCATGTATGCATCTTTGTTGAGTGTTTAATTTCCCGAGTTTTGTGTAAAATGGAAAACTAAGGTGACCCATGAATAATAAAAGGGGGAAATGTGTTAGGGTAAAGAGTGGCCGAGATAACCTCTAAGCGCCCCATACCCTCGAGTTTTCCTCTGAGCCCGACAAAAAGGGGCCTCAAGCCGATGTGTTTATCCCGTAACCTAAGGAAGAATATGATGAGGATAGAGGGATGGTTTGGTAGGTTTCGGGCATGATTGAGTCTAGGTCAATTAGGCATGGTTTAGTTTAGGTCATTTTAGGTATGGTTGAGTTTAGGTCATTTTAGGTATGGTTGAGTTTAGGTCACTTTAGGCATGGTTGATTGTAGATCAAAAGAAGAATGGGTGATTATGGGTCATAGGTATGGGTGATTTTGGTGAAAGAGGAATCCTTAAAATGTAGGTGTCGATGATCTAGTCGATATAGGAGAATCAACAAGTAATGAAGAATGTGTATGGAAATAGGAGGAAAAAGAACCACCTAATGGATAAGAATCCTAATGAGTCTATCATACCAAATATTATCTCATGAACATAAGACCCTAAAGGCATTGCATAATTGACTATTTTAACGGTGAATAAAGTCACATGATAATGAAATGTCATGTTTGTGGCAAGTCCTTGAGAAGGTAGAAGATTAAGAAATGAGGTGAAAGAGGTTGGTTTAGCGTAACTGGTGGGAAACAACATGAATATTTGGCAAGAGACTCAAGATCAAAATACCCAAGTCGATGACAAAAAGTTATCTTATGCTTTTTACTTTCATTTTAATAAATTGATCTATGTGGGATGAATAGAATATATCCTTGAGGTCTTGGTGAAGATGATTGATGCGGAAGTTTCAAAATATTTTATCTTTTTTTTTTCAACTAGTATTCTTTTTATGATAGAATATGTATGGTATGGCTATCTTTGTATAGTTGTCCTTCTAGGAAGCAGTCTACTTATAGCGAGTGAGATATAAATAGTAGATGTCCTTTTAAGGGAATCATCTTTTTGCTTTGGAAGTTTGAATCAAGGAGTTGAATTCCATTTTACTTTTTTTCTTTTGGAATTTTAAGTCATGGACAAGACTATAGAGACTAATAGGTTCTTGTGTTGCAAACAAAACCATAACACATAGAGGCAAACTATGAAAGAGAGGGTTTAAGTGATCAACGACCATGGGATTCCATCTTGAAAAATATGAAAAATATCCATGAGAATCATGCCATGAGTAGAGTCATGGTGCTCACACTGAAGATAAGGCTTAAAAGGTGATGGGTAATTATACGATGGAAAAGTGACATGCGAGCATGGGAATCTACAAGTACCTCTTTCTTGTACCCGATATCCCGTGGTCATGTCGAGACAACCAGTAAATGTTGAATATGAATGGATACAAACAAGCTAATCGGGTAATATTATATCCTCAATATGCAATAATGGTATCTATGAATCTAAGGTGAAGAAGGCCCTCCTAACTTGAATTGGTGTAATAGTTCGTTGAGATATAATGGTTGTTTGAAGGCTCCAATCAATGTCGAGCTCTGTCGAGATCCTGTTTCTTGGCTGTTGGATACGTGGGAAGTGACCTGTGGGAGCTTCGTATATATCTCCAGACAAGGTCATGAAAATGGTGATAGGTGGTTTAGTGGATTTGTAGTGAACTATGGGTGGTTTTCTAGTCTAGCCCAGAAAATATTAGATTGATTGGCTTCTATGTTTAATATAGAGAACTGTACTATAATATCTGGTGGGAGTGGTGAGGATCTAAATACTAGCGTTCGTAAGCCGGTGTCAATACTTAACTGATTTGTAGGCCCGTTGGGTTATGGGACTTGGGGATCACAACCATGAGTTCGTGGTTATTGTGGACCTGTTATGGTCATGTGAAGAATCAATCCCTTCTTCCAACTATCCAATAATCATATGCCTTTTCAAAGATCTATGTTTAGAACTAGAAGTTGTATAATTTTCTTAGAGTACCTAACAGGTGTTTTGGAAACTTGAATGTGTAAGCTAGTATCTATGTCAACAAGGAGGTCTCCTGCATCAGGTTGTGGAACCAAAGGATCACAACCAAATGTTTTCTCTCTTTC
This sequence comes from Taxus wallichiana var. yunnanensis, assembly GCA_018340775.1. Classification (NCBI taxonomy): domain Eukaryota; kingdom Viridiplantae; phylum Streptophyta; class Pinopsida; order Cupressales; family Taxaceae; genus Taxus; species Taxus wallichiana. The sequence continues at coordinate 64,551,805 of CM031239.1, read as the reverse complement.
GAATCCTTGCATAGTCATTCAGATGTTTTATCAAGGCAGTCTATAGTTTGGATGGTTTGACCAAAATGTGTAAGCTTTGTCATCTTTGATATTTAATCCTCTCAGTTGTTCACTAATTTCTTGTAAGTTTATTGTTTCTTGAAATACCTGTATCCTAAGGTCTTGATCTATATCAGCTAATGTTGTGGGTAGATTTGGCTGGGGCACTATGGGTTAAAATATATATTCTCAAGGCTCTCTAGGTCTTGTGATTGTCATACAAAATGATTTATCTTTTAACTAACATTAATGAACTGATTACAAAAGAAGTATTTACACTATGCAAGCATTCTTCTATTTTTTTATTTTCAATGACGTATTTCAATGAAATTAAAGAGTAGTTATTCTAGTATATTTAGAAAAATGAACAACTAATCTAGCAACAAAATTTAAAACAAACAAAGTAGACTGGTGTGGGTATTTGTCCATGTAGTTGTGATTTTATCCTAAATATCTAAGCAACTAATTATATTAAATTGAAAGGCTCTCAATCCTACCTCATAAGTGAGGAGTGAATCATATTTTCTCAGAAATTATCAATCCCCATAGCTTCCCCGGTGATATCAAGAGTGAACTTTGAAGTGAAATAAAGTAATTCACTAATCTATTTGATATGTTGTAACTAGAACTTTGATAGCTCAAACTGGCATTTACAAAAAAATGGTAAAACCAGGTTGTGTGTGATTTCGTCCCCTCGAGTGTGATCTCCTCTTTCCTTCGTGTCCTCATGAATCCAAAAAAAAAAGTTTATATGATAGTATCAATAGAATATGGTATTCGAACAATGGCAGCTTTGGATATAGACCAAAATAAAATATGAGTAGGAGAGGGATAGCACAAGTGAATAGAGCTTGAATATGTAGTAACTAGTGGGATTTATTGCAAGAATACAACACAAGTGTACCAAAAGTTTTATAATCTATCCTTGTGACAAAACAAAACCTGCAACTTTAATGGATTCTAGTCTAGAAATGAAGCTATTCTATGCTAAACTGATTGTATGGAGCAATAATGGAACAAGACTAAATGACCTCTAAAAGACCAACAATGGAGGCAAAACATGAAATTGATAGAATTCTAAGTAAGAAATTTAGAGACTGAGTAAGAGAATTGAGAAGATGAGGGGCCAATTGCTGGAAAACAAGCTAGCTATTTATAACCAATACATTTACTAGAGGGTAACTCCCATTTGAACTCTTTTACTATAAACAATGGAAAAACACTATTACCAGGGAACCAAAAACATTAATGCAAGCCAAAGTGGTTGAAGAAAGCATGTAAAATTGAAGATTTATGTTTGACACGATTTTCAAAAGGATCTGGAAAATGCATACAGACCACCACCTTGTCCTCGGCGGCGGTCACGACCACCCCTAGGAAGGGCGGCGGTTTCATCACTAAAGCCTAAAATGCAAGAAAATAGGGGGCAAAGGAAAAACAAATCATGCGAGAGGTTGAGAGGAGAAGGAATTTATACTTGGTGTGCCTTTTATGATTCCGAACACCTTGCAGAGACTGTATCATCATCGGGGTATGTGTAACATCGTTTTGGTGGTGTAGTACCCTAAAATTTTGGGTACGTACATATTGCCCCCTCGGAGAAGCATTTTAGCCATGAAGAGGCGTAAAATGATGGACCTAAGTATGGCGGTCCCAAAATGGGGAGTTAGGAGTTAGACCTGACATGCCCGTGTGCTGGAAAGTCACCATCCAAGATCTCACTACCTGTAAAAATTGAAAAGGGGACTCAAGTGCAGATAGATAAAACAAATTGAGAAATAAGGCTGAATTGATATGAAAAGAGGACTTACCATCTATTCGGGGTTTAGAACTTACCTCCCTTGGTGCTCTAACTCTGCGAAAGTCGTTCAAAATCAATTTTAGAAGGCTAAATATATAAAAATGAAGTCATTTCACTATTCATTTACATGGATTGATTTGATAGTTTTTAGCTTTGGGACCCACTACTTGATTTTCGATGAGAGTATAGTCAAAATGTTTGTGGTGAGATAGTGATCATTCCTTTGAGAGCGGAACATAGACCCACGAAGTCTCAGGTTAGTTCTTCTTGATTTATTGTTTTTAAACCTAAAATGTGTAAATGATGAAATCTTTGTCCCGGGAGGGTATTTTTGAAAATACTAGTTTTAAATGTGTTTCTAGGGGGGGCACCCATAGGGTAGGATTTTATTTTAGTTAAAATGGTGTATTTGTTTGTTTTTGGGCATTTTTAGGGCTTACAACCCGTTTATGTTTGCGAGAGAGGACCGCCGCCCTACGCGCGGGGCAACGGTTATGGGACCAAAACAAAACAAAACTTAACTTATTTTTACATGTTTAGTATTTTTACATGTTTTTAATAGTTTTTCCAACTGGATTTTAGTACTAACTTACTCCTTTTTGTGTTTTGGGTGTATGCAGAAGGAGGAGTATATTAGATGGAGCCGAGAGAGGGAGTGTGATTGGCTCCCAGCAGTGTTAGAGGAACTCTCCCAGGAAGAGCGAGATACTCTTCAGAGGGCTGGCATTTGGAGGATTACACAGGTCCCTCACATTGCACCTACCAGTCACATACTATGTGACTTATTTTCATACTGGGATGCAGATCAAAACACCTTCTGATTGCTAGGAGTTAGGGGTGAGTGGTCCATCACCCTAGAGGATGTTTACCAGATACTAGGGGTTTCAATCCTTGGGTGGTGGCTGTCTCTTAAGACAACAGTATCGAGATCATAGGTGGTTTAGTGGGCCACCTATATGGGAGATGCAGTTGTATCGATGGGATCAAAGAAGGGAGTGAGGATCCGATCTATCATTGAGTCAAAAATTCTCATGCTCTACAAGGCCATCATGGGCATCCTTGCTTCGAGACTGATTGGGGACAAGGGAGGAGACACTCTCTTATATTGTTGGGCCCCCATTATTGCATAGATTGAGGGCCATGGACGTGTCTATGCTTGGGGAGTAGATATCCTTAGGACTACCTACCATGATTTATATAGGGTAGTCTGATTACAAGGACAGTCACTGAGCCACCCGAATCTTGTCATGAGTTGGGTGTATGAGCATATCACCCCATATGGGAGAGGTGTAGAGGTAGAGGATCCTGGGGTTGTCAAGGTAGCGAGGTGGACGGGGATGATAGTTCTCGAGTACCTCACCATCCGGTGGCTTCTCGACCACTTTGCAAACATGGAGGCCACTCCTTATCAGGCCATGGCATGGGTATGGGGAGAGGAGACCGTTACATTGATTGCTTGTTAGACTACTAGCTAGCTGGTAGACAGGGCGGGGAAGTTGGAGATCCACCCCTTTGATAGAGTTCCACAGCAATTCGGCCTCCCCTATAGTGACATGCTTCCTCCGGTGGTGCTAGTGTATAGATCTATTCATGAGGCTCGGGGAGGTCCTAGAGGTCAGGGTTGGACTATTATTACTCCTGGTGTTCCTATTGCGGCCAGGAGGGTGGTACGTGCTCGAGGGAGAGTTGGTGCTCCTCAAGCACCCTTACTTGGATTACCGTTGGTCCTGCCCATTGCAGTGATGAGCCCATTGACATGGACTCCAAGTTTGAGGATTTCATGGGGAGAGACAGAGGAGGAGATAGAGGAGATGGAGATCAATGAGATAGGTGGGGGAGATGATAGTGATCTTGAGTGGAATGACACTCAGGAGATCCTACGAGCCGAGAGGGCGGAGCGGAGCACAGAGAGGGTGACTCTGGTCTCAGAGGAGTTTCTCTCTCAGGACTTAGGTGGAGATGGTGAGTCCATTGTAGGCCATCACATTGCCCTAGACGTGGGAGAGGGACACTAGTCAGTGGCGGCATCAATGGTAGGTGTAGATCTTAGAGATCCTTCTTGGAGGCCTAGAGATCTGAGTGAGTTGTCACTCTTCTCTTGACATTTTCTTTAGTTAGAATTGTCTTAGTCACTATTTCTTTTTGTTTTAGCTACTCTTTGTTTTATCTTTGATAATTTTTTAATTTATTTCTCTCCTTTACTTGCAGAGAATACTTGATGAGTGGCGAGACTTGATTCACCGAGTATGCACCGATACCTTGCATTTCCCCTCGAGAAGACTCGTCTTTGAGATTTCTATGGACATGGGGGAACCTTTAGCATCTGGTAGGCATACTGATGTTTTTGCCCATGTCTGGCATGTGGCGAAGATCATGACTTCTCTCCGCATGCTGAGGTAGTTGTATATAGGACGGTCAAGTGCTTTATGAGGAGGAGTCATTCTCATAGTGAGACGGCAACAAATGGTCGTGACTGTGAGCCCTTAGTGCATTCAGAGAGTTGGCATAGCCAAAGTCCTAGGCATGGTCGTGTACCCTCTGAGGGATCCCATAGGGATTGAGAGACCATTTTTGTAGCATTTTTTCAGATATCTATATGAGTTTTTTTATACTTTTTGGGCTCATTGAGCGTTTTGATCATGCCTAGTGCATGATGGCATTGTATATGAAACTTGATATATATATACATATCTTTTTGGATCCAGACTCTTGGTGCTTGGAATTTTGTTACTTGTTTCCACATGTGTACTTAGATGTTTTTAGAGTACTTGTTTTTATGTTTTCAAAATGTATGCGATAGATAACAAATGATAGTAAACAAAATGTTTTACTTTGTATGTTTTTTTTTTGTAATGCTGATATGATATGATACTAACATATGGTAGTACTGAAATTTTGAGCTCTTTGGGTAGCGTTTGTAATTTATTCTTATATTGGAAAAACATGATGGATGTACAAAGTGATAAAGAGATGAATTTTCCCAATCCCAAGTCCACGCAACTAGTAAGATAAGAGGGCTCAAAACCAAAAGTTCGGAAGGGCACAAGTTGTATGAGTTTGACTGGATGGAACAATGAGAGACAGAAAAAAATTAGTAATGGAAACCAAGTTTAGACCTACACACCTACCCTACTCAGAACTACCACCAGGCTTAGAAGGCCACTTACTTTCCAATTTATCTAGACTTAGATTCATAAATGGCAACCTGGTTGACAAAATTTGGTTTTGAGGATTTGATCTCTTTGGAATTTGGATATTTGGATATTTATTTTCTCTTAATAGAATTTGATTTGTGTTTTTAGCATACCAAGATTTGTTAATTTGTGTGACTGGACCCCCCACACCCTTCCTCATGCCACTAGTAAGAAGCACGGGTTTTTCACCAAAGGCAAGATATAGGTGAGTAAGTGCACTTATTTCCTTTCCCAACTTCACACCACCGGTAAGAGATGTGGGCTTATCACGAGATGGTTGATGGGACAAAGAAGTGTGTAAAATAAAATATTTTGTTTCCTTGGTGCTTTTGATTTCATTTGATTTTGACATTTCGATCTATGACTTTGGGATATCCTTTTGTTCAAAGAGATTTAAGAGGGATAGATGTGACACCAAGAAGCTTATTAGAATAGACCGTAGGCAGCAGGACGACTTCACCTAGTAGAAAGAAATAGCAAATCCAAGTATGAAAGTCTTGGTATGGTTTTTGTCAATACTTGTCTGTCGAACTTAATGAGAAGATTTGAAAATACTTGATGATGTTTGAAGAGATGTGATTTGAATGATTTTACCAATATTTTCAGAAATTTGTAACAGATTGCTTAAGATTAAGCTCCTAGACTACCATTTTTATGAAATGAGTGGACAAAATGAAGCAGCTAAATGACTAATGCAATGTAGGTAGCTATAATGTACAAGTGGTTATTTTGATGTTTTATGCATAAAACCATTTAAGATGCAAGGAATTGACAGTTTCACTAAATTCATCACCTTCTAGTGTGTGCAAAAGATACACACCATTTCCATAGTCCTCCATGACTCGGTATGGGCCCAAACACTTAGGTGGAACTTCCTTCCTTCGCCGGTTTTCTTATCGATCCATTGTCTAGTCTTAGAACTAGATCTCCCTCATATATTTCTCACTCATAGACTTTTATTTTGTATTCTTGGCACATCCAGTCGGCCTAGGATCTGTGCCTTTATTCAGCATTTAACCCGACCTCATCAAGGCTTTCCAGGTTGAGAGAGGCATGCCTCCTATAAGATTCTTCATCCAGAATCCCTTTTAGTGAGATGTGGAGACTAGGTATTTCAACCTCAAGCGGGAGAACTACTTACGCCATGAATACCAACGAAAAGGAGTTTCTCTGTTGGTGTTCTTATTGAGGTTCAATGGGCCCACAAGGTTGAATATAGTTTTAAATGCCAATCTTGCTTGTTCTCCTTGACCGTTTTGAGGAGAATAGCTTTTAACGTTTTGTTTGTCGCTTTGGTTTGCCCATTGGCTTGAGGGTAGTAGAGAGAGGCCGTGTGATGGTTTATTTTGAATTTGCTACATAATTCATGGACCTCATCATTTTTAAAGGATGTTCCATTATCTGAGATAATGACTTGTGGGACACCATACCTGCAAATGATTTGGTTTAGAATGAATTTGGCAATTACCGAACTGAAACTGTGGTGAGAGGCATGGCCTCCACCCATTTGGTAAAATATTTTGTGGCTGTAATTATAAAGTTATGGCCATCGGTTGATGAGGGAGAGAATTTCCCTATCAAGTCCAGACCCCACGTGGAGAAGGGCCACGGGGTCGCTATTGGTTGCAAGGATTGTGCTAGCATGTGAATCTCATGAGAGAATTCTTGGCATTTGTGGCACTTACGTACAAATTCTACTGCATCATGCTCAAGAGTGGGCCAAAAATAGCCCATCCGATGTATTTTATGAGTGGTGGCATGACCACCGAAGTGTCCTCCACATATCCCACTGTGGGATTCATGAAGAATCTTTTTGGATTATTCTATGTTGGCGCATCTTAGAAGGATGCTGTTGAAGGCTTTGCGATAGAGGACTTGTTCTAAAACAAAATATTTAGTGGTAATAATTCGTAACCACATTCTTTGTTGTAATGTGGCACCTTACGGTATGTATGGTCCATGATAAAATTAATGATATCGGTGTACCGAGACATGTATAGATGGGGGGCCTAGTTTCGACGAAGTATAAACACTCATCAGGAAAGTCTAGATTTACCAGATTGCCTCCATCTAGTGGATTGTCAGCTAACCAATCTGCAATGATTTGTCCCTTAACGAATTTTTGGTTTATGAATGTCAACTCAAATTCTCCCATTAAGGTTATGAAACACCTGGCCTTTTTAGTTAAAGATCCTTACGTGAGAAACATTTGTAAATGATCTGTCTTTACAATGACCCTTGTTTCTTGGTTTAACATGTAATGTCTTAAATGTTTTGTCGCAAAGACTATGGCAAGGCATTCTCTTTCTACCTGTGTGTAACATTTTTCATAATCGAGCAATGCTTGGCTAATTAAATAGACTGTGCATTCTCGTTTATCATTGTATTCTTGAGCCAAAGCATGCGGAGCAGTGAGACATGAGTGGCTTGTGAGTATAGGATCAAAGGGCGGTCTAGTTTGGGAGGCATTAGTATGGGTGGAGACAACAAGAAGTGTTTAACTACTTCGAAGGCCTCGTTGCATTCTTCAGTCCAATCAATGTTATAATCTTTCTTTAATAGATTGTTGATTGGATGAATGACAAAACTTAAATCTAGGATGAACCTTTGGATTGCATTGAGTTTCCCAAGAAATGACTTGATTCCAGACTCGTCCGATGGTGGGATCATTTCGAGAACAACCCATATTTTGGCTGGATCAACATCAATCCCTCGTGAAGATATAATGTAGCCTATAAGTTTGCCTCCTGTCACACCAAATACGCACTTCTTTGGGTTTAATGTGACGCCATATTCGATTAGTCATGAAAGGATGATACGGAGCACTTCTGAATGATCATAACGTCTCTTGGCCTTGGCCAACAAGTCATCCTCATAGGATTCCACAATTTTAAGGATAAGATCATGGAATATATATGTCATTGCCCACTAATACGTAGTGCGGTGTTCTTAAGACCAAATAGCATGACAGCGTGTGAAATAAGTTCCCAGGGAGTTATGAATGTAGTTTTGGCTTGATCCTATTTAGATATTTTAATTTGATTATACCCTAAGAACCCATCCATAAGGGACAATAGTTTGAATCTAGATGTTGCATCAATAATAATGTCAATAGATGGTAATGGGAAGTCATCCTTGGGACAAGCTTTGTTAATATCCCAAAAATCTATGTAAATGTGTATCTTCCCATTCTTTTTGAGAATAGGGACGATATTAGACACCCATTATGAATAGTCAATGGGCTTGATGAATCCCACTTGGAGAAGTTTTATTACTTCCTCTTTTACCATGAGAGCCACTTTTGGCTTCATTGGTCTTGACTTCTGTTTAATTGGTTTTGCATCTGGTTTAGTGACAAGATTATGTACTGTAACTTGTGGTGCAATGCCCGTCATTTATTTATAATTAAATGCAAAAGAATTTTAATGTTCTTTGAGGATTTGGGTATGTATTTCTATTTCCTCCAGAGTTTACGAGGATCCCAACTTCAAAATTTTTTGTTCTTCCTCGGTTCCCAATGTTTACGTCGATGGTTTCTTCTATTAAAGAAGTGTTACCTTCTTCAAATTCAAGTGGGGCTATAGGTAGTTCCAAGCTTTCTCTATTTTCTATCTTGTATATATCGAGATCCTTTTGTGGAGGAGACTCTACCATGGGATTTCCAAAATAGGAAGAGGAATGTGGTATTAATGAAAGATCAACTATACGGTGAGCAAGATGTAGCTCCATATATGTGTTTAGATATTCGAGAGTGACTCTATCATCGTCAAAGTGATCCATGATAGAAAAATCATGCTCAGCTTCTCCATGAGTCAGGAGTGAGTTTGTTGGTATTTTACGCACTAATGGTTTAGTACGAAGTGATACCGTGAAATTTGTATCCTCCAACTCACTAGTTTGGGGTGAAACAGGAAGCTGAGATTGCTATTAAGTCCGAAGGGTTCTTCTCTCGTGGGATTGCTTCAATTGATATGAAGTTAAATCCCGTTCTTAGATCTAATATTGTTGTTTTATAGAGTTTTAAATGTTCATCCCTAGTTTCAAATACCTCAAAGACTTGGTTTGAAACCAGTTGTGAGTCTCCTAGCACTCTAATGTTGTCGACACCCATTATTTTAGCTAGGATGAAGCCAAGGAGGAGAGCTTTGTACTCATCCCCATTGTTTGTTTATTTAAAGTTTAATTTAAAGGTGAAAGGTAGGATCTTTCCCTCGGGTGAAGTAAAGATTACTCCCACCCCAGCTCCAAAGTGACATCTAGCTCCATCAAAGTGGAGAGTCCAATACTTGCTTGGAAAAATGGATGTTGGGATATCTATCATATCTATCTCTTTTTCTTTAGTTACTTCTACCATAAAAATTTCATCTGATGGAGGAGAAGAAATTCCCATGGTGTGTCCCATACCCATAGAATCAAATGATAGGAGAATAGGTAAGTCCTTCTCTAGCAACTCGAAAATTTTTACAGTAGTCCCTAGTGACACTATTTTTATAACATTGGTCTCACTTTTGAGTACTGGAATGTCTTCGGCTGGATTTGTAATTTCCAACTACATGACAGGTATCAACTCTTCTTTTGGTTTCGAATTGATTGGTTTGATGAGTTGATTTGTTGGGAGTTCAAACTTGGAGTGAACGCTTGGTCTTTTCTTCAAATCAGCTAGGTGTATATCGAAGGGTTTTGGGTCACCTTATGCCATGAATATTTTCCCTAAGTGTAGAAATCTCATTTCTTGGAATAATGTGGAAGGGATTGCCTTCATGCGGTGTATCCATGGCTGACCAAGGATCATATTATAATTGGTTTCCCGATCTATAATATAAAACTTGGTGAGGACCGTCTTGGGTCCTAAAGTGATTGGTAAAACTATGGTTCCAATCAAAGTGGCTTTGAGGCTATCATAACCTCTTAGCATATTTCACGTTGTGGAATAGTTTGTCTCTCCATATCCTAACTTTTAAAGAAAAGCGAAGTGGACTATTTTAACTTCTACCCCATCGTCAATTGTTTCACGTTTAACATAATTATTGTAAATCCATACTTGAAAATGTAAAGTTGGGTTGCCTCTTCATGTAATCTTAGCATCTATTGGCATTTTGCTTATATTGAATATAAACTTTGTATCCCTATCCGGCTGCCCCGATGGATAAACGTCAAAGTCTACATGGTTTACTTGCATTTCCGGAGGAGTGATGTTGATTAAATGACCAAGGCCTAACACTTCTAAGAGGGCATCTCTATGGGTGGGAGAGTTCTTTAACAAATCCAAAAAGGAGATGTGAGAGAAGGTTTTAGTTAAATCGTTAATTAAATCATAGGTGCCTATGGGTTTTACCAACATTTGTTGATTGTTGTCTAGTTCCAATGGATAACTTGGAGTAGGTTGAGAAGAATAATCCTATGTTCTTGTTATGGTTTCCATGGGTAGCTCGGTGTCTAACTCTACCAAACCAACTATCTTGGTTTGGGGTTGAGTTCCTAGTTGGGGTGCAACTGGTGGATTTAATGAAGTTGAAGCTTCATGATCATTGTTTCCTATTATGTCACCTTTGTTTGTTCCATTAAGATCTAGCTTTGTTATTGTTAGAATGGTTTGGGAGCAGATCATTAAATATCTTGAGGGTGCATTTTGAGGGAAACCGCCCCTGCATAAGTGTTTGGTGTGGGTATTACAGAATTTGCTAAAAACATATCTATAAAGAGTTTTTTTATCTTCTGGAAAATGCTTTGCATGAATTTATTGTATTCACGACAAGTCCTAGTATCATGGCCTTGAATCTTGTGGAAGCCATAATATAAATTGGGATTATAATTTCAAGGCTGTTGATTTATAATCTGTTGTGGCCCAAAATTCTGATAAGGTTGCTGGTTGTTAGAGTTAAAATTTTGAGGTTGTTGCCTTTGGTTTTGACTTTGATATCCATAGGTTTTGATTTGGACTTTGTGTTTGGATTTGTCGTTGTTGTTGTTGTTGCCATGGTGGATGATTAAAATCCATTACGTTGATTGTTGGAGTAAAATTTTTATTTCACTGATTATTAATAGGTGGCAAAATGTTTACAATGTTTTCCCTTTTAACTTGATCAATTACTCCATCTGTTGTAACTCCGTGGTTCTTGTTAAGGATCTTAGGTCCTTGATTAGCGTTCCCTGTATTAGAATAGGCCGCGGTGTTTTTATTGGGAGTGGTTAATTTCCCATTTGTCCCATATGTCTTATGACCACTATCTATTGCTGCTTGGTCGATTCGGAGAGCACTCTCGAGTACTTCATTGTAAGTTCTTAGTGGGAACTTCTGGACTTCTTCCTTTATCTCTCTATTGAGTGAATTAAGGAATAAATCACATAGTTCCATTTGATCCATGTTTAGAGAACTTGCTGATGAGTAGAGAACCGTATGCCATCTTTGAATAAAATGAGCAACGGATTCGTTATGTTCTTGTTTAATATGTAAGAACTCCTTGATTCCCATTCTTAACAATTTGTTCATGTCAAAAGCTTTGATGAATTCTGACACGAGTTGTTTAAATGAGTGTATCGAGGCTTCAGGTATTCTATAATACCAATCAAGGGCAATACCTTCTAAGGTCTTAGGGAATATTTTAGCGACAACCCCGTCCCAAGGGAGTAACTCCCGTATGGCTATGGCATAGGCCTTAATGTGTGTGTTTGGGTCTCCTTCCCCTTTATATTTGGGTAAATTGGGAAGAGGTCTTGGAAGCATAACATTTTGTATGGTGAAGTCTAGGGGCTCTTTTAAATATTTTGTATAAGTCCCTACCGCATAGGCCTCGACCATCGATGATGCTTGTTGAGGGGGTGGAGGTGGAATGGGTTGTTGATATGGCATAGCATATGCATTTGTAGGGACATAAGGGAATCCCTGTGGTTGAACGAACATCCTGGGAGAAGAGAACATGTCTCCTTGTGGTGACTTTGAATAAATGTTTAGGTAAGGAGGAGCATTGTTACGGTATGGGTTTTTGGTGCCAAGCCGGGAGATGTCATGTTTTCTCTTTGGAGTGGCATTTGAAAACATGGTCCTAATTGGTGTTTTCTGTGGATAACTATAGGGGTTTTGAGGAGGCATGCCTAATGTGCCTCTTCTGTAAGGATGTCGACTGACCCAGGGATGATGTGGAGGGTTAGGGATTCTTTCTTGTCCAAAATATGAATTTTGGTTTGCTTGAGAAAGTTCCAACCCTCTAACCTTTTCAGCTAAGCTAAAATGACCTCCATTGGCAAAGATGTAGTGCTTTGCCTTAAGGGCATTTGTTGTATAGCTTGAGGTTGAAGAGGGTATGATACCTGCTATGAATTGATCGTTACCTTGCCAAGCTTCACCGAGGTATTTCCCATAGGTGGAGGAATGGGGGTGTTTTCCTTGAATAGGGTATCAGACTATATTTGTAAATTCCCTATAGGTTGATACATATTTTAGAAGTGTTGTTCACTTTTAGTGAAGCGTGCTAAGTACTCCTCATCCAAAAAGGGGAGTGGATCTGATTGTCCATTGATCTATGGTCTGAACAAGACCCGAGGAGATGAAGCAGATTCCCCAGTAAATGTCATATTATTAGAGCCTGATGGCTCTAGCTGTTGTGTTTGTATAAGCTGATCAAACTCCTCAATTTGGAATGAAGAACTAAAACTAGTCCTATGAGGGGGAGTTTGAGATGACAAGTAATTACTTGAATAGTTATCAGCCCATGCAGAAAGCGAGGGCGATGGTTGTCTATTTGTTTGACTATAGTTTACTTCAAGACCTGAGAGAGGTCATCCATATGCATCGTATCCCGACATATTCAGGGGGTATATGAATACCCGCAAAATAATGGGAAAGAGTGAAGGTGGATGAGAGAAATGAAAAATAATAAAAGGAAGAATTGTTTGTTCACGTCGGGTTCACCAATTTTATATGATGGAAAAGTGACATACGAGCATAGGAGTCTACAAGTACCTCTTCCTCATACCCGACCTCCCGAGGTCATGTCGAGATAGTCGGTGAATGTTGAATATGAATGGATATAGACAAGCTAATTGGGTAATCTTATATCCTCAATACGTAATAATGGAATCTATGAATCTAAGGCGAAGAAGGCCCTCCTAACCTAAATTGGTGTAATGGTTCGTTTGGATATAATGGCTGTTCAAAGGCTCCAATCAATGTCGAGCTCTGCCGAGATCCTGTTTCTTGGCTATTGGATACGTGGGAAGTGACCTGTGGGAGCTTCATATATATCTCCAGACAAGGTCATGAAAATGGTGATAGGCGGTTTAGTGGATTTGTAGTGAACTATGGGTGGTTTTCTGGTCTAACCTAGAAAATATTAGATTGATTAGCTTCTATGTTTAATATGGAGAACTATATTATAATATCTGGTGGGAGTTGTGAGGATTTAAATACCAACATTTGTAAGCCGGTGTCAATACTTAACTAATTTTTAGGCCCATTGGGTTGTGGGACTTGGGGATCACAACCGTGAGTTTGTAGTTTTTGTGGACCTGTTATGGTCATGTGAAGAATCAATCCCTTCTTCCAACTATCCAATAATCATACGCCTTTTCAGCCTCTATGTTTAGAACTAGAAGTTGTATAATTTTCTCAGAGTACCTAACAGGTATTCTAACAACTTGAATGTGTAAGCTATTATCTATGTCAACGAGGAGGTATCTTGCATCGGGTTGTGGAACCAAAGGATTGTAACCAAATGTATGCTATCTTTCGGATCCTTGCATAGTCATTCAAATGTTTTATCAAGGCAGCCTATAGTTTGGATGGTTTGACCAAAATGTGTAAGCTTTGTCGTCTTTTATATTTAATCCTCTCAATTGTTCACTAATTTCTTGTAAGTTTGTTGTTGCTTGAAAGACCTGTATCCTAAGGTCTTGATCTATATCAGCTAATGTTGTGGGTAGATTTGGCTGAGGAACTATGGGTTCAAATATATATTCTCGAGGCTCTCTAGGTCCTGTGATTGTCATACAAAATTGATTCAACTTTTAACTAACATTAATGAACCAATTACAAAAGAAGTATTTACACTATGCAAGCATTCTTCTATTTTTGTATTTTTAATGACGTATTTCAATGAAATTAAAGAGCAGCTATTCTAGTATATTTAGAAAAATGAACAACTAATTTAGCAACAAAATTTAAAACAAAATAGCCTTATTATGGGAATTTACCCGTGTGTAGTTGTGATTTTATCTTAAATATCTACGCAACTAATTATATTAAATTGAAAGGCTCTTGATCCTACCTCAGAAGTGAGGAGTGAATCATAGTTTCTTAGAAACTATCAATCCCCACAGCTTCCTCGTGATATCAAGAGTGAACTTTGAACTGAAATAAAGTAATTCACTACTCTATTTGATATGTTGTAACTAGAACTTTGATAGCTCAAACCTGGCATTTACAGAATAGTGGTAAATCTAGTTGTGTGTGATTTCATCCCCTCAATGTGATCTCCTCATTCCTTTGTGACCTCGTGAATCTAGAAAAATGTGTATATGATAGTATCAATAGAAGATGGTATTTGAATAATGACATCTTTCGATATAGACCGAATATAATGCGAGTATGAGAGGGATAGCGCAAGTGAACAGAGCTTGAATATGTAGTAACTAGCAGGATTTATTGCGAGAATACAACACAAGTGTACTGAGATTTTAGAATTTATCCTTGTGACAAAACAAAACATACACCTTTAATGGATTCTAGTCTAGAAATGAAGCTATTCTATGCTAAACTGATTATATGGAGCAGTAATGGAACAAGACTAAATGACCTCTAAAAGACCAACAATGGAGGAAAAACATGAAATTGATAGAATTCTAAGCAAGAAATTCAGAGACTGAATAAGAGAATTGAGAAGATCGGGGGCCAATTGCTGGAAAACAAGTCAAGGCTATTTATAACCAATGCATTTACTAGAGGGTAACTCCCATTTGAACTCTTTTACTATAAACAATGGAAAAACACTATTACCAGGGAACCAAAAACATTAATGCCAGCCAAAGTGGTTGAAGAAAGTATGTAAAACCAAAGATTTACATTTGACGCGATCGTCGAAGGATCTAGAAAATGCGTATAGGACTGCCGCCCTATACGGGGCGGAGATTACAAGGCTGCTGCCCTATCCTGGCGGCGGTCACGGACTCGCCACTTAGGCGGGGTGGTGATTTTGTCAATGAAGCCTAAAATGTGAGAAAATAGGGGGGCAAAGGGAAAAATAAAGCATGTGGAGGCTGAACGGGCATGCGGGATACAAGTGTATACTTGGCGTGCCTTTCTAGATTCTCGAACACGTTGTAAGGAGACCTATATCATCATCAGGGTATGTGTAACATCATTCCAATGGTGTAGTACCCTATAATTTCGGGTACATATAATAATCTCATGATTCTTATTTAGTCGTTAATCCTTAAAATAGGTAAGCAAAAGGTGAATGGTGTTCAAGGACAAGAATTTAATTGAAAGAATGTGATATAGGACTTGATTCAATAATAGAATGGTCAAATATGCAAAGCATTGAGGGGATTAGGTTCGTTTTTACCTTTGAGTGAAGACAAATGATAAGCACTTTGATACATGGGTATGAGTAACAATATAAGGTCTGTTATCCAAAATGAGCCCCTTGCTCATTTTTGGCTAACTTCCTTCATTCCTCCCTCTCTTGTGCCTCGGTCATAATTTTTTACTTTTCGAGCACTCAAGGCCTTCTCGGAAATGGCACCATTGGATAGATATTTTCTTAGATTTCAAGAAAGGTAAATTTTTCCTCCTAACTCCATGTATTTTTAAAGTTATGGCTTAGCGAGTTTTTGTGGGAAATTTTCCCACAGGGAGGCCCGACAGCCGATAATATGCTACCATGTGTCCCTAGAGGAAAGGAGTGGTGGAGAGCGAGTTAAAATGAAAAAAATTTGACTAAGTGTTGGCGCCATGAAAAATCTCCACAAGGGCCCAGATGAATCAAATGATGCCACGTGGTACCAGAGCTTCGGGCCGTGGGGGAAGATTTAAAAATTTGGAAAAGTGATCGGCAAAGGTGCAATGTTAGTTTTTAGGCCCACCATCCCGCCACCAATCGAGCTTGCCACATGTCCTCGGGACTGGAGCAGTGGAGTGTGAGGAGATTGGGAATTTTTTCCAAAGGTAAAGCGCAA
This sequence comes from Taxus wallichiana var. yunnanensis, assembly GCA_018340775.1. Lineage (NCBI taxonomy): Eukaryota > Viridiplantae > Streptophyta > Pinopsida > Cupressales > Taxaceae > Taxus > Taxus wallichiana. The sequence continues at coordinate 64,535,599 of CM031239.1, read as the reverse complement.
AGGGAGATGTTTGCCCCCTGGCCCCATGTCCAATGAGAGCCTGCCATGGCACCGGAGCTTGAAACATGGGGAAATGTTAGAAATTTTCCCAAAGCAAAAAAAAGGAAATTTCAAAAGGAAAATTCCACCCCCCAAATGCAAACCAATGACATCTTGACACGTGTCCAGTGGCGGCAAAAATACGAGCGGACTGCAGGGAAAAGGGAAGGAGAAATCCCGCAACCAATGGGGTTTTGCCACATGTCCGAGTCGAGAGAGTGGCCAAAAAGTGATGGAAAAGTTAAGGGAATAGGCCCACAGTGAATCATATCACGCCACGTGTGTCCTCGAGATCATCGACCGACGGAGATTTTTGGAAAATTTGTCCAATGCTCAAAACGATGGAAAATGAAGTGTGCAAAGTCCACATCTAATTAAAACATGCCACATGGCACCTGGAGTGGCAGAGCATGGGGATTTTTTGGGAAATTTTCCCAAATGCAAAAAGTGGGAAAATTTAAAATCTTTTGCCTGCCAATCCGTTTTGGTCTTGTTTTGCCCTAAATTTTCAAATGGCCATAACTTTCGATCTAGAGCTCAGTTTTTCACGTTCTTTATATCAAAAGAAAGCTGGAAAAATTATCTACAAGATGCCAGGGTCAATTTTGTATTTTTATGGAGTTTGGAGAGAGAAAATTGAGAAACACTTCTGGCACGTGGTGATGGGTAGAAAAGACGTTTCAACCACCATTTTTAATGAAGAATGGCTCGCATTCTCTCCCAGCATGGTGAAAAATGTTAGGAATGGACCTATAAGAATGCCCATGCTGTTTTATTGTGTTTTTGGTTAGTGGTTGAGGCTCTCCCATGTTTTCCCGCATTTCTCTCTCCTAGGGTTGTTTCTAGCATGGTAAAAGCTAGATTTGGCTCATTTTTTGTGGTGGAACATTTTGCATGTATTACAGGCTCCCTCTTTCACATGAAAAGTGATTTTGTGGAAAAATCAGATCTCTTCCAAGAATACAACCTATTTTCTTCCTCTCAGATGTTGTAATGCATGTGTTTTGATAATGGAAATGACAATGTAGGCTCAATGAATTTTAATCCTCTATTTGTGTTGTTTGATTCATTCTGACATTTCATTATAGTTTATCAGTTTGTGCATGAAGTTTTATTGCATTTCTATGACTTGTGTCAATCAGAAGTAAAAAATGCTCACCACTCCTTTGGTGCATCACCTTATTAGCACTAGTTTCAGTTTTTTCATTCTCTATCTCTGTCCCCTTTGGAATTTAGAGTAGGATCTTGAATTCAAACCCTCTGTAACTTGCAAGTAATATACCTGATCAGAGGAGTTGAGGAACTAGCCTCTAATCTGGAGATTCTTTTCCCATTTTTGCAAGTCCCACACTTGGGGAAAAGATTCAATGTTGTGCAATCACACTGGATGTTCAAAATGTCAAACTAGAAATCTGATCAACATCCAAGGGTGTTGTTGATTTACACCAATAGTTTTGGCACACCCGGTGGGACCTTAGAGGTCTTCATCTTCATTGTAACAAAATTGATGTGCATTTTTGCAAGTTTCTTACTTTAAAGAGCCCTAAATTACACATCCGCGACTCCAAGGAAGAAGAGTCGGTTGGTTTTAGTAGTGCGAGACCTAAAAACTCATGAGAAGAATCAACACAAGGTCAAGAGTTGGAGAAGAAGAGGTGTTGTTTGAGTATCTCTAGTTATCTCCAAGAAGAAGTCAAAGAGGGAGGAGAATTCAAAGGTCTCCATCTCCCCAAATAGAATTCTATCAACTCCTCCACCGATAGACATTTCATTCAATCAACAAGGGTTCTAAGGCCAATCAAAATGAAACAACACAACCCCTATTTCAATTTCACTGGCAAGCAGTCCACTTGCTCTCAATGCTCAACATCCAATCCTAGTTGCAGCATTGAAGAACATTCCATACTTTATTGGAGAGAATCGGACCACTCATGTTGATCATGTTAAGTATATTGCTAATATTTGTGCAATCCATGAGATTAATGAGATTCAAGTTGTTGTCAAACTGCTAGAATCTTCAATCAAAGGGAAAGATTTGCAATGGTTCAGGAGTCTTGCCTCAAGTTCTATCCAAAATTGGAACCAGTTATGTATAGCCCTCCATGAGAAGTTTGGAGAAAAGGGAGATAACTTGTCCCTTTTAGAACAATTGACAACCATCAAGAGAGCTCCCAATGAGCAGCTGACTGATTTCAACTTTAGGTTTCAAATGACTTGGGAAAGAATTCTAGTGGCAGTAAGGCCAGCAGTATAAGGTTCTTTTTTATATTACCTTAAAGCTTTAAATTCTGATATTTCTATGTTAATTCAATCTATGGGAGGCACAACAATCCCTGTTGCTTATAGCATTTCCATTAGAGCTGAAAATTATTTGATTCAAGCTGGCAAACTAGCTCCTAGGCCTCCAATGCCATTCTACCCAAGTTTAGAGAGCCCAAGTACTAGTCAAGTGCCTAATTTAGCCCATATCCCCACTCCTAGAAATCAGAATTCAAGTGAAGCTTCTACTTCATCTTCTAGTGCCTCAAATGAACTTCAAGAAGTCATGAAACAATTGCAAAATTTAGGTAATGAGCTGGTTACACTCAAGAGGCAGCAAGCCCAAGGTTTTAGACCTCCTTTCTAGCCTCAAGCTTAGCCTAATAGGAAGCCATACCAGCCTCAAAGACCACCCAATCTAGTTGCAAATCAAAATCAAACAAGACCCCCTGCCAACAGACCATTTCAGCCCTATAATCCCAATGCTACATCTACCTCTAAAGCCATAGTGCCAGTGCAAAACAACATAGCTCAAGAGTATGATTGGTGTTTCCCATGTAATGAACCTCACAACCAGTCTATGTGTTTCAATGGTGCCTTAAATCAAGCATTAATGGTGACTACAACTGGTGTGGAGGGTGAAGGGAGTCAAGGAAATAACCAACAACCAGAAACATTCCAGCAACAATCAGCTCCAAATGATGCCACACTTGTAAACTGACAGGCAAAAGATTTTTGTGGCATGAATCAAACAATCTCCCAAAGTGTTACATCCAACACAAGGTCAAAAAGGAGAAATTTTGGTGAAGAAAAACCATTGGCTCCAAGTAATCCGCAACCTTCTATCACTCCACAATTTATTGGCAAACAAAATACGATTCCAAACACGCAAGGTCTTCCTAAAATAGCTCCTAGGCCAACTCAAATGCCAGTTGTTACTTCCCATGTGCAAGGAATGAATGTGTAGGCCAAGGGACAGCAGAGAGATGCTTCATCTCCATTCAACATAATTGATCAGATGAAGAAGACAAATGTAAACATATCAATGTGGGAATCACTATCCATCCCGTGCCAAAGAGATTTTCTACAATCTACCATGAAGGACTGGTCAAATTCAAATCAACAAGTCCAAATGTAGGAGAAGATGCTCACAAATGGTGCCCACCTAAGAGGAATCATGAAGGATAACAAGGTAAAATGTTGCAGCCCCCTCCATTTTTTGTTTCATTGATCATTGGAAACCAATTAGTACATAACTGCATGATTGATTTCGGAGCAAGTAGTTCAGCAATGCCTAAGAAAATAGCTGATCAGTTGGGAATTAAATATGAAGTCATATCCAAAGGGGTAGTGTAATTGGATGGGACAGCAGTAACAACAGTTGGAGTGATAAAAAACTTGAGTCTTACTTTGCATGCATACCCCAACGTTGTTGTTTTGCAAGATGTCTCAATAATAGACCTTCCACCACTCTTTGCCCTATGTCTGTGAAGGGATTTCACATCCAAGATTGGAGGTTACTTATCTATTGATTGGTCACAAATGTTGTTCAGAAAAAGATATGGAACTAAAGCCACAATCAGATCTGAGCCTATTGCAAACTTTCACATTGATCCTTACAATCCAATCCAAATCAATGCCAATTGTTCAGCGTTTGATCAAGAAGATTACCCAAGCACTGATGAAGCTGACACCAAGGTTGGAAGTATCCCGGATCTGACTCTTGATGAATGGGAAAAAAAGGTGCATGCTTTTCATCCTTATCAAGAAATAGAAGAATCTGAGCTAGGAGTCTATTACATGCATGAAGAAAATTAGCCTATCCCGAACATCACCAAGCCGACCATAAGGATGACAATGAGGTATGGCGCTTGTTTTTGATGGATCAAGGAGTAGACAAGGTGCGGGAGGGGGGAGCTATGATTGTTTCACCTCAAGGAGTTAAGTATTATTTAGATTTTAGATTTCAATTTACATGCTCTAATAACATTGTTGAATATGAAGCTTTGATACAAGGATTACATTGGTCAATCAAGAGAGGAATAAAGAACTTGCAAGTCTTTGGTGACAGTGAGTTGATTGTCAACCAAGTTAAGGGGTAACATGCTATCAAGAATGATCTACTCAAGTGCTACAAAAATAGGGTGTGGGACCTCATTGAATATTTTGAGGGCTTTGGCATCAAATCCATTCCTAGAAAAGAGAACCAAGCAGTGACAGGGCTTGCAGCAGTTGGAGCAGCCTTTGATGTTGTTGAAAGCATCCAAAAAGACAAGGTACAGCCAAACATCCATGTGATTGTAAGGCCTTTAGTGCCAGACAACAATGTAAGTTGGCAAGTGTTTGAAAATGATCAGAAAATCATCCATTTCTTGCAAGAAGAGGCTGAGTTCTCAGCTAAAAATCAAGAAAAGTTGGAGCAGCAGTATGGTGACCAAGTGGTATAGCTAAGAACCAACAAACTACCAAAGGGACTTATTACTTTGGAGTCCATTTTCAATCCTAATGATCAGTTTAGGAAGGAGAAAGCAAACATCCAAGTCAAGGGAGAAGATTCAGTGTCCATCTTGGTGGAAGAAGGCAAATCACTCCAAATTGGTAAGATGACAACTAAACAAGAAAGGTATGAGTTCATACAGCTTTTTCAAGAATTCCCTGATGTGTTTTCTTAGAGCTATGAAGATTTGAAAGGTTTCAATCCTGAGTTAGCTCAACACACCATTGAATTGGATCCAAGTACTAAACCCATCATGGCAAAAACAAAGGCCAGTCAATCCACACATGGAGCCTCTCATGAGAAAAGAATTGAATAAGTTGATAGAGTCAAGAATCATATTCCCTATCAAGCATTCTAGTTGGGTGGCCAACTTGGTTCCAGTTAGAAAGAAGAGTGGGGAAATCAGATTGTGTGTTGACTTCAGAGATTTGAATAAAGCATCTCTCAAGGATCATTATCCACTTCCTTCTATGGAGAAGATTTTACAAGTTGTTGCTAGCTCTAAGAGGTTTTCATTACTTGATGGCTATTCGGGTACAATCAGATTATGGTGAAAGAAGAAGATCAGTTCAAGATAGCCTTTACAACCAAATGGGAACTTATGCATACAGGAAAATGCCATTTGGGCTGTCCAACGCTGGAGCTACTTTCCAAAGAGAAATGGACATGGCATTCAAGGATTTGATTAACAACATGGTGTTGATATATCTTGATGATATCACTATTTTTCAAAAATGCAGCAGACCATCTCTTTCATTTGAGACAAGTGTTCCAAAGGTGCAGAAGATTTGGAGTATCCTTGTATCCTAAAAAGTGTATTTTTCTAGCCCATGAAGGAAAGCTCCTTGGCCACATTGTCTCCAAAGAAGGATTAGCAATTGATCCAGAAAGAGTTGAATCCATAAGAGCACTACCATTTCCAAGCCACAAGAAGGCCCTTCAAAGTTTCTTAGGGAGAATAAATTTTGTTCGAAGGTTTGTCCCAAATTTTGCAGCCCTAGTCAATCCTATCACCAAGATGTTAAAGAAAAGCATGGCTTTCAAATGGACAACAGAAGGCAAAGAAATTTTTGAAGCAATAAAAGAATCCATCTCTCAAGCCCCAACTCTCATTAACCTAGATTTCTCCAAGGATTTCATCCTTTATGCATTTGGGGGTGATGATACTATTTCTGTAATTTTAGTACAACAGATCAAAGAAAATGATGAGCAGCCAATTGCTTTCTTCAGCCAAAGCATGGAGGGCTATGAGGTGAGATATTCTTTCATTGAGAAGCATTTTCTTGCAGTAATTAGGAGCTTGAAGAAATTCAAGCATCTAGTTTCAAACAACAAGGTTCAATTGTTGGTTTCTCATGTGGGAGTTAAAGACTTCCTCCTCAACAAAGAATTGAATGAAAAGAGAGTAGGTTGGATTACTCGTGTCATGGAGTATGACATTGAGATAAAAGTCACCAAGTTGGTCAGAGGAAAATATTTGTGTGAGTAGCTGATTTTGAGCAAACAAAAGGAAGCATGCAATGAGGAAGAGGTTGTTTTGGTGTTGCAAGACAACCATGAGAAAGAAAGCACTCAAGAGGAAAATAATGGTGTCCTCACTCCTTGCTGAACCCAAGACATAATGCACTTCTTAAGCATAGGTCTATGCCCTCTGGAGATGAACAAGACCAAAAGAAGACAATTTATATTGCAGGCTGTCCCATATGCCCTTGTTGATGGTGTTTTGTTCAAAAGGGATGTGAATGGAGTGTTCTGAGATGCATTGGTACAAATCAAATTCATAGGGTGTTGGAAGAGTTCCATGGTGGATCAGCTGGTGGTCATTTTGCACCAAGAGTGATAGCTCTAAAGATCATGAGGGCTGGCTATTATTGGCCCAAGATTTTCAGTGATTGTTATGCATGGATCAAGAGGTGCAAGAATTGTGCATTCTTCATAGGTAAAGAGAGGCTAGCTGCCCTTCCATTGCATCCAATTTCAGTTGACCAGCCATTCATGCAATGGGGTTTGGAATTCATTGGAGTCATTAATCCCAATTCAAGCCAAGGGCACAAATGGATTCTAACAGCAACAGATTACTTCACCAAGTGGATCAAGCCAGTAGCACTCAAGGAAGCAAATGAATCTAGCATCCTGGACTTCTATGAGGGAATAACAACCAGATTTGGAACACCTACTACAATAATATCGTATAATGCATTGGCATTCATTGGGTCCAAGGTAACTAAATAGGATGTAAATAATGGGATCTACCTAAGCACTTCATCAAATTATTACACTCGGGTAATGGCCAAGTGAATCTACAAACAAGAACTTGTTAAGGATCATTAGGAGGACTCTTGATGAGAATCATAGGTCTTGGCATACTAAGTTGAAATCATCCTTATGGGTTGATAGGATAACTCCCAAGAGATCTACGGGTAATTCTCCATTCAGGGCTTGTTTATGGAAGAGAGGCGGTTTTGCCCATGTCACTTGAGTTGCCAATGTTAGAACTCATGAAACAGATTGGAGTTGTTAGAGTTTGAGCCCATGGAGGTTAGATATGAAAAATTGATGGAGCTCCAAGAAATTAGAAATCAGGCATCCCAAGCAATGGAGAAGGATCAAACTTTGATCAAGAAGACATTTGATAGGAAGGCCAAGAATAGATCTTTCCAAGTTGGAGATCTAGTGTTAAAATGGGATGCAGACAGAGCAAAACTGGGAAGACATTCAAAATTTGATGCCATTTGGAGTGTCCCATACATGGTCACAAAGTGTAAGGACAACAATGCTTTCCAATTGTCTTCATTAGATGGTGAAGAACTACTGATTCCAGTCAATGGAATCCATCTAAAGCATTGCTACTGGAAGAATCTCTCCACCTTGTACATATTAGCTTAGGTTTTCATTCCTCCAAGTGCTTATGCACATTGTTTTGTTGTAGATTAGCTTTTCTTTCCCTAAGTTCTTTGGCAAAAGCTTGTTGTCCCAAGAAATGTGTTTTGTAGGCCTTGCTCCAATCAGATGGTGTCCTACCTTCCATCTTCCTCCTCGCAGTGTTCTAATTAGTTGGGGTACCAAGCAGAGAATTTGATGACTCCATGCCCAATGGATTGCTTTAGGAAACTGGTAACTTCATCCAAAGAAAGCAGATGACCCCTCCGAGTCACTAAATTCTTATCCAAAATGAGCCCCTTTGCTCATTTTATGGCTAACTTCCTTAATTCCTCCCTCTATTGTGCCTCAGTCATAATTTTTGCTTTTTAGGAACTCAAGGCCTTCGGAAATGGCACCATTGGATAGATATTTTTCTCATCTTTCCAGAAAGGTAAAGTTTTCCTCCTAACTCCATGTATTTTTAAAGTTATGGCTCAATGGAGTTTTTGTGGGAAATTTTCCCCCAGGAGGCCCGTAGCCAATAATATGCTGCCACATGTCCCTAGAGGAAAGGAGTGGCGAGGGGCGGAGTTAAAATGAAAAAATTGACTAAGTGTTGGCGCCATAAAAATCTTCACAAGGGCCCGGATGAATCAAATGATGCCACGTGGTACCGGACCTTTAGGCCACGGGGAAGATTTAAAAATTTGGCAAAGTGATCGGCAAAGGCACAATGTTAGTTTTGGGCCTACCGCCCCACCGACTCAGCTTAGAGCTCGCCACATGTCCTTGGGACCCAGTGGTAGAGCACGGGGAGATTGGGAATTTTTCCCAAAGGTAAAGCGCAAAGGAGATGTTTGCCCCGGTGCCCCACATCCAATGGGAGCTTGCCACATGGCACTGGAGCTTTAGAATGTGGGGAAAATTTGGAAATTTTCCCAAAGCAAAACAAAGGAAATTTCAAAAGGAAAAGTCCGCCCCCCAAACGTGAACCAATGGCATCTTGCCACGTGTCCAGTGGCGGCAAAAATATAGGATAGGCCCGTAGGGAAAAGGGAAGGAGAAAGCCCGCAGCCAATGGGGTTTTGCCACATGTCCGAGTCGAGGAGTGGCCAAAAAGTGATGGAAAAGTTAAAGGAACAGGCCCTGCAATGAATCATATCACACCACGTGTCCTCAGATCATCGGCCCGGCGGAGATTTTGGAAAATTTGTCCAATGGTCAAAATGATGGAAAATGAAGCACACACACCCACATCTAATCAGAATGTGCCACGTGGCACTCAGTGGCAGAGAGTAGGGATTTTTGGGGAAATTTTCCCAAATGCAAAAAGTGGGAAAATTTAAAATCTTTCACCCGCCAATCCGTTTTGGCCCTATTTTGCCCTAAATTTTCAAACGGCCATAACTTTCGATCCAGAGCTCGGTTTTTCACGTTCTTTATATCAACAGAAAGCTGGTAAAATTATCTACAATATTTTAGGGTCAATTTTGTATTTTTATGGAGTTTGAAGAGAGAAATTTGAGAAAATCCTTTGGCACATGGTAATAGGCAGAAAAGACGTTTCAACCACCATTTTTAATGAAGAATGGCTCGCATTCTCTCTCAGCATGGTGAAAAATGTCAGGGAATGGACCTGTAAGAATGCCCATGCTATTTTATTACATTTTTGGTCGGTGGTTGAGGCTCTCCCATGTTTTCCCATGTTTCTCTCTCCTAGGGTCGTTTCTAGCATGGTAAAAGCCTGATTTGGCTCATTTTTTTGTGGTGGAACATTTTCCATGTATTGCAGGCTCCCTCTTTCACCTGAAAAGTGATTTTTTGGAAAAATCATACCTTTTCCAAGACTGCAACCTGTTTTCTTCCTCTCAGATGTTGTAATGCATGTGTTTTGATAATGGAAATGACAATGAATGAATTTTAATCCTTTGTTTGTGTTGTTTGATTCATTGTAACCTTTCATTATAGTTTATCAGTTTGTGCATGAATATTTATTACATTTCTATGACCTGTGTCAATCAGAAAATTAAAAATGCTCACCACTCCTTTGGTGCATCACCTTATTAGCACTAGTTTCATTTATTTTTTTGCATTCTCTATCTCTGTCCCCTTTGGAATTTAGAGTAGGATCTTGAATTCAAACCCTCTGTAACTTGCAAGTAATATACTTGATCAGAGTAGTTGAGGAACCAGCCTCTAAACTGGAGATTATTTTCCCATTTTTATAAGTCCTACACTTGGGAAAATATTCAATGTTGTGTAATCACACTTTGGATGTTCAAAATGTCAAAATAGAAATCTGATCAACATCCAAGGGTGCTGCTAATTTACACCAACATGTCCAATCCAATTATGTGAAAATTTTCCCCGTTTACTTTTCTCCTCTTTTTCTACATGTTGATTTTCCTTCAGGATGAGATCATTGACTGGAAGGTTTATTTATGGAAATGTTTATCGAGGTGCGTTTGATATGTTTTTAGTATATTTGGAGGGGATTAAGAGCATTGAGATGACATTCATCTAAACACTTGAGTTTAGTATTTAGTAGTAGTAATAATCCATTGATGACGTTGGGAAGAATAAGGATTGATCTCTCGACAAGATCCAATCCCCATTGAGAGAAAGGCCAAAGGTCACATGCAATCTGTAATGTGTGACTAGGGGTGTGATGAAGATTATAAAATTGTTGGCACTTCACACAATGTTTTACATAATCATAATAATCATGGTTTAAGGTTGTCCAATAATAGCCCAGACGGAGAATGCATTTAGCAATAGCTAAACAACTGAAGTGACCTACACAAATTCCATCGTGAACTTCCTTTATGGTATAGGGAATTTTAGAACTTATAAGGCATCACAAGAGGATACCGTCAAAGCCGTGTTTGTAAAGAAGACCACCCATGATGACATAGTGAGAGACACTTTTGAGAAAGGCTCTTCACCCATTGCGAGTAAGATTTAGAGGTATAATGGAAAGGGAAAGGTAGTCAGAAAACTAATTATACCAAAGGTCAAGTGGGTAAGGATCAATGGTTCGACAAGGTTGATGTCTCAAAAATATAAGAAGGTGACTAAAATCTTTGTACTATGACAAATATTTTCGAGTTGGAGGGTGAAGCAGGTATTTGAGAAGCAAGGAAGCCCATGGTATCTCGTAAATTTATTAGTGAAATGTGGGGTGGTTTGAAGTTCATAAAGGTCAAAGGTAGTAAAAATTATGTCAATATGATGCTTATATTTCTGAAGTATCTCATTACGACAACTGGTATATACCAATAACTTGGTTTACAACTAGTTGAGAATCACCAATGATATTAATTAACTGAATGTCTAAGGTAATGGTAGTTTGAGGGCCTAATACGAGTTCTTCAAATTTAGTAATATTATTAGTATAATCAAAATCTATTTTGAAATATAATGGCATAGGCTCACCGTCGGGAGGAATGAGGATAACTACGCACCACCCCCATGTTGACATTTGGAAGCATAAAAGAATAAGGTCATCTGGTAAATGGTGTCATTGAAAGAAAGGGTAGCGATGGATTCATCCGAGAAATAAAATTTAGAGGATTGATTTCCAGAGAGGGGTGCATCTGCTAGCTGGTCGAATGGTTTGTCCTTTGAAAAATTTTGATTAGTGAATTCAAGGTCTAGGTCTATAAGAAGTATGAGCTAGCGTGCATCATGTTGATGCTTTGGTAGGACTTAGCGTACATGTAATGTAGGGGGTCCATATTGTTGACAAAAAGGTTTTATGGTTAAGTAGGTAATGGATTAGTTTAGTGGCAACAAAAATAAGGCTAAGTAGAGTTTTTCAACATGAGTATATCTAGTTTCATATTCTAGAAGCGTATGGCTTATATAATAAACCACTTGCTCCCTATGTTGCTCATCACAATGAGTGAGCATGACACCCCAGAATGATCGTGTAGAGAAATATAAAGGTAAAATGGTTGATCATCCTTAGGGGGATGAGCATAGGTCGTTGGAGGAGGTATTTTTTAAGGCTTTAAAGGCTTTGTGGTATTCATCATCCCATTTGAAGGAGACATCCTTTTTTAGGAGATGATGAAATGGGTGGCAACGGTCAGAAATCTATGAAATAAAGTGACAAATAGATTACAACTTACCTTGCAAACTACAAAGTTGTTGAAGGTTAATAGGTGGAGGCATTTCAAGAATAACCTTGAGTTTAGCAGGGTCAATTTCTATTCCATGCAAAGAAACAATAAAACCTAGGAGCTTTCCAAAGAGAACATCGAAGACACGCTTCTTATGTTGAAGGTGAAAGCAATACTTGTTAAGAGTGTTGAAGATGACCTTAAGGACATTAAGGTGTTCAACATGATGTTTATATTTTTGATAGGAGATCATCAATGTAATCTTCCAATATGCATTGCATGATGCCATGAAAGATATAAGTCATAGCCCGCTGATATGTAGCACTAATGTTCTTAAGGCCCAAAGGCATGACTTGATGGAAGAAGGTCTCCCAAGGTGTGATTAATGTGGTTTTGTTTTGATATTTTAGGGTGATTAATATTTGGTTATAACTTAAAAAACCATCCATGAGTGATATAATCTCATGTCTAGTGGTAAGATCAACTAGTTGGTCAATACTAGGTAGTGGAAAGTCATCTTTAGGGAAAGCTAAGATAAGTTCATGGAAATATGTGCAAATACGGAGTCCCCTTGTCACTTTTGTGATAGGAACAATGTTAGAGATCCATTGGGGATAATCAATGGGTAGGATGAAGGAAATCAAAAGAAGGTTCTAGAGTTCTTCTTTGACAAGAAGATAAATGCGAGTATGTATTTTCCATAGCTTTTGTTTTATAGGTTTGGCTTTAAGAATGATTACAATATTTTGGACCACAATGTTTGGGTCAATACCGAGCATATCATCATAGGACCAAGCAAAAGTGTTGCTATGATCTCAGAGTAATGAGGTAAAATCTTCCTCCTCATTAGAATCTAAAGATTGGCCTATCTTTAAAATTTACGGGTCATCCCGAGTGTGGATATTGATTTCAATGGTTGATTCATTAAACATGGTTTCTATCTCATGACGTAACGACCGGTGAATATGATAATCTTACACATTAAGGTAGGTGATAATAGACTCATCTTCTTGACATTGAATGATGTTAAAAGAAGGTGTATCATCATCAATCATGTCATGATACGAGGGAAGGAAGAGAAGAAGGAGACTCGTCATCTTGTTGATAAGTCGAAGTCTTAGGGAAATGGTGTTCACAAAAAAAAAAAAGTTAGGAGGAATGGATTCTGGATCCATAGACTCCATACGTGAAGGTGGTAAATGTGGTAGATGGGGTGAGGGAAGGTTGTCATCCTCAATGAGTTTGACATGGGATTTATTAGAAGATGGTTCGACAAAGCCAATACCACTTTGGTCTTTATGTTTACATGTGGTGCATGGGATGACAGTATGACAACCCTGTTCATAGAAACCAAAGAGAAATACCTTCAATGCACAGCGATGGAGGAAGGTGTGGGCAAAGTGACAGTTGGTAGGAGATTGGAGGTCAAATGAAAATGGTCACATTTGGGAAGGTGGCTTGGGTGAGTAGGTAGAAGTATCAAGTAACCCATACGTTAAGTTGGTGTAAAGTCGGGAGGACCATAAGGGAAAGCCTCGACTATGTGGTGATCATAGCGAGGATTTTGGAGAAGGTTACCATACTCTTAAGGAGTAAGGAATGTGTCAATGTTGTATAGGAGGTATTCCCTAGAGTGAGACATTGAAAAACACCTTCTAAGGGATCGGTAGTCAATATGTGGGTAGCAGGAATAGATGAATCACTAGGTGATTGTGAAAAATAAGCATTGGTTCGTTGATAAGTAGATGGGTTAGTAGACGGGTTGGCTACAGAGGCTATGAAAGTAGTGGGAATTGAGGAATTAGGTACGGGAGAGGTAGCGAAAGAATTGGTGGAGAGGGTTATGGGTGAAGGAGAAGTGACATTGGTGGTGGATGCCTTAACTAGTACAAGAACATCATTAGGTTGATACACCATGTTACAGGTTTTGAATGGCAAATGATTAGCTGGAATTGTATAGTTATGTCCTTCATGTTCAAATTTTACACAATGGTGTAAGGTGGAAGGAACATAACCCATGACATGTATCCAAGTTTTCCCAAGTTATAGGTTGTACTTGAATTCCCCCTCTAATATGTAGAATAATTCGGAATGGTACGGGGCCCACACGAATGTGGAGAATGATGGTGTCAAGGGTTGAAGTTATGGCATCATTGAATGAACAAAACGGAACTAGGTTATTATGCATGTAATTGACGGGGATGCTAGCACTCAATGTCATCGACCATAACGTGTCAAATGTGTATATTATCAATGTAAATGGATATGAATAAGGATGGATTAGGATCATCTTATTAGAGAGGTAAAATCTCATCGTCGAGAAATTGATAGAGGCTACTTGATGAGTGATAGTGGGTGTTGAGGAAGGTGATGAAGTGGTGAGAGATACCTCATGGTGAGGAGTGATCATGGATTCCATAGGGTTTGGGTCATTAGGTAAAACCTCAATAGATTACGTAAACCTCCATGAGGGCCTCGTCGGTGAGACCCGTAGGTTTGGACAAGGTCGTATAATGACATTGTGAGAGGATATTGGTTCAACTATTTGATCATTATATGATGGGTGATCCCATCAAAAATAGGGTATGTGGGTCCCCGAATGGTGATTTTTGGTGTGGGTGTAGATGGTATATTGGGCTAAGGATTTGTGGATGGGTTGGTTTCCTTATCCTTTCATTTTTCTTTATGGGAACGAGTGACAACTTGGATCATGTTAATCTGAGGAAGAGAGGTGGATGGAGAAGGTGTGTCATGAAAATTATAACAACATGATGGACAAAAACCTAGTGCGAGATAAGAGCCTTGTGAAATGAGTAGGGCACACTAGCATTTTGGTGGGGTTTTGGCTAGCTCTCTTATACAGACCATATTGATCTTAAATTTTAGAGGTGGATAAAAGGGTTATGGAGGTGGTGATGTAGGTCTTTGAATAGGTAATGGGTAAGGGTGTGTGGTGATAGGTGGAGGTGGAATAGGGTCCTCATCTAGAAGATCATCATCGTCAAAATTTTCTTTAGGAGGACACAATTGAAGGAGAATGGTTTTAAGATCCTTATAAATTTCTACATCATGCCCTAGCACATGATGGTAGGCACAAATTTTAGTATCGTTAAACCCTTTTGGTTTGGGTTTGAGTGGGTCATAAGGTCTAAGGGGTGGCAATGTGATGATGGAGGTCTCTAAAAGGTTAGCTAGAATGTTGGCATAAGACCCTGCCAATGGATCACAATGTGAGGTGAGTGTGGGTCTGGATTGAAGTGTGGGTGATTTTGGTGGGAGAGGCATCATGAGAGGTGGAATTGGATGTGAAATGGGTTTGACCACTTGGTGTTGTAGGTTGTACTATTTTAGATTTGGGTTTTACCTTCTTGGGTAAAGGTGTAGTAGATGAACTAGCAATAAAAGTTGTTGTTGGCTTAACTACCTCTTTGGAGGGTAGTGGTTTTTTCAATTTTAGTTACACCTTCCTGGGTAAAGGTGAGAAAGGAGTACATGATGTGGAAGGGAAGGAAGATGGCGGAAGAGGATGAGTTAGCCAAGGTGATAAAGGAGGCACGATGAAGGTTGCTTTGGTAGAGGCAAGGTGGAAGGTATGGGTTGAAGAGAAGGAAATATCATAGGTAGTGATGAGGTTACTGTAGGTGGTGGGGGTATAGGTGGTAAGAAATATGTGGGTAATGATGAAGGTGTACACTTTGTGTAGGTAAGTTAGGTGTAATAAAATATCGTGATGAAGAGGTGGGCTATTGTGATTTTGGTTTGCCTTGGATAGGAGGTTGTTTGGCCAAGGTCGATGGGTGAGGTCTTAGGATGGAGGGAAGTGGTGAAGGTGACAAAGGAGTAGTGGGAAAAACTGGTGTATGCGGTCTAGAAGGTTGGGTCTTCCTTTTATATGGGGGAATAGTTTTTGCATGAGATTGGGAAGATTTGGCTAAGTCCAATTTGATAGGAGGATGGACTAGGCTTGATGTCAACATGATTCCCAATGTGGTGATGGTTCTGGTTGTGGGGAAAATGTAGGTATAGGTAGGTTCTTAGGCATAGGATTAGGTTTGATTGTTGGTAAAGGTTTAGGTGTAGGTGAGGGTGATGAAGAAGAGGTTGTTATGACCGGTATGGGCATGGTTGGTTTGATTGTCTAAAATACATTTGGATAAATCGTAGAGGTATCAATAGATGACATTTGCATTTGGGTTAAAAAGGGTAGTTGGAGATGTCCCCAAAGAATGGAATTATCAACATAATCCAAGTGGTCTGCTAGGCATGAAAATGACATTGTTGTAAGAGGATATGACATTGATTTAGTAGTAATCCCTATAAAGTATGTCATGAGACATGGAACTGGTTGGCTTCAGACTCTGTGGGTAAGAGAGCCGAGAGAAAATCAACTGGATCCTAGAAGGCTAATGGGGAATTGTCACCAACAGGCAGTGACACTTCTAAAGGATCCTCTATTGGTAGGGGAGATGACAGGTGGGATGAGGTAGGTTCCTCTTTCGGTGGAGAGGGAGGTGAGCATGACTCTCCCGTGGGTAGGAGAGTTAACACTGCTAGTTGTTCATTAGGTTTCGAGGGGAGTAATGAAATGGCATCAAAAGATATTGTGGTCTCCTCTGTGGGTGAAGTTGGAGATAAAGGGGAATCTTTTGTGGTTGAAGGAGTAGATCAAATAGGCTCCTTCGTGGGTAAAGGATCTCATGCTAGAATATCCTCAATGGAGGAGATAAGAGGAAATTAGGGAAGGGATGGTATGACTTCAAAAATAACATGAACTTCACAAACATTATTGTCATTAGATGCAGGTTCACCAGTTTGGTTGGATGATGAGGTGTGATTAGGAAATGGCTTCTTGAAGATATGCAAGTTCTAATTAGCTGGTGTGTTTGGGTTGTCTAAGACAAGATATCCATTGTCTAACATTTCTTGGATAATGTTTTTGAAGGTTATACAATTACCATCACTATGAACTTTAACACGATGGTAGTTACAGTAATCATGTTCCTTGTACCATGCAGGCATAAGACAAGTAGGGTCAAAACCAGTATGTGGTTTGATGGGTGGAAGAGAAATTTCTCTGGATTTTAGAAGTTTTTCTAAAACCAATGAATAGGGATCTCCTATGGGAGTTTAATTTTGTTTCTCTCACCGAACTAGAAATCTTAAATGGGAGAAATATTGGAAGAAGGTTTTCTTGATTGGATGGATGAGACGGAACAAATTTTAAAACTACCGTGTTGGCAGATCCTTTGGCTTTGGAATAATTTTTTTGGGGTTTGGAAGAGGAAGAGGAATCATTTGACTTGAATGCAGTGTTTTTGTTACGCAATTGAATTTTCTTCTCTTCTATGACACAAATTTCAAGTTTTCTAGCCATGGTGAATGCTTCATCAAAGGTACAAAAGGTTTGGACTTGGAGAGTTGGTGAGATGTGCCTAGCACAAGCCCTAGTGAACAAATCTATAAGCTTAGTTTGAGGTAGCTGGAATGTAAGTTGGTTGATGAGGCTTTGCCAATGAGTGACAAAATCTGCAATAGACTTGTCATCGTATTGTTGTGTTGAGTACAAGTCGGTCATGGTGACCTTCTTGATGATATTGATTGAAAAATGGTCCAAGAAGGCTTGAGCCACTTGGTTAAATGAGTAAATGGAATTTCAAGGTAAACCAATATACCAATCCAATGCGAGGTCCTATTAAGGACATTGGGAATGTCTACAAGAGTAAAGTGTTGTCATGAGAGATTAAATAACACGCATGTTTGAAATACTACAAGTTTTTTTCATGGGTCCTCTTTATTGTTGAACTAGCTGAATTTGGACATTTCCTAATGTGTAGGGTATGGATGAATGGGAATAGAAAAATGAATGGGCTCATTGCAGATTTCATCATATGCCAAAGAGTTGTGAGAGCCAAAAATCGATGCTTCTAATGTTTGCATCTTCTCCATAATCATTTTAATAAGGTTGTTGGTAGGTTGTGATGACTGGGAACCCCCTGTAGTATAAGGGGGTAGATGGTGAATGTAGGATGAGTATGACATCCTAGTATATGGTGATTATGAGTACGATAACTATGAGGTGGAAATAGATGTAGGTGGAAAATATCCAAAATAGGTGTTATATGAGATAGGTGGTTGTTGGTGATATGTGTAAGTGGGTGGGGTGGATGTATCGATTCTTTTAGTGATTGGAGGTAAAGACTGTAGGATGGAGAGGACAATGTTTTGGAATGGATTATGAGTTTCTAACACCATGGGTGGTTGCGATGTAATAGGTATATATGAGGTGGCGGGTGTAGATGAGGCTATGCTTAAGGTGGTTGATGAAGGAATGGTTGACACCATGGGAGAAAATGATGTCAAAAGTATGACCGATGTTGTAGGTGCCATAGATATTGATGATGTGGGGTCAAGTTGGGATACTATGGGTGGTAAGGTGGAAGAAGGTAAGGCTGAGTTAATATTAGCCGACGCAAGTGGGGACAAGGGTAGGGGGATGGACATAGACATGTTGTATACTAGTTTTCTTGATGAATCCTGAGTAGATGAATAGGCAAGATAATGTTGTAAGGCAGTGGGGTTATGGTCAAGGAATCTTGCAAAATCCTCGTCACCAGTACTAATAATAATGGGCTAAGTAGGATCCATAGGTGACATGATAGAAGGTGGAGATGGGCTAGGAAGGAGTGGTTGAAGTAGGTGTAATACAAGGGCTTTCGCTTGACTATGATTTAAAACCATGTGAGTTGGCATAGGATTGGTAATATGCTCTCTATAAATGACACAGAAAAATAGAAGAAATGGAGAAAAATAGTTCCAAAAGGTGAAAACTGATGTTGTTTTAATTAAAAATTTAAAACACAGGAACCAACGGTGGTTGGGTTAACTGATGACAGTGAGAGGGTGACCGATGATGCTTAAGATGACTGATACCAGTACTATATGGAAAATCAAAAGCTTTGCAAATGAGGCAATAACTGATGAAAAATGAAGTAAAACCTAGATTTTACAGTGATTTTAAAAGATCCAGAGGTATGATGATGTATTTGAGAAGTCCCAGAAAGAACATAAAATTGATGAGTGTTGTTTTGGTGAAATAAACCCAAAAAGTAGGAAACCGACAATAGTTAGGTAAACTGATGATGGTCAAATGTAAACCGCGGTGACGGTCACCGAACAACATTAGTCACTGTAAAATTTGAAAAGATGATAAAAATGGGATTTAGTGACTTATATCAGATAAAATACCAACCTAGAAACCTGAATATGGTAATGATGAGTCCTGACACACTCATAAACACTTAGAATACACCAACTATGATTCTGGAGCATGAAAGGAAGAAAAAAATGGAGTAAACGACCTCCCAACTCAAAACATAAATCAAGAAAAAACTAAGAAACGTGAAATCCTGTGGGTGAATTTTATGTTTTAGCTTATGTTATTTTATACTAACTTATGAATAAAACAAAGTTTTTGGTTCAATAGAAGGTGTCTTATGAAATTCAAGATCTAAGGATGGTTTTAGGTAAATTTTTGGTAGGGCGGTCATTTATTTGAGATAATGAATGGACAGAGAAAACCAGTGGCGCCCACTATGAATCCTCCGATCGTTGAAAACTTCTTATAAGTAGGAGTATGTTTAAGAATGTGTAAATTATTTAAGTGGTTTGGTATAGAGAGAGAGTGTCAAGTAAACTATGATTATATTAGTCAACCATCAATTGGGCATGACTTCCAGCAGTATAGGTTGACCTTAAATTAATGTGAGTTATAATGCAACAATCCAAAATTAAACGCAAGTGTTTTAAGCCCAAATCCACAATTACATTCGATGTAGAAAAAGGATAATAGGAATAGGAATGCTCTTTCGCTAATGTAATGCAAAGTAGAAAATAAGAATTTTTATTTTTAAAGCACCAAAAGTACAATTTCTTTTAGTCAATAGAAAGAAGGAGAAGATTCCAGAGAAGAAAATTAATGTGAATACTTTTCAAACAAAAATAAACAAACAATTTTTACCTAGGAATGAACAAATGCAAAGGAACCCCTGATGGGTCCCACCATGCGTGCCAAAATGTTTCACCAAATTCTTAGCAGATTAATGAAACAGATAAGGGTAGAAGGCCAAGGAGGAATACATGTTGTAATATCAGTTGAAGGTTGAATGCACACATAGATGACTTCTATATCATAATAGATATGAGAGCTCCCTTTTGGCTAGGAGGAACTACCTATAGATACAAAATAATACCACCAAATAGAGTTAAACAAAACAATGAGTGGACTACCTAGCGGAAGCTAGATCCAGAAGCATGATACTTCCTGAATAGGATGTCAATCCACTTTTATATAACAATATTAATGCTAGTTAAATCATACATAAAGTAAAGATCCTATTGGAAATGAAATGATTTAGGTATCTAGGCTATTGGGAAGTGGGTATTGGCTCAATGTTTTGAGCTATATTTCCGCATACGATAAATGGTATTGGTGACTAACCGACGTTGGTTGGCTAACCGGAGTTAGTAGAGGAAATTAGCAGAAAGTTCTTAGAATTGGTTTTCCAGACTCCCTGTGATTACACAGAGGTTGGAAATGGTGAGGGTGGGGTCATAAAATGGTTCTAAAGACTCAGAGATGATTAGGAGAGGGTGAAAATGGGTGAAAATTCTAGGTATGATCAGGTGATGGGTTGATGGAAGGAAGGAATTATATGGGTGTGGAGAGAAATAGACTATAGAGATGAATAAATAAATCTACACAAAGAAACTAGAGATTTAGTGTAGAGATGTTAAATACTTACTGGAAGTAGATTGGAGAACATAGGTGATGAAGATGGTGATAGTAGAGATCCAGAGAGAAGATCCATTATATTTGTGCCACGGAAGTTCAAACCTTTGTGCCTCTCTATTGTGAATATGTGATCGTGAAGAGGATGATGAATGGTGACCAATGTTGGTAGTGCTCCCATGTGTCTTCTTTTTCCTGAGTGCTAAAGAAATTTGAGTGCTCCAAGTCTCTAGAAGAATGAGATCCTGAATCAAATGACCAACTCGGGAAAAAATTTGCAAAACTATTTTTAACCTAACTAACCATGGTTAGGTGACCGACATTGGTTGAGATATAACCAGCGTCAATCAAGGTGGGAATATCTAGGTTGGCCAAAAATAGATAGATTGTTGCTTTTTTTGTGTGATCTCCAACCTTATTCGAGTCTTGAGTGATAGATCATGGCAAGATAAGTAGGAGTCCTTTTAGGTTTGTTAATAGGAGTTAAGTCTAGGTTTAGACTAAGTCTTAACTAGTTAGGATAGGTTTAGACTTGATCTTAGGTCATTAATGAGGTTTGAGTAGGTCATTGAGTGAGGTGGTTAAGTGAGGATATTAATTAATTTAATTAAGCTAATTAATTTAATTAACATGTGCACTAGGGGATATGAATAGGTGGATATGGTTAATTTAATTAATGGGTTTTAAGGGGAGTATGACTCAATTTTGGTGTCTACAATGACAACTTAACGAAATATGAACTACATATAATACAATCAAACTATCCAATAGTTGCTCAAGGGAAGTTAATATCATTAACATGAAGAGGCTTAACTCAATTTAGAGGATAAATTCCAAATTTCACTTTACTCCTAAAAACAGCATCTTATAAGAAGAAAAATTTGATAACTGAAATTAAATATAATTTTTGTCCACAAACAACCTCTTAAGAGATCTTGGGTTTAATTTATTCCAATTTTCACTTGAGATCTATAAAACCTACTATGGGTCAATACTAGAATAATCAAGACATCCTCATCTCACAAAACCTTCATACAAACCAAAGGTATTCCATTGTTAATTTTCAAGGTAATAATTTTATCTGTGAGGGCTTAATGGGATCAATCACTATATTTTAATGTGTAGGTAAACTGGTAATCTAAATTCACATGTATCATTTAGATCTCACAACAAGATTGTTCATTGGTGTTATCACCCAAACTATCTTCACAAGAACCTAGTTACCCACTAGGATGCAAAGGAAAGTTATGAACATACTGTACTCAAACTTATCCAAGATGTGTTTAGACATGCAACACCTAGAAGTATGGGTTTTACTCACCCAAGGAATGGTAGAGTATATATATTTCAATCATGCCTCATGTAAAGTCACTCAAGATAAGGAATAGTCTCATTGTAGGTTCCTCATATGATGTTAGGGGTTTGACCATCTAGTCAAGGATCAAATGAGAAGAGGAACATAGAAAAAGGTTAGAAAACTTGTTCATTTTCAATGTTTATAGGTTTGTACTGTACTACTTTACATTATGCAAATTTTGTAAGGGATCTATAATAATAACCAATGTAAAAATTTCTCTAATGCATCCAAACCACATATGTACAACATATAAATGCAATTTCATATCCATTACAATGCATACATGATATAAACTAACTCTTATTTTCTCCTTTCAAAATGTACATAAGGCATGATTTTTGAAAAGAATGTTATATTTCGTTATTTTGGCAATAATACACATTTTACAAGTTAAATACAACTTTAAACTCAAAATTTCTCTATTCATTTATATTCCATCATGTTAGTTGCAACCTTTATCAACATGGTGTTAGCACTACATTGGCATGAACCCCACCCTTCCGATATAAATTTTTATCAAAACTTGCATCACCAAAATATAAGGATAGAGAGAGAAAGAGAGAGAGAGAGAATAAATTTCATTTTTCCATGACAAATTTAACATTTTATAATCACACATTCTAGGTTTAGAGAGAAATGGAGAAAATCATACATTTCCTCTAAAAATAAACTAGTTATTCACAAATACAAGATGATGTTAGAAAGAAAATAATACATTTATTACATGTTTCCTTTGTATTTTAAACAAGTCTCAAAGTTTGGGTGATTTGTTCAGTTTCAACACAATATTGTTCTTCATTTTCGCTAAGGCTCAAAAAGTAGTGCAGTAGTTCACGTAAATCAAGGTTCTTAGTTAATCATTTTCTTAAGTGTTCAACCAATGTATTCATGGTTTACAGTTTTGTTTCTAAACATCTCATCTATTAAACTTTTGGAAATACCTCAAAGGGGTCAAAATGGGTCCATGATGCCTAGTTGCATCTGTTGCATGACCCATTTTGACTAAGTATATACCACGTGTGAAGGTTAAAGGATCACACAATGCAAGTTCAAAAGTGTGTACATAAGGAAGAACAAATAGCACATGAAGGCCCATGCCCAAGGGAGAAACATTTGGGACTTAGACAAGTTTGGAGCCACGACCCAAAAATAGAAAATGTCGGGATTTAGTGGAGATCACACAATGTTCCAAGAATATAAGAATGCATGAAGAATTGGAGATGAAGGGACACCTATGTTGGGATAGAGCACATGTAAGGTAAAGATCAAGGTTCATGTAGATTTTGGGCTAATAGTAGGATTAGAACAAAGGTTATCTATAGGTTTAATATATTATTAGCCTAAATGCATTCATTCTAAGTTTTTTTTGTATGTACACAAGGATATTTTTGAGATGTATTGGCGGTGAAGGGAAAGTCCCCAGCCATATATATGATCATTTGATTTGCATTGTTTTAGAGAGGAACATGTATTAGACACCATAGGTATTGTATGTTTATGTTGTTCTAGCACAAATGACTCTATGACAGTATTGTTATGTATTCACTTGATTATATAATATATTTGGTTATTAATGGAGTATTGTGGTTGGATTATGGTAATTGAGGTATCTGATCATGGTGGTTGTATGGTTAATCTGATCTTAGTTCTAGTTTAATTCATTATGTTTTATGGTTGTGATCTGATTCATGTTATTCTTTGCACCTAATCTCTTGACCTACTATTAGTTAATATGGTTATGCATGGTAACATCTTGATACAACAATACCAAATAGGGACCTGGTAGCTTTGTGTGCTTCAGGTGAGCATCCATATCTCTCTGGATGAAGTTCCAACATGGATAGGAAATTGAAGGGAAAAACAAGACTACATTTTGGTTTTGTTGTCGGACCTCTTTTCAAATTGTTTTCCATGATGTTGTATGATGATGGTGTATAAATTGAATCTTGTGGTCGAGTGAAGATTGGGTAAATGAAGGAAAATATTAGTTTGCACAAAGATATAGTGTTGGACCTGATTTCAATGTGCACAAGTGGGTGGAAGATAATATGTATCATGAGGTTTATGAGATGTTTTTCATCTTGTTTCCTCTAGAATTATAGGAGTAGTTATCATCATATGCATAAAATAAAACTAGAGTTATAGACCAAGGGTTTGGACATAGGAAGATTACCATATGTTGTTTGATGAAAATGCTCCTTAGACACATATTGTAGATCATTGGTGGGCTAGTGTTGTGTAAATTTATACTTTGGAGTATGCTATGTCTACAAATTATTGTTTGGAAGTTGCTGAGTTTGAATTTTTACATGAGCCCAAAGGATCTTACATCCATTTTATCCCTTTGGCAATTAAGATCTTGATGGTGGTGCTGATTTTCAATTTCCTCCCTATGGCTAGCTAAAAATACTACCATGCACAAGGTCGGGAGCAGGTGTTGTGATAGATGGCATACATTGCGGAAAAGAGGAAGAGAGAATAAATTTTTCTTAAGTATAACTAAGCACAGGAGAGGGAATTGGAAAATCAGTGTGAAATTGAGGAGTCTATGGATTTTTTGAGGATGATGCCTCGCGAAGGATTTGAAGCTCACGTGGAAGATGTGGATCCAAAGAATCAAGAAATATCCCACTTAGAAAAGTGGAGTGGACAATCCCCTTTGGATTTTTATGAGACCATCATAGAGGAGGAAAGAGTAAGGACCATGGGCACACATCTGATCCTACCCGTGACCTAGCCCTTACGCTTGGTGTTCCAGTTCCTGTAATCATTGATAAGAAGGCGAGTATATAAGTAATCCAAGTATATTTAGGTAGATATCATTTTCCTTTAAATACAGAAGTACATCAGACAACACATACACCTATGGCAACATAGACATCATCTTTGCTATTTAGAGGCCCGATTGGAGGAATATTTTCTGGCACATCATCAAGAAAAAGTGTGGGCATGGAGAACATTGGGAACATGTATAGAAGTAATAAAAATTCACAGACTATGGAAGTTTAGTTTATTACTATAGCTGGGGTGTAATGAAGTACATCCACCGGTCCATTTCTTTCTACAAGAGGTGGATCAGGAGGATCATGACCAAGTGGATCAGGTGGTTCTAGTGGTGGAGGAAATACTGGTGGGGGCTCTAGTTCTAGATCTGTTAGACAAGGTCCACACCTCATTAGCCAACTCAAGTGTATTACGAGATGTCCCTACACATGATAGAATATAGAGGTATTGAAGATGTTGCAGAGCATGTGCACAAGTGTGAGCTATTATGACGCACTAAAGGAATCACCACTTTAAATAGTAAATCAATTCATTTTGCTACAACTATTCAAAGGTGCACGCATAGCTGGTATAGAAATTATGACCCACATAAGACTATGGTGGATTATGATTCTTTATGTTCTGTGTTTCTATTTGAGTTCCATATTCTAAAATTTGAGTAAAAAATTATCAGCGCACTTAAGGACATCAAACAGGATTATCAAAAATTGTTTGTTTATATGACGTGTGATTTTTTTTTTTTTGTCAAAGTTGTCTTATGAAATACATTCTATTCAGCATGCACATTGGTTTGTTTGTGGATTGTTGAATCTATTCAGAAGGGCACTGTCTCATAAGAACTTTGTGGAGATGCACGACATTTTGGAATTAGCCCTATGGGCTTAAGGAGTTGGGAGTATGGATACTAGAGTAAGTCCGTTCTTAGAAGCACAAATTGAAAACATGGTGAAACCATTCAAGAATATTTCTAATAATTCATCTCATGAGATGTGTCATAGAATATGGTGTACAAATTGTGAGGTTGAAGGACATACTAAGGATAGCTTCCCTTGCAAGTCGGTGCACGCCATGTTATTAGATTATGAAATTTGTCATTTGGACCATGATTTGATTAGATTTCCCTCTTACGGTGCATGATCTGGAAGAACATGTCTATGTATTGTAAGATTTAAAAGACTCATAATCATGAAACCATTGACTACAGAGTGATTGATCATATCCATGAAGCCATTGAGACTGGTGTACACTAGAATAGTGTAGCAATTAGATCTAAGGAAGAGGGAGAATAACATAATAAAGGTTTCACTAATGGGGATAAAAGGAATAGAGGCCTTCATGGAGGATATAGAGTCCGAGGTCATGGTGATGGCGAGTAGGATTTCCTATAGGAACTTGTTATACTTGTGGATATCCTGATCATTATCAATGTGAGTTCCTTAGAATGTAGTTTTCTCATGGTGTGGAAAACAACAAAAATTTGAATAATGTCCTAACTTATATGATCACATGAGTAAGTAGCACAAACAAGACAAGGGTGCATGAATGATTAAGGTACAACATGTAGTTGAAGATCAATGGATGCCTAAGGTAGTACCTACCCTTGAGTTACAACATGTTTTAGTTACTAAATGTGTTGAGGCTACATGCACATGTGAACTCCTGAAGTGTAATCTAACTATAACAAAGAAATAAGTGATAAATTACAAGTACCCTAATGTTACACATCAGAAAGAGGTTTACCAAGAGACTATGGACGTTATTAGGAATCTGTAAGGATAGATTCAAAGCCTTAAGGATTAGCTACAAATGATGGAACAAGTAAAGAAGGTTGAACTCCCACAAAAGGACGTAGATGAATTAAAGGAGGTATGTTGAATGTTATGCCAAGAGAACATAATCCCTTTGTTAGGAGAGTGGTTGAGAGAAAAAGTACCATGCGCAGGTAATGAGTGCAAGAGGTAGATACTTCATACAAATATTCCCCCACATAATCATGAGTATGATAAGGAGATTAAACTAAATGTGGTCTATTGGTCATCAAAAAGGACTTCAAGAAGAGCAATAGTTAGGGGACAAGAAGTCCCTCCTCTTTAATGGGAGAGGTTCCCTTATTTAGAAATGAACCTATTTACACATATACAAAGCATGATTTTCTTGTGGAACTTGGATATTATGAAAGTGTTTTCTATAAGGATCATCAATCACAAAAGGAATGAGGAATGAAAATGTGAGAATGAGAAGAAAGGAACCATTTAGAATTATAGATGACAGAGTAATTCCTTATGCATGTGAGGGTACAGTGAATTGGAATAAGATCATTTGTATCACATTAATAAGATGGAATTTGAAAAGACACAAAGTTCTGTAAATAACATCTGCAAGAATACAAAGCTTCTCAGCATAATACAGACAAATGATCTAATAAAATTAAACGAATAGCTTGAGAATAAAGGAAACCAGATAGACAAAGAATGAAAAATCCTTCTGTATTGATTTCTTTATGATTTATTTACACTTTTAGAAATAAGCCAAGTTCTTCCTTTTTTCAAAATGGCGAGGAGAGGCCATTATATAGTTTACAAATTAGTTACTCCCGGTAACTACTTCTTTTAACTAATGATTAGTTAAAGGGTTGCAAATCGTAATACCCCAACTAATTACAACAAATCCGAGAGAAAGAAGGGGAAGAGAAGAGAAGAATTAGGAGAAGAAGACAAGTGCTTATGACTGGGAGGGACCCACCAACTTTAAGATCCACTGTCTGAATCTCTTCAACGCCTCTGCTATGTCTCTGCCTCATGGGACTGATGTGTTGGCAGTGGCATCTAACTTGGCAATGAGTTCTCCATGCACGTTTGTTAGTTCGCTTGAGTCGGGACTGAAATGAGCTCCGCAAGCGAGTACAGTGTCTGCACATTGTATTGAAATTGGGAAGCCACCGGCGAAACGCCAAGCCACTGTCATGAATCATCTGTGCCATAGCTGAAGGGTTTGCATCTGTCATCCTTGCCCAAAAATCCCCAAAATCAAGGTGGCGAACTTCACTGTCCCTGATATCGGGAACGACAGACTCAAGTGGTGAAACTTGTTCCTGCCCCTAGAATTTAATCTTCATGTTGATAGTAACTCGGAGAGCAAAGCTGCAAGCTAGACTTGGGATGGAATTGCAAGGGAAATGGATACACGTGCAAAAATTTTGGTTGCAAGGTTCGAGCAATAGATAGCATGAAAGCAGTGTGCAAAAACGCATAGGGGGTAGTTCATTTGAAAAGCAAGATATAGCTGTTTAGGAGAGAGAAAGGCAATAAATGCGCATTAGCCATTTAGGGGGTAGAGCGGGAAAAATTAGCACGAATGGCACTTGGTTCATTTGGGACACGAGGGACGCGAAAGCGCGAAGTACGCGGTTCGGCCAATTCGGGTGATGCGGGAAAAGATGCACAAATGCTTTTGGGACATGCGGGATGAAAGTACGCGAGAATACGCGAATGGGGTGAAAATGGAACAATGGAGTGCAGGTGAACTTGGGACATTTGGGACGAAAGTACGCAGAATATGTGAATCGGCTGAATCGGGTGAAAAGGGAACAATGGGTCCAGGTGAACTTGGGACATGTGGGACAAAAAGTTCCGACGGGCCTGAAAAGAATGGACTTCGGGTAAACCGGCCGATCGGGGAACAGAGAGCCCAAGTGAACCCGGGACACGTGGGACAAAAATGTCCGAGAGGCTCGAAAAAACACACAAAATGACCCAAAAATTTAGATTTTCCCAATTTTCGACTTTTCACACCAAAGCAGACAACGAAAAGACACTTAATCTTAAAATTTTAATTTTCAACTTCTTAAAAGCGGGGAATTTTGAGTGGACAACAAATGCTCCTTCTAGGGATGACTTGGCATAAATTCAAAGAATGAGATAAGGCAAGAATTTAGACAAACTCGGGAAGTAGACCAACCTTATCCATTGGGCCACGGAGTCAAAAATTAAACCAATACGAGACAGACAACACCCAAAATAATACACAAAAACAAGGGAAGGAAAGGAGGACACACACTATACAGAATATACATAGAACTCCCTAATCACCTATGACGTAAACAATTTCAGGTACTTGCCCACTATAAGGAAGTGGGAGAGAAGAACCATCCATATAATCAAGGTAAAAAGAATTCTTACCAGCGAAGTGTCTGATCTTGAAAGGTCCGAGCCAAAGGGAATCAAACTTGCCATGGCTGCCACGAGGTTCATGCCTTTTATCCCACAACAAAATAGTGTCTCCAATTTTGAAATCCCTGAACCTAGATTTCTTATCAAATAAGACTTTTACTTTCTGTTGGTGAGTAGATATCCTATCAGCAACTTCCAATCTGTCCTCATTCAATTTGTGAAGATACATGATTCTCTTATCCAAAGAATCATTGAAACTGGTATCTTCAATGGCCTTCATTAAATGCAGAGCTGGAAGCTCCACTGTGACTGGCAATTGGGCCTCCACTCCATATACTACCTAAAAGGAGACATCCCAATGGCTCTCTTAGGTGTGATCCTATCTACCCAAAGAGCATCATAGAGTTTCTTGTGCCAGTTCCGTTGGGATTCATTGACTAATTTCCTTATTATGGCCACCAGATTTTTATTTGTTGATTCTGCTTGTCCATTTCCCTGAGGATAGTAATCTGAGGAGTGAGCCAAGGAGATGCCATATCCATAGCAAAAATCCATCATCTCAGTTGAAGAAAATTTTGAAGCATTATCTGTCACAATCTTGTTTGGCACACCATACCTTATCAAGATGTTTTCTTTGATAAAACTACATACTACTTCTGAAGTAGTACTCTTTACTGGAATGGCTTCTACCCATTTGGTGAAATAATATGTGGCAGTTAATTCATGGGTATGACCAGTACTAGAAGAGGGATTAAGTGTTCCAATGAAATCTAAACCCCATTGCTGACAAGGTTCTTCGATCACAACTAGTTTAAGGGGTAAGGAGGCCAACTTGGGTCTACCCACAAAAGTCTGACAAGCCTCACATTTATCAACCCATTTTGATGCATCCTTGAACAAGGTAGGCTAGTAATATCCTCCACAAAGTATTTTATGAGCAGTGACAGTTGATGAGTAATGCCCTCCACATGCCTGATCATGAAAAGCTGAGAGTAGCTTCTTCTGTTGTTCCTTGTCCACACATTTCAAAAACCTTCCATCTAACCCACGTTTAAACAAGGCATTTTCCCACAACACATATTGGGTTGATCTCAGTTTAACGGCTCTCTTCTCTTTGGTAGTCAAATGAGAGGAGCATTCTCCATAGGTGAGAAAGTGAGCGATATCAGCATACCATTCATCAACTGAGCTAAGAAACAGAACGGTAGGAAGACCAACTTTATCCTCCAGTAACTCATGTCTAGCTCCTTCAGCGATGAGTTCACACAGGCCTTTTCCATGGATGAGCTTGGTCGGTTTGATGTCAATATCATATTCTTGAACCTTGGCCACCCAGTTCCCTCTCTTGGATCCAAATTCCTGTTGTGTGAGAATTGACTTGATAGTTGTATCCGGTACCAACACCGTGGAGTGAGAGTTAAGAATGTAAAAATGAAACTGCTTGACAGCTTTAACCACTGCAAAAGCATGTTTTTCCATTATGGTGTATTTTAACTCATGATTTTTTAGAATATAGCTCATAAATGCAATTGGGAGTTCGTGCTCATTAGAATCTTCCTGAGTCAAAACAACAGCCAAGGTGTTATCCGTGGCGTAGCAATAGATAATGAAATCTTTGCTGAAATCTGGACATGCTAAAACAGGAGTTTTAGCAATGGCCCTTTTAATACCTTCAAAGGCTTCTTTCCCTTTAGGAGACCAACCAAATGTTTGTTTTCCTTTCATCATTTGGGAGATATTCAAAGTTAGCTCTGCAAAATCAGGGATGAACCTTCTCAAAAAATTGATCTTACCAAAGAAAGAGTGCACTCCCTTTTTGCTGGTTAGAAGAGGAATTTTCTGAATAGCTTGAACTCGCTCAGGATCGATTTTTATACCATCTTTGGAGACAACGTGCCCCAATAATTTCCCCTCTCGTGACACAAAAATATATTTCTTAGGATTCAAAGAGATCCCATGTTCTCTACATCTTAGCAGAACTGTCTCTAGATGCTGGAAATGATCCGCCCTTGTTTTAGAAAATACAGTCAAGTCATCAAGGTATACAATGATACACTTTCCTTTCAAACTTCCAAAGGCCAAATCCATAGCCCTTTGAAAAGTGGCACTGGCATTGATGAGCCCAAAAGGCATCCTTTTGTAAGCAAAGGTACCCCAAGGGGTAGTGAAAGTTGTTTTGTGTTGGTCTATGGTATTAACTTCTACCTGGTTATATCCTGAGAATCCATCAAGCATAGACAACATTTCAGATCCTGTTACTGCTTGCAATACCTGATCCATCATAGGTAAGGGATAATTATCTTTTAAGGAAGCTTGATTTAGATTCCTGAAGTCAACACAGATACGAATCTCACCATTTTTCTTTCTAACGGCACAATATTGGCAATCCATGTTGAATGATGGATAGGAAAAATGATTTTGGCTTTCAATAACTTCTGTATTTCTTGAAAAATGGTGTCAGCTATTTTAGGATTATATTGCCTCTGCTTCTATTTAAAAGGCTTAATCCCAGGTTTGAGAGGGATAAAATGTTGCATCTCCTTTGGTTGGAAAGCTTTTAAATCTTCATAGGAATAAGCAAGAACATCTTTATACTTTTTCAACAGACTAATTACCTTCTTCTTTTCTTCTGGGGTGCAACATTTTCCAATGTTCATGAGTTTAGGATCAGTAGAACTCCCAATATTGATTTTGTCATATTCGGCTGATTGTTGGGGTCCAGTAGAAGCTCTAAACTTTACATACCTGTCGTGTTTGTCAAACAGTTTTTCTAAACTCACCAATCCTTTTGGAATCTTGTTTCCTTTGAGTTTGATACATCCATCTTGATCCACTTCTTCTTCTTGGGTGGCTTCTTCGTTAAAGGGCACACTTTCACGAGGAAAATTATCGCTTCCTTCAAAGTACAACTGTTCAAAATTATCCTTGAGTTCTAAGAAAGAAAGCAAGTGTTTATCATTATTGAAAACTTGCTAGTTACCTATATTATCGTGTACACACTGGGTCTATGAATCATTTCAATGGTGAACTTATCTTGAGAAAAGTCGGGATGAGGAATAAGCAATGACCCCGAGATCAAGCTAGAGAATCAGCCATAGTATTCTTCTCCCCAGTGCACTACTTCGATGGAGGAGTCAAGAAATTCAATGGAGTCCCAAACCCGATTCTGTAATGTTTCAACCTTCCACTCTTTACTCGGAAGAGGTTTCTTACTTTCTTGAAAATCAATTCCACATCCCCACGAGCTAGAAGATTCTTCACACCCTATTCTTTTGCCACCTGGAGTCCAAGAATGAGAGCTTCATACTCTGTTGTATTATTGGTATTTTCAAATTGTAACTTGAATGAGAAAGGATGAATGCTTCCTTCAGGCGACACCAATATGACACCAGCTCCAGAACCAGCTGAAGAACAACTTCCATCAAACTCTAATATCCAAACATCATTAGGATCTTTAGGTGAGACTTTGGGGAGTTGGATTTCTTCTGGAGACATAATCATGTAGTTTCCATGCCCCATATCCTCATAGAGTATTTGTGCTTTGGGATCATCAGTTTTTTGTACAATATACTCAGACTGCTTCTCAGGCAACAGCTTCTTCATTTTCCCATTAACAGGTATGAGGGCATGTGACCAATCCATTTGAATTTCTCCACCCACATCCTTACAGAAGTTCCTGCTTAGCAACATCCCGTATGAAGGAGGAATATCTGCTACTAAGATAGTAGCCAAAACTTTCTTCTCAGAAAAAGTAGCAAAATCCACTTGTGCGTCCTTAATCCTTCCGACCAAGGGCACTTCCTTACTCTCCATGGAATAACAAAATCCATAAGTGTGTGTGAGAGTCAACCCTAACGCATGAGCTACTTTTGCGAGACATTACATTGTCTCGATGCTTCGAGTCTATGACGCAATTCTGAGCCTATGGCCAGCTATAAGGAGTGTTACATAGAATGGTTTGATTTTTCATTGGGTGCTGATAGTGGCTACCGATTAGGTCATGTGGTGCGAGAAGGAGTGGGAAAAAGGCATTTAGAGGTAGTTTTAGAATGGGAATTGACAAAGTGAATCATTTTAGCAAAATCCTTGGGATGGGTTTGATAATATTCAGCCTCTCAGATTTGAACCTTAGTCTTTTTAAGTGATCAATAATATCAAAAGACCCAGAAGTGGATGGGTTATCATCACTTGAGATCCTAGTTTTATCAATTTTAGGGGAAAAAGAAGTAACTTTAGTAGCAAAATTGACAGACTCACCTTTGGTGTAGATGAAATGGGGATCGGAGATCCTCTTTTTGCAATTACAGGGATAGTTGTCGGCTGCTCCTTAGATTTCTTGGTGGGCTGCATCACTTTCTCCCTCTGATTTGTCTGCTCTCGAGTCATGACAGCGTATGATTTGCTATTCATGTCTACTACTACTTCGTCATAATCATCCCCTTCATCAATGCCTTCAGTGGTGAAGAAATTAACTCGAGATCCCTCAAGTTCATATGTTTCATCATCAACCTCTTCAACAAATTCCTCACAATCTTCATTAACCTCCTCATCCTCTGGTTCCTCAACTTCATAGGTTGCATTGACAGAACTTTAATAGGAGGTCCTTCAAGCGCTAGCCTTGTTTGAGAAGCAAGCAAATGATTTCTGGGCTGAAAATTCCTCCTTGGAACGTCTGCATAGGGAGTATGCTGAGCCAATTGTTTCTTAATGGCGATGAGATCATTTACAAGTTTTTGTACCAATGGATCAGTATTATGTCCAGGGAGTGGAAGAGGAGGAAGAAGCAGACTTAGATTTAGAAGGGTCTCTCCTCAACTTCCTTGACATGATTAAATCATCTTCAACACTAACAACAAGAGTTTGATCCTCGGCCAATGTTGCGAGATTAGCCCTTCTCAGTGCATAACTAACTTCAGGCAATTGGGCGTTTAGGAAGAAGCATTTTTGAATTTGATCTACAGGTTGAGTATTTGGTGGAATTTTGTTAATCAACCTGTTGAATCGAGCCACAAATTATCTCATGGGCTCTTGTGATTCCTTCTTTATTTGAGAAATTTGGGCTAGCAAAGCATGCACATCTTCCACCGGTTTAAAATGGTTTTCAAACCTAGTTCTCATTGTGTTCCAGCTAGTGATAGCTCCAGCTGGAAGGTGATAGAACCAATCAGCAACATTATCTTGTAAAGTCTCAACAAAAAGCCTTACAGAGACGTCTTCATGTTCAACTCCCAGAACTCCGCATGCAACTATGAAGGCTGTGATGTGTTCATCAGGATGTACTTTACCATCACCTTTGAATTTAGGAAAGTTCTTCCGGTTACCTCTGGGTAACTCATGCAAAGGCTAAGGAAGGGTAAGAGGCCCAACACAATGGCCCCAAGGCAATGGTACCACCATTCTTGGAAAAATGGCTTGAAGTGGAACTGAAACACCAGTAAGAATCAGAGCTTGAAGATTAGGACTGATTTGTTCTGAAGGAATATCACCCGTAGGGATTCTATCTTTGACAGGAGGAGTGCTTGTCGAACGAGCCTTTCTATTTCTTCTTGTTGAAGGGAAAGGAAAACCTTGCTGTTCCAAAAGTTGAAACTGAGAATCTTCAATACCAAGGGCCCTTCTCCCTTGAGTAAAACATGGAGTCGCCAGATTAAAAGATGATCAATAAATGATTATAGTACTGGAATATGATTCCCCAGTGGAATTGCTAAAAACTGTTGGTCATCAAAAAAGACTTCAAGAAGAGCAATAATCAAGGGACAAGAAGTCCCTCCTCTTTAATGGGAGAGGTTCCCTTATTTAGAAATGAACCTATTTACACATATACAAAGCATGATTTTTTTGTGGAACTTGGCTATTATGAAAGTGTTTTCTATAAGGATCATCAATCACAAAAGGACCAAGGAATGAAAATGCGAGAACGAGCGAGAAAGGCACCATTCAATTATAGATGACAGAGTAATTCCTTATGCATGCGAGGGTACAAAGTGAATTGGAAGAAGATCATTTGTATCACATTAATAAGATGGAATTTGAAAAGACACAAAGTTCTCAAATAACATCTCGTGAGAATACAAAGCTTCTCAAATAATACGAAAAATGATCTAATAAAATTAAACGAATAGCTTGAGAACAAAGGAAACCAGATAGACAAAGAATGAAAAATCCTTCTGTATTGATTTCATTATGATTTATTTACACTTTCAGAAATAAGCCAAGTTCTTCCTTTTTTCAAAATGGCGAGGAGAGGCCATTATATAGTTTACAAATCAGTTACTCCCGGTAACTACTTCTTTTAATTAATGATTAGTTAAAGGGTTGTAAATCGTAATACCCCAACTAATTACAACAAATCGAGAGAAAGAAGGGGAAGAGAAGAGAAGAATTAGGAGAAGAATACATGTGCTTATGACTCGGGAGGGAACCACCAACTTTAAGATCCACTGCTCGAATCTCTTCAACGCCTCTGCTATGTCTCGCCTCATGGGGCTGATGTGTTAGCAAAGGGCATCTAACTTGGCAATGAGTTCTCCATGCACGTTTGTTAGTTCGCTTGAGTCGGTACTGAAATGACCTCCGCAAGCGAGTAAAATGTCTGCACGTTGTATTAAAATTGGGAAACCACCGGCGAACGCTAAGCCACTGTCATGAATCATCTGTGCCATAGCTGAAGGGTTTGCATCTGTCATCCTTGCCCAAAATCCCCAAAATTAAGGTGGCGAACTTCACTGTCCGATATCGAGAACAGAGACTCGAGTGGTGAAACTTGTTCCTACCCCTGGAATTTAATCTTCATGTTGATAGTAACTCGGAGAGCAAAGCTGCAAGCTAGACTTGGGATGGAATCGCAAGGGAAATGGATACGCGCGAAAAATTTTGGTTGTAAGGGTTCGAGCAATAGATAGCATGAAAGCAGGTGTAAAAATGCATAGGGGGTAGTTCATTTGAAAAGCAAGATATAGCCATTTAGGAGAGAGAAAGGCAATAAATGCGCATTAGCCGTTTAGGGGGTAGAGCGGGAAAAATTAGCACGAATGGCTCTTGGTTCATTTGGGACACAAGGGACGCAAAGTACGTGGTTCACCCGATTCAGGCGATGCGGGGAAAAGACGCACAAATGCTTTTGGGACATGCAGAATGAAAGTACGCAGAATACATGAATCGGCCGAATCGGGCGAAAAGGGAACAACGGGTCTGGGTGAACTTGGGACATTGGGGATGAAAGTATGTGGAATACGTGAATCGGTGAATCGGGTGAAAAGGGAACAATGGGTCCGGGTGAACTTGGGACATGTGGGACAATAAGTTCTAATGGGCCCGAAAAGAACGGACTTCGGGTAAACCGGCTGATCGGGGAACAGAGACTTAAGTGAACCCGGGACATGCGGACAAAAATGTCCGACAGTTCCCGAAAAAACACACAAAATGACCCAAAAAACGCATATTTTCCAAATTTTCTGACTTTTCACACCACCAGGACAACAGAAAAGACACTTAACCTCAAAATTTTAATTTTCAACTTCTTAAAAGCAGGGGAATTTTGAGTGGACAACACACACTCATAGATGGATGGATTTTGAGAAACATTCTGATAGATACATGTATAGAATTTAATGTACTCATGTTGGATATATGGAATCATATGGGAAGACCACCATTATAGCCTTCTTCAAATGTGTTGTATATGGAAAACAAAACTAGGGATAATCCTATTGGAGTACTAAAGGATGCAACCATTACAATTTAGGGAGCCAAGTTTACTGGGACTTTGAAGTATTGGAGCTAGCTGAAGTAGATAGCTTCCCAACATTACTTGGGTTCCCGGTGTTATATGAATAATTTATATTTACACTTCACAAAGGGGTACATTAGATTTTATAATAAGTAAGAGCACGTAATTATACCTTTATCTCGATGCAAAAGATGCTTTGTATGTTGATCCTTTGAGCGAAGATGATTTGAACAAGATATATGTGTGCACAATCAAGGACCCTGAGGTAAATAATCCATCTAAGGAAGGAGTGATACAATGGGATGATGTTCATTTAGTTAGTGATACTACAAGTATTTCATATGACAATTGGGCACATGGAACATATGAAGTAGTTGGGTGAGATATCAAAGACATCACATTACTTGTATGATCGGGATGCACATGGTTTAGCGCTTAGGTTATAACTAGGTACCTCAAGATATTATTGAAGAGAACTTTGATGTATTTCTACGTGCCATAGAATCCTAGTGGAATAATGAAGGAGACATGAGGAATATGCTAGTATATACTCGTGTAGGATAGCGGCATTGGTTGACTATAGACAAAGACAACCTATTGGAATGGTTAGAAGTGAGAATATCCTTTTTTACTAGGTTTATAAGGAGTAATGTACCTTTTAGATATGTAAATTTCATGAAGAGTCCCCGCCTTGCATCACGTTCAGAATTTTGAGAGACTTTGGACAAAAGGGCAGGAGGGCTTCTCACTGATGGGTGTCATTATTCCCCTCATTTAATCAACTCTTTGTTGATGTCATATTTAAACCAGGGGTGTGTCTGAAGCTATATGCAACAAGAAAATCTTAGTGATCTAGTAATTGACTGTAGGTATTTGTTATTTTATTTTCTGGGGTTTTTGTAGTGTCTTTAGGATTCCATGGCCAAAGCCTTATTATCTCTATGTTGTAAGAAACTTGTTGAAATAAACACTCATTATTGGAATGAATTGTTGGAAATAAACACACATACAAGAATAAATAGATTTCTGGAAATAAACACACAATGTATAAGTAAACACACTTTTCTCAGAAATAAACCCATGGTTGAAAATTCTCAGAAAGGATTGTAAGGAAATGAAAATCTAGTCTATAACACTTATAGGGTTGAGTATAAAACCAAGTTTCACTTAAAGAATAAAAATGAATTTACATAATTAATGATATACACTATTTTCTTTAGAAATATAAATACCAATAAAACAAGAATCCTGGTTTTTAAAGGAGTGGGCCCTTACTCTAATCGAATTTGAAAAGTGATATTCTCTCGAAATGAAGTGGCTATTATATTGCTGAAATATTTTGTCTTACAAAAACATACTGTATATTTCTATATCTCTATCTCTATGTACATGTTCTCTCTTTTTAAATATATCTACAGTCTCTTATATATATATATATATATATATATATATATATATATTTCATTCAAATATGCATTTACAACCATAGTTGTTCTACCGATTCAGATGGAACCAAATTATGCCCAAAATAGATGTTGAATTTGGAACCTTGCTAGACGTATAGCTATCTGATAAGTTATCCCTGGATCTTTGAGTATGAAGAATCGAAATCTTCTGATATGCTCCTGATTGAAAGGCTCATTGATTTCTCTATCATTGGATGTCATCAAAATAAATAGATTCCCATTGGTTCTAGAACTTTGGAGAAGTTATGAAACTAAAGGGGACTGTTCTTGATCTAACCATGAAAGTTTTGGAGCTAAACGCAGGAGTTCCGAAACTAAGTTCGGAGTTCTAGAACTAAGTCTGAAAGTTTCAGAACTAAGCGATAGAGCTCATAAACTGTGTGATAGAGTTCTGGAACTAAGTCTGGAAGTTTTGGAACTAAGCCGTATTGAAGCCAAGGCTCCCAAAAACATGTTGATCACTTCATACTTCGTTCTTTGACTGATTATGACCTGTTTTATTACAAAAACTGAATTTCCACACACTTTTTTAGGAATTACAGAGCTTTTAAACTTTAAAACTAAATTCAACAAAAGATGGAAAATTACATCCTAACTTACATTAGATCAAACAAAAGTCACAAAATGTAGTCAAACTTGATAAAAAGGAGAGTAAAATAAGATCATTTATTGTGCATTAACGAGACATATTTTGGCCTTATCATCTCCCCTATACTTACTTGTTTGTAAGTCCCCTTACAAAATTTACTCTTCAAATCTTGGGTTGTGTATTCTACATTCCAATTGATTGGTCAGGTCAAATGGATGAAACAAAATATCCCGCTTTTTAATTGTATACTATACCTTGATCCTGCTTCTACTTTCCTATTCCATTCCTCAAATTGAGTGGGATCTTGAGACTATTTATTTTTACATGGAGATATGGGAGTGAGAAGAAGGGGATGCCTTGTTCTCATTTCCATCCATATGCCCCTACATTTTTCATTGACCTGAGGGATTAGTGTACACAAGGCTTTAGCTCTTTCTAAGCTCCATATTAAGTTTATGGGAGATATCACTTATCTTCTTCTCAATACAACTGTGAGAAACTCCCATATTTTCAAACATTCATCATAATCTATTCAAATTTATCATCCTCATAAGAGGCGAAGGCATCAATACTTTTCAAACTGTTCGATAGTGTGCCTTAAAACAACTATCAAAGGCATGGGATCTGAAATGTATAGCAAAGGCAGATGGTTTACCATAGTGAGCCCTCATGCAAAGACCAGATGAACTAGCTTTTAATAGATGCTAATAATATCTCTCTTTCCATGCAAAATTATTTTGAAGAACATAAACAAATGCATTTAACTGGATTTCCCTAAATATAAATTGATCATGAAGCTTGTGTTCTTTTCCAACATAAGATTGCAGAGATAGAATTCATAGAGAATATTTTTCTACTCTACACTAGCTAAGGAATAGGCTATCATGAACTCATATTCATCTTTTATTTCATGTGGAAGGCCACATGCAATTCTTGACAGCTTTCAGTGAATAAATTGTTCTTCCAAAAATATGTTGTATGCAGGAGAAGGTCTCCTGCATGTGAGTAACTTTTCACTCATTATGCAAACCATTTGTATTTTTACAAGACATTTAAATTTGTCTTCTTCCTCTTTGTAGAATTTTTCTTCCCATTTCTTCCTTTCTTTCTTTTCTTCTTCCATCTTGTTTCTCAAGTCCTCATTTGATGTTTTAAATTCATTAAGTTCCCTGCAGGTATCATCCCACAACTACTTGAGTGGCCAGTAAGTTAGTTTAGTCTATACTGATTCATTGACATAGCACTTGGTCTTCTAGAAAATTGACATTCTTCTTCTTTTTCCATCATCTGTTGTTTGACCATTGTCAATTCTTCAGTCCTATTTGTGAGCTGATTTGTTAGTTTCTCAATGAGCATTTCCCTTTGTTCTAACTTGAGTTTGAGGAATTTTAATTCCTCATCCTTCTCTCTGATGATGAGTTCTTCTCTAGACAAAAACAGAGTCTGTTTTAAGTGTTGTTTTTCCTCCTTTTCTAAAAGTTCATTGGGAAATGAGCATTCCTCTTCTACCAAAGGGGATTTCCTTTCTATTTCCAAGATGCCAATTATTCTTCTTCATGTGACAGTGTTGTTGGTTCACCAAACTCTTGAAAAGCATGTTCTTAAAATATTTCATCTTCCTTCTCCACCTCAGTTTGGCTTGGCTTAGGAGGAGTCATGGCCATGCTGCCCAAAATATCAGTAGCTTCTTTTTCCAACCCATCCTATTCTTCCATCTCTTCTAGAATTTCCCTAGATCTCTTATGAATTCTTCTTTAGGAGCTTCAAAATGTCTGGAAATGGGTTTCCTCCTAGAGCTTCTTCTGAATTTCACTTCATGCTCTAGCTTAGGTGAACTATCACTATCAGAGACAGATATTAGTTCTCCTAGTATTGTTGCAGAGGAAGGAGTTTCTTTGATAGGAACAATAGGTTCTGCAACTTTAATCCTTCTTCTAGATCTCCTTCTTTTTAGTACATTACCCCCACCTATTTCCTTCTTTTCCTTTGTAGGGGCATCAATATCAAAATTACTTGTAGGATAAAAGGGATTGGTATTCCCCTCCTGATAATATCAGGGTTTTGCTTAAACTTCTTAAGAAACTTTTCCCATATTTATTCGAAAGAAAATGGTGCTAGCATACCTAATGGATTAACTCATGATTTCTAATTTTTCCAACTCCCCAAGAATACCTCTGAGCCATTGTCTAGATGGAGTAAAAAAGGAATCCTATAATATTTACTATATATTCTGGTTTTTAATTCCCATAACTAAGATATATTAACATCTTAAGGATTTCTCTTCCCACAGTCCCAAATTGATCATTGTAAATTAAATACTTAACTACCCAAAATGCTACCCTGTCAAAGGGTTTGGGAAAGCTTTCCTTTTGACCCCCTTTATGATTTTCTTGGTGTTATAGATATATTGGGGCTCATATTCCCCCTCTTATATCAAGGTTTCCATAAGATATTTAATGGTTCCCTTCACAGATTTGGGATTGGCATAATTGGTATTCTAGACACATTACTCATTATATTGATAGTAAAAGGAATTACAATGCTTCTAACTTTAGTTCTGGATTCTTCTAAATTTACAACAAATTCCCTTACCAATTCATCATTGTACCTTGAGAACTTTTTTAGGAACTCTAGCCACCTTGCTCATCCAAAAATGGTTGTCACTTCTTCATCTGCAAGAAGTTGGGTATCATCCTCTAGCTCTGACTTCTTTTTAATCCCCATGGAAAAGAGGATGATTCAAATTATTCTTTCTTCAAATTCAGAATTAGCTACAGAACTACTAGATTTAGCTACAGAACTATTGTGTTTAGTGCTAAACTGTTGTGTTTATCTACGAGAATTGATGGGTTTAGCTATGGAATTCAAATACAATTCTTCTGCTTCTTCTTTGAAATTCTTCTACAACTGCTTCTCAACTTCGTTTATTCTACCCAAATGATAGGTAATTATAAATACACTACCACTTTCTTATTCTATCAACATCAACCTCATGATTACTTGCTTTTAATCATAATGCACAATAAATGACTCATCATACTAACTTTTTAAATCAAGTATAATCACATATGTGAACTTTTAATTTAACCTTTAATAATTTCAAGACATAATTACCATCCTTTTCTGATGTAATCCCTCTATCTTGATGAATCATCATTCCTAAAAGTGAAAAAGGAAAATGGTTAGAAAAGACAGTTGAAATTCAAACAAATTCTTTTTGTTTTGCATTAGCCATTTATTGAGGAGACCAATTGCCATTGTTGGTTTTCAATTGATATTTGAGAGATTTTTTGGGGGGAAGAGAACTCCATTTATTGGTTTTCAATCCTTCCCTTTTTATTTATTTTTAATTATTTTTTTAGTTTTCATTTTTGGGGAAGAGAATGCCGTTTGTTGGTTTTCATTCTCTTCCCTTTATTTTAGATCCATGCATCGTATTACTTGATCATTTTGGAAGAACCGGGTTCTTCCATATGATCAAATTCTTTGTTTGCTTCAATCATTGAAGAATTCATCCCTTATAGGAGGATTCCTATAAATTTTTAGCCTATATCTATTGACTAAAAGTGTCCTTCTATTACTATTAATGGGAAGTAGTCTGAATAGAGCCATTTTCAAATATTTTCTCAATCTGATAGGGTCCTAACCATATGGTTCTCAACTTGCCCTTGAATTGCTGGTACTTGGAATCAAATAGTAATTCCCAATCTCCTACCTTGAATTACATTTTCTTGATATGTGTGTCATGTCACTACTTCCTTTGATCTTGGATTATCTCTATCTGTTGAAGTGCTTCCATTCTCAACTCATCCAATTCATTGAGTTGAAGAATTATTTCCTTTTGTGTTGCATCCAACTCAATACCCACTTTAGTTGTTGTCCTCAATGTTTGTAGTTCAAATTCAATAGGTAACAAGGGATTTTTCCCATAGACTAACTCATATGGTGAAAACCATGTTGTAGTCTTCCAAGTTGTATTATAATCCCAAATAGCCTCAGGTAGTCTCTTTACCCAATCTCTTCTGCCTGATTCAACTGTTTTGGTAAGGATGTTTTCCAATTCTCTGTTTGTTACTTCTACTTGTCCATTTGATTGTGGGTGATAGGGAGATGACTTCCTATGATTGATCTAATAGTACATTGTGAAGGCTTGGATCATATTAGACATGAATTGTGGCCCCTGATATGAAACTATACTCCTTGGTGCACCAAACTTCATCATAATTATGTGCCAAAGGAAATCAACAACTGCTTCTTCAGTGGCATTTGTTAAATCCTGCACCTCTGCCCACTTTGTCACATAATCAGTACACACAAGAATGTTCTCCTTTCCTTATGAAGGAGGACTAAAGGGACCAACAAAATCCATCCCCCACCTTTCAAATGGTTCAATCACTACTTGAGGTTACAAAGGCATTTCACTGGTAAAGGTTGGTTGTCCCATCCTTTGATAGGGATCACACTGCTTGATATATCTCTTCACATCTTTATATAGAGATGGCCAATAATAGCTAGTGCCAAGTATCTTATGAGCTGTTATTTTTACTAAAAAGTGTCCTCCACTTGGTTCATCATGACATGCCCTGAGTATGTCAAATATTTCATCTTCTCTCACACACCTACGTAAAACCAAATCAGGACCACATTTAAACAACATTCCATTTAACCATTTAAATTATGCACTGGTTTTGATCAACTTCTTCATTTGTTTCTTAGTGAAAGAAGGAGGAAACTTCCCTGTTGCAATATAATTTTCCATATCATAAAATCATGGTGTATCAGCTAAAATAAAAACAATTGTTCATCTGGAAAGTTATCCTTAATTGGATCTTTCTCCCCTGTAGTGGTCAATCTTGACAAGAAATCAGCTACCACATTAGATTTTCCTAGATTATCTACTATGGTAATATCAAATTCTTGTAAAAGTAATAACCATCTAATTATCCTACCTCTAACCACTTTGGTTTGTTCATTAAGTATCTAATTATTGAGTGATCTGTATGTATAAATATTTTGTACCCTATAATATAATGTCTGAATTTATTAATTGCATAGATCACAACAAGAAATTCTTTTTCAGTGGTAGTGTAATTTATTTCAATGGTAGTGTAATTTATTTTAGTGGGAGTAAGATTTTTACTAAGGTAGTAAATAGCATACATTTTCCCTTCTTCATATTTCTATCCCAAAATTGCACCTATTGAGTTATTTAAGGCATCTATTTGGATGTGAAAAGGTTTTTCCCAATTAGGTCCTCTCAATATCGGGAAGTGATTATTTTTTCTTTAATTTCTGAAAAGCATGTTGACAATTTTCATCCCAACAAAATTCACAATCCTTAGTAAGTAAACTAAATATGGGGGAATAAATTTTACTAAAATCCTTAATTAAACGCCTATAGTATCCAACACGCCCTAAAAATTACTTGATATCTGTGGGGATTTAGGGAATAGGAAAGTCTGAAATAATCCTGATTCTGTCTTAGTCAACCTGAATTCCTCTTTTTGAAATGGGGTGTCCTAATAAAATCCCCTCATCAACCATCATTA
Organism: Taxus wallichiana var. yunnanensis; assembly: GCA_018340775.1. Lineage (NCBI taxonomy): Eukaryota > Viridiplantae > Streptophyta > Pinopsida > Cupressales > Taxaceae > Taxus > Taxus wallichiana. The sequence continues at coordinate 64,491,387 of CM031239.1, read as the reverse complement.
AACATATCTCATTACTAAGATACAAATGGTGTTCCTCACATCTTGTTAGTACTCTATCCAAATTCTTCAAAGTATTATCAAATGTGTTTCCATGTACGATAAAGTCATCCATGTATACCTCTACAAAATCATTCATTAGGTCTACAAAAATTGCTAATACAAATCTTTGGAAGGTTTCTAGAGAATTACATAGTCCAAATGGAAATACCATATAAAGCAAAGGTACTTGTTATCCAAAATGAGCCCTTGCTTATTTTGGCTAACTTGCCATCATTCTTCCCTTCCTTGTGCTTCAAATTCAATTTTCACACATTTCAAGTACTCAAGGGTTTCTGGAAATGGATCCATCAGATAGGATTTTTATTCCCTTTCTAGAAAGGTAAAATTTTCCTCCTAATTCCAAATATTTTGAAAGTTATGGCTCGGCGGAGTTTTTTGGGGAAAATTTCCCTAAGCAGTCCACCCAATGAAATGGTGCCACGTGGTAGTGGAGGTCGGGTAGCAGAGAAAATTTGGAGAATTTTCCAAGAATTTAGAGGAGGCACAAGGGAAAAAACTGGCCCACGAGCCCACGGAGGAGAAGGAGACGAGTTGGTAGGAGGCACGGGAGATTTGGGAATTTTTTCCCTTTTTGTCTAAAATGCCCAAAGGAAAATTTTGGCCCCAAGGCCCGTGGATCATTTAGAAGCTGACACGTGTCTAGTGGAAGAGGTGAGACTGGTGGAGGTAGGTTGGGAAATTCACCAAGGAATTGGCAAAGGTGTAAAGGGAAAAATTGGCCCGCAGGCCTGTAGAGGAGGATGAAGGAAATTTACGAAGGCTCGCGGCCAACTAGAGGATGACACGTGTCTAGTCGGCGGTAGGGGGTCAAAGGCGTGGAAGGATTTGGAAAAATTTTCCAAAGTGGCCAAAAGGTACTAGGGAAAAAAATAGGAGAGTTCCCCACCAAGCAACCGGGAGGGAAAACGTGGCAGCGAAGAGCAGAGCATGGGGTTTTTGGGGAAAATTTTCCCAATACAAAAATCAAAGGAAAAGAAAGACCTATGGCCCGCGTTTCATTAGTGAATGGAAAGGCACCATGTGGCATTGGAGTGGAGGGGTGTGGGAATTTTTTGGAAAATTTTCCAAAATTCAAAAAAGGGGAAAATTTTCAAATTTTGGCCCACGAACCCATTTTGCCCTAATTTTACCAGTTTTGCCCTAAATCTTCAGAGGGTCATATCTTTTGATCCAGAGCTTAGATTCTCACGTTCTTTATATATTTGGAAAGATGGTAAAATTACCTACATGATGGAGGGTTTAATTTTGAATTTTTATGAATATTTTTGGGAGAAAAATAAGAAAACATCTTAGGCATGCAAAAATACAAAAATGACATTCAACCACCAAATTTAATGAAGTATGGGTAATTTTTTGGATCTGTAGAGCAATGTAATTTGGCGTATGCATTTTTCCATGAATCCCATCACCTTGCAGGAAAAATTGAAGGGATTTTATTAGTAGTTGAACTCATAATCATTTTTTCCCATGTTTTTTGCTTTCTCTTCTTCTGCTTGGCCATTAAAAGCTAGATTTGGCTCATTTGTAATGTGTTGGATGTTCTTGCTTCTGCAAGCTCTTCTTTTCTCCTTAGTAGGTGGATTTGAAGGAGTTTCAGACCTCCCATGGATATTGTAACATGTTTTTTTCCTCTTTGCCAATGGAACATATTGTATTAATTCTGGAACTGACAATACATGCTTTGTGATTGATTTTCCAATCCTCTCTTACATTGGTTTGTTTCCTTCTGATCCTTCATTGCATTCTGGTAATTTGTGCATGTTTTATTACTGCATCTTTATGCTTTGTGTCTATATTTTCAAACTAAGGTATTTTGCACTCATTTGGTGTATCACCTTTCTGTTTTGCTTAAGTTTTGTTTCCATTTCCTTGTTTTATCTCAACCCTGTCTCCTTGGTAGTTTTAGAGTAGGAATTTTGAATCAAAACCTCTACAAAGATTGCATGCATATACCTAAATAGAGGAGTAAGAACCAGATTCAATCTAGAGAGTTTTCTCAATTTGCAAGGTCCCACACTTAGAGAAAACTCAATGTTGTGCATTCACACTAGATGAGTTTTCCTTAGAAAAGCATATCCATAACTCATTTGGGGGTGTTGTGAATTTGCACTAACAGTTTTGGCATGCCCAGTGGGACCTTAGAGGTCTTCCACTTCATCTTTTGTAGGTTGGTGTGTTCCTGTGAAGATTTCATCCTTTGGAGGCAATTACAAACACATCTGGCGACTCCATCTGGTAAACAACCCATCTCTAAAGTTGTAGACCTTCCTTTTCATTCATTTTCATTCATTTTTCATCCATTCTTCCTTCCATCTCTTCCATATTCTTTCATTCCATGAAGTTGTGCAATCATGACTTCATTTCCATCATGGAATTCACATTTACAACAGTAGTGCCATCCAAATCCACCTCCAACATGCTTTACAACTCCTTCAAATCAGCATTTTGAGTAGATTCAAGATCAGCATGCATACCCATATGAGCAGCAGTGCCAAAATCAGTTTGGCTATGGTTCTTTTCAAGAGCAGGGGTATGCATACAATGAAGACAATCAAATGTAAGATATTGATTTATTGGAAAAAATCTGAAAAATGGAGATTGACATGGTACAATCCAGGGCTCAAGCACAAATGAAAGCATTTGGAATTAGTTGTGGAGCACCTTTTCCATGGGTGGGACCTTTTCCAAGGCATTACAACCCTCAAGATAAGGTTGACTTCATGATTACAATGCTTCCATTACTTACAAAGTGGACTGAGGGAGTAGAGGTCTATGAGAGGAGTATTCAACAACCTTGTTAACGAGTAAGCACACCATCTCATACTCTTTCTTCTCCTTTTTCTCAATCATCATTTTAGTAGTGTCAAGCTTCAATTTTCCCATATGCTCCCCCAAAAGTTGATTCCATTTCTCCATCCCCTAGTCTTCCACCCCATCTCAATTTTTTTGTCCTTTTCCCTTCCAAACAACCATTCCCTCTAAAGAAACAAGAGTTTCTACCTCCCCCAACACCACAAAAATTGCAAAATCAATTGATTCACAACCCACCCTCCTCTTGAATTCCCAAATCCATGTTGGGAAGATAAAAATCAAATGCCAAGAAGGAAAACAAAGAAGAAGAAGAAGAGCCAAACAAGGATGAAAAGATCAAAAGTAAAGGTATTTTTATCCCGATCCTCAAATAGTAACTCTGATTTTATTATATCCATTAAATCCATCCAGAAGGAAAATTATTATTTACCCGTAAGGTTTTCTAAAACTTGATATATGAATGGTAAGGGAAAATAATCTCTCTCGTGTGGCTTTGTTCGCATCCCTATAATCAACACAAAATATTTATTTTCTATCCTTTTTAGGAATAATTACAAGAGGAGACACCCAATGACTATCTGAGATAGGATAGATAAAACCTACTTGTAATAGTTTTTCAATTTCTTGCTTGACTATGTCCCCGAAGGCAAAGCTTAATCCTTCTCTCTCGATGTTGCCTAACTCGATTTAATGTTTTTAGTATAGATGTGATGAGTGAAAATAATTAAATGGATTCCTTTCATGTCTTTAGAGTCCCTAGAAAAATATCTAGTATGATCTTTTAGAACATCAAAAAATTTAGCTTCTTCATCATTCTTCATCCACCTATTAATGTTCAATATTTTACCCGGTTAAATCTCAACATGTTTGGTTCTAATGTGTGATGAAATGATTTGTTGAAAGGGTTCCATTAAGGTGTTTAGTGGACATGGATGTGGTAATAACATATGATATGTAGCAACATCTCCAAAATTCCCTTGAGAAAGAATACTAGACAAAGGACAGTAGGAAGAGTTATGATACTTATCTTGTTGTCGGTCAAACTCCTTGTCACTGTTGTTTTCCAAAAATTCCTCACCATTTCTTGATATCTATTGTCTCAAAATACTTACACCCCCAAATGGAAAGTATGTGAATAATAAGTTTTGTGTGATTGGAACACATGGTATCACCTCTCAAGCTATGGAACTTGGGCTCGAGGTGAACCTCTGGAGAAGGACAAATTCCTCTTCCTAAACTAAGTGCTTTACTACTCCTAGTGTGATAAAAGGCTATTTAGTCCTATGCTAACATCTTCATGGGGTTTTAGGGAAAGAGATTTACAGAAATGAAACTATACTAGGGATGGTGATGCACCAAATAAAGGGTATTGCCAGACTTGGGAAGGGTTAATTTGAAGAGGGTGTGTGCGCCACAGATCAACTTCACCTATTGCAACTTAGAGAGGGTATAGAATACTATAGACTAAGAAACATGTGTTCCCTTTGTTTAACTTGAGCATATGTAAAGGATAGATCAAATTTTATTCAACACATAGTTAATTTATCAAGGGAAAGGAACACATGCACTAGTTAAACATCTATTTCAGCAGCTATGAATAATGATAATGCAACTTTAACAAAAGAAGGAAAATAATATTTTCACAAATGATATAAAAGATGATCACATTACTCATTCAAAAATAAAGGTAAGCTAACCACTCACACTAAGGAATCATATATTCACAAAGTAAGCATTGATCAACCATTCAACACAATAAATTAGATTCCCAATTGCAAGGTGTAACTTTGAATATAATTAAAAGGTTTTTTTCTCTCAAGCACTCTTCCAAGATTGAAGAGAAACCTCACTCAAAAAATTTGTGCCCCTAGCTTAAAGCATTCGACTATTTATAAGTTCTTAGGCTGAGCCATTACAACTAGGCCCTTAACTAACATTTTTCTAAAAATAGAAATGTATTTAAATTAAGGGAGCATGCTCCCATAAAAATAGCAAATTTATTACAAGGGTTTGAATCACCAACCCTACAAATTCGATTGATCTAGAGCTTGGATCTAACCCTCCATGGCCACTTAGCTTTGTCTTTGTTCAGCCTACACCTTCCTCTCCCCGCAAGTTTTTGTTGTTCTCCTTCCCACACAACCATTTGATGCTTATACTCAATGAAGCACCTAATCATTCAATGGAGTCACTATTAAAAGTTCTCGTGAATTCATCGTCATGCTTGTAACATTCCCATTTTAAGACTTTAGAAACAAGGGAAATTTTTTTAATACATAATGTTCTATGTTCTAAATAATCATAATTTAGAACACACATTCCATGCCAATTAATCTCATAACAGATAACCATATGCAGCTGTAAATTACTTGGTGAGCTACCGATCTCTCATTTCAATTCTTGGTTACCAACCAATCTAACTTAAGTATTATATACTATGGGTATACTATGTATACTTGGTTCTCTTACCTTGTTATGGGTATTGAGTGTTTTGTTTAAGAAATCTATCTGAATATTTGTTACCATATTCATCTGAAATCACATTTCTCAAACTAGGTGACACAGGACAACACAACCAAAGAACTTGCGATACTTTGGCCAAATATTTCCAACATATTGTTCATGTTACTATTCCTAGACGACATACTCGTCTAATCGAATACATCCTTCACCCCACTCATCTGTTATCTAAAATGGTCTTTACTGACTTCTGTCAGTCCACTTGTCCAAGGTTTGACCCTAACCCAGGGTATTGATATAATTTGGTATAGGGAACCACTCACGATGACCTAGGGTATATGGGCATACTCATTCGACCTAAGTTAATTGAATGTGCCAAGTTACCCTAAGTCATTGAGAGTCACTTCCTATGCTAAATCATATCCTTAGCTTGATCTAGAGAGAAACTAAGTTCAAGTCCAGGTTTGAGTAGATCTAGATGAACCAATGTTGAAGGGTGTTGCAACATGTCAATTGCAACATTGTATCCTTGTGAAGACCCAAGTCTTCATGAAGGTATAGTTCTATAGTTGGCATGTGCCAACATTTGACATAACTACTTCATCATAATTTACACACCTCAAGAGGTCATATCCACTTAATTACCATTGGATTAAGATTCAAATCACAATAACCTTACATAACCCTAATCCCAACAATCCTTAAGTTTTCCATCATTATTTGAGTTGCTTAAGTAATAAGAAAACTCATTACCTATGATTGATTTTCTATTCATTAACTTTTTCTTAACGTGTAATTAATTGAAAACAAAAACAACATCTATCATAAGATTTAATTAATGTGTCTCAACCATTCAAGGAATGTATAAGAACCAAAGCAGGTTCTATTATGATAGACTTCATAGATATGAAGTCTAAATGGTTATCAAACTCATATACCATTCATTTATTTTGTATCCTTTTGAGAGGAGGAGAACCTTCCTCATTATGGTTAAGTATTAGGATTAATTATACCCTTATCCAATTCACACATCCTGATATTTTAACTATATGATCATAACATCATAATAAACCATTCCAGATTAGGTAAAGAACAACAATACATACAACTTAGTAAGTTGCATTCAAGTAAGGGAAATTGTACCAATTCCCATTTATCTAGCCAATTCAATGACATCAGAAATAAGGATAAAATTAGATATGAATGACAACATCAAAGATAGGATTACAAACTCCTTCATATTATGAACAAGAGAATTGACATTATCAATTAAGTAAATTCAGTCTTTACAATCCATCATGATAAGTAAAAATTTTACAAGAATATGCATCAATGACATATTCCATGTCAATAGCATCAATATCATTTAAGAATACAACTTTTCTTCCTTCAATACATCTCAATAATAAATCATAATTCTCTATAAATGGTCCAAATTTCAAGCAACCAATACATCATAAAATTTATTTCCTTCCTTTATCACTTACGAAGTCCATCTGCAAAAATTGCTAGCACGGGTCAGTTCATTGAACTGAAAGCATGATAAGCACTAAGCATTAAAATGATGTGCTTTAAACTAACTATTTCATTAAACCAACTCTACTTTTATGAAACAGTGAGGTCAAGCAGACAAATAAATCATAAGTAATAACAACCATAAAAGAAGAACAATTAATCAATTTGAATAACATTCAAGGAAATATCATGATGTAATCAATAATCTACAACATGATATCAGATAAATAATGTTCCATCCAATACACTTATCCATATCAAATAAAAGTACCTTCTAATTATTTCCTTCACAATTCATCTGAATTTGAAATACAAATGTAAATAAGAGTCTCACACATCAGATGTGACATCCTAATCCCAAATCCAAGACATAGCCTAATTTCTCAAGTTAGGCCATACATCAACATTAGGATAGTATTTACTCAATGCACAACATCTCACATTAGTCTTCTATCACAAATATTAAAAACCTTTAACACAAGTCAAGTGAATAAGCAAGTAGCAATGACGACTACTCAAGGCATTAAAGAAAGTAGTGCAACTGAACCAAATAAATCTTATGACAAGATTTACCCAAAAGAAGAAGAATGAATGTGATAAAATAGTTAAGAACTTCCTTTAAAATTTGGTTAACCCGAATCCCCATACGCAACTTTAGAAAAGAGACCACAACACATATTCTCCTATAATTTCCAAAGGGGTAGTGATCAAACTTTACCCCAGAGACTGAAAGAGAAGGAGTCAAATGACATGATCAAAGGGAATTCTTACACTCTAAAAAATGTGAAGAAGGTCACATAAGGATAGATGCAGACCCAATCCCAACATCCCCCACTCTTTTATAAAATAAAACACATATAAGAAGAGATTAAACAGAGTGTGTGATTGTTGCATTTGAAACAGATTTCAAGAAAGGTTCCCATCATGGACAACCATTGATAGTAAAATTATACCCATATCAAAAAGGATATGCATTAACCAAATTTGTTAATCACCATATAGTGTAATAACAGTCTTTAATAGACATTCAAAAATTAACAAAGTTATAGTCATGCAAACTAAGCTTATTCTTTTCTTCCAAGTGAAGATAAAATGGTAGAATGATCAAATCATAATCGTAACCATTCGAGAGATGGAAGAAAACATCAATAGAATGTATAGAGAAGAATCCATCAAGATTTGATTTCAAGAAGATGCAAAACAAAAGGTCAACAAGACTTAGCAACAGGTGCTCAAGTCAGCTAAAGAAATGATTAAATTCCTTTCATTTCAATTCCATGGACATGCTTAACTGTACACATCTAAGAAATCGACAAGCCATTCTATTTATTACAACTCACATAGAGATCAAGAAAACCTATCAAACTAAGCCGATTTGGTTAGTTCCAGATTAAGTAACCATCAACTCCAAAAGTCGAATACCCATTCAACAAATTTCCAAGAAATTACAACAGTCAGATTTTAACAAGTTTACTCAAGCAAGAAACTCAAGAGATTAACCCAGTTCAGGGACGATATACAAAACCAACAACATCTACTTCAACAGGGAAGTAGACAACAAGAACAACATATAGAAAGCTCAAATAGAGCTACAAGAATAACCCAAGCATCGAATTTGAAAAATATGACTCTCACAATGTCCCCAACCAACAAGACCTCATCTTTTTATCCCTTAGTTTAGTACTCAAGAACTTAGAGAAAGACTCAATAAATAAGATCATAAGTATAGACTTCACACACAAGTATTCCCAACAAGGTAACATCAAAATCCAAGGGTCCAAGAAACAACTATCCCATAGTTCCATAAAAGAACTTAATTCAAGTGACCCAGTCTTAAACTGTAAAGTTTAAAGGAATAAAAACAATCACTCTTGTTTCCATACAAGAAGAACCCACAAAACAAAGATTCCCAACACCCAATAATTTCCCAGCCATCAAATACCAAATCCAAAGAATTGATAGAGTATACAGTGAGTTCAAGAAGAAGGCAAGCACTTATTGTTTCTCTAAATGAATTTGAGTTTACACAACTCTAAATCCAAGCATGCATTTTCATACAATTCCGACAGAGTAACATAACTTCCACAAAACAAAGAAGCAAAAGCGAAGGGTATTCATTTATCTTCTAATAACCCAAACTACAACTTGGTTTGAAACTTGAAGACACATATCATTTCCATAAACCCATTTTTGAACAAATAAGAAAGATTCACACATGCACTTCATTACTCAAATCACCACAAGATTTAAGGTGGGATTCAACATCAAATAAATAGGAAAAAAACTCAATGACTACCTTTCCAAGCAAAGATTCCTCAATCAGAGAATATAGAAAATATTCAAGCAAGGAAACCAAATAACCATCACAGAAAAAAAAACCCATTTATCTCATGAGAGAAAAGTTTTTTAATGAAGAAACTTAAAGAAAAGTAGAGAAGCTTAATGGATAGAGCCTATCATGCCTGATAGTGCTTCTTCCAATTTGAAGAAGATTTCCAGCCAAGTCTTCACAACTCCTTCTCCAAACGAAATCAACAACCAAAAATTCCTTCTCAAATGCCTTAGATACTTCCATTGGATTAAAAATATTCCAAGGGAGATAAAAATAGCAACAAACTGAAAATAGAACTGTTGGTTTGAAGAACCGATAGCTCCATGCAAAGGTGTAAAAATCGGAAAGCATGAAAGACCAAAAACTCCAAAAAAATCCACTCACATGGTTTCCAAGGTGGTTTTCTTGCCAAAAAGATGACCATAAATGTCATTAATTTCCAGCTCCCGCTTATCTCTCCATGCCACCACCATCTACAATTGACGATTCTAAATTCAAAGAGAACATGCATTGTTTAAATTTAGAGATGGTGCCGACTATGATCCCCTCTAGTTTCCATGCCTCTCACAAACTAATAGTATAGAATGTTTTAAATTCAAAAATCAAATCAAATAAATGACTTAGAAATTTTCACCACCATATCATATTGCCATGCGATGCCCCTCGTGTCCTTTTCTATCCTTTCTTTAGTTTAGGATAGATATCATTAGCTTAGGATCCGACCTTAGGTTAGTTTAGAAAGTATTTACCTTAGGTTTTATAAACATTGCCTTAGGTAAATTTTCCATCTTAGGATAGACCATGCCCCATACCAATTTAGCATTAGGTAATAGGTTAGAAATAAACTTTAGTTACCTTAGGTTATTTCCAAATCCCCAACTTTGTAAAACATACAACTTAGGTTAGGATGCAACAAGATTAGTGTAAACATAGACATAAGGTAGGTCTAGTTTACCTTAGGTTAGAATCATGTTAGGATATATCTTAAAGATCTAGGACTTAGGTTATTACCCTCAATAGTCCTGAAGTAGACCTCCATCCTCTTTACGCCATTCAACGTCCTGGAGAAATTAGCAAGAAGATCCAAGCACACTACTTATAGCAGAATGCAAAGCAAGAACTTCCAATAAGATCAAAGAATTTGTATAAATACAAGAGTTCAGTCCTTTATTTCCTTCAACCTCTGAATGTCATTTTACCATGCATATCAGGTAAGAATAATTAAACATACCTTAGATCAATGAAATTGATCAAGGTTTCGTTATTATAAAGAGATAATTTTACAAACAACATTACCAGTTTACAACCTTTCTTATCTCAAATAGAATGGATTCCTTGCAAGAAACAACATTTCAGCAAAATGAATCCAAGAACAGAAATAAATTATCCATGGCAAGCATGATTTCTAATAGTCAAAATAATACACCTTCTTAGGACAAATCACATGTCAATGCTTGCAATGCAAAAGAGGAAAAGTTAACAGTTTTCCACAGGTGTTCTACAATGTTTCACCAAATCCTTGAAATTTTCCTTAATTTGATTTTCAGGAAGAGCATCGATGTTTTCATTGAATAATTTTCAATTAGCAGTATCAAACTCTTTAGAGATGTCATTTAGGGCATCCATGATTTCTACCCATTTATCTTCCAATTTCTTAATCAAATCTTGCAATACTTGGCACCGAATTCCATGGCCTTTTGGTATTCAAATAAATTTAAGGCATCATTGATCGCCTCTTCCTAAAAAAGGAAGGCTAGGTATTCTTCTCTAATCTCACTCCATGTTGCCAAATTTAAATTCAGATTATTATTATCTTCGAAAAATCCTCATCCATTTTGCAAATAGTAGCCTTCCCAACCTAGCAGATCATTATATATTTCGACAGCCTCCTTGATTAAGGGATTAGCTTCTTGTAGTATGTATTCAATCCATCCATTTACTAATCTCCCTTTCTAGCCTAGCTTCTCAAGCTCATGATAAGAAATGTCATCGATGGTAGAAGAAACTATCATGGCCATAGTAGTTGAGACTTTGGTAGATGGAGTTCGCTGTGAATGAAGTGAGTTGTTTGACCTTGAGTTTGAGCTCATCTTTTGTGGCCTTATCTTTATCATATTTTTCTATCAGAGCCCCGAGAGAAGTGTGCACATCTTGTTTGGTTCCTTCATGAGTAGATTTTCCTAATGGAAATTGATAGATTTGGTAATCTGCCACAATAATTGTCTCTTTAGTTTTTCCCTCAATGGGGTAGAACCTCTACAATTCACTCTTTAGATGAATTCACCGTAAGAATCAAAATAGTTCTTGGCCTCTTGGCCCGTCTTTTTGTATTTGTTCTCGTATACTGAGATCTATGAAATCTCCTAGAGGAACCTTCTTCTTCTACTTTGGATTCTATCTAAACAACCATTCAGGAATAACTAATGCTGATGAAGATGGGACAATAGATTCGATACCTGCAACATTAGATATGACAAGAGTACTAGAAACATTAGTTGATATTTGGGTAGAAGTGGCCATGATGGATGGGGTGGATGTAAGGACAACCATAGGAGTTGATAAAATGATGCTTGGGAATGAGGTGGAGGGAAATGGAAGTGAAGAAGAAATAGGTGACCCAATAGTTTCTCCAGCTGAGAGAACTAGAAGAGATGAGAAAACCTGGGCCATGGAAGGAGATGGGAAGGAAGAAATAATTGTGGAAGTGGAAGGAACTAATATTGGAAGTGGAAATGGAGGGGGAAGAAGATGTGATGGATCCTGGAGATAATAAGGAGTCACTGACCTCAACCACTTCTTTCATAGGTGCCACAGGAGACATGGCCTTAGAAATGAAATCCTTGGAGAGAGATGAGCCACCAACAACAAATGAAATATTTTTGGGAGTCATATGGGTTTTTTGGCTGGACCTTTTCCCCTTTGTGAGTGTTTATTGGCTCATGGTTGGTGGGGCCTTTGTATTTGTAGGTTGCTCTATTCCCCCTGGTGAAATTACCAAGGTAACCAACCAACCGTAAGTTCTCTCGCAGAATGGGCCCAATACTCTCCTTTGTATTGCAGCATTCCTCTACATACCAATCAATCCATGACAATGGTTGATTGACAATATTATCATTATTTTATTTCACATCTAAAACTTCAAAATTATCTTGTGCCTCCTTTGGGACATCAACCAAACCGAACTATCAAACCTCATCCAATGTCAACCTATCATAATCCCTTTGTCGCATGATGTATTCATCTCGATAATGAATCCATATATCCTCTAATTAGGGCACATGGGAACTGGAATGACTTGTTTCACAAAATTTACCCCAATAATTGAAATTAGTTCATGGATGGAAGGTTCACAAAGTCATTTCAAATAATTCTGCATCCACATTTTTGGCCTTATAAATATTCAGGCATGTGTATCTGCCAATTGAAATAGGGAAATACATTCCCAATTTGTGGCACTTGTTTTTAATTTGATGATAATTGAACAATTATTAGACCATTTCTAGTATAATCCATTTATCAGTGGGGCACCTTGGTAATTTTTGGGGAACCTATAAATCCTAGAACCCAAATGTAAGTGAATGTAGGGAACTATAAATAGATGGATCCCCACTCATGCACCTCTTTGAAGGATTCATCAAAAATCCTTCGGTTGTATAACTCCTTGTCAAAATGGTAGAGGATAACTGCAAAGAAGGCATCATTGACCCTTTGAAAATGCCTTCTCCCTTCACTCAGTGTGATTTGGGGATAGAAATCATAGATTTGGGAGGTGCTGCAAATACCTTTAGTATTCAATCTAAAGAAATCTCCCATAGCAGCGCCACATAAACCAAGAAGGATTTCATATATAAATTCTTTGTGGAAATCACCTTTCTCAATTGATAGCAAATGGAGCTATTGATATGCTCCCCCATCGGATAAACTTGTTATTCTTCTTGATGGTAGCAATGTACAAGAACATCCATTCTTGGAATTCCTTTATAGAAGGGAGACCTGAAACTCTTCTTAGTAGCACAATAAGGTCACTGACCTCCTGAATAAAATCTGACCGATGCATGGTTTTGGGAAATTTGGTGAAGCTCTTGGCTAGATAAGTTTTCATCATGATTTTCATGCATACTTCCTCTTCCTTGTCCCAATGTTCCACTACTGACTCTAGAAAAATTATGGCGTAATCTTCAACGTCGGAAGTTTGATCAGATCTTCAAGAAGTATATGTCTAAATTGATTACTATATTATCATCATCATCTTTAAATGACATGGATTCTTTGTCAAAGTGGCTCTCTGCTGGATAAAACGAACTTTGGGCAATGCATGGATGTAGGAAAATTGGTAGCAAGGGAAAGTCCATTGTCGTAGATGTCCTACATCCATGATTTCTTGTTCGAGCCTTTATTCTTTCCCAAAAATATAGAAAATCAATTTTTCCTAGGTAAGTGTCCCCTATATTCCTTCACCAAAAGACAGTAGGATTGAGGAGTAACTCCAAGAAATTAATACTTCATATTTTATTTTCGCTTTGATGTAGAAGTAGAAATCAAGCTCTATATGTCTAATAAAAGCTGAAGTTGAAAAATCCTAAAGAAGAGAAGTTTGAAACTCAAAGTGTAATACTCTGAAAGATAGATCCCAAACTCCCGAATAATATCACTTCCGAGAACTAGAAGTGAAGATTCCCAAAGAGAAAAACTCAAAAGTTCTAAAAAAGAAAGTTCCGAAAGAAATTTTTGAAAAATTTCTCTCAAATGTAATCTTTGAAAAACATTTTAAAGAAAAAGTTCTAAAAGAAATTTTCAAAAAAAAATTCCAAAGAAAAGTTCCGAAAGAAATCTCGATAAAATTTTCTAAAATGGAAACCTCTCAAGTCAAAATCAAGAGTGTTGAAATAGAAATGTACCACCCATCCTCAAAATATGAGAAAGAAATTACCAAACAATGTTGATCTCCAAAATCTAAAAAGTACTGAGAGGAAAAATGGAGAACTTGAGGAGCTCCCTTGAACACTTTGAATGCCTGTGGAAACTCAAAATGTGGAAACATGGTGGGCAATGAGCTTGTCATTCCGAGAGGTACACAGAAGAGGAACCAAAGAAAACAAAAAAATGAAAAATAAGAGATCTTAAACCAAAAGGAAAATAACAAGGATAAAATACCTTGAAAATGATGTTGAAAGGTACAAAAATGAAATGTCAGAGAAAATGTGTCAGGTAAAAATGACGAGTAAAACCAAGTTTAAATAGAAAACCTTATATTAATGGAAAAAATATGATCCATACGGGGTTGGTGAAAAATTAAATGCATGAAGGACTCAAAATTCCAAAACCCGAAAGCCCAAAATTCTAAAATTTCAGAATTTTGGGGTTTCAGACTTTTGGAGATTAGGAGATAAAAATGCAAATTGGAAAAGAAAAATTTCCAAAACTTGAAAGTCTGAAATTTCGGACTTTCAGAATTTAGAAGTCCAAAAGGGATTTAACCAAAATGGGGCCAAAAGTTTTGAAACCCAAAATCTAAAATTCCAAAATTTTAGACTTTTGGAGTTTCGAGACTTTCTAACTCAAGTTAAAAATTGTCAATTACATAGCAAAAACATTGAATCCTGAAAGCCCAAAAGTCTAAAATTCAGACTTTTGGGGTTTCAGAATTCAAAAATTTGAAACAAAATTCCAAAGAGTCGTGCCATTAAACTTTGAAAGAGAAAATATTCGAAATCTAAAGTCAAAATTTAGATTTCAGGCCCTGGGGAATTTTCATAAAAAATCTGACCACTTTTGACATGTTCTTTTAAAGGTAGGTTAAATGTTAAAATTTTTTGTGACCTCTAGGGAAAGCTTTCTTGCTAAGCTTTAGACCAAGAGCCTTCAACAAAACATTGGGAAAGGGAGTCCTAAAAAAAAGACTAAGATAAAACGGAAAAGAAAACAAACAATGTGTAGAACACTTGGATGAAAAGAAAAAACACTGTACATGGTGGAACAATCTCAAAGGCAATCTTTGAGATGTATCCCATTCACATGAATGGGAAATTATTCTCCGTTGAGTCTGGATAGATGAAATTAATTCACCTCGTTGCAACTTGTAATAATATAAGGCCCACTTCAGAGGGTGTCGAACTTGGCATTCTTTCCTAGTTTGGCTCGGTCTTCATCCCATTTGAGAACCAAGTCTCCTTCTTGAAAATGCTTATCAGAAGTTTTTTTGTCGAAGGATTTCTTAACTTGATTCTGATGTTAGCTTAAAGTTTTCATAGCCTTTTCTTGAACTTCCTCTAATTCCATGAGTTCAGCGAACCACACTGTTAAAGAGCCATTTTACACAACTTTGAGTTGATGAGCCAATTCCAAAGAAGGAAACTCCAAGGAGATTGGTAGCTTTTCCTCCCTTCTATATACCAGCATAAAAGGTGAGTTTCCAATGGCCTTTTTAGGTGTGATTCGATCCACCCACAAGGAAGTCTTAAGTTGTGTATGCCAGGTCCTTTTGTTAGCTTCCATCGTCCATTTGATGATCCTTATGAGGTTCTTGTTACTAGATTCAGCCAACCCATTTCCTTGTGGATAATAATTGGATGAAGTCTTGAGATAGACCTCATTCATAACTTCCCACTCACTTAAATTTAGACCAAGAAAATCCATTGCATTATCAGAGATGACGGTAAATGGAACACCGAACCTTGTCATTATATTTTCTAAGAATTCAAGGACAGTATTTTCATTTCTTTCCTTCAAGGCCACCACTTATATCCAATGAGTGAAATAATCTATTGTGGTGAGGACCCATTTATGTCTGTTACTGGAAGGAGGATTGATCATTCTAATAAAATCTAACCCCCACTAAACAAAAGGTTGATCTACCTGAATGGGATGCAAAGGGAGAGCTGTCAACCTTTGTTTGCCTACAAAAAGAGCACATTCTTTGCATTTCCTTACCCAAAGATGAGCATCTTTGAAAAATTTTGGCCAATAATACCTGGCTTGCATGATTTTAGTAGCATTTGTGCATGCAGAGTAATGTCCTCCAGACAGACCATTGTGAAATTCTTCTAACATCCTATTCACCTGCTCTGGCTTGATGCAGTGTAAAAGAGCACCATTCAAATATTTTCGGAAAATAACATTATCTACCAAGGCATATGGAATGGATGAAGATAGAAAGTGCACCATTGAAATTTATCCATACTTAGAGGATATACCCCTGAGAGGAGGAAATTTTGCATCTTAGTCAACCAATCGATTTGGTCATTGCCTTCCTCAGCATTCAGGAGTGTAATGTCTTCTGTATCCTTGATCTCCATGTCTACAACTAGCTGCTGACATAAACCCTTTCCCCTGACAAGCTTAGTGACTTTAATGTGTACATCATACTCCATTACTTTTGTAATCCACCCAAAGATGTTTCTCATTCATCTCTTTATTCAACAAAAAGTCTTTGACACTAGGATGAGAGACCATTAAGTGGAATTTTTGTTGGAAAACATGTGCTTAAATTTTTTCAAAGCTTGAATGACCACAAAGACCTATTTTTCAATGAAGGAATACTTAAGCTCGTATTCCTTGAGAGACTCACTGAAAAAGGAAATTGTTTGTTCCATCAGATCATCATTTTTCTCGAGTTAGGATTCCCAAATGCTTTCCTAGATCACAAAGCATAGAGGATGAAATTTTTTCAAAATTGGGATTCACTAGTGTGGGATCTTGTGAAATGGCCATTTTGATAGCCTTCAAACTCTCCCTGCCCTCCTTCATCCATGAGAATCAAATGTTATTTTTTAGCATGGCCGTGAGTGATTTAGCCAATGTTACAAACTAAGGGATGAATCTCCACACAAAATTAATGGTTCACAGGAAACTTTGGATACCTTTCTTGTGACTTGGAAGAGATAAGGACATAATGGAATGAATCCTCGTTGGATCAATGGATAGTCCCTCTGAAACAATATGTCCCAACAATTTCCCTTCATGAACTGTGAAAATGCATTTCTTAGGGTTCAGTGAGACCCCAAATTCTTTGCATCTCTCGAAAAACCTTCCTTAGATGTGTGATATGATCTTTGGCATGCTTGGAATAGACAGTTATGTCATCAAGGTAAACCAAGATAATATCGTTGATTAATCCTTTAAATTCCATATCCATGGCTCTTTGGAAAGTAGCCCCTACATTGGACAACCCAAATGGCATCTTGTTGTAAGCATACGTGCCCCACTTAGTGGTGAAAGCCAATTTGAATTGATCAGATTCTTAGATCAGAATCTAATTATATCCTAAATATCCATTAATCGTGAGAAAATTTTGAGCTTCCACTGTTTGGAGGATTTTCTTCATTAATGGAAGAGGGTAATGATCCTTCAATGAGGCACGGTTCAAATCGTTAAAGTCCACACACAACCGAATCTCTCCATTATTTTTCCTTACAGGAACCAGATTGGCTACCTATGAGGAATGCTTGATGGGAAAAATTATTCAGACCTTGATAAGCTTGGTTAGTTCTTTCCTCGTTAGCAACTCAATTTTGGGATTGATTGGCCTCTGTTTTTGACAAACTGGCTTAGAGTTAGAATCCAGCTTGATGGTATGTTAAGCTAAACCAGGATCGAAACCATGCAGGTCTTTGTAGCTCCATGTGAAAATATCATGATACTCTTGACATAGTTTAATGAAAGCTTTCTTTTCCCCGAAAGAAAGGTATACCTTACCAATTTTTTTAAAAAAATCACTTGCTACCTCGACCTCTTCAAAATCCTCCTCCTTGACCACCATATTAGTGCTCTATCATTTGGCTTGATCATCCGAATTGAAGATGGATTCCAATGTAACAGCCTTTTGGCCACTTGTTTCCTTTCAGCTATATAATTTGATCACCGTAAGAATTTTAAATTTTATCTTGATGTTTGGCAGAAACTCTACTTCTTGCTATAGGAAGAGAACAATCTATTGATCACTATCGAACACCTACCAGCTACTCACATTATCTGGTACTATGGGATGGACCACCATTTTTACTGTCTGCTTCTCTTCTTTCATGATGTCCATAGGTACATCATACTAGGAGCCAATAGTAGCTAGCCTGTCAGCATCTTGATTTTGCTTCCTGGGAATTGCATGAATTCCAAAAGCTTTGAAATCTTCTATCAAATCCCAAACCTGATTTTTATATGACCTTAGTAGATCATTTTTTGATGCACTACAGGCTATAACTTGGTGCATAACCAATTCACTATCACCAAAGATAGTCAAGGTTTGGATTCCTCTTCTTTGGGCTAGCTGAATTCCTTGTATAAGAGCTTCATATTCAACAACATTATTAGTGTAGCTAAACTGCAACTGAAAGGAAGAGAAATATTTGTTTCCTTCTAGAGAAATTAACATAACCCCTACACCAGATCCATTTTTACTTCATGAGCCATCAAAAAAAAAATTCCACAATTCTATTGTATCACTTAATGCCTTAACAAGTTAAGGTATGATGGTATTTTCTTCATGAATGCAATATGTACCCAATCCTGTTTCTTCCAAAAGCAACAAACCTGATTCTTCATCTGCTAATAAATCAGCATAGGGATCATATTGGTGGTTGATACTTACTTCATCAAGCACTGTGTCAGGAACTTCCTCTGTGAGAGTAGTTGGCTCATGATCTACATCTTCTTCATTTGGGTCACTAATGGCATAATTTCCATTTATGGGTTTGGCAGTGTATGGTTCCACATGATTATGAAAAATAGGTTTATCTCTTATAGTCACCTTCATCCCGTACCGAGTTCTAAGGATCATATGTGACCAGTCTGATGACAAATATCCACCCATCTTGGCAATGAAATCTCGCGATAAGAAAATGGCAAAAAGGGGAGGGAGATCAATAATAGATATGTCTTGCGTGAATGTCAAGCTAGGACATGCATGGATAGTAAGTTGAAGTCCCTTAATGACCCCCACAGTTTGGACTACAGTACCGTCTAGTTGAACAAATCCTCTTGAAATTGGAGTATATGGAATTTGTAATATATATGTGATTTGTTTGGGCATTACGAAACTACTGACTCTAGAGTCGACCATATAAATATGTACCAAATGATCACCAATAATCAGCGAGATATAGAATGGTGGAGGCTTGTTGGGTTTAGCATATACTTTTTTTTGGGTTGGCATAAGTTGGTTTCCACTTTGACTTCTTAACCTGATGATTATTTGGTAGTGCCAAAGTTGTTCAAAGCCTCCCATAGCAAGTTCCTCTGGGAAGGAATCTATTAGAATTTGAGGATTCTAATAAATACAGATTTAATCAACTTACATATTACATAATGTTATAATAAATATTTAAATAAAGATTACATCATAACATAAGTAAATAAAGAAATACTTACAGGAAATAAATAACACATGTGACACATTATTTATAGTGGAAAACCCCAATAGGGTAAAAACCACTTTGAAAATAATCTTTTACTTCAGAGAACTTATTTTACGTCCAGTAAGATCACCTCCTCCTTTGAAACCCTATTTACTAAGGGTAAAACCAAATCACTTGATTTGCACACCTTTGATATATTTCCCGAATATATCAAATGAGGACCTAAAGTCCTTTTTATATAAGGTGATCGGGTATGTCTCCCGACCCACCTTTTCAACCTAAAATGGTTGACATATACACCTAGGTTTATAATATTTAATATTAGAAAATAATCATTTCATGATATTAAATATTTAACCTAAAGTATATACCTAGGATAACATATTTAATAATAGAAATATAAATATTTTATATTATTAAATATTAACCTATATATTAGTGATGGACCCATATACATTAAGGGTTGGTCAGACAACTTAATCATTATGTTCTAACACTCCCCTTAATGTTAAGTGGGATAACATAACATATTCCAATAGATTACCTACCCGTGGTACACTACAAGATTTACAATCCTTAAACCATAAAGGTTTTAGGCTAACATATCGGTTGAAGGGATTATAACACCATCATACTCAATTTATCTTTTGGTACAAAAGGATTTGGAATCCCAAAGATCATCCCATGATCAGTGGCTAAGTATGATTTGTGAGTTTTACATGTTCTCACAGGTTCTCATAAAAGGTTATTGAACCCAAGCATATAGGATCCTTTTACAACCAAGGACCTCCTTAATAATATGCTTGTACTGGATGTTTACCAATAAAATCAATAACACTAAAGAGTTTACTGAAGACCACCTTTAAGATATTTCTACACTTCTTTCTAAAAAATAAGTCAAGGAGGTATACATGCCCGAAGGTATTTTTACACTTTCCCGAAGGTATTTTACAAATTCCTGAATGTATTTTTACAAAAACCAAGTTCCATTAGGAGGTGACATTGTCATGCACACTCCCCCTCAATGGCAACTCTGACAATCCAATATTTTCATGAAAGTGACAAAACTTTGCAGCACTCAGGGAATTTGTGAAGATGCCATCAACATGATCTTCAGTCAACATGAACTTGAGATTTATCTCATCACTTTGCACCTTCTCACGGGTGAAGCATATATGTATCTCAATTTTCTTTGTCCTCTGATGTTGAATTGGATTCTTAATCAAGAGTAATATAACTCTAAGCACACATAGAAGATAAATAATATCCTTAGCTTCATGTGTATCTCTACAAAAAAATGTTGCATCCACATGACTTCTTTACTTCTTCCATTTTACTTCTCTTCCTCAAGAGAAAAAATAGAGATTGTTGATTATATTTTTTGTTACAAGTAATGGTTCCTACACCAAAAAATTGAACACACATCCAAAGATATTTTATAACACATCAATATGGTTAGAATCACAAAATCCATATAAGATAGCATTTTCATTATTATTATAATGTAACCCATAATTGATTGTTCCTTTCAACTATCTAAAAATTATTTTTGTAAGATTCCAATGATCTCTAAAAAGTTCCCGCATAAACCTTGAAGTAATTCCTTTTGTATAGGAAATATCTGATCTAGTTATAGTTAGATAAATCAAACTATCAACTAACAATGTATATAAAATAGGATCAACCTTTTTCATATGCAGATTTATGATCAATATTTATTCCAACTTCCATTGAAGTGAAAATGGTTTACAATCAATCATAAGAAACATTTTCAATATAATGGTTGTATATTATGTTTTAAAAATAACAATAGAATGAAATACTATCATACAAATAATATGATGTGAGATACCTAACTCATTCATTTTAAAGTACTTTCAATTTCTCTTTAATCCTATGAATTAAATTAGAATTGTCACTAGACATAAGGAAATCATCAACATGTATACATATAATGATAATATGTGAGTATTATTGCTTAATGAATATATCATTATTATAAGAATAATTAACAAAACCTAACAGATTAAAGAAGGAAACAACTTTTGCATACCAAACTCTAAGAGCTTGTTTTAAACCATAAAAGGATTTCTTAACTTACAAACATAGTTTTCTTTACCAGTTTCTTCAAATCCTTTAGGTTGAAACATGTAAAGTTCTTCTTTTAAATCGTAATTCAAAAAAGCATTTTTCTTATCCATTTGGTGGATTTCCCACCCAAATTGAGCGGAAATTGTAAATAAGGCCCTAACAATACTCATTTTAGCTACAGAAATGTCTCAACATAATCAATACCAAGTTTATGAGTGAAACCTCTAGCAATAAGTCTAGATTTATGTTTGTTAATACTACCATCACCATTATATTTTACTTTGTATATCCACCTAGACCCTATAATACTTTACGGCTCAAGTTCATACAAGGTAATTAATGCATGGTACATATGATGGCTTCTGGTCATTTTCCTAAGGTTAATAGGATTTGAGTTTTCTAACATAGATTGAGCCCAATTTAATTTCTTATCTAGGAAGATAAGAGTTTCAAAAACATCTATAACATCAAAACATCATCATGACCATTTACTAAATCAGAATCAAAACCATCATTTAGAAGCATTTAATGAAGTAACTTCAAGAGAAGAAGACAACACATGTAAACCTTTCACTAGACTATATCTATACATTTCATATAAGCTTCGATAATTAACATGTCTTAACCTTTCATGCCATAGTTTTGAATTATTCAAACTCTGAGATATAAAACAAGATGCAGAAGAGAAATAAAATATATATAGATCATTTTTTTGAATTCCTTTCACTATTATACTCTCATTACTATCCTTGATATACCCAAGTATCCTTCATGTATGGATTCTAGTTGTGTCCATAGCTCTTTCGATATTCGATATTACCAATGTGTGAAGGTACTCATCATTCACATTGCATATGAAAAGAGCATCTTACATTCATCAAAGAATGCATTCACGTTATCTATAGTTGCTTGACGACGACCGGTGGGAGAAATCTCATATTCATAAACAATCATCCAGAGTTTCCTCGCCATAAATTCTATTTTTACCAAAATGTTGTAGTAAGTTTCATTCAGATATAGGTTTTGTCAAGACACAAAATAGTTCAATGTCATTATTTTCCTAAACCTGTAAAACACACCCCATTATAATATACAATGTACCACATAGTTAGATACATATTTATCAATAACAACACTTTTAATAGAATCATATCTAAATTTTACAGATCTAAAGAAACTATTTGATTATAACTAATTTTTCATTAATACATATTAATTAACCTTCCATGATCAAAATAATAACTCGCATTATAAAGGGCTCTGCATTATACCCCAAATTTATATAAAAAATATTTCTGACCATATAGAAGTGAAGAAGAGACCCCTAATAATGCATAACAACTTCAAATTTCTGAAAAAAATTAATGTAGACAAAAATATGGCAAACTTAAATTTGACGTCTAAATGACCGTCATAATGGCTTATTTTTTGGTCTATCGTGACGGTCATTTGACCATCAATTTTAACACAGTTAAAGTTTTCAAGAACCTACGAGCTTAAAGTTGATGTCTAAATGACCGTCATATTATCTTATGTTTAGTCTACGATGACGATCATTTGACAAAAAATTTAATAAAGTCAAAACTTCTTGTATATTTCTAGAATGTGAAATTCTAGAATTTCTTCTTCTATATAATATTAGAGGTTATATTTCAACACATTATAATAACCTATTATAATTTACAATGTACAAATATATACACTTTTTAATTAAAAAAATGTATATAATTTATATCGAATAATGACAATAAAAAAACATATAGTTCATAAAAATTATAAACTATAGTATATTGTTTTTATATTAAAAACACAAACCTTATTAAAGGGGTTTAAAGGATAGACTAGGTTAAAAGAATTTTACCAGGTGCAAGTAGATTTATGAGAGTATAGATTAACCTACATATTTTACGAGGGGAGAAGTAATTTCACCCACCAATAAAATAAATTGAAATTCCTATTTTCATGAACCTTGTCTCCTCCCTTCATTTACTCTTAATTTTACCCCGCACATATTTAAAATTATGGAAATATTACAAAATATTTTATATAATTCATGTAAGCTAAAAACTTTAAAACTTTTATGTGGCTATAACTACCAATATTTCAATAAATATTTACCACACTTCAAGTGGGCCACCAATAAACTAGCCCTTTTTTTTAATTCTCCATTTATACTTGAGAGTTCCACATTTATACCTGAGATATTATCTCATTTTATTCTCCACTCCCACTCTTATATAAAAGAAAACATTTAAATAGGTTTATTTATATAGTTTTTATAAACTATAAGATCTAAATGAATGGGGTCACCCCCTTACATGGATAATATAAATAATTAGGGACACATGTTAGGTTTTATTTAATAAGTATTAAGATTTAAAAAGTAATCCCTTCATGGCCAAGAAATAAACATGGGCCCCCTTACTAAAAAAAAAGTAAGCACTTTGGTTTTTTTTTAAACATATATAAACCAAATCTAATAAAATTTATATTTTAAACAATTTAAAATAACCATATATATAAAATATGATTCAAACTTAGGTTTTTTTTTTTTTTAAAAAACTATATATGCCTAGATTTATAAGTTAAGTATGAACTTAGGCTTAGAATATGGTTTGTTGACTCTTCCCTCAATCCCATGTAATTTTAATATGGTTTAAGGCTTTTAATATTTATTTTTTTCAAAATTATATAAATTTTAATATGATGTTTATATAAATTATTATATAAACCTTATTCTATATTATATATATTTTTATTTAAAAATAATAATATAGTTTTCAAATTATATAGGATATAGTTATAGATTAACTATAAACTATAGTTTTTCAAATCAAATCCTTTTAGAGGGGACCAAAGAACACGGGTATGAATTTACCTTCCAAATATTTAACTTGCAAACATTTGAAATTATAGAAAACATGAAAATTATTTCATATAGTAATAAATCCTTTCTTTTTTTGTATGTGACTTTCACGCAGGTAAATATTTGAAGCCCCTTTCACCTGTGCACACATCAATCTCCAAACAAACATTAATTCCATATAATTTACAAAATGTAAATGAAATTAAGAATCATATCATATTACATCTCCCCCCAAAAAAAATTAGGGATTTAAAATTGAAAAACCCTAAAAAATTTACCGAGAGTTTAATTGCACAAATGTAATGCCAAAATAAATTGGGAAAAAAAAGAAGGGACCTGGATACTTTTAAATACCCTTTCAGGTTGGTTAAAAAAACCCATACAAATTAAATAAATAAAATATAAAACATTTTATCTTAATTTATTTAATTTACCTCACTCTGTTACCATGTTAAAATTTTAGGATTCTAATAAATACGAATTTAATCAACTTACATATTACATAATGTTACAATAAATATTTAAATAAAGATTACATCATAACATAAGTAAATAAAGAAATAATTATATGAAATAAATAACACATGTGACACATTATTTATAGTGGAAAACCCTAATAGGGTAAAAACACTTTGAAAATAACCTTTTACTTCAAATAACTTATTTTACATCCAGTAAGATCACCTCCTCCTTTGAAACCCTATTTACCAAGGGTAAAACCAAATCACTTGATTTGCACACCTTTGATATATTTCCCGAATATATCAAATGAGGACCTAAAGTCCTTTTTATATAAGGTGATCGGTATGTCTCCCAACCCACCTTTTCAACCTAAAATGGTTGACACATACACCTAGGTTTATAATATTTAATATTAGAAAATAATCATTTCATGATATTAGATATTTAACCTAAAGTATATACTAGGATAACATATTTAATAATATAAATATAAATATAAATATTATTAAATATTAACCTATATATTAGTGATGGACCCATATACATTAAGGGTTGGCTAGATCAAGCTTAATCATTATGTTCCAACAGAATCGAGAGTGCATCCCACATCGTGACACTCAAATTGGTCTTCTTCATTTTCTCCACAATGCTGAATGGAATCGCCCCCACTTTGCTAATACCTTTTGGGGCATTGGATTCTTCTTTTGGAAAATGCCTATTGGGCATTGTGATACTTGAAGTCCCATTCTTCTTTGTAGGCTAATCCATGGATACTTTCGGTGATTTCTTTCCCATGCATTTATCATCTGATATTTGTGTTGGGGACTCAGAAGTAGATGCCTGATCAATTTTGGAATAGTGTGGGTTTATTTCCCTTTTCTTGGAATGTGTGTTGGATGTTATAGTAGAGACATCAATATTCAAGCCACAAAATTCTTATGCTTTCCAGTTTAGTAGTGTAGTTTTATCAAAAGGTTGGTCTTGAATTTTGTGAGTGGATGGTCTAAAAATGATTCAGGTTGAGTAGATATGCTTTGGACCATAAGGGCCTAGACTCAGAACTCCATTTGGGAAAAGATTTTGGTTGTGAGGCTGAGAACAAGGGTAACACCACTCATAATATTGAATGAGGTTATTTTGGACTAGCACTATGGCTTTAGATGAACTGGTAATGGAAGGGTTTTGGAATTTCAAAGGATTCATATTTTCTACTTGGCTGGTAACCCGATTCTCGGGCCTCCGGTTATTTCCTTGAAAGGGAGGCGATTTGCTTGATATTGTGATTGAAACGGTTGAGCATATTAGGATTATTGCCTTTTCATTGCTACTAGCTCATTTCCGAAGGTCTGCAGTAGTGATTTTGACTTCAAATATATCATTTTGAAGAGGTTAGAACTAATTGAGCTGGCTGATTAGATGCTGCTAGAATAGGCGCAATGATAGGTTGATTATTTGTAAGATCTAGGGAAAATAGAATGGGTGGTCGGGGAGAAATATTTCCATGTTGGATTAAATAATTTTCTACATTTATGGCTATGTAATAAGCATCAGGTAATGTAGTCCCCCCATGGATTGAATCATAACTACTACATCGCTATTCGAAGCTCACAAATAGTACAAAAATGCATTATTTGGAGAGGGCTTGATGAGTGTTGGAATCCTATTCCACATCTTATGAAATCGAAAATTAAAATTGCTTATGTACTCTTGGGGAGTTCTCTTTATGGTGGTGAGTTTTTCTAAGAGTGATAGGTGGTCACTCTTGTCTTTGAATTGTTTGTAGAGCTTATCTCCTAACTCATCCCAAGTGGTTATGTTACCGATATGTAACCCTTGAAACCATTGAAGTGCTTTTCCCTTGAAGGAAGTAGCCAGAAGTCTGACAACAACATTATCCTCTATGATGTTGTGTACTACGCAGATGTTGGCTACATCAAGAATGTGTTCTACCAAAGTGACATGATTTTCTCCTGTGTAAAAGGATAAACTTTTGAGTGCCACAACCAGTATAGGGTCACATTGAGCCAATTCCAATGGACTGCTTGCATTAAAAGGGGGAAAACTTGGTTTTGTGCCATAACAAAGAAGAGGTTGATTTTTCCTTGATGGAGGAAACCTTTCGTATGGAGGAGTTGAATGACCTCTACGAGATGAAGCTATAGCTGATGGTGTTAAAATAATTCTTCTTCTTCTCTTGGGAGGAGACATAGAAAGGTTGATATGCTGATAACTTTTGTGCTTTGAAGAAGCTCTTGTCTGAATTCTACGCATAAGTGAATGCACTGAGGTTTGGAATCCAGAGATATAGAGTCACAAGTACTTTGATCTATGCTAATGAGAAGAGAAGTACCAACTCGTCCCACCAGTGTTCCAAAAATGTTGTCTCAAAATCACTGCACCCTCTAAATGGTCGGTATGTAAACAAGACGTTCAGTGTGATTAGGACACATGCGATCACCTCTCAAGTTGTGAGACTTGGGCTCGAGGTGAACCTCCAGAGAAGGCCAGATTCCTCTTCCTAAACTAAGTGCTTTACTACTCCTAGTGTGATAAAAGGATATCTATTCCTAGGCTAAGATCTTCATGGGGTTTTAGGGAAAGAGATTTACAGAAATGAAACTATACTAGGGATGGTGATGCATCAAATAAAGGGCATTTGTAGACTTGGGAAGGGTTAATTTAAAGAGGGCATGTGTGCCATAGATCAACTTCACCTATCAGTAGCTTAGAGAGGGTATAGAATACTACAGACTAAGAAACACATGTTCCCTTTGTTGAAATTTGAGCATATGTAAAGTATAGATCAAATTTTATTCAACACATAGTTAATTTATCGGGAAATGCAAACATGCATTTGGTTAAACATCTATTTCAATAGCTACTTAATAATGATAATGAAACCTTAACGACATAAGGAAAATAATATTTTCATAAATTATATAAAATATGATCACATTACTCATTCACAACATGAAATAGATAACTGAAATAAAGGTAAGCTAACCAATCACACTAAGGAATCATATATTCACAAAGTAAGCATTGATCAACCATTCAACACAATAAATTAGATTCCTAATTACAAGGTGTAACTCTGAATATAATTAAAAAAATTCTTTGAAGCACTCTTCCAAGCTTGAAGAGCAACCTCACTCAAAAAATAATCTATCCCCCCTAGCTTGAAGCATTCAACTATTTATAAGTTCTTAGGCTGAGCCATTACAGCTGGGCCCTTAACTAACATTTTTCTAAAAATAGAAATGTCATTAAATTAAGGGAACATGCTCCCATGAAAATAGAAAATTTGTTGCAAGGGTTTGACTCAGTCAACCTTGCAACTTCGACCAATCCAGAGCTTGGATCTGACCCTCCATGGCCACTCAACTTTGGCTTTGTTCAGCTACACCTTCCTCTCTTACAAGTTTCTATTGTTCTCCTTCCCACACAACCATTTGATGCTTATACTCAATGAAGCACTTGATGATTCCCTGAATTTCTTCATCTCTAGGCCCACATGCGTAGTGATTCACTACATCCATTATCTTGATCTCCTTTGTGATCTTGGTTGGTACTCTTCAAAATTTATTCGTAACTTTCTTTATCCTCCCTATGAAATTTTGGCACAAGACCAATCGGTCAATGGAGTCACTATTGAAATTTTTGGTGACTTCATCATCACGCTTCACCAAATCCTTGAAATTTTCCTTAATTTTATCTTTAGGAAGAGCATCGATGTTTTTGTTGAAGAATTTACAATTAGCAATATCAAACTCTTCAGAGATGTCATTCAAGGCATCCGTGATTTCTACCTATTTATCTTCCAATTTCTTAATCAAATCCTTGTAATACTTGGCACCAAAATTC
This sequence comes from Taxus wallichiana var. yunnanensis, assembly GCA_018340775.1. Taxonomy (NCBI): domain Eukaryota; kingdom Viridiplantae; phylum Streptophyta; class Pinopsida; order Cupressales; family Taxaceae; genus Taxus; species Taxus wallichiana. Next base: position 64,462,577 of record CM031239.1, on the reverse strand, counting down.
CATGGCCTTTTGGTATTCAAATAAATTTGAGGCATCATTGATCACCTCTTCCTAAAGAAGCAAGTTAGGGTCTTCTTCTTTGATCTCACTCCATGTTGCCAAATTTAAATTTAGATTATTATTATCTTCAAAAGCCTCATCCATTTTATAAATAGTAGCCTTCCCAACCTACAGATCATTATATATTTCGACAACCTCCTTGATTAAGGGATTAGCTTCCTGCAGTATGCATTCAATCCATCCATTTACCGATCTCCCTTTCTATCCTAGCTTCTCAAGCTCATGATAAGAAATTTCATCAATGGTAGAAGAAACTATCATGGTCGTAGTAGTTGAGACTTTGGTAGATGGATTTGGTTGGGTTACTTTGTGTAACAATGAAGTGAGTTGTTCGACCTTGAGTTTGAGCTCATCTTTTGTGGCCTTATCTTTGTCATATTTTTCTAGCAGATCCCCGAGAGTAGTGTGCAAATCTTGTTTGGATCCTTCGTGAGTAGCTTTTCCCAATGAAAATCGAGAGATTCGATAATCTTCCACAGTAATTGTCTCTTTATTTTTTCCCTCAACGGGGTAGCAACCTCTACAATTTTCTCTCTAGATGGATTCACTGTTAGACTTGAAATGCTTCTTGGCCACTTGGCCTATCTTTTGGGAATTTGTTCCAAAGATATTGAGATCTATGACATATCCCGCAGGCACCTTATTTTTCTAATTTAGAGTCTATCTAAACAACCATTCAAGAATAGCTAATGTTGATGGAGCTGGGACAAGAGATTCGATAACCGCAACATTAGATATGACAAGAGTACTAGAAACATTAATTGATATTTGGGAAGAAGTGGCCATGATGGACGGGGTGGGCGTAACGATAGCCATAAGAGTTGATAAAATGATGCTTGGGAATGAGGGGAAGGGAAATGAAAGTGTTAAGGGAAGTGAAGAAGAAATGGGTAACCCAATAGTTTATCTAGCTAAGAGAACTGGAAGAGATGAGAAAACCTGGGCCATGGAAGGATATGGGAAGGAATAAATGATTATGGAAGTGGAAGGAACTAATATTGGAAGTGAAAATGGAGGGGGAAGAAGATGTGATGGATCTTGGGAGATACTAGGGGAGTCACTGACTTTAACCACTTCTATCATAGGTGTTGCAGGAGACATGGCCTTAGAAATGGAAGCCTTGGAGAGAGATGAGCCACCAACAACAAATGAAATATTTTTGGGAGTCATATGGGTTTTTTGGGTCAACATTTTCCCCTTTGTGAGTGTTGATTGGCTCATGGTTGGTGGGGCCTCTGTATTTGTAGGTTGTTCTGCTCCCTTGGGTGAAATTCCCAAGGTAACCAACCAAATGTAAGTTCTCTATAGAATGGGCCCCGCCCTCTCCTTTGTATTACAACATTCCTCTACATACCAATCAATCCATAAGCAATGGTTGATTAGCAATATTATCATTCTTGTATGCCACATCTAAAACTTCATCATCATCTTGTGCCTCCTTTGGGACATCGACCAAACCGAACTATCAAACCTCATCCAAGGTCAACCTCTCATAATCCCTTTGTCGCACGATGTATTCATCCCGACAATGAATCCATATATCCTCCAATTGGGGTACGTGGGCATTGGATCGACCTGTTTCACAAAATTTACCCCAATAATTGAAATTATTTCATGGATGGAAGGTTTACAAAGTCACTTCGCCAATTATGCATCCACATTTTTGGCCTTATGAATCTTCGGAAGTTGTGTCTGCCAATTGAAATAGGGAAATGCATTCCCGATTTGTTGTGCTTGTTTTGAATTCGATGATAATCCAACAATTATCAGACCAATTCCAGTAGAACCCATTTATTAGTGGGGAACCTTGGAAATTTTTTGGGGGCACCTATAAATCCTGGAACCTGAATGTAAGTGAATGTAGGGAACTATAAATAGATGGCTCCCCACTCACGCACCTCTTTGAAGGATTCATTAGAAATCCTTTGGTTGTATAAATCCTTGTCAAAATGGTAGAGGATAAATACAAAGAAGGCATCATTGACCCTTCAAAATTCCTGCTCCCTTCACTTAGTGTGAGTTGGGGATAGAAATCGTAGATTTGGGAGGTGTTGTGAATACCTTTAGTATTCAATCCAGAGAAATATCCCATAACAGCGGCCACATAAACCAAGAAGGATGTCATATAGAAATTCTTTTTGGAAAGCACCTTACTCAATTGATAGCAAATGGAGCTACTGATATGCTCCCCCATTGGATAAACTCGTTATTCTTCTTGATGGTAGTGATGTATAAGAACATCCATTCCTAGAATTCCTTTGTAGAAGGGAGACCTAAAACTCTACTTAGTAGCACAATAAGGTCACTGACCTCCTGAATAAAATCTGACCAATGCATGGTTTTGGGAAATTTGGTGAAGCTCTTGGCTAGATAAGTTTTCATCATGATTTTCGTGTATTATTCGTCTTCTTTGTGCCAATGTTCTACTACTAACTTTGGCAAAATTGTGGCATAATCTTCAACATCAGGAAGTTTGAGTAGATCTTCAAATAAGTTTGGGTCCAAAATAATTACCACCTTATCATCATATTCTTTTATCGACATGGATTCTTTGTCAAAGTGGGTTACTGTGGCTAAAACAAAATCTCGGTAATGCATGGATGTAAGAAAATCGGCAATGAGGGTAAGCCCACCTTTATAGATGGCCTCGCATCCATGAGTTCTTATTTAGAGTCTTTATTCTTTCCTAGAAATCTGGAAAATCATTTTGTCCTACGCGTGTCCCCTACATTCCCTAAGTTGAAAGACATGAAGGAGTGAGGAGAAACTCCAAGAAATGAATACTTTATCTTTTATTTTCCCTTTGATGTAGAAGTAGACATCATGCTCTATATGCCAAAATGAAAGCCAAAGTTGAAAAATCCTAAAAGAAGAGAAGTTTGAAACTCGAAGTGTAATACTCTGAAAGATAGGTCCCGAACTCCTAAAAATATCAGCTTCCAAAAACTAGAACTAAAGAGTCCCAAGAGAAAAACTCTGAAGTTCTGAAAGAAATTTCTGAAAAATTTCTCCAAAATGGAATCTCTAAAAATTTTCTAAAGAAAAATTTCAAAGAAAGTTTCGAAAGAAATTTTGGAAAAATTTCTCCAAAGAAAAGTTCCAAAAGAAAGCTCCAAAAATATTTTTTGAAATGGAAACCTCCACCAAGTTGAAATCAAGAGTTTCAAAATAGAAACGTACCACCCATCCTCAAAATATGAGAAAGAAATCACCAAAAATGTTGATCTCCAAAATCTAAAAAGTACTGAGAGGAAAAAATGGAAAACTTGAGGATCTCTCTTGAACACTTTGAATTCCTGTGGAAACTCAAAATGTGGAAACATCGTGGGTAATGAGCAGAGGTACAGAGAAGAGGAACCAAATAAAACAAACAAAAATGAAAAATAAGAGATCTAAAACCAAAAGGAAATTAACAAGGATAAAATACCTCAAAAATGAAATTGAAAGGTATAAGAAAATGAAATGTCAAAGAAAATGTGTCGTAAAAAAAGACGAGTAAAAAATGAGTTTAAATAGAAAACCTGATATTAATGGTAGAAATATGATCCGTACGTGGTTGGCAAAAATTAAACGCACGAAGGAATCTGAAATTCCAAAACTCAAAAAAATTGAAATTATGAAATTTTGGAATTTCGGGGTTTTAAACTTAGGAGATTGGGAGATAAAAAAATGCGAATTGGCAAAGAAAAAATTTCTGAAACATGAAAGTCTGAAAGCCTAAAATTTTAGACTTTCAGACTTTCAAACTTTGGAAGTCCAAAAGGGATTTAACCAAAATGGGGCCATAAGTTCTGAAACCCGAAAGTACAAAAGTGATTTAACCAAAATGGGGCCAAAAGTTCTGAAACTCAAAATCTGAAAGTCTGAAATTTCAGAATTTCAAGGCTTAATCTGAACTTTGGGTTAAAAATTTCCAATTACATAAAAAACCAAGAATCCCGAAAGCCCAAAAGTCTAAAATTCAGACTTCGGAAATTTGAAACAAAATTCCAAATACTCACGCCATTAAACTTAGAAAGAGAAAATATCTGAAATCTGAAGTCAAAATTTGGATTTTGTGCCTTGGGAAATTTTCATAAAAATCTAACCACTTTTGACATCTACTTCTCAATGTAGATTAAATGTTAACATAGATCAAAGTACCTAGCGACTCTATATCTCTAGATTCCAAACCTACTAAATGTATATTAAATGTTAACAATATCTTTGAAACTAAAACTACTAATTCTGTAGCTATTTTTTATCCTCCCCAAGAGAAATCTTGTTCCTTTGAATCAAAATTATTTGCATTTGTATGGGATTGTTGTTGTTGTGGTTCCGAGATAAGTTTGAAGGTTCCAGAACTAATTTGATGGTTCCGAAACTAAATCCATAGGTTTCAAAACTAATTCTGTAGGTTCCATAACTAACCCAGATTATTCCAAGGACAATTGGTGTTTGTTCAATGGTTGATTAATCATATCTTCCATCTCCCATACGTGATCCTACAACATTATATCAGCCAGAGAAGACAAAATTTGTTTATTAGTGTCAGGATCATCAACCCAAATTTTCTCTTGATTATCAATAAAAGGTCATGCAGAGGGGGTATAATTTTTTTCCTTAGTTTTCTTACCATTCGAGATAGTCATATCACATGATCTCGCAATCAATTAAGGCAACAATTCTAGCTAACCATGGTATGCCTAAAATAACAGGATAACCAAGTGTTTTACCTTTTGATGTAATATAAGGAACTCCATCGATATTCCCATGACTCCATTATAACTCGCCACATCTTCAATAACTCCTAGTTTTTCTACTGCACTTTTCGCCATCCGTAATATGGTGTTAGTAGGTTAGATACCCAATGGTAAGGTTTTCAAAGTGTCCATTTTCATCACATTTATAGTTGCTCCCAAATCAACCAAAACATTATGTATATCTTTATTCCCTATAGAGACAGAAATAACAGGGCTACCAAGATCTCCATATTTGGGAAGTAAGAGTTTTCCTGCTAATAAATCAACAAGTTTCCCATCTACTTTAATAGTCCTAGGGTACTTCTTCTTCCTTCCAGGTCTTCTTAAACATAGCATTTTGATTAACTTGTTCAACTCTGAATGTCCTTGATTTCTTGTAACAATGGTATTTCAATATTTAATTTCCTCAACTCCTGCACCAACTTAGATTCCTTGGTCCCTATAACTTCTTGAAATCTCTTTGGGAATGGAGTTTCAGCAGAGTTGTTACCTGACTCCTTATCTTTTTCTTTTTCATATTTCTTGGGAACAACCGCACTAGGGGTTTCAGTTTCTTCTGTCATTTCAGTAATTATAATAGGTGGACTGCTAATTAATTTTCCAGATCTGGTTTGAATATATTTACAATCCATGGAATTTAGATCCACTAGTTTTTCTTGTTCTACCCCATAGACATGAGTTGTTTGTTTGTTTCTGGGATTAACAACTGGTTGTGCTGGCATTTGTGTTTGAACCACATTTTTCTTTTTGTGAATTTTGTGTTGGGGAACCCATTATGGCTTGTTGATTCTAATTGGGATATGTCCTCCCTTGAGCATAATTATTAGGGCTCCACCTAGGTTTTGACCAAGCATTTGGGTTACCTTAACCAAACCATGATTTTTAGTGTCCTTGGGCATACCAAGATTGTCTTGACCAATCCTGAGGATTCCATGTTGGTTGAGGGACCCAAGGTGGTTGTCCCCAACTTTTGGTACTATCTGAGCTTCCCATGGCATCATCTAGGGGTTAGGAACTGACTTGGGCATGAACTGCCCTTGGCTAGGTTGTCTCTGGAAAAAATTTACTTCTTTTGATGTGGATGGAGTGTTGGTTTGTTTAAGCTGATTTTTAATAAATGGAAGAAGAGAACAAGCATTAATCTCATGGTCCCTAGATTCATAGATAAGACACATTTCTATTTTATCTAGAGGAAAATCTCTTATTACATGCTTCTTCTAGCATCTAGGACAATACATAGCTAATGGTTTAGTTTTAGAATTTGCTTTAGTTTGCAATCAATCCATGGTGGGGTTAACTCGAACTAAAATGTTTGTTTTAAATTTTTCTAGTTCATCCATCAGTTTGTTCATATCTGGGTTTAGACTTTTAACTATTTTTCCTTTTCTAGGTCCACCCCTTGTTCTTGAATAACTTCTATAAATATCTTTAATATCATTCATTCTTAATTTATCAATGTTTCCACCTCCCATCAAATCAAGGGCTTCCCTAGATTCATCATCCAAACCTTTAAGAAAAATGGTTTTGCTTAACTCTTCTTATAGTACAAATCCACATCTTTTACTTACAAAGAGGAATCTATCTAAATAATCTTCCATATTCTCATCCTCCTCCTACTTGATTTTGAAAAATTCTTCCTTCATGTTCCTCCCTCTACAGTAGTCTTGATACTTGTCTAGGAAGGAAACTTCCATTTGTGCCCAAGTGGTAATAGAATTAGATGTTAATCCCATAAACCACCTCATTGCTGCATCCTTCAAGGTAGATGGAAACAACTTGAGCTTCGATTATCTATTTTGTAATCATAAGTTTGACATAGTACTTTAAATTCAAACAAAAATTGGTCAGGATCTTCAGATGACATTCCTCTAAATGTGGGTAAATGTGCAAGTGAAATATTCTTCATAGGTGTATCATCATCATCCAACTAAATTAGATAAGTAAAGGTCTTATTAGGTTCTCTTTTAGCTTCTCGTGTCATTTCTACAATACCTTCCAGAATTTTCTCCTAATCAATATGGTATGTGATCTATTTTAGGGAAGGTGAAAAGTCAGGAGTAGGAGGTTGACTACTCAATTTTGAATCAAAACTTTCTCTAAACGGGTCTTGGGATATAATCCTCTTTCTAAGGGTTCCACTTCCTTTTGGTGATTGATCCAAGAATTCCAAAGGAGGCAATTCTTATTCTTATCTAGTAGGGGACAATGGTGCTTCTAATTCTTGGTCAACTTCCTTATTTCATCAAGAATATGCTGATGATTCCTGTTCAGATATTTTTTGGAGGAATATACCCTTGGAGTCTCTTAGTATACTCATAAATTTTACGATGACGTAGGGAAGATTCTTCAATTACTAGATGTATGATTATTGTTCTTGTTGACACCTAATTAGATAATTATAACTATTGGGTTCTCAAAAATGGAACCAAAAATGATGGGTGTCATTATTCCCTTCATTTAATCAACTCTTTGTTGATATCATATTCAAACCAGGGGTGTGTCCGAAGCTATATGCAACAAGAAAATATTAGTGATCTAGTAATTGATTGTAGGTATTTGTTATTTTATTTTCTAGGGGTTTTTGCAGTGTCCTTAGGATTCCATGGCCAAAGCCTTATTATCTCTATGCTATAAGAAACTTGCTGAAATAAACACTCATTGCTGGAAATAAACACACATACAAGAATAAATAGATTGTTGGAAATAAACACACAATGCAGAAGTAAACACACTTTGCTTGAAATAAACACATGGTTGAAAATGTTGTGAAAAGCTTGCAAGGAAATGAAAATCTAGTCTATAACACCTGCAGGGATGAGTATAAAAAAAGTTTAACTTAAAGAATCAAAAATCATTTACATAATTAACATATCTACACTATTTTCTTTAGAAATATAAATACCAATAAAATGAGTATACAAGTTCTTAGAGGAGTGTTCCTTGCTCCACCTTGAATCAAGATTTGACAAAGTGATATTCTCTCAAAATGAAGTGGCTATTTTATTGCTGAAATATTTTGTCTTACAAAAACATACTGGATCTTTCTATATCTCTATCTCTATGTATATGTATGTATATGTTCTATTTTTTTAAATCTATCTACAAGTCTTTATATATATATATATATTTCTTTCAAAGATGCATTTACAACCATAATTGTTCTACTAATTCAGATGGAACTGAATTATGCCCAAAATAGATGTTGAATTTGGAACCTTGCTAGATGTATAGTTGTCTAATAAGTTATCCCTGGATCTTCGAGTATGAAGAATTGGAAATATTTTGATCTGCTCCTAATTGAAAGGCTCATTGATTGCTTTATCATTGGATGTTGTCAAAATAAATAGATTCCCATTAGTTCCAAAACTTTGGAGAAGTTTTGGAACTAAAGGGGATTGTTCTTGATCTAATCATGAAAGTTTTGGAGCTAAACGCAGGCTAAGTGCTTTGAGTTCCGTAACTAAGTCCAAAAGTTTTGGAACAAAGCAATAGAGCTCATAAACTATATGATAGAGTTATGGAACTAAGTCTGGAATTTCGGAACTAAGCCATATTGAAGCCAAGGCTCCTAAAAACATGTTGATCACTTCATACTTCGTTCTCTAACTGATTATGACCTATTTTATTACAAAATTGAATTTCCACACACTTTGTTAGGAATTACAGAGCTTTTAAACTTTAGAACTAAATTCAACAAAAGATGGACAATTACATCCTAACTTACATTAGATCAAAAAAAAGTCACAAAATGCAGTCAAACTAGATAAAATGGAGAGTAAAATAAGATCATTTATTATGCATTAATGAGACATATTTTGGCCTTATCACTCACCACCACTATGGGCACATAAGTTCTACTATATGTTAGGTGGATCCGTGCGTGTATGGTATGTTAATGTAGAAATGAGAAGAGAAATAATTAATTTACAGAGATGACCTCGGTATAATCCATAATTTTGATTACTTTTCTACTAAACATCCGGTCAATGAAGCACTACAGATTATAAATTTTCTAACTTTGGGAGATAGCAAAAAGGTTGATTGTAGTATTTTTTACCCATCTACTAACTTCTAACCCCATGCACATCAGCCTATCACCCAACAGGTGCTAGGCACTCACCCGAGGTACGCGCGGGTGTCGAGCCCCTCTTTATGTGAGCATTGTGAGAAGATATTTTCATTGTTAGAGGATTAGTTGCAGAGAAGTGAATATTCATGTAAAATCACAACATGAACTATCATATCCTCATACCAAATAATTTAATAACAAGACAAACATCATGACATGAAATACAAAGAATAGATTTTCCATAAAATATAAGGAAATAACACTAGGATTTTTACCCTTGAACTAGATATTTAGAACAAAGCCATATATTTATATTGATCATAGTCTCAACAACCACATTACATTCAAAAAGGTCATATCAGACCAAATCTATCAAGACAGGAACAAACCCATATATCAAAGGTCCTAGCTATGCTTTCTTTATTACAAAAATTTTACAGACCCATCCCTTAGACATGATAACATTCCTACAGTCCTCTAATGATAAATCCAACTCCTAGGGCCTCCTAGTATTTTCTCGCAGCTTCACTCTCTTCATACTATATGTCCTCCATCTATGTATTCCTCGGTGTGTCTTCTTTTCTTCCAAGCATATCTCTTTATAGCACCAACACCCACTGCCATGCCTTTTCTCAGGAGTAGATCGGATGCCAAGTGTCCATGTGGTCCTTCAATGGTGCATGCTTATTCTATTCCGAGCTCTCCACTTTTTGTAATGATGTCTTCCTAGGAATATTCCATACGTGGAATATTATTTCCTTGACCACCAAGTCTCCAGGCTGGCACCTTATCCACTCGACATGCCTAGTCGGGTCACATTTTTCCTCAAGTTCCTTCAAAATGCTAAATATGGATAAGTATTTAGACCCTGTGTATTACCTTACGTACACACCCTGGTTTCTCCTAAACCCTTCTTAAACCCTTGTCCTACGTGCTTCTCCCCACATGCCTTTCTTCCTATTGGACCCACGTACTCATGCACCCTTTAGTACTTAGCCAATATTTTGAGACCCAACATCACCCCACACTAAGCTTGTTCTCCATCCTCGAAAACATACTACTCCTTCAAAGAATAACGAATGGTGGGATCTGGACAATTTGAATGAAGATTTAAAGAATGGAAGAATGAAGAATAGAAGAAATGAAAGAATCAAAGATCTTGCTACACATAATAGGAGTGGGAAATCCTTCCTTATTATCACCTTGATATTTTCCCAAGCATCTACTTCACCCTATGCCTACTAGAGTAGGTCACCCACTAGAGCGCTTACCTCCTTAAAACTTAGTTCACCTCCCTTATCATTCAACGTATCTACAATCCCTTTGAGATTCTTAACAAGATCACCCAACACATCCATTCTACTGGTGATATAGGGATACAACTCCTTAAGTTGGTTCTTGATCAAACCTCGTAACGTTTCGATTGCCTCCATCTTCTTTTCAACTTTGATAGGATCTTATCACACTTTACCCTATTCCCCTTATTATTCTCTTGGTATTCCTTTAGACCCGCCTCATGTGTAGAAACTAGTATGCTTGTTACCCTATCTCTGTCAATGCAGTTATCATACATGGCCTCATCCATCCACGTGGTGGTCTATATAACGACAAGGAGCTTAGAATATCATGTCATTGTCTCCCCAATCTTCTAGCTTCTCTTCCTCCTTTTGGCATGCCAATGCCTCTTCTATTGATTCTATAGAAAGCATCATCTCTCCATGGTAAGGATGCGGGTTAATTCTTCCAAGAATTGCAAGGTTGACTTGTATTTCTTCTCAGCAAGTGCTAGGTCTAGGTGTTTCAAAGTGATCATGTCTATGATCATTTCAATCTTCTTGTACACCTCACACACCTTCACCTTCTCCTCCCTTAGTTCGTGCCTTAACTATGTGCTGATCAACTCTTCCTACTTCATATATTTTCTCTTCTCAATGAGTTCCTCCTTCTTCTCCAACTCTTCCTCTAGGAACCTTACCCTGTCATTCCTTCCAAAGAGTCTCACCTCAATCTCTACTTAAACCTTTTTGAGCACATTACATACCTTCTCATCGGATAACTATTGAGTTTTTATCAGAGGATTCACTCCCTTGGACTCTGGTACCTTCATCGCACTCCCTTTTCTAACTTTGAACTCGAGCTCATCAACATGGGACTCAAATTACCAAGATAACATCTTCTTTGTTCATGAAAACGTGCCTTCTTCTTCGAATGAAGACCATGCAAGGAGTTGGTCTTTAGGCACGGTACTGAAACAAGTGTAGTACCTTACTTGGATCGTTGATATAACTCATTCCCTACTCCTACACTACTACCAAACTCTTTATTTCGGTGTGAGATTACTTTGGAAATATTACCGCTAAGATGGGATCTCCACCCATGATCTCATAATCTTTCCCCGCACTCTCCTCCTCTATCTCCTTGAGCACCTCATCAGCGTTGCACTCCACTTCCTACTCCACCAAATCCCTTATTATGCCTTTTACTTATCTTTCAATGGACTCTTTTATCTACTCCTTAGTGAGGCTTGGGCTCTTTTGATCCTTTGGATTCACTTCCTCAATCTCCCCTTTACCTTGAGTGCCTTCCCCTTCTCCATCATTTTCTTCATTTCTCTCATCCTTGGAGTCATGCAAATCATACACAGGATGTTCTTGAGCCTCTTCATGCTCATCATCATGTCTCTTTCCTCTATAGGCCTCTAGGATCTCTATTTATTTTGAGTCCACCTTCTCCACTACCTTCTTCCTCTTCCTAACTGGTGATTCTAGTATAGAGACTCTTCCTTCTCTTCTTCTTCAGTGAGGTGACTCCTTCCTTGGTGATTATTCTTGTGTAGGAGGCTCTTCTTTCTCTGACACCTCTTCCTTAGGTGATTTTTCCTTTTCCTTAATGGGGGACTTCTTCCTCTATGCATATGTGCTCAAATTCACACCTAACTCCTACACACCCATAAATTGTGCTATTTGCACACTTGGTACCTTCTTCTCTGGCACTGTAACATCTTGATTTTTAGAAGCTACTATGATGACCTCTTTTTGTGATGTTGTAACTATGGAAATGAGGATTATTATGCTAAGATATATCTTTTAATCTTAAAAAAAAAAAAGAATGTGTTACGTATCCGAAACCTTGCTTATCAGAACTTGTTTATTTGGGATGGAGGTCATTATAACTTGTGTTTTGCAAAGTGTGAAATTGTAGACTTTCTTTTTTGTTTGATGAACTCATATTGTTGTTGATAACACACCTTGAATCAATTCCATTGATCCAAGGTATGCTGCGGCCTTCTTTGTGGTTGCTTTGTCGATTTACTTTCTAATTAGAAAAAGTATGGAACCAGTGTGAGATTCTCGTAATTTTTATAAAAAGAACCTAGTTACAAGTACGATTACTTGGCACCATGCTGCCAATGGAAAGATTCAATTTCCAAACTACATAAAAATTGTAACACCGAAAAGCATAAGGCAGTAAGAGTTTTGATGCAAGTGAGCCAGGTATATGTCAAGCATGGGACAAAACGTCCTGCATTATGTTGGTTATGAACGTAAGTTGGTAAAACTTACTAAAGAACCTATTAATTAAAATACTATGGGCTACGTTTTAGCCTATAACTACATTTTAGCCTATAACCTAATAACTATCCTATGTGGATTTTAAATTAAAAGAGATGTAAATTATTGCAAATCCTAATGATTTGCGACCTAGATGGAAACCTAACTATGGACAATGTGACCTAAACTAATGCTAGCCCTAAAAGGGGACCTATAGATACATGTCGATGAAAGGATAAGAAGGGAAGGTTTTAAATTTAATGAAGAACATTAAATGATGTCCTTGGAGTTTTAAACGCCAAGTTTGGCGGGGGCAGAGAAAATGGAGGCTCCTAACTAACTATGCTGCTAAATTTGAATTACAAGCAAAATTGGGAGAAAAAGGCCCGCCAAACTTGAGTCGGTGGTGGCATAGAGATAGAGGAAAAAGAAATGCATTCAATCCATTTATTGATCTTGGTTTTGACACCCGTCCACCTTGGAAAGAGAAAAGAGGAAATTTTGTGGGTTATTTTGTTCATTCAGGTTATGATTTTTGCTCTGCATTTCCATTTGTTGCTCTTTCGGTCTGCAAAATTTATTTTCACCATAGTTGTAGCTATTTTGATTACCCACAGCTATTTTTGAGCTTGTGGAAGCATGGAGATTGTTGAGAGACCTTGTTGTTTGTCACCGTGGAAAAGAATAACTCCTGAGGGTGCGGATGTGGTTTTCTGCAAGCAACAAGAAGTAATACGACATGTTGAGCTCTTCTCTTTAAACAACTTTGCTCTTTGTTAAGCATCTTCATTAAAAGAACTCTGCTCTTATAACTGTGTGTTCTTGTAAAAATGAAAAGTTAAAATGTTTTGGTGTGACCTCTGGTTGAGTTGTCATTTTAAAACAAATACGATTTGGTTATTTCTTGTTACGTTTTAAAGAAAATGGGTGTTTTTCCTTACTGAAATAGAAAATGAAACGAGTTTCCTCTCTGCTATTTTGAATTCTGAAAGGAATGAGTAATAGGGTTCATCGTCCATTATGGGTCGATCTTGTTGAAGGTGACAATGATGTGCATGCTGTTTTCTATGTTTTGTGTGTGCTAATGGTTATGAAAACCGTAAAAATGCTTGATAAGACTATTGTGTGACTATTCTCTTGTCATATTACAGCGTATGGTGGTATGAATCCTCCCAGGGATAGTAAGATTATAGTAGCATCTTTATATTTTCTGTTCTAGATTGATGTGATGTCCTACCTATTTGTTCTTGGTACTTGTGTATGACTGTTTGGAAAGAAGTTATTATCTAAATGGAAATAGAGTGGTCTATCTATAGAATGGACTGGGTAGAGCATACAATTTATATTTTGTTTCTTTGTTGAACTCAATGATATATATATATATATATATATATATATATATATATATATATAACCTGTGGATTTAAAAATTCTTCATTGTTTTCATTGAAACTAAATCTGAGTGGATTTCTTACTCTGATGTTTGAAAAGCGACTCTTTTAATTATTACGGTGAAATCGTGATTTAGTTGTCTTGCTGTACACTCTTACTTATTTCATACCTGGAAAGATGTGTTTGTTGCAATGAATGAAACTAATGGAATAATTGCAATTGAAAGTTTGTTATTCTGTGTACTTGCGGTTCAGATGCAAAATGAATTCTTGATTTCTTTCCTCGAATAGTAGTTAGGAAACTATTAAGACTGTAACAGTCTGGATTGGAAGGAATTATCCTTGGGATAACAGCCTGTACATCATGGGCCGATATGCAGGAATTAACTATAGATGATGTGAATCCACTCCCTTTCATTCGGTTTTGACTCCTGAATATCTCTCTCTTGACTGCTATCACTGGTTATTGGCTCCTTTTTCACAAAGTCAATCAATTCGATTGTAATAATTGGAAATAGTATTTTCCTTTCCTTAGTGTCCTATTTAAATTTTGATAAAAAGGTATTGAAGTCACATGTGACTGGCCTCAGGAGGATGCAAATGCATTTTATGTTCTGTCTCTCTTTCTCTCTGAAGTAGATGAGTATTACGCTGCTGTCAAAATCTAGAAAGTTAAATATGTTGTTGCTGTGACGTATGATTTCTTTTCACTTTTGCATTTGATTTAGTTGAAGTCCAGTGGATAACCTGAAGGTAAGAAAGTTCTATCTTAATTTAAAAATTGACTCATTATATGGAATTCATTCTTGATGATGAAATGGGTTGGACAATGCATGCAATCGAACAACAATCTATAAATCAGTTCATATAGATGTCCTAATACGTGATTGTTTAGAGAAAATACTCTTTTTAGTATTATCTAAATTTGGAATGAACTCTTTTCTTTTCTTTGAAAATAGCTATGAGAATGGTGAAATATACATCATGATATGTTAGCCATTATAGAAATTGGTGTGTTGATATTTATTAGTACTATTTAAAATGATGCTAATTATTGAAATCAGGTTGTTAAAATTGTTCAACCTTATTGGTGCTTAACTATTACGTGATGTCTATCTCTATTAGGAGACATTTCATAAAAGTAGAGTTCTTTTATTGAGACAGTTAATCAAGAGCACCTCATTTTAATGATAAGTGCTTAATATGCTCAGTTCGATGAACTGACCCGTGCAAGTTAATTTTGTAGATGGATTCCGTGAGTAAAAATGAAGATATGTTGTTTTATGATGCTTCTTCTGATTAACTAAGGGATGGATCTTTTCTGAGATTTTATTATTCTTCTACAAAAAAAACAAAAGAAAAGAAAAAGTTGTATTCTTCTTTCTTTACGAGTTGTTAATGTTGTTTGGCATGAATGAAGTCCGGTAGTATGGACTTGTATATTGTATGAATTTTAATCTAGAGGAATGAGTAAAAGGAGAAGGTGTGTTATTTTAATGGTTGTACCACCTTGGAACTATTTGAATATGATTGAGAATATAATTTTATTCATTGAATTTGGATTTATTCAAATGATGGTTGATAGATTTTAAAGGGACATAATATCTATTCTTTACTTGAATACAAATTTTAAGTTGGAATGTGCAATTAATTAATACTTAGGTCAATATGGATTTTAAATTGACATTAGTAAAGAGTAAAGTGAATATGAACTCTTAAATGAATGATATTCGGAATTAGAATATAAACTAATGAATATTAATAAAGAGACAATTGAATTCTGTATTCTGATTTCGTTAATATCCTTGGGATGTTTTGATCAAAAGGATATTTGGTATGAGGAATCATATCTCCTCGTAACAAACCTTAACTAAAGTAAGGTTATAGTGAATAAATGAATACATTCATTTGGGATTAGGCCTCATTTAAATGACATCTAATGAGATGGAATTCTAAATTTAAATTTAGTTGTGAATAAAACTTGGTTAAGTTTAGTAAGTTGATCTTACTACGTTAAGTTGTAGTGGACTATTAGTCTGAAGCTTAAATTAAAGAACTAAGATGGAAATATGCAATCCTTCGGTAAGGAGGAGTAAATGTATATTAAGCTATAAGACAATTTAAGTCTTTCTTAGCTATGCAACTGTAACAAACAGTGAGGTTAGAGGATCAACACGGTTGCTGAAACTTATTCTTAAAGTAATAAAGATACAAATCTAATAAAACTTTTAGTTGGATGTGTAACCCTTAATGAGAGGATTCCGTAGGACATTGGTACACACTAGCTACAATATGGTGTCCTCATGAAGGCGGGGCCTTCATGACGACACAATGTTGCAGCTGACATGTTACAATGCCCTTCCGAATCGAATCATCAAAGTTTACATAAGCTTGGACCAAGTTAGGAATGTGACCTTGTATATGGAGTGACTTGAGAAGACTAAAGGTAACTAGACACACATAGTTGACTAGGGTCGACAAAGTATGTCTGCATACCTTTAGTCACCACGAGTGTCTCCCTATACTCTTTCATATTGCTATCTTGGGTTAAAGATTAACCTTTGACGAGAGGGTTGACAGAGATCGTAAAAGACCACTCTAGATAATGTATTTAAGTGAGGTTTAGGATGTATTCCATTGATGTGTATAACATCTAGGAATATGATCATGCTAAGCATGTGAAAATATTTGGCCAAAGTATCACAAGCTATTGGTTGCGTTGTCCTAATCACTTGGTTTAAGAAGCAGGATTTCAGATGAATATCGGTAATAGATATTCAGATAGGCATCTTAAATAAAACACTTCAATAACTAAAAATGGTGAAGAGAACCAATTATACTTAGTATAAAATGCATGAATTGACATTAAGGATCGGTAAGTAGCTGAGTCATGAGATGAGAGATCGATGAAACTCCGAGCCATTAAATGGGAGTTTGGTAGTTCTTCGAGTCATTACAACAGCATATGGTATCTATTATATGATTGAATGGCATTGAATGTGTGTTCCATATTATAAATATGCAAATAGAGAACATTGGTTTTAAAAGTATTGTGTGTTCTAAATTACATTATTTGGACAGAGAACAATTATTAAAAATTGGTTGTGTGTTTTGAATTACATAATTCAGAACAAAGAACGTTATATAAAAAAAAAAAAATCCCTTGTTCTAATGTCTCAAAATGGGAATGTTACAGGCACCTCTTCTCTTTCATTCTTCCTTAGCATGACCTTATTTATCCTGGTGGGGTCTTTTGGGATGAAGACATCACTCTCTAAGTAGGCACCCTTCTCATACTTGGGATTGATCCACAGGTATACCCTTATTGCAGTCCTTCCAGTGATTGGTAGCATTACACGTTTTTTCATACGCACCTCATGGGAGACATACTTCTCCACATAAGCACACTTCTTAGGGTATACCAACTTCCTTTGTAGGTTGTGGTGGTCCTGATCCACCTCGTTGAGGTTGAACCTTAGTATTTTGGCCTCCTTGAAGTGATTGACCCCTACTTGGAAATATTGCATGGTGAATGAGAAAGGTAGTTTACACCATGGGCTCTTGGTCCCATATATAAACATGAATCACCAATGTAGAAATGATGGTATATAGAAAACTTGGCTTCTCCCTGCACTAGTATTGGTAATTGTTCAAGTATCCTCCATTCAGCCCTGAATGCATCACACATCCTCTTATACCATTTCTCTAGGCGTGCCTTGTGGGTGGCTATCATGGTGTCACAAGTGTATTTTTCAAATATCTTCGTGGGGGAAGGATATTCATCTGGATATTCCCATACAAAATTTTCTAGCCCATCAGAACTCTAATTTTTGAGAAAACAATGGTGAGGAGGACATTTCCAAACATGATATTCTCTCCTTCGTGTATGACATTGATGATTTATTTTGCAATGAAGGAAGACATGTTATAGATGGTTCCTTATGAATTTTTTTCGGCACACATTCAACCAGAATTTTTATCTGTGTCCACCTTTCTTGTCCATTTAACTTGGATACCAAGGGCATGGTCATCCTCATCATTAGGAAAAAATTATCAAAGATATCAAAATCACGCGAGCCATTATTTTAATCATAAGCATGTATTATCTCCTTAATGGATTCCTTGTCCTCCAAGTCATCATCCAATGGCTCCCCTTCATAGACAAGGATGGTAAACTTAGATATTATTTGAGGGGTTATGTGCATCCTTCATCCTACGATGTATAAGTTTTCCTCGTGCATGTGCAACATCAACCACCGGTATAATCGCTCAATTTTTCCAAAGTAGGAAACTCATAAGGTTGCAGCAACCTAGCCTTCTCCAATTTTACCTTCACTTCATCATCATCTATTAGCATCCCTTCTGGTGTCCTTTTTCTATTGGGTGAACTAGTTCTAATGCCATGTCCTTCTCTATGGTGCTTGTGCGATGGTTGTAATTTCTCACTTCCATCTTCCTTACATGGGATACCCATTCTTTTCCAAGTAACACACCATATTGGTATTGCATCTCCACATACCATTCCTCGTTGAAGCTGGTGGTGGTAGTATGTTTCCCATTTCCCTTTCCCTTCTTCAAGAAACAGCTTGTCTTTTTTGGTTTCATCTCCTTTTTGGGTTACTAAAATATCCTCATTACTCCTCTTCCTTGCTCTGCTCAAATTTTTGGCTTAACTTCACAAAAATCACTTTACTCTCATGCCCTAGCTATAGAACCCTAACCCTAGAAAAATTCTTCCTTCCACAAGATGATGTACTTTATTACGGGTTTCAAAAATTCCAACAACTCTCTCCTCTACGCCCATGTACCTTTTTTTCCACCCTAGTTCACAAATCCCACTAGTCACAGACTCGTGATCTTCACAATCTCCTTTCACACAAATTCTCAAGGATTCCCTATTTTGTAAAATATCTTCTTTGTCACAAATGTGAGGTAAACAATAATGTGCCTGACCTTTTACTTATAGATTTTTACTCATCTCCTGCGCGATAAATTCTATGTCACCTACCAATGTGCTTTTACAACAAAGGGGTATTTTTCCACTAAAGCCCACCCTTAAGTGCTTTTACCCCATGCCCAATCCTATGTGAAAAAATATCTACAACCTTCTAGCATTCAAAATCATTATCGACCAAATATCTTCACGCGCATGCTTGCAACGTGAAGGAACTTCTTCTATCCTTAACCTGATTTTTTCCCTCACCTACCTCATGTTGTTCTTGTGCTTCTCATCCTTTTTACGTGGTCTTTGTAAACCGACACCAAAATTCCTTGTCCACCTTTTCTACATGTGCTCTTCTAAACTACGCACTTTTCATCCTTCAATCCAGGCATATCCTTTAATCTAGGCCATCGAAACACAACTTCCACTACTAGCTTCCATTTTTCTTTGCATTACTCCACCCCACACAAAAATATATGTGTGGTCCTCTGCACATACACAACCTTTTGAAAATAATAAGTGGCTACTGGCACACAAGGCCCACAAAACAACAATACAAAGAAAGGAATAGGTAATGAGAAAGGGGAACATAAGGAAAAGAAATACATAAAAGGAAATCCTAGGCTAAATGGAAATACTACCTTATTTATAAACACAAGGAAGACTTATTTATAGTAGGGCTTCAACCTACTCCCATTGAAATGGCCTAGTAACCATGTTCCATCAAGCACTTATAACTAGAAAGTTCCTAAATCAAGGATGTACGAGATGATATATGGTCCTAACTAATGGAATTTCAGTTTCCCAAGATGGTGTAGAAACTTGGAATCGTATAAAAAAAGCCCCCGCCCAACCTTGACTTGTTTTTTTCTTAATATGGAAATCATGCCATGATTTTTTTGTGCCTTTTTAGTCTTCTAACTTCATCTAGCAAGTGATCTAATTTCATCCAACTACATTAATTTCTACATGCGCTCTTGAATTTCTTCTTCATCAGATAACCATCTTGCATGTGTAATATGCAACGATGGTAACGTAAATTAAACCGGTAAAATAGCCTCCACACCAAACACCAATTCTAATGGTGTGGCCTTGTTCAATCTCTTGTAGGTTATCTTATATTCCCATATAATTGCGGATACCTTATCATCCCAATCTTTTCTTCCCACATCAAAAGTTTTGGTCTTTGTGTGGCTTAGAATTTTGTTAAACACCTCAGTAGTTCCATGAGCTTGTGGGTGATATGGGGTAGTCTTATGATGGGCCACAATAAACTCTACCAACAAAATCCTAACTGTTTCATTCAAAAATGTGTAAACTGTCATTATTCAAGCTTAAGGGACATCCATACCTATTTATTATGTTCCACTATAAGAATCTAGTAGTTATCAACATTGTGCAATCCCTTATAGGTGCTTCCTCTGCCCACCTTATTAAGTAATCAATGCAAGTGATGACATAGTGTGAACCAGTCCTTCACGCGGTGGGTGAAATTGGTCCTACAAAATTAATTGCCCATTTTTCAAATGGTTTTGTGCTAGCTATCGGCCTCAAGGGAATTTCATCCCTTCTTCCTATCTTTCCAAGGCATTGACAGTGGTCATAGGCCTTGAAAAACTCAATGCAATCCTGGTATATCTTTTCCACTAAAACCCTACCAAGAGTATCTTTCGCGTTATGGAATTCCATACATAGTGCCCTCCTACGATCCCACCATGTGCTTCTTCCATGATTACAACATGTTCATGTTCGAACACGCATCGGTGCAAAACCTCATCACATTCTAACTTGTATAAGTCCCCACTAATTAGCATGTAGGGGGAGGCATATATAGCTAAATGTTTCCTTTCTAAAGCTTTCATTCCTTCTAGCGCCACACCCATTTTGAGAAACATAGAAATATCCTCTAAGTCAGAGGGTGTGCAACGCAACATAAATAGTTTCATGTCAAGCATAAAATCCTCAATGTTCTGTGCATCCTCCCATAATTCAATTATTTAGCAATGGTTAGGCCCTAAGTTACTCTTTCCCGGTTTCACAAAACTATAAACTCAAACTCCTGAAACAACAAGACCCACCGTCATATGCATCCTTACAAAACGGGTTTGTTCACCAAGTACTTCAAAGCCATATGGTTTGTGTAGAATATGAAAGGTGTTTCTAGCAGATACTTCCTAAAATTATGCAGTGTATAGATCATTGATAATGTTTCATGATCAATAATGGTGTATTTCTGCTCGCTAGTGTTAACCTATTGCTAGCAAAACACAAGGGGT
Organism: Taxus wallichiana var. yunnanensis; assembly: GCA_018340775.1. Classification (NCBI taxonomy): domain Eukaryota; kingdom Viridiplantae; phylum Streptophyta; class Pinopsida; order Cupressales; family Taxaceae; genus Taxus; species Taxus wallichiana. The sequence goes on along the minus strand of CM031239.1, from coordinate 64,441,546 downwards.
GGTCAATAATCCCTTCTCCATGTTGTGTTAGAACTACTCCAATATCCATCCCTGAAGCATCAACATACACATGGAAAGGTTTATCCCAAGAAGGAAATCGTAATATGGGCGCAATGATGAGCTTATCCTTTAATGTGTCAAATTTCGTCTGTTGTGCCTCTCCCCAATGAAAGGAACTCTTGTGTTTTATTAATTTATCCAATGGTGTGGTGATCTTGGAATAGCCCTTGATAAACTTCCAAAGAGTACTGTATTCCTAAGGAATCCATGCACTGCACTTTGACTGGTAGGCTCCCCCAACCCCACAATAACAACTTTGGCGGGATCCACCAATAAACCTTCCTTACATATAATGTGCCCCAATAGAGTCCCAAATGGAGTAGCAAAAACACATTTCTTAATGTTGAGGGATATCCTCAACTACCGACATCTCTCAAACATCAGTCTCAAATTGTCACAATGGTCTTTCACTAGTCCATATATTGTCTAGTCATCAAGGTAGACTTGCAGAAACTTATGGATAAAATCTTGAAATGCCTAGACCACTATGCGTGAAAACATAGCATACATGTTCTTTAGTCCAAAAGGCATGACCATATAGGCAAAAATTCCCATTCAATGGTGAAATTTATCTTCTCTTGGTCTTCTTTAGCAATTCTAACCTGATGGTATCTTAAGAATCCATTCGCGAAGGAATAGATTTCGCACCCAACCACTCCTTCCAAAATTTCCTCAAAAAGGGGTTGGAAAAGGATCAATTACACATACCACATTTAAGTCCCTATAGTCAACAAAAATTATTATCCTTCCATCTTTTTTAATGTTGATGACCATGGGGCTTACCCATTCTGATTCCTCCATAGCTTCAATTATGCCCGAAGTGATCATTTTGTCTATCTCCTCCTTGAATTTGATGTAGATATTCAGATTCATTCGATAAGGCATGTTCTAAATAGGGCATGCACCTTCTTTCAACTTGATTTTCATCTCTCCCAAGGAGTGGTGAACACCTTTAAGCTCATGGTACCCACATGGAAATAAATCCTGAAACTCATGCAATAGATCAATGATCTTCGAGACCTCCTTCTCTCGACCAATAGTCTCCAATAGTGGCCTCCTTAGGTTCAGCCATGGGTTCATGATAGGTGTGGTCTTTCTCATCAGCTCTATCCATAACTTCACACATATCTTCAGTATGGTTAGCATCCAAACTCTCCATCTCTTCACCATCTATCACATATACCATTTTTCCCTTTTCTTTCTCCATGCACGTGCGCTCAAGTTGCACCTCTTGTGACACTTCTTCATTAAATCACGGTTTCAAACCAGGTTCACCCAATAACTCTAGTATTTGATCTTCTATCATGGCACTATCTCCCCTCATTAGGTGCTTAACAACCTACAACACCCTATCCACTGATGGTTTAGTACTCTAATATTTAAAATCTTAAAGGAGTTCAGTCAACTCCTTCCAATTTCTTGTCCGACAAAGCTGCATCTCGTGAGTGAATATACCCTACGAGCACATAGCTCTACAATGTGGAATACAACTTATTCAATTATAAAAATGGTGGAAAGGCCTTTATGCCTCCCATCCATGCTTTCTCACATGTTTATATGTGAGACGAGGTGGGTTCCTTCCCATGGTAGTCTTGTATTATAGTGGGTACATTGCTTTGGGAGAACCTAACAGAGAACGTGATTCTTACCTCATGCCACTCTAGAAGGCTATCATGATGTGTCTCCCACCAACACGCTACAGTCCTAAGTAAGTTATAGCTAAGCATTCCTCTTCTTTCAACCTCATTTTTCCACTGAGCCTCCATTTCTCGTAATAAATCCTTACGGTTGGCCCCTCCAGAGTAACTCGAAACTTCCTCCCTCCCAGGTGCATAACTAAGCATGCCTTCATTACCCTTGTCATATATATTCTTAATCTGTGCCCAATTAACTCATATGTCTCATGCGGCCAATTATCACATGCCACACTAGTTGTATCACTCATGGACTGGGCATCTTCAAACTAAATAACTCCCTTTGTAGGATGAATCACATCAGAGTCCCTGATAGAGTGCACATAGATCCTATCAAGAACATCTTCTCCCAAGGGATCAGTATAGGTTGTTAAATTCCCATCAGTTAAGGGGATGATGACCCACTCTTCCTTGTTCTAAAATTTTATGTATCCCTTATTGAACCATAGGTCAGCATTGTTGTTATAACACGAGGGAAACCAAGTAATGTTGGAAAAAAATTTCCTCAGCAACAAGAATTTGAAATCCCTAGTGAAAATTTCCCCATGGATAGTGATAGAAACATCCTTCAAGACACTAATGGGAACTTCCTTTGTCTTGTTAGCCATATACAACACAGTTGAAGATGGCTGTAATGGGCACCTTCCCATTTGATTCCATGCATCTAGAGTGAGAAAATTGACTTCCACACCCATGTCAATCAAAATATTTCTCAAAATCCATCCATCCATAACCACATTCAAGGTAATATCCTTATCATAGTCCAAGTTGTGAGGAGGGATGTTAGCATGCAAAACCCGCCTTTCGTACTCTCCTCCAATGTGTGGTACCTTCTCCCATAACCACTCTCCTATCAAGGGGATGATATTATCTTGCCTCAAAATCTTGCATACTTCTCTAACCTCATCCAAATCCTTTTGTGGAGCCTCATCATTCTTCCTTTGCTTTGTAATTGTCTTGACTACTCTTTCAAGCATTGTGTTGGTGCAATTTCTCTCTGGTTTGCAAATTTTGCTTTAATTTCCATGTTCCATTTTTGCTCCAAAACATTTAATTTACTTGAGTGGGTGATCTGCAACTCGTTTTATCCAGTTGAATGCCTTCAAAATGCCCTCAATGTTGTTATTCTGCCCCATTTTGAAACAAAATCCATGTTTTCTCCCTATTTGTGCCCTAGTTTCCTCATTTTTATGGGTTGATCATTTCTCCTTTGTCAAATCATGAATGAAATCGAAATTGATCAAATCCTAAATTTGAACAAGTATTTCCCCAATCCCAAGGTCACAAATGATGTCAAAAAATGATTTAGTTGGTTTAAGATCACAAATTCTGCCCTCCTTTTCAAAAATTCCAATTTCTAGGGCATCTTCTGCATTTTTGACGTATTGATGGTCATACGGGTGTATTTTACCCGTCAATTTCATTATCACAACATTATGCTAATGTGGCAGGCTCTTATTAGCCCAGAGGATGTGCAGGAAAATGTTATAACTTGTCTTTTTGACTTTTAGCAAAAGGAAATTTTTTCTCCGTGGCCCCGCATTTTCCTAGTATGCCTACGTGGCATAATTCGATTGGTCAGATGGACCGATGGGTGGCAGGGGTCACTTACAATTTTTTCTTCAATTTTTGAAATTTTCTCAATGTCAATTTTTGATCGAGGGCCCGCACCCAATGGGAAGGTGACACGTGGCATAGGGAGATCAAGCATAGAGGTGAAGAGTTGGAAAAATTTGAAGTTTTTGGCTTCAAAATGCCAAAGAAAATATTTAGCCCGAAAGCCCCATGACGAGTAGGAAGGAGACGCGTGTCTGAGAGGAGAAATGGGAATAGGGGCCGAAGGAAAATTTTATGGATTTTTACCTTTATGTTTGCAGGATGAAAATCAAAAATGAAGACTAGGCCCCGTCCAATGAAAATAAGACATGTAACCTAAATTTGGTGGAGGTTTGGAGTGCAGAAAGGAAGTTGAAAATTTTGTAAAATTTTAGCAAAGAATCTCGAAGTGAAAAATTGATCCGTGGAAAATTTGGAGGTGTGCCCCCACATCCAATTAGGGGCGACACGTGGCACATTTCAAAGGGCAAAAGGGAGAGTGCGGGCCCGCAAAGGTTTTTGCGCTCACGGATGGTTGAAGGAAAATTTTGAGGGTCAGCTCCACTATGAATGGGAGACCGCCATGTGGAAAAAGATGAAGCAGGTGTTCGGGCCCACGGGGTTTTTGGAGAAAATTTTCCTTTTCTCAAAAAAGGATAAAAATTGAAAGAATTGGCCCACGGTTCTTGGCGGGGCCCATGGTTGGACACATGGCGGGTCCAGGGGGACATGCGGGGAAAATTTACAAATTTTTCCCTAGGTCGAAAAGCTCAAATGCATTTTAAGGTTGGAGGCGCAGTCCAATGGTATTTGGACATGTGTCCAATTTATCCAGAAGTCAAAGAAGATATTTCTAAGTCTACAAGATGAATCTCATCAACACACATGGATGGCACAAATTTAAAGTTGATTTTAATCAACAGATTCTTTGAGTGTTGTCATTTTTTTAGGTGCCATGGAAGCTCCAACAAGTCGGGATTCACCATTTCTACACCAAATCAAATGAAATTTTTATGAAATTGCATCTCCTCAACCTTTTGAGTGCAATGGCACCATTCTTTTGAGCTAATTAGATGTCATATGATGTTTTTGATGATATTTTTTCCTCAGCCCGTGAAAAAACGTGAAAGGTAAAAAATTAAAGTTGTAGGGTTAAAAGTGATGAAGTAAAAGGTGAAAAATGATTACAAAATCATGTTGGCATGTCTAAATGCCAAAAATGTGACCCTGGGATGGATAAGGATCTGAATCCATGCAATATTTTAAAATATTTGTGCATCCTTGGCAATATGCGAGTTGTTTTACAGTTTTATATCATTTTTTCATCAAATGGATAGATTTTTGTAGAAAATTTGATCCCTTGAGCATATTATTTTCTTGGGATGCAAGGATCCAAGTTGGCATAGGGTATATTATGTAATTTGGAGGCATTTTGTAAAGTCTGATTGAGAATTTTGGAGAAAGAGAGAAGAATTTTCACAAGGAAAACTTGAAGAAGTCCATTTTCTTTTGGAGAAACTACCTGAGAGCCATTTTTGATTCCTGTTTGCATCAAATGTTCATCATGTTGAGTTGGTTTCAGCTGTAAAGCCATCAAAAAGCTTTGAGATTGTCTTAATAACATTCCCTTACTGGTGTATTTTATCAAAATTTATGGATTGACTGGTTTTATCTCTTGGCAAAGCTTGCATACACTTGTATTTCAGTATGTTTTGAATTTGTGTTTCATGCTCATGTTGCAATCTTGTGTTTGGAATCTTTATTGGTCATACATGGTCTCATTATCTTTATTATCTGCAATCTTCCATTAAGAAGAGCATTGATTTGAATGAAGATAAACATATTTAAATTCATCTTACCTTCCTTGTAAATTGAGGGTGTTTGTAAACCTTTGGATGTACCTTAGGTCATGATCTAACAAGGGTTTCTAAATGCTTCATTGGTATTTTGCTTCAAGCCTTTTTGGTAAGTTATCAAATTTTGTGTGGAATAGTGTAGATTTGGGCATCAATGTGTGCACATATCCTAGTTGAAAGAGCACTTCAAATTCATTGAAACATTTTTGTTGTTTAGGTGTTGTTATTCATTTGCAAAGTTTCCCAAAGAAGGTGATGATTTCTAGCTACTCTTGTCCCAACATCTCTCATCAAAATATCATTTTAAACTAACTCATCCTACCTATACTACCCCTGCATTTGCATTGTGTGTCCACAAAAGAACTCAATCCTTTCACTAAAATGCACAAATTTGATCATGGTTTTATCATGTCTTTAGTATCCCTAGCCTTGTTTTGAGAACATTTCCATCATTTAGTAGTGAAAACTCCTTTGAGTTTGGATAATGGATACTTGATCATGTTTCCACAAGGCCTCTTTCATGTCATAATGTAAAACACAAGGATATCTCCATCTCCTTACCATATAGGGGCTGCAATATAGGTTCTCTTACCTTGGTTAATAGGCACAACCTAAAATAGTGAGGGTTAGATCAAAACCCTTATGAAGGTGCTATCCACTCCCTCAAATATTGAATGCAAACAAGCAGATAGGTGTGCTCCCTGGCTACAAATGACATACAAACCATCTATCTATCCTTGAGTGTCTTGTGCAAGTTCATGATGTTGTTCAAGTTGTGAAGGAGATTAAATCTTGATACCAACACTTGAGTGGCATCGCTGCCTGGGAATTTTTTGAATTTATTGGTGGTTTTGAAGTGTTTGAAAGGTTTGAGCATTTGTGTGATCAAGTACTTGAGCTGTTACATTCTTGCGATATCATTGCATACTTCAGATCTAGATGTTTTCATTTATAGCATACATTTGACAAAATATTTTAGTGCTTTCTTACACAACTAAGGTGGAAATCCTTAGTGGTGACTCCATGTTGTTTGGATCTTGAAATACTAGTTGTCTTACACATTTCTATCATTTGAAACTTGTTTTTTAAATCTATCAAGTTCGGAGGGAAGGAGATCCCTCTTCATTAAGGAATATTCTAGGAAGTTGCTCACCGAATCAAGAAGCTCAGAACTAGAGGGAAGAAGAGTGTGGGAAGTGGTTGGTGATTTGGTTGCAAGGAAAGAGATCCCCATAGTTTAATTTGAAGGAGAGCATCATGTTATTGAAGATTATAATTCCTCTTCAAGTAGATTTGATTCAGCAATCTTCTTGTTGATTTTCATTCTCCATCGTGAGGGACCTTCTTGTGTATTTAAAATCTTACTCCTAGATATGCTCCTATGGTTTCTAAGTTTGCTAAATTTTATCAAGAGAGAGAGCCTTTGGGTGGTTGTCATTTTAAAGATCATTCATTTACTACAATCAAACCCATTACTACTCCTCATCAGCTTGTTTCACCTCCAAGATCACCCCTACCAAACAATATGGCTCAGACTAGACCTCCATTTTTGTAAACACCTTTGGTCCTATAAAGTTTGGAGGAATGGATGGTTATCCAAATGCTGTCCCACAAGATGTGAGAAATAGGTTACCAAAATTCCAAGGTAACAATGTTATTATCGGAGATCAGCATCTCAAATTCTTTGTTAACATGATGGAAGACTTTGAGATAGAATTTTAGGATGTGTATATCAAGTTGTTTATCCATAAACTTGAGGAAGATGCAAGGGATTAGTACAAAGCTCTACCCGATAAATCTATTGATTCATGGACTGAGATGAGTAATGCATTTAGATTGCAATATGGAGACAAATGATCCAAGGTTCCTTCTATCCGAGTTTGAGAACATCAAGAAGAACCCTAATGAGACAGTCCATGACTTTAATACAAGAATTAATAAAACATTGAGAAGGTTTCCTGCCATTTTGAGGCCTTGTGATGAATCTTGCTTGATCAAATATGCAGATGCATTTGATAAAAAGGTAGCCTATTACTTGAGAGAAAAAAATCCTACAAACTTGAGGCAAGCTTTCACCATGGCACTTCAAATTGAAAATAATATTAAATCTATTGGTATACCACTTAAGAGGGATGGTTTGAAGTTGATAAACCTTGAGAAGCCTCAAGCTAGCAAGGGTGCTGATTTGGAAGATGTTGTCAAGACTTTGGCAACGGTCACAAAGAAATTTCTTACAAGTTAGCATGGGCTAAGAAAGGTATTAGGAAAATTTCAAAGGACAACAAAGAACTCAAAACCATGATAGATTTGGCAATCATCCTAGGGGTGATCAAAGACAAGATGATAGAGGTAAATGGCCTGTTGGATCTGCAAAGACAACCCCAAGCTCGTGAGAATAGAGTGATGCCTCGACCCTTTAACCGTAAGAGTAGATGATGTTCAAGAAATTGCTGATATGGATTGGTGTGATAGATGTTTTCTTCCTCATCCTCCATGTGAAATGGACCAGAAAGATATTGAAGATGATAATGAGAATGAAATGGATGATGAAATTTGTATGATGGGAAGCTCTTCAGGCTCACAACAAGTAGCAACATCAACAGATGTGATAAGTGCAAGGACTGCTGCAACCTTTTGGGATTGCATAAAGAGGGTACCATTTCTTTCTCTTCCTCAAACTCATGATGTAGATGTAGTTTAGGCCTTTGAAATTCCTAATAATGACTTTGAATATCTAAGGGCTTTAATGATCAAGAAGTATGATGGTGGTATTCCTTCGAGGAAGATAGACAATTGTTAATGAATGATGTGGTTGGTCAAGAGAAAGAGTACACTACTAGAAGTAAAGTTTTTAGAGGAGCTGGTCCTCAAGTCAAGCCAAAGACACCATTGCTCACAAGCATTCCTAGAGACAATCCTAGAAAAGAAACAATTTCCAAGAACCCCGTTGTCCCATGCAAGAATATCAGTCCTCTTCATGCCCAGTGCCAAGAACACTTCTCCATCTAATGAACCTTCTTGTTTCCCTTCTGATGTTGTTTTACCAAAGAATGTTCCATATGATATAGCCCAGGTTTTGAGCCAAATTAAAGTGATTTTTCTAATTATTGAGTTGCTTAGAATACCTAAGCATAAGAAGAGAGCATTCGAGTACTTGGGATTGAAAGAAGAAAAGATTACCCCAAGCAAAAATGTAAATGTTGTTGAGAATCCTCTTCAAAGCATTTCTAGCCTTGAGACACCACCACCAATGGAATATTTTAGAGAGGTACCTGAAGTATATTTGGGGACATCCTTGGTTGATTCCCAATCGAATGTTGATCCATTCTTCACAAATTTGCTCATAAAAGATAGGTTACTTCACAATTGCATGTTTGATTCTGGTGCATCATGTAATGTCATGCCTCTAGAATTCATGAATGAGTTGGATATCAAAGTGATAACAGCATATGGGAAGTGTACAACCATGGATTCAAGGGAAGTGTTGGTAGTTGGTTGTGTGAAGGGTTTAGTAGTGTAACTTGTAGCCTATCCGGGTAAGAATTTAAAACTTGATGTTGTAATTGTTGATTGCCCTACCAAATGGGGTATGTTTTTGTCAAGAAAATGGGCTATGAGTGTTGGTGGTAGTGTTCAAATGGACATTTATTTTTCCACCATTACTATTGAGGGAAATCTTGTCAAGCTCTATGGTGAGAAGAAGATGTTACACTTGATTAAAGATCCCAACAGTGCTTCTATGAAGTGTTGTTTGTTGATGTAGATGTTGAAAACTTCATTGGTTTTGCTAATGGAAAAGAGAATAAGATGGAAAAATTAGAATGCCTTGGTATGGTAGGTTCTCCATGGACATTAATATTTGATGGAGCTTGCTCCAAATTTGGAAATGGTGCTGGTATAGTGTTAGTTTCTCCTAGTTTGGAAGAGTTTCCTTTCTCCTTCAAGCTCAATGTTGAGTGCACTAAAAACATGGCTGAGTATGAGGCATTATTATTGGGATTAATGATTGCATGGAAATATGGAGTGAAATATATTTTTTCTATAGGAGATTCAGAGCTAGTTGTCAAGCAAGTAAGAAAGTTTTATGCCACAAAAATCAGCGTATGAAACAATATAAGCATGTTGTTTAGGACTTGATTGAAATGTTTGATTCCTTTAACATTGTTTACCATGATAGAAGTCTTAATGCTGCTGCTGATAAACTAGCTCTCCTTGGCTCTAGATTTGACAATTGCACCATTTCACCTTTTTGTGAATATAACATCAAGTGTTAATAAGGCCAGCTATCCCGGATAATGTGAAACATTGGTAGATTTTTTATGATGATACAAAAGTATTGAGATTCTTACAATGCCAAGGTGATTTTTCTAGTTAGAATATTGATTGGGAACCAATGGTGTGCATGAATGAAGGTAAATAAACCTTATTTGATAAGGATATTATACAATTGAAGACAAATACCATTCCTAAAGGTCTTGTTGCACTTGAATCCAATTTTAGCAATGTTGATTGCATCATAAATAGAAACTTGTTTGCTTCAAGGGATGTGGAAGAGAAAAAATTGGGAACTAAAGATAAACCAAGGAAGATCTGGTTGGGTAGCCATCTCAACAAAGAGGAAAAATAGTCCTATGCCCAACTTTTAAAGAAGTATCAAGACTTCCTTGCCTGGTCTTATTCAGAGCTGAGGGCATATAGAGAATATTTATTTCAGCATGAGATTCCTCTTGAGGCCAAGACTAAGCCATTTAGACCAAAAAAAAGGCCTATTAACCCACTTCTTTCCATGAAAACGCAAGAAGAGTTGAAGAAATTGAGAGATGGTGGCATCATTCAACCTACTAGATACTCATCTTGGGTGGAAAACTCAGTGCCGCTTAGAAATAAGAATGAAGATATCATACTTTGTGTTGATTTTAGGAATCTAAACAAAGCATCTATGAAGGACAACTATCCTTTGCCAAACATGGATAATATGTTGTAGCTTGTAATGGGTTATAAATTCTTTCTACTTTGGATGGTTTCTCTGGATACAATCAAGTAGTTGTCAAAGAATCGAAAGATTAAAGACAACCTTCACTACTCCATAGGGGACTTATGTTTTTGTAAGGATGCCTTTTGAATTGATGATTGTTGGTGCTAATTTTCAAAGGAAATGGACGTTTCCTTTGTTGGTTATATCAATGAATTTATTGCAGTTTACCAAGATGATGTGGCTATTTTTTCAAGGCAGCAACAATGCACCATTTGCACCACCTAGAAAAGATACCGATCGATGTAAAGAGTATGGCATTTCACTTAATCCAAAGAAGTGTCATTTTGGTGTGAAAAAGGCCAAGTTGCTGGGACATATTGTGTCTAAAGAAGGTGTTATGATAGACCCTGAAAGAGTGGAAGTAATCAGCAAGATGCCTATTCCTAGAACCAAGAAAGGTATCCAATCTTTCTTTGGCCAAATCAATTTCATTAGAAGGTTTGTTTCCAATTTTGCTGAGATGACTCTTCCAATCACAATAATGCTAAGAAAGGATCAATTTATTAAGTGGGAAGATGCTACCATCCAAGATTTTGAAGGAATAAAGGATGCACTCAAGCATGCACTTGTTCTCACAAATACTAAACTATAAGAGACCTCTCCAAATCTTCTCTTTTGCATCTGAATTTACTATTTCTTCAATTTTGTTACAAAAGGATGAGAGTGGAGCTGAGAGGCCTATTTATTTCTTTAGCAAGGCTTTTACAAGTAGCTGAACTAAAGTACACAATTATGGAGAAACAAGCATTTGCATTAGTAAAAGCAACAAATATTTTCAGCCCTATATACTAAGTTCAAAGGTTATTGCCTATGTTACCCACACCATGGTTAAAGACATCTTATCGAGACATGGAGATATCAAGCAAGAGATGTAGATGGGTCAAAAATCACAAGAATATGATATGGATAGCCAAACAACAAATTTGGTAAGAGGTTTGGGTCTCGCCGTGCTCATGGTGAGAGTAATTTGCAAAATGTAGAAGTGAATCAGCTAGAGGAAGAAAGGGCAGGTCTACTTGACAAATTGATGAATTCTCGAATGGTACAAGGATGTAGTCTTCTACCTCAAGCACCTATGTTGTCCTAGTCACTTGAATAAAAATCAGAAAACAGCCCTCAAGATGGCTTCTCGAAATATATCATAACGAGACCTTGGGGGGCTTGGAAGAACCCTAAAGGTGTCCTCTTGAAATGCATAACTGAAGATGAAGCTCCCAAGTTGATTGTTGATTTCCATAGGGAGATTTTTTGGAGGAAATTTTACTAGTAGAGTGATAGCACACAAGATTTTAAGAGTTGGTTATTGGTGGCAACTTTTTAAAGATGCAACCCAAATTGGTTAGAAGATGTGATAGTTGCCAACATTTCTCTAGAAGATTGAAAGCTTCAGGTTCCCTTCCTTTGCAGCCTCAGTATCAATTGAAGATCCTTTCAAAAAAAGGGGAATGGTCTTTGTAGGTGAGATATCAGATCCTTCTAGTGCTGGTTACAAATGGATCCTTGTAGCAACCGATTATTTTACAAAACGAGTTGAAGCAATTCCATCTAGAAAAGTGACACACCAAGTGGTGATGGATTTTTTGCTGAATCATATCATATGTAGGTTTGGAGTTCCAGTCAAGATTGTATCTAATAATGCTATGTGTTTTAGATTCAAGCCTTTGATGGCAATGTGCAATGAATATGGGATAAATCGACTTATCTTCAAATTACAATCCATAAGGGAATGGGAAAGCTAAGTCAAGTAACAAGAACTTGCTCAATATTATTAGAAGGAATTTGGAAATCAAAAAGAAGAAGTGGGGAGAGAAATTGAAATTTGTAGTTTGGGCAGATAGAATAACTTCTAAAAGATAAACTCGGTAAGAGTCCATTTGAGTTGGTCTAGGGAACACAAGCATTGCTGCCCTTACATTTGCAATTGTCCACATTTCGCTTGCCCAAAGCAGCTTAGAAGATCAATAACATGGCCCATATGAATCAAGGATTAATTAGATCATTGAGTTGGATGAAGAAAGAAGAGCCTCTCATCAAAGGCATGTCGATTTAGTGAGAAATTGAAGAAGTTATTTGATAAGAAGGTCACTTTTTAGAGTTTTCAGTGTTGGAGATCTGGTTTTGCTATGGGATAGTAGGCATGAAGACAAGGGAAAGCATGGCAAGTTTGATGCTCTATGGATGGGCCCTTATGCCATTGATATTAGGATTGGAGAAAATAAATTTTTTCTCAAGGATTTGGATGGGGATTTGTTGCACTTTTGCCCTACTAATGGCAAACATTTAAAACATTTATTGAATTAAATCCCCATGGGAGGTATGCACAAGTTGTACATTTTGTATAGCCCTTTTTTGTTTTGTCTTTTCTTTGTTCTTGTTGTTGTTGGCTTGTGGTTTGCCCTTTTGTCCTTGGCAACCATTGTTGGTCTGGTTTTCTCGGTCCTTTTTGGTGAAAATTCTAGTTTTTTGGGCTCCTCTGCAATTTTAGACTCCTTTCCCAATGGATTTCTGGAACTTGGTCTACGTTGTGATCTTGTGGTACTCACTAGGAGTGCCCATCCCTAAGCAAGAGCCAATGTTGGTGCAATTTCTAGGTTTGCACATTTTGCCTTAATTTCCATGTTCCATTTTTGCTCCAAAACATTTAATTTTCTTGAGTGCGTGATCTGCAACTCGTTTTATCTAGTTGACTGCCTTCAAAATGCCCTCAATGTTGTTATTCTGCCCCATTTTGAAACAAAATCCATGTTTTCTCCCTATTTGTGCCCTAGTTTCCTCATTTTTATGGGTTGTATCATTTCTCCTTTGTCAAATCATGAATGAACTCGAAATTGATCAAATCCTAAATTTGAACAAGTATTTCCCCAATCTCAAGGTCACAAATGATGTCAAAAAATGATTTAGTTGGTTTAAGATCACAAATTCTGCCCTCTTTGTCAAATATTTTGATTTCTAGGGCATCTTCTACATTTTTGACGTATTGATGGTCATACGGGTGTATTCTACCCGTCAATTTCATTATCATAACATTATGCTAATGTGGCAGGCTCCTATTGGCCCGAGGATGTGCAGAAAAATGTTATAACTTGTCTTGTTTGACTTTTAGCAAATGGAAATTTTTCTCCGCAGCCCTGCATTTGCCTATTATGCCTACGTGGCATAATTTGATTTGTTAGATGGACCGACAGGTGGTGGGGGTCACTTAAAATTTTTCTTCAATTTTTGAAAATTTCTCAATGTAAATTTTTTATCCGAGGGCCTGCGCCCAATGAGAAGGTGACACGTGGCACAAGGAGATCAAGCAGAGAGGCAAAGAGTTGGAAAAAATTGAAGTTTTTGGCTTCAAAATTCCACAGTATTTATTTGGCCTGAGAGCCCCATGACGAGTAGGAAGGAGACGCGTGTCCGGGAGGAGAAATGGGAAAAGGGGCCGAAGGAAAATTTTATGGATTTTTGCCTTTATGTTTGTAGGGTGAAAATCAAAAAATGAAGACTAGGCCCACATCCAATGAAAACAAGACACGTGTCCTAAATTTGGTGGAGGTTTGGAGCGCGGAAAGGAAGTGGAAAATTTTGCAAAATTTTAGTGAAGAATCTCGAAGTAAAAAATTGATCTGTGGAAAATTTGGAGGTGGTCCCGCACATTCAATCAGGGGGTGACATGTGGCACATTTCAAAGGGCAAAAGGAAGAGCGTGGGCCCGCAAAGGTTTTTGTGCTCATGGATGGTTGAAGGTAAATTTTGAGGATCACTCTGCTGTGAATGGGAGACCGCCACATGGCAGAAGATGGAGTGAGTGTTCAGTGCCCGTTGGGTTTTCGAAGAAAATTTTCCTTTTCTCAAAAAAGGAGAAAAATTCATAGAATTGGCCCACGGTTCTTGGTGGGGCCCACAGTTGGACACGTGGCGGGTCTAGGGGGCATGCGGGAAAATTTTCAAAATTTTCCCGAGGTTAGAAAAGGTTCAAAATGCATTTTAAGGTTGGAGGCCCGATCCAATGGTATTTGGACACGTGTCCACTTTATCTAGAAGTCAAAGAAGATATTTCTTAGTCTACATGACGAATCTCATCAAGACACGTGGACGGCGCAAATTTAAAGTTGATTTTTAATCAACGGTTGCTGAGTGTTGTCATTTTTTTGGGCGCCATGGAAGCTCCAGGAAGCTTGGATTCACCATTTCTACACCAAATCACATGAAATTTTATATGAAATCACATCTCCTCAGCCTTCTGAGTATAATTGCACCATTCTTTTGAGCTAATTTTATGTCCTATGATGTTTTTGATGAGATTTTTTCCTCAGCCCGTGAAAAAATGTGAAAGGTAAAAATTAAAGTTGCAGGATTAAAATTGATGAAGTAAAATGTGAAAAATGATTACAAAAGCATGTTGGCATGTCTAAATGCCAAAAATGTGACCCTGGGATGGATAAGGATCCAAATCCATGTAATATTTTAAAATATTTGTGCATCAATATGCGAGTTGTTTTATAGTTTTATATCATTTTTTCATCAAATGGATAGAGTTTTGTAACAAATTTGATCCCTTGAGCATATTATTTTCTTGGGATGCAAGGATCCAAGTTCACATAGGGTATATTATGTAATTTGGAGGAATTTTGTAAAGTTTGTTGAGAATTTTGGAGAAAGAGAGAAGAATTTTCACAAGGAAAACTGGAAGAAGTCCATTTTATTTTGGAGAAACTACCTGAGAGCCATTTTTATTGTTGTTTGCATCAAATGTTCATCATGTTGAGTTGGTTTCAGCTGTAAAGCCATCAAAAAGATTTAAGATTGTCTTAATAACATTCCCTTGCTGGTGTATTTGATCAAAATTTATGGATTGACTGGTTTTATCTCTTGGCAAAGCTTGCATACACTTGTATTTCAATATGTTTTCAATTTGTGTTTCATGCTCATGTTGCAATCTTGTGTTTGGAATCCTTATTGGTCATACATGGTCTCATTATCTTTATTATCTGCAATCTTCCATTTAGAAGAGCATTGATTTGAGTGAACATAAATAGATTTAAATTCATCTTACCTTCCTTTTAAATTGAGGGTGTTTGTAAACCTTTGGGTGTACCTTAGGTCATGATCTAACAAGGGTTTCTAAATGCTTCATTGGTACTTTTATTCAAGCCTTTGTGTTAGGTTATCAAATTTTATGTGGAATAGTGTAGATTTGGGCATCCATGTGTGCACATATCCTGGTTGAAAGAGAACTTCAAATTCATTGAAACTTTTTTGTTGTTTAGGTGTTGTTATTCATTTGCAAAGTTTCCAAAAGAAGGTGATGATTTATAACTATTCTTGTCCCAACATCTCTCATCAAAATATCATTTTAAACTAACTCATCCTACCTATACTACCCCTACATTTACGGTGTGTGTCCACAAAATAACTCAATCCTTTCACTAAAATGCACAAATTTGATCAGGGTTTTATCATGTCTTTAGTAGCCCTAGCCTTGTTTTGAGAACATTTCTATCATTTAGTAGTGGAAAATCCTTTGAGTTTGGATAATGGATACTTGATCATGTTTTCACAAGGCCTCTTTCATGTCATAATGCAAAACACAAGGATATCTCCATCTCCTTACCATATAGGGGCTACAATATAGGTTCTCTTACCTTGGTTGATAGGCACAACCTAAAATAGTGAGGGTTAGATCAAAACCCTTATGAAGGTGATATCCAATCCCTCAAATATTGAATTGAAACAAGTATATAGGTGTTCTCCCAGCTACAAATGACATAAAAACCATCTATCTATCCTTGAGTGTCTTGTGCAAGTTCATGATGTTGTTCAAGTTGTGAAGGAGATTAAATCGATACCAAGACATTGGATCTCTCCCCGAACGCTTCAAATCACGTCGATGGTTTCTTGATACACTTATTTCTTATGAGTAGGGTCTGGATACTTTCCATTCACAACCTCTTCTCTAATAACCAATAGTATTTTCCCTTGTATATCCCTTTATGTGTGTAGCCTCAAGTGTCATAACTAGTATAGGCTCTAGTTCTGACTTGCGTGCCACTTTTGGCATCCATTGTGAATTTTCCTTCCTCACACTTACCATCCTGGTGCCCTTGTCCTTTTGGTGCTGTTGGCTCATATGTTCAAACACCTCCATGAACTTCTCATACTTATGCTTCTTCCGACACCAAGAGTATTGTAGAAGATCGGGGGGCATTCATGTTTATCTTCTTCTGTGGATCCACAAACAGTAACACGTTCTACATAGAACTCACCTCTTCCTCCTTTATGGTTACCACAACCACAAAATCATCCTCAAAAACTCTTCCACATGCCTCTCTATTTGTGCGCCATTTATAGTGAAAACCATCACCCTTGGAAATATTTGCGAGGATGGTCTCGGCACACACCACTATCAATGGCATCATGTATATGGTCAATATCTATAATCATTGGTGACATGGGTAGTAGACGTACAAATATTGCAATAACAAGAGACATTCTTACATATTACACGCTATAGTAGTGGACATCTACTTGCATCATGATCTTCATGGAAAATTTCACACCCATTGTCATGGCGTGCACCGATCTCCGAAGACAACTATCCTTTTATGCCCCTCTACCTCACAATCATGGCACCATAGACCACTGCGAGTATTGTGTGTCGAGTTCACGAGATAATTTTTCTAGATGCTTCACCATTATAGTAATCTGAGCCTCAAAGAAGGGACTAAAACTATTATCAACACTTTTAACATGACCTCAAGCAAGTGTGCAGGCAGCTTCCAATGCCTCGCATGGGTATGTGAAAGTCTTATGAAAAATTTCTCTCCTAAACATTGTTATCAATCCTCCAACAAACCATTGAGCATGCCGAGAGGGGTGAATATCATAGGATAGCTTTGATAAGATATTTTTTAAATGTATGTCGTATTCTTGCATATTCTCTATCAATCCTTGTTATATTTCCTTTAGCACCCTTATGCTCTTCTATTCAAACTCAAGGATATGAAATTTAACCAAGAAAGCATTATGCAATGTGGTGTAATCTACCAATGTCTGATGGGGGTCATACTTCTGGTACCAACTATGTGTGCATCCTTGCAATGTTATTACAAACTAACTTGCCTTCTCTGCTCAGTGCGCAGTGATCCCCTTCACACATCCTAGCAGTTCACACTTTTGTAAATGCTTTGCAACATCCTCAACACATTTTTAGTTTGGTAGGTACAAATACATTTTAAAGAAAACTTGTTGAGGTGATTGAGGCCCTTGTCCACCTGAACCAGAACCTTGATTCCCTTCAGTGTTACCTCCACCACCAGATCCACTAGATCCACTACGTCCTATTCCTCCTGATCCACTAGATCCTCTAGATCCACCAAGTCCACCAGGTCTTCTAGGTCTTATACAACCATATACACCTCCTGTAGTCGGTAATGGGACTGAAGTGGTCACGCCTAACATTCCCAATGTTCCACTGAACTACGTGCCAATAGTTTGTGATATTTCACAGCTACCAAATATGTGTCTCATGTCACTTCTAGATGCGATACCCAAACTTTGTGTACTCTTACTTTGCCAAAACTTTGTTCGCATAATATTCCTCCAAACAAAGGGACTAATTGTGCAGTTATAGATGTTCCAAATAAGAAATTATATCTCATATGTGCAGAGTGGTCACTCCCACCAATACCAACTCGGTTAGCAATAATTATCTCTTGATTTGGAAGACTAATCAGCAGGGGTTAGTCACCGATGGATTCACATGTGCGTCAATGGCTCTCCTTTATCAAAGTGACAAACTCTCATCAGAAGATGAAGGGGTCTCTCTCCGTACTTTTCAAGATGGGATAGTACAAACCGCTCAAGCTCTACGTCCTCTACACAAACCTCAATTCCTTCCCACATATTCTTCCTCCATAAATCCATCACTCCCACAATCTCACATTTTCAAACCAACTCCCTTTCACATGCTTTGCTATACTTGAGTCATCTCTCCTCTCTTTCTTTTTCATCTGCAATGTCTACCATCTCTCTCCACCCTAGCTTCCTCACCTAGCACCAAGAATAAGATTAGATGGCCATAAGAAATGCTTCCAAACTCAGGGTTACGATTAGGATATTCATAGATAAAGGGATAGTGCATAGAAATGATCCTCTAGGTTCCCTTAAAAACTCAAACCTAATGACCTCAGGAAAAGAATACGTAGAAATAATGTATTCCAGGGTATAACTAGTCAACACTCTCTTCTACCAATGATCAAAAATATGCATCCAAGTTAGATCAAAATCCTGTAGCCTCAGATATTCCTCTTGGTTCCAAACGTTAGATCTATAGTACCAACTTGATATAGATGCATACACGGAAATCCATTCATACAACTCTACTAGAAAGAAACAAAATAAGGTCTCATACAACTCATGATATAGGTGTTCTTCTACCCATTTGCGTGCATCAAACTTAGGTCCAATACTAAATCTCTAAGAAAACTCATCCTCGATGCTCTTAAATCATGCCTCGACAGTGTCCAAGGTCAAGCGCTCCATCATCACACATCATTCTCACAAAAATTTGAAAATAGGTCTCTGGCAACGGAACCAAGATGTATTCATTTTTACCCATCTACTAATTTCTAATCCCATGCACATCATCCTATCACCTAGCGGTCATTGGGTGCTCACTCAAAGCACCCACGGCACCGAGCCCCTCCTTTATGTGAGAATTGTGAGAAAATATTGCCATTATTAGAGGATTAGTTACAAAGAAGTGAATATTCATGTAAAATCACAACATGAGCTATCATATCCTCATATGCAAGCATTTAATAGCAATATAAACATCATGACATGAAATACAAAGAACAGATCTTCCATAAAATATAAGGAAATAACACTAGGGTTTGTACCGTTGAACCATATATTCAAAATAGATCCATATATTTATATTGATCATAGTCTCAACAACCACATTACATTCTAAAAGGTCATATCAGACCAAATATATCAAGATAGGGATCCAACCCATATATCAGAGGTCCTAGTTATGTTTTCTTTATTACAAAATTTTGCTGACCCATCCATTAGACATGATAACATTTCTACACTCCGCTAAAGATAAATCCAATTCTTAGGGCCTCCTAGTATTTTCTACAGAGCTTCACTCTCTTCATACTATATGTCCCCCAATTATTTCTTTGTCGTTGTCTTCTTTTCTTCTAAGCATCTCTCTTATAGCACCAACACCCATGACGATGCCTTTTCTTAGGATTAGATCGGATGCCAAGTGTTCATGTGGTCCTTCAATGGTACATGCTTATTTTGTTATGATCTCTCCACTTTCTATAATGATGTCTTTCTAGGAATATTCCATGTGTGGAATATTATTTCCTTGACCACCAAGTCTCCAAGATGATACCTTATCCACTCAGCATGCCTTGTCAGGTCATGTTTTTCCTCAAGTTCCTTCAGAACACTGAATATGGCTAAGTATTTAGACCCTGTGTATTGCCTTGTGTACATGCCCTGGTTTCTCCTAAACCCTTCTTAAACCCTTTTCATGCACACTTCTCCCCGCACACCTTTCTTCCTATTGGACCCATATGCTCATGTGCCCTTTGGTACTTAGCCAGTATTTCGAGACCCAACACTAAGAAAATATTTTTAGAAATGTTTAGAGAGTTGCATTTAGAGTCATGCCTTGACCTTGAAGAGACCGAGGAAGAAGAAATTGTCCACACCTAGGAAGTGAAGGAAAATGGTAAAATACTATACATGATAAATGATGAGGATGATGAGGATAATAACTTAGATGTTAACCACACTGAAGGTACGTGTGAGGTGATGGAAATAGAAGATGAAAAGGCATGCACATATCATGATCCTATGAAGATAAATAAGGTTAAGAGATACAGAGCCTAAAGATGCCATTATTGGTGATTACTAGTCAGAGAAAGAAGTGGCTAAGATATTTGAAATTTTGCGTAACTTTCTTAACTTATTTTCAAGGGGTTATCATGATTTAAAAGGATTAAACCCTTATTTAGGTGAGATGAGAATCAAACTTAAAGAATTCACATGCCCGATTAGGAAGAGACCATACATGATGAATCCTAATATGTACATCAAGGTAAAGGAAGAAATTGATAAAATGCTCAAATCTGGTATAATTGATCCCATTGAGGAATTTGAATGGGTTAGCCCCATGGTCATCAGTATTAAAAGTATGGGAGGATAAGGATCTGTGTGGACTACAAAGAATTAAATGCTTCATGTGTTATTGATCATTTTCCCACCCCATTCATAGAGGATATTCTTAAGGGAGTTGCAGGGCACGAGATCTACTCTTTTATAGATGGGTTTTCAGGATATCATCAAGTGCGCATAGCAAAGGAAGACAAATTAAATATAAATTTCACCATAGAGTGGGGAATTTTTGTATACACAGTGATTCCCTTTGTACTAAAGAATGTGCCAAAAATGTTCTCGCGCATTGTTGTGCAGGATTTTTAAGATTTCATTCATAAAATTTTACAGGTGTATCTAGATGATTAGATAGTGTATGGTTTGGTCAAGGATCATTGTGATAATTTGAGGATTATGTTTGAGAGGTGTAGGAAGTTGAGCATCTCTTAATATTAAGAAGTGCATCTTTGCAACACCTTTTGGCACTTTGTTGGGGCATATTATTTGTAAGGAAGGGTTGTTGGTGGACCTAACCAAGGTTGTTGTGATCTTAGGATTGGAGGAACCTAACAATCATAGTGAAGTACGTCGATTTATAGGACATACGGTATTACCATAAATTCATTAAGGGTTATGAAAAGCTTTCTACACCCCCCCGAGGAACTTTTAAAAATGAAAGGGAAATTATATTGGTATGACACCCAACAACAAGCATTTGAAACATTAAAGGAAAGGCTTACTACTGTGCCTATTTTTCTCTTTCCTTCATGTGAAAAACCATTTCATGTTCACATGGATGATTTTGGGATGGTGTTTTGCATGCAGTGATGGCATAAATAGGAGATAAAATTGTAGACCACCCTTTTTTTTTTGCAAGCAATAATTTGACACCAGATAGCAAAATTATATGACCACTAAGTACGAGACTTTTTCCATGATCTACGTGCTACAAAAATTTAGAAAATACTTATTGAAAACACCATTTATTTTCTTTATAGATCATATGACACTTAAGTATTTAGTCAACATGCCTTTTATGTAAGAGCACATTTTCATTTGGATACTACTATTTCAGGAGAGTTTTAGTTTGCACTAATTGTAAGAATAGGGAAAATTAACTTAGACCTTACCATCGACAATAACCAATTCTAGAGAGAACATGCAAAGAATTGAGGACACAATGCCAAATGCACAACTCTTTAGATTAAACATTGCACCCACTCGACCTAGAGGACATTGCAAGTATTTTTGTGAATTGGACATTCTCCTTAGGGAATGAAGACATTAGAGAAGAAGCAAATTGTAATACACGTGACACCCTACTAGTGTATTGGTGGAGATTGGTACAAGCTAAGACATGATGAAGTTTTGTACCGGTGTGTTTTGGAGCATGAGCATGAGGCTATTATCGAATAAGCTCATGGTGGAATTGTAAGAGTTTATTATGCAGGTGACTCTGCCATGTATAAGATTCTATTGGATGGCCTTTGGTAAGAAACTTTATACGAAGATACTAAAGAATATGTCAAGGCATGTGACCATTTTCAATGCCTTGGGAAGTCTTGAACTAGAGATGAGATGCCTTTGATTCCTATTGTAAGCGCTAAACCTTTTGAGAAATGGGATATTGTCTTTGTAGGTTCTATTTCTCCACCCATACATAAGACTTGTGCATGCTATATTATAACTTGTACAAACTATTTGACAAGGTGGGTAGAATAAAATCCTATGAAGGATTACACAACCACTACAATAGTGATATTTTTATGGGAAAACATTATCAGTAAGTATGGATGTCCATTGATTCTAACAAGCGATAGAGGGAATAATTTTCTTAATGACAAAATCATAATTTTATTAGAAGATTTTATGGTGGCACACCATAAGACAAAACCCTATCACCCACATTTTAATGGTAATCTGAAGCTTTCAACAATATTTTGGGACAAACACCGAAAAAAATTGTGATGCTTTGGAAGGAAAGACTAGGATTATAAAGTATTTTTATACTTTGGGCATACATGACTACCTACAAGAGGTTGAATAAGGCCACATCACCGTAGTTGGTGTTTTTGCAGAGGCTTTATTTCCTATTCACTTTATGTTACCATCCATGTGTATTACATGTGCAATAAGACTAGATAATGAGAAAGTTATAGAGAATTACATATACAACCTTATGTTGTTATATGAGAGGTGCGTTATTTCCCATTGGATCCAAAAGATAAGAAAATGCCAAACAGAAATCATGGAAAGATAGGAACATAAGGAACAAGGGATTTGAGGTGGGCAAGATGATTATTCTATATGATTCTAATTTTACGTGCCATCCAAGGAAATTGAAATTGCATTTTTGGGGCCCTTTATAGTAATGAAGATATTATAATTAAGTGTTTATTAGTTACAAGTGTTAGACGATACTTATTTCCCGTATACTTCAATGGGACTAGGTTGAATCCCTACTATAAATAAGGATTCTTGGTGTTTGTAATAAGGAAATATTTCCATTTAGATTATATTTCAATTTCATGTGTTTCCTTTCATCATTGCTATGATTTTTCATTTTAGTTTAGTTTTGTGT
Source organism: Taxus wallichiana var. yunnanensis (assembly GCA_018340775.1). Classification (NCBI taxonomy): domain Eukaryota; kingdom Viridiplantae; phylum Streptophyta; class Pinopsida; order Cupressales; family Taxaceae; genus Taxus; species Taxus wallichiana. The sequence continues at coordinate 64,418,560 of CM031239.1, read as the reverse complement.
TAAGTGTGTTTATGCACAAAAATCTGATTACTATTTTTGAGTTCATGTATAGAGGACCACACATAATTTTAGTGTGGGGTGGAGAAGATCAAGTAAAATGGATTGAATTTAATTTTCATTCAAGTGTAGGTTGTCATGTCATACAAGTTGGCTTGGTTGAGATAACTCTATGAATATTGGCATGAGAGAACAATATGTTACAGGTGTGTTATGAATGAATGTGTTATTAACAAAATTTCTCAAGTTGAATACTACGTAAGAAGGATGATCACACAATGTATTGTGAGGTAGGAATAAGCATGGGAAACTACTTAGTATGTGGAGCATTGGATTATGTACTTTAGCGCATGGAGGCATGCGTAAGGAGGGTTTTGGCCATGAAGTAGTAGGTGCACTAGAAGGATACGACTACAAAGGCGTGAAAGGGAGTTACAAAAAGGAAGAAAAAGGGAAAAAAACACTTTATTAAGAAAGTGACATAAGTGTGTGTCAAGTGGAATAAATAGGTCGTTGGGGCATGAAAATTATAACAAGGGGAGAAATTTGAAGATATTTTCTACCTCGCATTCAAATTAAAATTTGAGTGATTTAGCTACTTGGGAATTCTTGTGTGATAGAACAAAAATGGAAGAGAAAACCAGAGCAACATGCAGTGTGTGTGTTTCCTTGTATCGAAGATGATTTTAAGCCAAAATTTAGGGCATAGAGGTTTTACGAGTAAATTAAAGACACCTAGGGTTCACGACACTCAAGTAGTAAAAGAGGTGTATTGTGACATAATACCTATAGCACGCTTTTGAAGAATTACACCTAAGGGAAGGGAGTTTTAGACAAATAGGTTTGAGGTAGAAGAGGAATAACCCTCGAAGAAATCTATTCAAAGATGTAATACCCACCATGAGTGTTGAGGGTTGAAATGTGGAAATCTAAACTCCATAAGTGTAAAATTAGCAAGTACAATCATAGAGTCGCGATCATGAAAAGAGTCTGAAGGAAGATTTGGAGAAAGTATTTCTAGTGGTAGATGAGGAAGGTAATACATTGGTGGATGAATTTGTGTGAATAAATTTGGAGAAGGTGGGATTCTTGCAGCTTTTTGAACTCCCTTTCTTCGTGAAACCCATGCACTTGTACCAATAGTTTATGCCCAAGGTAAATGAATAATTTTTCTACTTCGCAAGCCTTAGGATGTGGAACATGGATCAATTGATTTAGTGTGTTATAGGGATGAGAAGCACATGAGAAGACATGCGTTGGATATTTTCTCTAGTGCAAAAATAGATTAATTGGCTACAAGGTGTTGAGCTATGAGAAGGGAGGAAGGGTGATGCTTATCGATAACCTCACGAGATATTGTACTTAGGGCTACAAAATTAAGATTATTAGTTGCAAATTGGGCACCTCATAAAGGTTTCTAGATGTGAAAAATAAATTTCTATACATTTCACATAGGATGGTAAACAAAACACACTATAATATTATGCAAGATGCGTTACCAAGGGAATTATTGAAGAGGCAATGTCACGTAAATGAAGAGGGGGAAAAGATAACCTGGGGCTCAATCCTTCTCCTCATTATTTTTTGGGAAATTGGAGTACCAGATGGGCAGATGATAACATATGGGTTTACCCACCCATGAACAATTCCCCCAGCTCAATTTATTGGGTATACCTATGATGACATAATCACAAGTTCTTATAAGGCTAGAATGGACAAATAGGACAATAGGTTGCATGAATATTTCAAAAATGAATGGCACATTCTCAGTGTGAATTAACCATAGAATTAGGGGAACAAGAGAAGTTTGCAAAGAATGTAACACTATAGCCTTGCACATTTTATGATGAAGGTGAGATTAGTCCTTGGTGTAAGCTGCCATTTGCTTTTATTGCTCAATATTTTGAGTGCGCGGTAAATAGGATAAAAGAAGCATATAAATTGTTATTAGATGCTGATAAAATTGATTCATATCTACATATTTTATGCACAACCTACATGTACAACTCAAGACCTGCATACTTAGAAATGTTGGAGCTAAAAATGTTGGATTTGCATCCATAGATTAATGTGACCATTAGGTGATTGATCTCGTAGGGTATTTGTGCAATTAATACTAAAGACACAAGGGGAATTGAGATAGAAGTTAAATATTCCACACTTCCCTAGCCAAAGAACAATGGTGCCACCAAGAAAGAGATTTTGTGAAGATATACCTATAGAAGAAGAAGAGATAGATGAAGAAGAAGGAATTTCAATCAATCGTAGTGCAAAAATATGTTTTATACAAGGAGGAATCGCAGTGGGCCCGAGACCTCATAGTAGGGTAGAAATAAGAAGGAAAATTTTAAGTGTAGAGGATATACTGTTATCTCTAGTTCGGAGACAGGAGGAGTTGGTTTTAAAAAGAAAGGGGAATCCTCATGCAAGAAGCTTTAGTGAGAGTAGGCCAAATATTTAGCACAGAAGAATGCTACATGGAAACAATAGAAACACGTCACATAGGGATATAGAAGTAAGATTCCATTTAGGGATAAGACTCCCATACAAGAAGAGGCACATGATGGAAGAGTGACTGATGTCACTTATGTCATCAAGGAAGAGAAAAGTGCATGAATGGGTATGAACACAAATGTTGCTACCATAAAGAGCTAGAGGAAAAATATGAAGGCACAAATGAATATATGGACACCTCATTCCCTACACATTGATTTTTGGATGACCCTAAAAATGTCTTAATGGCATGTTTTCGGGGCATGGTGCCAAATGAGAAATTATATGCATGGGAGTTAATGGATAAATATGGAGGAGTATCATGCACATAGAAGATCTTAAGTTGGAACATACAAAATCATGTCGAGGAACTAGATTTTGATGTGAGTGATCACTCCATTGGTATTATTATGTTGAAAAATGAGTCAACAAAGAAGTAAAAGGAAATAGACCCTAATCACTTGAAAGATGAACATGCATGCAATGCTTTGAATAAGTTGGCCATGGAGGTAGGGCACAAAAACTTGGATGCATATGACACTATGAAGGTTTTGATGATAGATAAAAAGGGGAAAGAGTTTGATTTCGAGGGCTTGAAGAAAGACCTCTAGGGTGAACAAAAGATAACCAAGGAATTATATGACGTGGTCAACATCATGGTAAAACAAATATTAGGTTAGTTCCTAGCCTTGGTCAACAAGAAAAGTGTGATTACAATGATGAAATAGAGTACTTAGAGGACCTGGTTGGTATGCTCCTAAAAATTTAAAATAAAATGTGAGAGCTACAGAGAAAAAAATCCAAGAGAGAATGAAGTGAATAAGGGCGTTGTTGATGCTCTGATCACTAAGCTTGAGAAGTTGTTTGCAAAGCTCAAAATGTGAGTTCTAAAGCTGATGTGGCCTTCAATATATGTCAAAAATGTGAGCCTATTCTTAATGTGCTCTTGGTTGATGAGGAAGTAGTTCTCAAATCCATTAATGAGAAGACACCCATGAATAAGATTGAGTGCACCTAGTTGTGGTGAGGCAAAAAATAGAAGGTAGTGATTAAAAATAAAAAGGAAAAGTTAAAGATTTGGGTTAAATGATTTAAATATATGGTTCTTGACCATATAGATGTGATTAAGGGGTATGCGTGGAGATGACAATGTTTATTCAGAAATCAAGAGCAAGACTCAATATTTGGTGCTTGACCAAGTGCTAGGGATTGTAGAGGCGGTGCTTGGGAAAGCTATGACAAAACTAGATGAATGGAAGAAGGTGGTGAGTGAAATAGACACTAAGTTTCTAGAAATCTTCCATCCAAATATGGCCTGAGTTAATTTTTGATTGGGTATGATGACTCTTTTTGGGCATTGAATTCTTAGTTCTTTTCCTATTATCTATACATCCTTTTTAGCACAAGTTGATCGAAGCATTGCAAGGACGACAATCCAGTTAGTGTGGGGTAATGTTACAGAACCCATTTTGAATAAGTATATACCACTTTTGAAGGTTAAAATATCATGAAATCTAGGAGTGAAAGTTCATGCATAAGGTGGAACAAAAATTCTTGAAGAACCGTGCCTAAGAGATAAACATTTGGGACTTAGACAATTTTGGGGCCACGAACCAAAAATAGACAATGTGAAGATTGATTGGAGATCACAGATATTTCAGAATAGAAGAATGCGTGAAGACTTGGAGATGAAGGAACGCTTATTTTTGGATAGATCACATGCAAGGTGAAGATCAAGGGTCATGTAGATTTCAAGCTAATAATAGGATTAGAATAGAGGTTATCTATAGGTTTAATCTATTATTAGCCTAAATTCTTGCATTCTAAGTTATTTTTGTATGTACACAAGGCTATTTTTGATATTTATTGGTGGTCAAGGGAAAGTCCTCACCCATATATATGATCATTTTATTTGCATAGCTTTAGAGAGGAATGTGTATTATACACCTTATGTATTGCATAGTTATGTTGTTCTAGCACGCATGACTCCATGGCATTACTATTATGTATTCGATTCTTTATGTAACCTCTTTGGTTATTAATGGAGTATTGTGGTTGGATTATGGTAATTGAGGTATCTAGTTAAGGTGGTTGTATGGTTAATCTGATCTTAATTCTGGTTTGATTTATTATGCTTTATGGTTGTGATTTGATTCATTTTATGCTTTGCACCTAGTTACTTGATCTGTTAATGGTTAATATGGTCATACATGCTAAAATATTGACAAGACAATACCAAATAGGGACCTGTAGCTTTGAGTGTTGTGGTTGAGTGTCCATATATCTTTGGATGAAGTGCCAACGCACCTAGGAAATTGAGGGGGAAATAAGACTACAACATTGTTATACAATATATACTAAGTGGCTACGGAATGGCCTTGCAAGAAGGGAATTAAACATCCTAATGGAGTTTTTAACACTCATAACCTATTATATACTATATAGATAACCCCGAGGTACTTACCAAAATTCAAATTGATAACCAAAGCTCAAACTAGAAACAAATTTTTGGGGTAGTTGGATATATTTTTTGTTTCTCTTCAACAACCTAAGCCAAGTTGGCTCTGAAATAGATGTAGAAAAAGTGATTTTTAGTTGGTATGAGAAAAAAACTAAATATAGAAAACTATTCCTTGTATGAAAAATAATGGGTTTTTGGTGGAAAAATATATTTCTAGAGTCCATAGGCAAAAAAATAGATGATTCCAGGGGTTTTGGAGTGTTGAGCAGTTGCTTCAAGCAACCATCTCTTTGAAGTGGTCCAAAAACCCACTTTGCAAATCATCTGAAAATGTTTTATCAATGTATAATACATGCAACAATGTCCTTTTATAATAGGGAATGAGTTCCGATGGTTAGAAAATGTAAAATGGGTTGGTAGATGTCTTTTGCACGTTGATCTCGGAAGGCATTTTGTACAATTGAGGGGTTGTTTAATATTGTAATATTTCAATATTTTGAACATATTTATCATTCTAGTTTGGATAGCCATTTTTATAAATGATAGTGAACACATTTATGGTTTATTTAGGGAGAGTTCATAATCACATGTTTTGTCATACTTTGCTCACAACTAGTTATTTTCATGTTTGGTTAAACTTAGCACAATAGTAACTAGTTATTTTCCACATTTTGCATACATGTGTATATATATATATATATATATATATATATATATATATATATATATATATATATATATAATGAAGGCCATAAAATTGAACAAGATGTGGTGTAGAAGTCATATTACACCAAAGACATCGGAGTTATGCTAATTTGAATAAATTTTCTTGGGAGATGAATGAAAAAGGGTATTTTTCCGTATTCAAAGCATGTATTGAATGACACAAACAAGGAGGAAATAAATATTCCTCTGTCTTTCATCAATATCCTTTCCTTTTGAATGAAAACCCGATGCCCACTTCTCAAAAGGATAGTCAATCTTCCTTAGTACATCCCATATTTTCATTGATAAGTTACTCAAACCATCTATAGAATTCTATATTTAAATTTTTATATATCTAGGAAAACCCATTACACATGGTATATCACATATAGGACACTCTTTAGTAGGAATCTCTTCAGAAGGAAACAAAATTTCATTGTCAAGTGAGGTTGGGTAGTGTATAATCTTTTCTCATCCATTTACAATCACAACTACAATATTGTTTATCATAAAATTTTCCCCATCCTTCATCCTAGATTTAATTAGATATTATTTCACCCTTCTTGTAGAGATGAACATGAATATACCCTCGGTGTAAACAAAAAAATACAAGATAAGAACAAAGTAAGGTTCAATCCACTCACAACCACGTCTTAAACATCATATTTGAATTTTTTTCATTAATACTTAAAGGTGGGTGTTATACCTTGCACACCCTCTACCATGTCATTCAAAATGTGTTTCCCTACATCCCTCATATGATCATCCACGAATCTCCTATGTTAACACAGTGAGCAAATACTAGTAAAGGTTGAGGAATTTGGATTGAACTACCAACTACATTTTAATGAGATATTCCAAGGATTTTTCAACAAACTACATCTTGAGAATATATGGAAACCATTTTTTCACAAGGGAACTTCTCTTTAGGGAATTATAACAAAAAAATCATATGCCTTGTCTATGCTTCCACATTTTGTATACATGTCTACCAGGGTAGTTGCCGTAACTATAACATCCGAAAATATTCATGACACACCCAATGCCTCCACTTCTCTGTGCACCCCACTTTCCGGAATCAATTACTTCCCTCACCAACCCTCCATTATTTCTCCCACCTCCTTCAAATTTATTGCTTATCCACCAAATGAACCCCCTTTTTTATTTAATCTCTTGTTTTGTTTATTTATATTATTTTTCTAGTTCAAATTTTATTTTATTATCTTTTTTAATGTAAATTTTATATATAAAGATGATAATAATAATTATATTATTATTATCCTATCTAATGTACAAATATAAATAACACTCGAGGATGTATTTTCATATTATGGGATTACTCTAGTCATGAACAAATAACACCAATACATTAGACGATACCCAAAATCATAATGAAGTTCACAAAAGACACATATAATTATACTTAACAAAGGATCACTCAACCGAAGATTAGAATTTACTGGCATCAACATGCCATTTTCCAATGGGATTGATCTCGATTCAAATAACTTGTAAATGTAAGTCCTCACCAAAACACCAAACCGGGGTGCTTTCTAAGAGAAACCATTTTGTGAAAGGTTCTTCACCCTCAATGATTGGTTATAATAGTACATGGCACTA